>JAOTOM010004988.1:0-679450 GCA_034440615.1 Ashinkailepas kermadecensis
CCCAACGTACGTGATGATGCATGCTGACGCCTTGATGTGGTCCCAATGTACGTGATGATGTATGCTGGCGCCTGAATGTGCTCCCAACGTACTCAAATGTGCCGTGTTCAAGAACATCTGGAATTGTCTCATCGAGGTTGGTACACACATTTAAATGCGGGACATGATCTGAATTACTCTTGCATCTGGCAATGGGACAATCCAAGGCGTATTGCTGAATCAGATTTTGAAAATAGCTTCACATAGCAAGCAGACGCCAACAATGAGCAGATAGGAGTTGTGCAACGTCCGTCTCCCAACCTACAGGCGTTTTCATATTGACCATGCATTTCGTTACTTGTAGAAGTATGAATTTAACATGATCCCCTCCCCCCTCTCCGTAGATTTTCCTTCATTCAGTGTGATTGCTTATGCACATCGCTAGGGTTGTCACATTGCGTGCGGTTTGACTAATCGCAATTAACCTGCAACCTCTCTATCATAACCGGTGAAACGTCTAACGACCCCGTCACCTGCCCCTTCCACCGAAACAAATGAAAGGTAGCAATGCACACACACACACACACACACATATATATATATATATATATATATATATATATATATATATATATATATATATATATATATATATATTTATATATATATATATATATATATATATATATATATATATATATATATATATATATATATATATATATATATATATATACATATATATAGATGTATACATATATGTATAAATATATATATATATATATATATATATATATATATATATATATATATATATATATATATATATATATATATATATATATATATATATATATATATATATATATATATATATATATATACGTGTGTGTGTGTGTGTGTTGTGGTATGTTGTTAATTCCAGATACAAGTGGCTAAAGGTACGCTTTACGGGGTTCGTGTGTAGAACAGCTAAAATGAAGGAAAAGCTAAATATATAGCAAATCGGAGACTGCTTGGAGCGATTGCAGTCAACACCAGCCCCGGTATCGGCCAAGTCGTCAGCTTGCGTGTTTCTCTACTTTTCGGCGTGTATACGGAGCTTGTGTTGTATCCTAGCGCTACTTTCCTCATGATAGCGACGAGAACGCATTGAGTGGTGCAATCATTATCGGTACAGTTACCACACCCGTAATTATGCATGAACTTTCCATTCGCATTGCGTTGATAACCTGCACATGGACCTGCGTGCGCACGTACATATGTACATGTATATAGAGCAGAAATGGCATACCATCGGGCAGAGGGGGAAGGCCGAGGCTGGCGTTAACTAAAAATGATGACAATTCATACATGCACATATGCACGCGTACGTTACCCAGGAGCGATAGTACTTCAATTTCGCACATATGTAGTCGCACAATTTCGCACACATACATTCGTTTCCTCTCGCACCACACAAATGCAAGCCTCGGTCACCACCTTGACGGCACGTTCCACGGCCTGAGTACGGAGAGGAAAAGGCTTCACCTGCCATGATCGGTCACCGGATGCAGCTGACCTCGCCCTCGGGGTCCCGTCGTGTTCTCTCGCTCCAATCCAACCATGTCTACCAGTTAGGAAATTGACTGCTGGAGGTCGGAGTTGGGAGCGGGGGTGGCTGTGTGGTTAAGGTGTTGAGTTCTGGATACCAAGTTCCCGGGTTCAACACTCGCACCACTCAGGACGTTTCCCAATCGTGCGGCCAACCGGCGAAACAGTGTGGTCGGCGTCATTGTCCGTGATTGTGTATAAAGTACGTCACAACCACCCGGTAGACAACAAGTCGGAGTCCTCGACGCGATCTTACCTACATGCCAGTACCTTCGAGCATGCTCGCACGGTTGATTACTTTGCGGATATTCAATGCATGGGCGTGCAACCAGCGCACAAACCAGTGCCGTGGTGGTTGCCGGGTAGCTTCCTCTAAGCAGCATTTGCCACCCTGTATCCCTGTGGCCTCCGACCCACAATGGCGACCCAATACATTAATGGTTTCGTCATGCTTCTTGCCAACAACCAGAAACTCAGTCAGATGGTGTCAGCCGCTTCTTCCGGTCGTGGGCCATAGAGTGCGACGCGCTCCGAGCCCGGTTCAATACGCCAGATGTCGATCTGAACGCCATCGCCGTTGTCAGCAGTCGCTCGATTCACAGCACCGTTATCGGATCCGATGCTAGTGCTGGATGTCCTGGCTTGTAGGTGTTCAGATTCAGCACCGTTATCGGATCAGCTGCCAGTGCTGGATGTCCTGGCTGGTAGGTGTTCAGATTCAGCACCGTTATCGGATCTGCTGCCAGTGCTGGATAATCCTGGCTGGTAGGTGTTCAGATTCGGCACCGTTATTGGATCATCTCCCAGTAATGGATGTCCTGGCTGGTAGATGTTCAGATTCAGCACCGTTATCCGATCAGCTGCCAGTGCTGGATGTCCTGGCTGATAGGTGTTCAGATTCGGCACCGTTATCGGATCAGCTCACGGTGCTGGATGTCCTGGCTCGTGGGTCTTCAGATTCAGCACCGTTATCCGATCAGCTGCCAGTGCTGGATATCCTGGCTGGTAGGTGTTCAGATTCAGCTGATGTTTGATCTGCACACCGGTAATTGACGGTGACGACGTCGCCATCTTCACCGTGCGCTGGGATGAAGTGACGGCACCTGCTTCGGATGAAGACTGACCCATGCTGATAGCTTCTGGGGAATGTTGCGCGACGGCTTCTCCAGGATTCTTGGCAATGCTGCGTGACGGATTCTATCTGTAGCATGCTTTCACGATGAAATGCTTCATTGCTCTTTCAACTCAGCCGATCACCATATGTCGGCAACCGCGCTGGTCTTCAAAGAAAGCTATGTCCTATACGCGCATTTTAATCAGTTACCTCCGCTGCGTGATACGTGATTCTGAAACAAACTGCCACACGGACCTTGTTCGTGACCTCACAGAAATCTTCCAGGAGTGTTTATTCTAAACATCGCGCATAGTCAGCCACATCCTTGTTTGTTCGCAGCATGTTATTCACCAGATCACTTGGTCTTCGGAAGAAATAATGCTCAGTCTCGTTTCTTGCTGCCACATTCCAAGACCACAATGTCAACATACACACTATAACATCGGTCAGATTCACTCATGCAAGATGCCAGCAGGGACAGCCAACACGGGCGAAGCGGCCCGCACAGCTCTCCAAACTGATACGATAAGCCACCATTGCAAGGCTCGGCCAGTCGCACGTACTTCCAGCGAATTGGTTAGATATTTTGCAAGTGTTTCGCGTACGAAGTTATACGTGCCGGACGAAATGATGTGTGAAGATTGACGGTGAGACATGTGAAGCGTATTTCCAAGCAACACCAATGGAACTAACGTCTAACTGGTCTAACTGTTCTATATTCCCCACCGAACGTGCACATTAGTGATGATAGTGTACATTAATGACGTCAGAACGCACGAAATATGGCCAAGTGTATGATAGTTTGCCTAATTTGACCCAGAAGGAATTGACGTAGGGTCACGACATTTGAACGCAAAAAGATTTCCTGCAGCCCTCAGCCACGCCACAGAATTCGCGTTCCTAGCTTTTATAGCTAAGATCATATTTTCGTGTATTTCACTTTCTATCTTCTACCTATACATCTTGAGCATTTTACGAAAATTTATTCGACTGATGCTGGATTTAGTTTGTGCACTGCCTGCCTTTAGTATTTCTCAGAAGTCATCTGTCGGCTCTGGAGGTTCGTCGTACTGGCGTTTTCGCTTGCCAGGTCATTTCTTCTATGTTGCATAGCTCTGTCACGCAGCTACTGATCCGCTACGGAATGGAACGTAAAATTCCAACCCTCATAAAATAAGCCACAGTGCGTTGTACTTTAAATTCCCAAGTTTTACAGTAGCATACCATGTGTTCGCGAATTTCATTTGATTTCAGTAGACCCATAGCAAATGCAATCCTACTGACAAATACAAAACCATGCCGTTGCATACGCAGTCTTAGAGTCATAGAGAATGTCGTTGGGCGGTCCATATAACCCACAATTGATTCTTGGCATTGTGAGCAAACACACAGACGTCAAAACTCTGTTAAGTTGTGTTGCTCGTTCGTTCATTCCCGCAGCTTCTGGTTTTCACAATCTGTAAGCTGTAGTACTCGGGCATATTTACATTTCACCTCCCTCCATATTATGATTTGCTTTGTCTCTCACTCGTTCACTCATTTATTCGAACACTGATTCATTGATCACTTTACTCTTGTGTAGAAGGAAACCATTTTAGAAAGCAATCGTGATGAATCAATAGTTACATTTCAGATAAAAGCTTTTGGACCAGTTGGCTTCTACTCCGGTGTAGATGACAACATTTTGTATGGCGCAATTGTGAGAACCAAAGCGCTATGTTTCGGAAAACGCATGACCAACACCCTAATGCTGGAGTTGAGAGCACCTCGTGTAACCAGCAAAGAACTTTGGGAACACATTCTAGCTGTTTGAAACCAGCTGACTCCTACTTTGCATTGCAAGCGCCTGACGGACTGCGTTCCCAGATGAATGCAAATGTGGTCGACAACGGTGGCGGATGGTCACGACATTAGGCCGCATGAGCAGCCATTTACTGTTCCAGTGTTGGAAGTATTTATCGGTGTTCTGTGTTTGTGTCTTCGTCTTTGTGAACGGAACAAGTCTGCATAGGCGTAATGCTCCCTCATACATTATCCACCATCGGCATTTGACATACAAACCTGTACAATACGCCATTCACCAGTCCATGAATTTCCAGCTCAGCGGCCGAGCTTTAGAACCGGATCCCCTGAATCGCCATTCGAAATAAAAACTCCGTACCTTGGCCCACTTCATTCCAGATTTACAACAATTATCTTTGTACAGTTGTGTAATTTGTATTTATGTTTTATGGGACTAGTTGAGCAATCGATACCGGGGCAAGATAAGCCGTGGGTGAGCCGTGGTCTATTAATGTGTTGCATGTTGCTGATGTTTGTCTCATTAAACAGCACATCAATTGGCATAACATTGTTGTTCAGCCTGTTGGCATTGAGAAGATTGTGATGATATGAGGTATGGTGTGATAATACTAGATTAAAAAGCGCTGGAAATCTAGGTCGAAGTATATTACTTGGTATTATTTTTTTATTTCTTCATGCTTTTCAACCAGAATACATGAGGTGACAAAGGGTGACCACAAAAAGCCATACAAAGCCGACTCCTGTGTACCCAACATATCACCCTTTCAGAATATAGGTCCAAGTAATCAATCTGTCTCACCACATGCGTTGAAGACCCACTGAAGTAAAAACTGACTCAAATTAACTCCAGTTCCCTTCCATCTTTCATTTCGTTCAATAGTCGCGGGAGGTGACGTCACTATGACGATTCAACTCGATATCGCTGCGCGTTTTGGAGTTTAAAAATCGCTAGGGGAGAGGGGTCGGATTGTGCCTCCCCAGTTGGGGCGAGGGTTAATAACCCAGCAGAGTTGCCGTTTGCATTCCCTTTTTGCCATGCCTGGGCCTTGCAACCGATTCATGGTTCCCTCCCTCCCTCGTTCCTTATCAGGGGCAATGTGGTTTCCCGTGCCAAAACCGGAGGAATCGCTGCACGTGTTATGCCTGGAAGTAGCGTCGTCATCGGCAAGCAGATGTCGATGGCCGAGCGTTCAGGACAAACTATGGCCCGCACACTCAGACCGAGGCAGGTGCGGAGCATCGGCCTCGACGCGTCCGATCCGTGCTGGCGTGTACGGCCACGCAGTCACCATCACAGTCACCATCACAGTCACCATCGTCCGATCCGTGCTGGCGTGCACGGCCACGCAGTGCAGGCTGGACATGATATCACCACATAATGCTGGAGTGTACGGCCACGCAGCGCAGGCTGGACATGATATCACCACATAATGCTGGCGTGTACGGCCACGCAGCGCAGGCTGGACATGATATCACCACATAATGCTGGCGTGTACGGCCACGCAGCGCAGGCTGGACATGATATCACCACATAATGCTAGCGTGTACGGCCACGCAGCGCAGCCTGGACATGATATCACCACATAATGCTGGCGTGTACGGCCACGCAGCGCAGGCTGGACATGATATCACCACATAATGCTGCAGACTAATATCGCCTGGCACTTGTACACTGTGTTATCACACCACGGCAACGGCACAGTCACCACCACAGCACAAGCATCAATAAAACGAAACGAAACATTACCCAGGACGATATTGTACAACTTCATCCGTGCCCTCGCCCCAACACTGCACTCGCTCCGCCGCTGCCGGGGTGATCCAACCAGCCCGTGAACACAGCAGCTGGGGGTCCACAGGGCACCACACGTGTGCATGGTGCCGGTGGCGGTGTCCGGCGGCCGAGCTGTGTTCGGGTCGGTCGACGTGGGTCGGCCGTCGGTCGACCGGTGGCAGCCGCCTATATCGGCGGCACGTGCCGGCACGCAGCGGCGCCCGTGATCGTCTGGTTATTGCCGCCGCCTGGCCGGCCACCTCCCCGGGGAGGATCGGCCGCACACCGTACAATCATGTCCGCCCAGGTCGGCCACCACAGCACCCGCGGCATGTGTGCGGGGTCACCGCGGCGGTGGGCCGAGAGGAGAGAGAGAGAGAGAGAGAGAGAGAGAGAGAGAGAGAGAGAGAGAGAGAGAGAGAGAGAGAGAGAGAGAGAGAGGGAGGGAGGGAGGGAGGGAGGGAGGGAGGGAGGGAGAGAGGGAGAGAGGGAGAGAGAGGGAGCGTAGTCGGCTCATGTGGCTGGTCCGTCGGTGTAGCTGGGCAGTCTGTGTAGCTGGGCAGTCTGCATAGCTGGGTAGTATGTGCGGCTGATCAGTCTGGGTAGCTGGACAGTCTATTTAGCCTATCAGCCCTCTGACATGATAGCTGACTATCATTAATTTTATTGTCACTGGTCAATTCTCAAATCGGATGATGTTTTACTCGCAATGTGAATCGTCACCCACCATGTTTGCTTTGACATGATACCAGTACTTTAGAGCATCATTGCATGTGTATTACTGGCCTTATCACATACAGTGAAGGGTGAGCCTATTTCTTCTTCCAGCTTTTCGCCCGCTATCTGGAAACTTGTCGCCTGGTGGATGCACAATTTCCCAACGAGTCGCACCAAACTGTATTGTGCGCTCTGGAACTGGAGGAAAAGCAAACATTGAGTAGTTTTCTAACCGCGATAGCCATCAATGTAGAATGTTTTGTAGAAAAGTGTCCAATTGTAAGTCACCGGACGATCAGATGAATAATTATCCAGCAAATGGCGACATTTGTGACATCATTACCGCCGCAGATCGCGTGATAATTTCCAGTGGCGTCACGCCCCGACAGCCCTCGAGCAGAGCTTAATTGCGCGTCAGATGGCTTGATTTTTTGTGTTCGCAACACTTGCAGGTTTTTTACTTGGCTAATTGATAGAGATAACAGTTCTCAAATTTAAGATTAAGGGTTCGTATTCGGCTACCATTGAACCATCCAACTGGCTACTATCGAAATGCTTGATTTATTATTTGGGCTTAGGGGTGCCCCAACTGCTACTGGTTATGTAGCGCCAGTGACTCGTTTTTTCACCTTAGACTAGGTGGCATGAGTCTATTTTGGAAGGGATAGATTACGTCGAACTGAGCAGTCGAGAGATATCGATATATTTGACCTGTCAGGATGATCTCCGAATTGTCACCTAAAACATCACAGTACGACAATTCGTGGAAATTGAAACCGAAGTGACGTCTTCATTATACTATGAAGTTGGGGCATGAAAACACTATGTGTCGAACTGTCATCGGTGAGCCGCATCGGGAACAGCGTGGCTTCGCCTCCCTTCTCAATAGGTAACCGTGCGTTGCATACGTGTGCCCTATTCGCAAGCGTGCCAGAATAACCTCTTCTCTCCAACGTTTTCTTAGCGATGATGTCCATGGTGCCAGAACTGGCTTGATGGACCGGAGTTTGTTTAACATTTGGGAGTTCCAACTTTCTTTCCACTTTCCTTAAAGGAAAGCATTTGCAGTCGCGTAGTAATCTCTGGCTAGGAGAGGCAGAGCTCGAGTCCACGTGACTGCGCGGCACGTTTGGCAGCAGCGTCGGCCAGCTCATTTCCCGTGATGCCGGTGTGGCTCGGTACCCAACAGAGGATAATCCTCTTACCCGCTTTACCCAATACTGTCAGACGAGCTAGGATTTCTTGAACAAAAGGGTTTCATGGTTGAAAAGATTGAAGGGCCCGAAGACTACTCAACGAGTCTGTTAAAATAAGGTGTAGGGTTTCATCTCCAACTTCAATAAAACATAGTGCTGTAATAATCGCAACCAACTCAGCAGTGTACACAGACGCGTGTGGTGGTAAAGTGAAAGACCTTGTAGCTGTCTGACATACAAATGCACAGCCAGTTCCATTGGCTGTCTTGGACCCGTCAGTGTACGTTCGAGAGAAGCAGCGATAAAATCCTAGTAGCTCCAGTGCCTTTGCTCGGAAAAGCTCTGGAACAGTATGTCCTTTATGGGAAGTAGCGAGGGATAAATCAATTTCGGGTAAGGCGAGTTCCCATGGTGGAATTTGCATGCATTTCATTCTCAACACACCTCTTAGTGGGATTTGAGCCTCATGAAGTAGGGAGCGGATTCTGTCGCAAAATGGTCTTAGTCTTTCACTTCACAAAAAACGGATTTGTAAGTGGGATGTTCTGGAAACTGCCTTAGCTTTATTGCACACCAGAGGCCCAGCTTCTCGCGTCTGCTTGCCAACGATGGCTCATGGGCCTCTGCTCATTGGCCTCTGCCTCTGCTTGACGGAGCCACTGGCACCGTCATATATGAATGACGCGTAATCAAGCTTCGAGCGGATAAGAGATCGATGTAACATTAAAAGAGTTGCTCTATCAGCTCCGTAGTCAGTTCGTGAAACACACTTCATTACATTCATTGCACGGAAGCACTTATCTCGCAAAGTATTGACATGGTCGTTGTAAGATAGCCGGTTGTCGAAAATGACGCCGAGAAAGCGGACCGATGGCCGCACAGGTATTTGCTGTCCATATAACCGAACTACCATCTCCGGACAGTGGCGGCGACGTCGGCAGAAGTGGACGGCAACCGTCTTGGAGGTAGAAAATCGGACACTGTTCACGATCGTCAATTTTTCAAGACAGGCTACGGCCATCTGCAGCTGTCTCTCCATGGATGGTAATCGCGTCGCCCAGACCAAATAGCCAAGTCATCAACGAAGAGTGACCTACCTATACTTGGTGAGAGGCCGTTTTCAATGTCATTGATCAAAATTGCAAACAACGCAACGCTAAGTACGCTCCCCTGTGGGACACCGTTCTCCTGCACAAAACATGTAGATACATGGTTCCCGACGAAGACACGGAAGGTACGATCACACAGGAAGTTTTTAAATAAATGTTCCCATAGGTCCGCGTATCCCGTGGTTCCACACTTTTCTAAGTATCCCGAATGGTCACACCGTGTCATAGGCAGCCTTAATGTCGAAAACAAATTGTTCCAAGGTGGCTATTTTGCATGAAGTTGTGCTTTATCTCTGTGTCTAGTCGTAACACCTGATCTAGAGCGCTACGATTTTTCCTGAACCGACACTGTGAGCCTGTGAGGATGCCTTCTTTCTCGATAAACCAACTAAGGCGAACGTTTATCATCCGCTCCATGAGCTTACAGAGGCATGATGTCAGAGAGATGGAGCGATAATGTAGAGGATGGCGGCTAGTCTTTCCTGGTTTCACAATAGGGATTATAATGGCTTCACGCCAAGAGGAGGGAAAATGGCCGCCGAACCACAATAAGTTGAAAGGGAGATACGAACGCAGGACGGAAGGCGCGTTAGCATGTCGTTGTGGATTCCATTAGGTCCCTCTGACGTAGTCCGGAGTGATACAATGGCGAAAGTGAGTTCTTTCATTGTAAAACGACGATTGTATGAATGGCGCACATAGGTAAATTCAACTGGCATTGACTCAAATGCAGCTTTGTGGCGTAGGAATTCAGGAGGATCAGTACTGCCTCGACTTCTTTGTGATAGAGCACGACCAATCTCATAGGATACTTCCGTAGGGTTATTAATGTCCTGGTCGGCTATTCGCAACACAGGGATGGGGACTGAACAGTATGTACCGGTAATTAGAAAACTTTAAAAACTCGAAAACTCGAAGCACGAGAACGACAGCAATGCCGAAGCACGAACACGACAAAAAACGCACCTGGCAGAACCGACGTGAAATCGGAAGCCTCCGATAAAACCTGGAGGAAGCAACACAGGCTGCAAAACAGGCCAGCCAGCCGCTGCATTGCAGTACGGCCACAAAAGCGGCTGTAGCCTTGAGCCCCGAGAAGACGCGCCGACTCCATTCTGGCTGCCCAACCGAACTGGACCACAAATCGCCTGACCAGCCTGTCACCAACTCGCCCACCTCTTCACTACCGACTTCTAGCTCAGCTCTACATCTTCAACTCGACTCCAGGTTGGTCCCACACACGTTAACACCACCCCCACCCCCACTCCGCCGATATTTGTAATACATGTACCCTATCTTTCCTAACCACAACGGCAAACGCACGACCTATTGCAATGACCAGACATGGACACAGACACACACTGAACACACCGGGGTGACTTCCTCCTCTGCCGCTGGGATGATGGGGAGCACGTGGGCCCCTTGATCCCTGGACGGTGGGGAGGAGATCACCGTCGGACACGACACCCTTACACGCACGCCAAATTCGTTCGGGGCACTTCTCATTCAAGCATACAACTCCCCGACGCAGACGTACTGACACACATCACAGACATCACTGACATACCGATCACCATAACACTACCCGCACACCTCAACACATCCAAGGCACGATATACGCTCGGGAGGTGGCCTGGATGACGGAGAAGGAACTGGCTATTAGGTTCGGAGTCAGGATATCTCCTCCGTCTACAGGCCACCCACCTAGCACACAAACAAGACACACACTCTCATACTGACTTTCAACACAAGGCCAACCCACACACGTTAAAGCCGGCTACACTAGGTATAAGGTCACGCCACGAGCCCTCGACGCTGTCTGTTCTGTCAGCGATACGGACACTCGAAGGGGGTGGGTGGGTGGGTGGGGGTGGGGGGGGGGTGCCACGACACAACATCCACGTGCGCAAACTGTGCCGAACCACACGACACAAACACATGCACCAGCAGCACACTACGCTGCGTCGGTTGCGGCGGAGACCACACCTCCCGGGACAGGGCCTGCCCTCGGTGGACGAGGGAGAAGGAGATTCTCCGTCTTGTCCACCTAGAGGGCTGGGCCCTGCCGCGGGCAAGTCGTGGGTCGACGACCAGCAGCCGACGCAGCCCACAAATCATCACAAGGCGTCCACCCATTCTACACGAACATAAACATCTCACACGACTACACCACCTACCAAAGAAACACCGACAGACCCAGCAATCACAATCAGGCCGCAACCGAAGGCACCAAAACAAAGCAAACCTCGACACTACTCACCCACCCACTGAACACAGGCACCACCCCCAGTACCACAACGCGGAACACGCAACTCATCACCAGTACCAGGCCAATCAGAACCATCACTAACACCCCACGCAGTACGCAAAAACCTACGCTTTCAATTTGAGACACTCACAGACTCAGACGACAACAGTTCAGACAACACCACTACCATTACCCACGCACCTACAAGACGAGCAAACAACAAACCAAACACCACCTCTACCAACAACAAATCACACACCTGCGCCAAAACCTCTCGACACTGAACAACATCCTAACAACTCCCTTCGCCTTGTCTCTCTCTCTCTCTGCTCTACCCATGATGTGTAAAAGATATTAAAAAAGAAGAAAAAAAGAAACACAACACAAAAACAAACAAACTAACTAAGACGAGAGAAAAACAAACTAAAGGGCCAAAACCAGAAAAAAAAAAAAAACAAACAAACACGCACTTAACAAAAAGAAAAAGGCCCAAAGCAGTGTATAATCGTATGTCATGTATTCTTGTAATGTTAACAAACGACGATGACCCGACCATACCCCCACTCTACACCCCCAACGGCACCATCCGGACCTCCTCTAAGAATTCATCTCTAATCACCTAAACAGCCGATATCACTTGACGGTGGCAGGCTGGTCAAACTCAACCAACAACAACAACAACAACCGACAATTATTTTTACTCGAGACCACACCTGTGACGAGGAGCTAGCCCGATTCAGAGTAGTGATATATGTCCTCAATGATGTACGTTTGGCTTCTGAGATGGTACGACGTACCACCGCTCTCGCCTTTCGAAACAAGATGAGATTATTTGTGGTACTATTGTGATTGAATGCTTTGAATGCGCGGCGTCGTGCCCGAATGGCATCTCGACATGCAGCGGTCCGCCACGGGACAGGGGTTCGACGAGGGGATCCTGACGTTTTCGGGATGCACCCTGATGTTGCCTCTAAAAGCAGCGATGTGAATATATCTATTGAGTGAAGTTCTTGTCCAGTTGGCGTGGAGAATATGTCCTTGAGTTGATCTTCGAATTTGGCCCAGTCAGCCTTGCGTAGGTTCCATCGCTGGGGTCTGATACCCAGGATTGAGTCTCCTCTATATGTCAGCCAGATGGCAAAATGGTCACTACCCATCGGGTCGTCAGATACTGACCAGCCAAATTGTTGTGCCGGTTGTGGGCTACGCAGACTCAAATATCGAAATGTGTGTACTTATATGATTGTATCCGCAGCTGCACTGGCAAGATCCCATGCTGAATGTTGCGTTCCATGTGATGGCAGGATGCATATTGATCCATGTAATGGTAGGATGCCTATTGATCCATGTGATGGTATGATGCATACTGATCCGTGTGATGTCAGGGTGCCTATTGTACACTCGCCTGCAGTGAAATGTTATAGGGGACCTTTATCTATGGCTGGCCGCTAGGAACGTAGGATGTGGCTCTCCACACCAAAAGTACTGGTAGACTGCGCCGCTTCACAGTTATGCGTTGCGTGACAGTCTACAAGATTCACCACTGGTCAGCCGTAGGCATTCGCTTGTGCGGTCGTCACGTAGTCATTTGCCCTGCAGCCATGCAGTGAGAAAAACGGGTCTACGCTGTTCCCGCCTTGCATTCCTCAGTCAGCCAAACAACATTGGCAGTTCAGCAAGCGGTCCACCGCTGGAGCCCTGTAGACAAGCAGCATTTGATCGCTGTGGATTTCGGACTTCGGCAACACAGAATGAGCTGGAAGTGTTAGAAGGAGCTCGGTTGGCAAAGGATGCAGTGAAAGGAGATGAGAGGTTTATGATGTCAACAGAGCAATCTCTTACCATAAAATAATAATATAATTTCTACCCTTTACACTTTTTAGAAATTTAATTCGAATTATTGCTGGGGTGGCTTTATAAACCAGGATCAAATTGCTAAACAGACCTTGTTGCGTGAGCCCTGGCCGCATCACCCGATCCATGAATTGCAGTTCTACAGTAGAAATTTGGCAAAACGCTTCACGTGCCGCCAGTGCATTCAGGTAGCTCGCTCTCTACATTATCGTGCCAGTTGCCAACTGACCCTCCCAGCCAGGGGCTAAAAGCGAGCGCGTGAAGCGACTCGAACCCCGACTTGCCAGGACAGGGGAGACCAGCACAGGCCAGTGCTCAAGCCACTTAACAACTTAGCTTAACAACTTAACTTAACCTACAACGTACTCAACTGCGATCAATCCAGCTGGACTGCTACCAAGCACAAATATCTAATTTTATATTGATCCCGATTGACCTGAGATGACTTTGTGAACGTGTCTAACTTACCTGAAATAGGACATCAGACCTAAAACCTCACCTAGAACGTAAGGCTGCTACCTAAAGCAAGAAGTCCGTGATCCTAGCCATCTTTGTTTCCAAAATATATTAATAATCTATTAACTGCCGGTCACACACGGAGTTGCTTCATTGCACGCGTTAGTGAGCATTAGCCGATCTCCAGACGGCGTGTCCAGTCCTATCAATTACGTATTTTCCGACCGAGCAGCTATCGCTCGCCACCTCCGCTATATGAAACGAGAGCCGTCATTGTCAGCTGTCGCTGCCAGTCGCCGAAGCAGCTTTTACTACTTGTCAGCGTTTCTAGCTTCATACTGACACTCTAAGGAGCCCACGCTTTCAGCAACTAACGTTGCCAGTTCGAACTAGGATTATAATATAAGTTTTTCCTCACTAGTGTCAATTGATGAGAGACGTGTCGTTATTACTGGCTGTCATTGTTATACTTGCACCGTTGCCTTACGTACTCTGATTCTGTCACCTCAATGCAATTTGAGTTGGACTGTTTTTGCTCGGTGAGAAGGGGGAGGGAAGTGACAGGTACATAAACGTCAGTTGATCCGGAAAACCCAAACATTCATGTTATTCTGATGACCATTGGCGTCATCACCATTGAAATAATATTCATATAGCAAGTCTTATAAATAAATATGATAATAGAACGTTCATTTGTCATATTCGGGACCTGGTAGTCACACCCACTTGATGAACATAAACGTTATTTAAATCTCATAACCTTAATGTACGCCAGAATGTCCTTACAAAACCAGACATTCTGCAAGGAGATTTTGTCGCAGGGCAAGCCCTCAGATCACAAAGTTATATTTATCCTGTATTGAAACTTGCCATCTTTGGTGATCGACAAAAGGCACAGTCCACGAGACAACTCATTACGCAAGACTCTTCCCTATAGTTGGGTAGTACTACGAGGTGGGAGACGCAACATGCATGGACGTGAGGGACATGGTCCGGAATAAGCACGCTCGACAACCTTCAATACCAGTCACTGACCGGAACTCGCCTGAGATCATACGAGGTCATTGACCCAGCATGGCCTGAGGTGTTTTTGTCAGCCTTCGGTCATCCTAGGTTATAACTTGGACCCTCAAGCTACATATAGGGTCGCTTTTTCCTATAGAGTACAAGAAAATAATAACTTGAGCTGCTTTCTCGGAAGTTTCCAAGACAAGATCAGCATTTCAAGCCCAACTGACCCTAAGCATATCGATCGAAATGTAACAAATCGTACATCGTTGGTGTATTACGATACTGAGGAATACTTTACTGAACATTGCAAAGGGATTCGCTCCAACGAGCAACGGTTACACGTTAAAATTCCAGATATTTCCAGATAATTCCAGATATTTCCAGATAATTCCAGATATTTCCAGATAATTCCAGATATTTCCAGATAATTCCAGATATTTCCAGATAATTACGGATATTTGCAAACAAATTGTTTGCAATCTGATCTGAGAGGCCATGTCGAAACCCCACGTATGAGCATCGACACTTAATTGTGAGACCGCGACAAGCGCAGCTTGCTGATCTTTGTTTCACGTCGGTAGCACTCTCCGATCTTCCTCGCAATGAGAGCAAGATAATTTGACCCCCGTGGCGAGGGTTGGGGAAGGGAATAGGGAAAACAAACGGAGAGAAATGGAAAGTTAAGCGAAGCGAGGTGAAACAAAAACAAGCGTGTTGCGCGGGACGGATCTCACGAATGACATTTTGTACTGCAGGTAACCTTAGAAGTGGGCTTTACAGTAATTTTCCACAATTAATAATTGTCACATTCAGTCGTTGTCAATGCGGAAACGATAGCAGACGCATACTTGAAGCATTAACGATAATACTCCGCAGTATCTCGGAACTGTATCTATGCGTGAGTTGAAATTTGGACCCATGGGTCAAGGGTCAATTAAGGTCGAAATGTTGACATGGCTTTGAAAACTTCGAAAATTGGGCCTGGGAAGACTGTTTCCAGCACCAGTAGGAAAACGAACAAAACCTATCCGCTTCATTGTCCAAATTACCCTCAGAGTAACTCAAAATTGAAAACAATACCCTGAAGTCACGCTTGGTCCATTACCCTGAATGACCTTGAGAAGATCAATGGCCGACATAAGCAAGTTAGCTGAGTTCTCCATCACCCTACCACATCCAACAATAGCCATTTTGGGGCGGAAAGTGAGATCAATTGCCGATGAATCGAGGCTTCGGAGAACTTCGGCGTGACACATTTGTTCGCATCACGTCACAGCTGTGGCCTGGCGAGACATCTTCAATTTCGCTGTACCACAGCATCTGCCTTAGATGCCCCATTACCTACTCCAAGCGAAGGGCGCTGCCTCTCGCCGTTGCTATGTGCGTACGACGAAACCTGTACGGTTTTCATTCCCTTGTACTGGCAAGGACTAATATCCTAAAGAGCTAGGCCCTGGATACCTATATGCTGTCATTATCTGCTTCAGTGGGCTTCAGGGAAATATTTCCATCAACGTCAGCAGTTGGCTCTATTGTGCGAAATAAAACACTTTACAATGAAGCGAGGAGTGTTGTATCTATGGTAACTTGAAATCATAGCCTCCATTCACTCTCTGACATTTAACGTAATCAGGACACGATGGTAGTCATTTCCTTTACAACAATCGATAATTTACACGTTTGATCGTTCATTGTGCAGAAACCATAACATGCGCATGCATGGAAGATTCACGATGATACTCCTCTGTATCTAACCACTTGCACACCTATGAAGAAGGTAAGGAATACAGTGAAATAAATCAAGGTATGACAGAACCTATATAGATATACACACATACATATATATATATATATATATATATATATATATATATATATATATATTTTTATATATATATGAATGAGGATGGATGATGAAAACAAACAAATTATGTGGAGATGACTTTAATGTAAACGTTTCGACCTCAATAGGTCTTCATCAGTACAAACATAGAGCACAACTGTTGTGCTCTATGTTTTGTACACACAGTTGTGCTCTATGCTTTGTACTCATGAAGACCTATTGAGGTCGAAACGTTTACATTAAAGTGATCTCCACATAATTTGTTTGTTTTCATCATCCATCCTCATTCATACTTGTCTATGGATAACTCACATATATATATATATATATATATATATATATATATATATATATATATATATATATATATACATATGTATATATAAGCAGATGCATGCAAATTTATGTCACAAAATGTATGCAGCAGAATTGTTCACAGGTGGTGTAATATGGGCCCTATTGGTTGCACAAAAGCTACAGCTGCTAATGAGGGTTCAGCGATTCAAGTTCAGCAAGTCATTGTGAAGGACAGCAAAAGGCCAGTACGTTTTCAGTCAAAGAGTTGTTGATCAATGCAATAGGCTGCCTAGGGATATAGTGGGGAGGCCCTCACTGAATACATTTCATCATAGGTTGAATGCATTATTTAGGTTGAGTAACCTGATTTTATAATTCTATGTTGTGCAGCATGGAGACGATATAATAGTTGGGTGGAGTGTGAGTGAAGATAATAGGTCTTTGATCATGTTTATAAGTGGGGATATGTATATATATATATATATATATATATATATATATATATATATATATATATATATATATATATATATATATATATATATATATATATATATATATATATATATATATATATATATATACATATATATATATATATACATATGTATATATATATATATATATATATATATATATATATATATATATATATATATATATATATATATATATATATATATATATATATATATATATATATATATATATATATATATATATATATATATATATATATATATATCTATATATATATATATACATATATATATATATCATATATATATATATATATATATATATATATATATATATATATATGATATATATCTATATATATATATATATATATACAGTAAATATTGGGAGCAGATTATCTTTAATGCATGTTTCATTGAATAAAACAGCATACTTCGTGTTGATGTGCCTCTTTGGAAGGCTCTCAAATCGCCTGATGATGGTCCGTTCTTATGAAAAAGCTGCATGTAAAATTGTGCCTATATTCCCGCATTCACATAACGTTTCGTTAGGACATCTAACATCTTCAGACATACGGATAAGACACAATATAAGAACGTAATACATTCGGAAGCGTTTAGGGTCTCCATATGATTTGCGCGTCAGCAATGGACATTCTATTTTGCTTTTCTCTAACACACACGTAGATCTCATATGCGGGTACTTCTTAGATAGCAATGCTTTCAACGGTAATATACTAAATGGTCATGCTATGCACTTTCTCAATTATATACATATAAACACGGATGAACAAATGTAGATGCACACTATCACTCGAGTTTCCCAGAGCACACTATGTACTGTCACTATGTACTGTTTGTGCTCTTGGAAACCCGAGTGATAGTGTGCATCTACATTTGTTCATTCGTGTTATATATATACATATATATATATATATATTGTATATGTTTTTTTTTGATATATATTATATATATATATATATATATATATATATATATATATATATATATATATATATATGAATATATATATATATATCGTAAATAACGGTAACATCACCCGGTAAGGACAGTAAGGCGCAATGTTTTTGGGTTGCCATTCCCAGCTTGAACTCGTGAACAGGTCATCCAGCGGTACGGATCCGCTGGAAGGGAGGTTCCGACGACGAGGTGGCGCGTGCGCTTGTCCCGGGCCGCGATAGGACCTGACAGCGGGCACAATGCGTCTTTGAATTGATCTTGGCTGAATGCAGAGCATCCAATACGTGCCCAATCCCATTAGCATCCGGAACGACTGGTTTCTATTGAGGTCGTAATGGTCGCATCATGGCAATACGCGCCGACTTCCCCAGCCACACTTAGCACATATACGACATGTGGAGAATATTCGCGCCGAGGCTAGTCGACATTTTCAACAGCTGTCATGGCGCCCGGCGACCTGCCTGCTGCTGGGACAGGCACTAGATTTAAAGGCTGAAATTTAGAAGACAATCTGCGTCGCCCAGACTTGATTGGACAGCTTGGTAAGACACTTCCGTGGAGTAACTACTAACTGTAAACAATGTTTATGAAGCGCCATCTTTGAATGAGATCGCTGATATATCATTAATGCAAACTCTGCCTGGCATATGCTTCAGAGGCTGCATGAAGTTTTCGGGTTGAATGTCCCCCCCCCCCCCCACCCCACCCCACACCCACCCGCAAGATCTCGCACACTATTACATCTGCCAACATGGAGATTGTGAGGCTGATCTGCCGACATGGAGATTGAGGGACTGGTGGAGACACGGTGCTGCTCTCTAAGAAACGTACACGTAATCTCTAGTCATAGTTTGCGCTATGATTGTTACACTAGAAGCTTTCAACATTGAAATAACAATTTGGTTTTGACCTTAACCGGACCTCGTAGCCGGATCTGAGGTCACCCAAGCTATTTGCATGTTTTCCTTTCAACCTTTACCTACACAATGAATGATAATTTCCAGGTACCTTTGGAATCCTAGCTTTGACAGTGCTTGGAAACGTACCCCAAAAACGACACTTCTCGAAGTCGGTGACCGAAGGTGATTTGTACCTCGTCTAGCTCCGTGGCCCTGGGTCGGATGGAAATTCGAACATCAAAATATCCGTTACTCGATTGTCAAAACGTATGCTAAATGTAACCGCGATGTACACGTTCGACAGCTGTGCCGAAAACAGAACATGACAAAAATTGTCTCCCGAGCATCTCTTGGATTGATGATTTCTTGGCGAAAAAACTGTGATTATTCTAATGTCCTACCACACTCCATCAATATTATGACGTGCGGTAACTGACGGCATATCAGTCACCGTATGCGAGTCTGCGTTCTGATCGGCGGCACCTTAATGACATCAAATGGTGTCTCCCGAATAGATGAGCTACAGCTTAGCTAGTTTTCAGGTATGGTAATAGCTTTTAAAAACTGCTTTCAGGTATGTGACGTGCAGTGCATCTGCGCACGTCTGACCGGAGCCAACCGGCACAGAATGGCACCGCTGGCCAGAGGTAAAAAAGTCATCGTTCTGCCGTTTACTCCGGTGACACAATTGCTAACTGAAAGAGGCCCAGAGGAGACACAAAAGCCAGTGCTGGCACTGTTAATATACCTACCTATGCACCTACTCTCATTCTCTCGCCTCACTCAGAAAGCACTTATAAAAGTGATAAAAATGAGCAAAACAAGTTAAAAAAACAAAAAACTTGTGCCCCTTGTCCTTTTGTCGCCTGAATGTTGGTGGAAATTAGGACAAGGATCTTGGCGAACGTTACGCTTACCGTCCAAACCGACGCGCCATTGCGTTAGCATGCGGCGTCTCCCGGACCGCCGGTGTCTCACCGGTGACAAAATGAGACACTCAGGAATGTTGTCGAATTTTGGTCGTGAGCTTGGCAAATGTGCTGCTGACCCAAATTTGGTAGCGCCGGCGGAGATGGAAGCTCTCTTCTGAGCCAATGAGAATCGAGCGCATTGGGTGCTTGAGTTTTGCTTCGAAGGACGCGTTCTGTTTGGTCTCGTCTGTCTCGTCACGGTAACAGTCGCCTATCAAGTTCCTGCAACAGATACCTACCTAGGTGGTAGTAGGTGATTAAACTATCCGTTCAGGAGCCGATTTTTGCAGAGATATAATCCTGAGAGAAGACTAGGCATGCCAAATATGCCTGGATCTACTGGCGTGGGCTCAGATCCAGATGAGCCTTGACAAGAAAGCATGGGGATAAAAAAGCCAGCAAAGAGAGCAAGGCCTTCAACTTCAAACTGACTCTCAAGGCAGATTGTGCAGTGTGGTGAAAATCCAAGGATGGTGGTGTGTGTAAATTCAGTGGTGAAAGAAGAAACATGAAGCGGCACTGTGTATCAAAGCATCCATGGGCTAAAGAGCCATATCAAATCCGCAATGATTCATTCGGTGTTGGAGGAAGGTGGAGACAGGCATGGAAAATTGGAGGTGAGTCTGGTAAATAAGGTTAAAGGATTTGTACCTTCAGTTCAGTTATACAAATGTGCTAGTACTGGATCTACCAGGCCAAATTCTGGTAGGAAATTGCCCTGAGCTCTCACCAAGTTGGTAGGTAGAGCCATTGTATTTATCGGCTTGTATTACCTTTACACAAAAAATGGTTTCTTCATTAAGAAAACCTTCTTTTCTGCATTGATTTATTTTGCAATGATGAAACAATTTCTCGAACAAACCTAAAAACAATAATTAAATGATGTTGGAAGGAATATCTAAAAAATTATCATATCAAGATCTTCAGATCAAGGCTTCGAAGCCCCCTGAAGTGTGTTTTGTGTGCCATTGCCAAATTCTGAGAGCTATTGAGCTGGAACTTTCTACATTTCCCTAAATATTCATTGTACACATTTTGAGACCCTTTTGAAAATTTTGGTTGTACCGAAGAAGTGTCCAGGCAGTCATTTTGGGGGACATGTTGGTGCATTTCTCCTTATTATCCCCCTGAAATGCCTATGATTTTTGGGTATGAACAACAGCTTAATGTATGTGAAAGGTCATTCTGCATCGAATGACATTTTCCCCATCAAATTTTTTTTTTAAATAAATAATTATTTTTTATACTTGGCATGCCTAACGTTCGGTTCTAGGAGCTGACAAGAAAGTGACAGTGCCAAGGAGGTTTCAACCTCATGTTCGCGACCCCCCTCCATTTTTAGCAAAAATATCACCGGATTAGGCCTGTTTGTACCCTGGTATGCATCTCACGGTACGAACAATTCTGCTATGATCAACTTTAGCTGATATAGATGGTGCAGCATGTAAAATAAGGAGGGGTGGGGGGCTGCCTGTGCAGTAGGCACCCACGGTATCCCGCCTCCCTACGCCCATCGACGAACAAAAACTCAGATGCACGCCTGTTTTCCACGAAATGGTTACTGGCTGCCACTGGGGAATGGAGCCTTCCTTGTGGGTTTGACGGAAAAAATGAGACACATTTGAGTTCCTGAAATTGTCCGGTGACACAACGGATACTTTTTTACCTCTGCCGCTGGCCTTCCGTGGCGCGTGCCCAGTTGCGCGGGTCCCAATCAGCTAGTTCGCCAACGGCGTCAGAACACGAGCATACTTCCGCCTATCAATGACGCGAACTTCGATGTCGATGCCTGGTTGCATCCTTTTTAGTTCCGCTTTGCTGCAGGTGCCATTAATGGAAATGCAGCTGACATGCGAATGGATACAACTAACTAAATTCGATTGGCTTGAAAACAAATTTTAAAAGTGTGTGTTTTCCATGACGCAGTACGAAGTAGCCACTGCACCTGGGAACACCATCGGAGGTGATGAGTAAAACCCATATGCCGTCGATATACTTCTAACCGTAGTGACTTTCTAACTACTCGGGACTCGCCTACATATATCCCATAGAAATCGACGTTGATAGCAGCGACCTTCGAGCGTTGGCCTGCTTCCAAATACAATTATTTCTGTATTTTGTGCATTAACATTGGATACGTTCGCACAAAACTAGCTACATAGTTTTGCCAGGGCATCATGTGTTCCCATAGTCATCGCCGGTAAATCATGCCTTACAGCTTGCTGTTAAAAGCTGCATGTCGGTCACATGTCGGTCACAAACTGGAAAACTGCGACGACGGACACGTGCCAAGAGAGGAGACCTGACCACCTACCCCACACATGGGGTAAGTGGTCACAAACTGGACAACTGCGACGACGGACCCGTGCCAAGAGAAGAGACCTGACCACCTACCCCACACATGGGGTACCAACATAATTCCTACGTTGTGCTACATTCGACAATATTATCACAACCTGAATATTTGCATATATTGAATCGACATGTCTCTATGACTTCAGGCCACCATCTTAGACAACTACGTTTATTGAAACAAAGCCCCCGAAGGACACCGCTCCTTCCCCTCTCTTCTTTGTCAAAATAAGAATATTTGGTTTTGCCTTTATGTCCTGATTAACTCTTTCACCATATGCCATTTATAAACACAACTAAGCCAGCAGACATTTATTATGTCAGTGCATCACATCAGCTACATCATTGCACAGCGCGACATTACCGAACAGGCACACGTTGCAAAACGTGTTTCTCCAACGAATCGTCTGAATCCGCCGCTGATTATGCCAGGACGTGTCTTTGACACTATATATAGGCATGTGCATAAGCAAGACAACGAACATCAAATCGTCCACTTAAGCTGCTTGGAAGTGGTGAGCTGCAAGACTTTCAGACGAAGGGCTGTTCCGCTTGCGGGTCGGGCCCCTACGTAACTCTCTTCGGAATTTGTGTTACCCTTTATAGCGGGGTCCTACCTCCCAACGAGAGCCTTTCCGTATACCCCAGAAGTCCAGTGGCCATCTCGCCCATAGATCGGAAGTTTGGCCTCCTTTCGGGGTCAGGGCCAATATGTTGCGGCTGGGGTGCTGCAGAGGTATGGGCTATCTTCCTCTTTTTCTGATAATTCTCAACATGAGTTCTCCTTGTTGACGTTGTTGCGCAGGTTTAACTCTGGTGAGTCTAAACGTTCGCCATGTCTCCTGTGTCTTACAAGAACTACGTATTCCCGAAATCAGAGTTTCATTTTTAGAGGCCTTCATTCAGCTGGGAGACACCTCGAAAATATATACACATTCTGTTTAGCAGGACACCACCTTCGCCACTGGCCATATAGTACTATGAAGTCATGGAAAGTGGTTTCAGATGGGTCGAAATGGAATACTCATGAGCAAGACGATAACCTGCTTTCCTTTGGTATCATACAAGCAGCGGTGGCGGTCGCCAATGTGGAAAAAGGCGGCCTGAAAAGGAGCCGAATGTAACGACATCAGTCATAACACAGCAAGAGTTGGCGCAGGTGGGCTGAGGGGACGCTAGGTGATGTACGTAAACACGTGAATATATGATGAAGAAAGATGAAAAGAGTGAGACAGATTACTGAGCCTCTCATACCAATGATAATCAAGGAACCAGACCACGTTCTTTCTTTATTTTTGTTCTCTCCGCTTGTATTTGTCTATCTAGTTTTTATCTATATATCTCCTCTCTCTTTTCTGCCTCAGTTCCTTTCTTCCTCACTATCTGCATCACTTACCTTTCCAGTCTGCATCCTCGCGCTCTCCGGCGCGTGCAGGGAGAGTCGACTGCCACGCTGGCCGGCCACTCGCACCTCTTATTTTGTTGACAGACCGCGTGAGCGGTGATCGACCCGTCGTCTCTACACGCCCTGCCCTGGCCCGGCTGCGACTGAGACCTGGTGCCGGCCGGTTAGGGACGCAGTCTGCTGGCCACCGGCCCAGTCTGTGGCTGAGGGTCGCAGTCTGCTGGCCACCGGCCCAGTCTGTGGCTGAGGGTCGCAGTCTGCTGGCCACCGGCCCAGTCTGTGGCTCAGGGTCGCAGTCTGTTGGCCATCGGCCCAGTATGTGGCTCAGGGTCGCAGTCTGTTGGCCACCGGCCCAGTATGTGGCTCAGGGTCGCAGTCTGCTGGCCACCGGCCCAGTATGTGGTTCAGGGTCGCAGTCTGCTGGCCACCGGCCCAGTCTGTGGCTGAGGGTCGCAGTCTGCTGGCCACCGGCCCAGTCTGTGGCTCAGGGTCGCAGTCTGCTGGCCACCGGCCCAGTGTGTGGTTCAGGGTCACAGTCTGCTGGCCACCGGCCCAGTCTGTGGCTCAGGGTCGCAGTCTATTGGCCATCGGCCCAGTCTGTGGCTGAGGGTCGCAGTCTGCTGGCCACCGGCCCAGTCTGTGGCTGAGGGTCGCAGTCTGTTACTCGGTAACGCAGTAGTCAGTCACGAACGCAAAGCCTGCCATTCGACCCAGACTGTATCGCTCGTGGTCGCTGTTGACTGCAGAGCCGCGATTCCAATGTGGTGCTGGCTGGAACCACAGGCGGCGGCACGTGACTTCGGTGCATGCATACCGCCGAAGATCACACCGGCTAGAAATTGTGTTGCAACTTTGCTCTCTCGCCTCCAGTCTAAACATCGTGCATAAAATGAGGCAATCATTATCCACCACACAACAAGCATCCATCCGACAATTGATGTCATTAAAGTCATCGAGTGTTAATGCGTAATAAGAGTCACAGGAGCTCATCTGGGTTACAACAATAACGGGAAGCTACCATGGGACGGGACAAAAGTTACACAAACACTATAATCAATCAATAACTTAATCCTGAGGTCCAAAGGGCGATGTATTTCCACCACAACTAGGTCGGTCACTCTGTAGACGATTTCGCTAGCTGGTGTAACACAGCTGGGCTATCTGCTATGTCGAGAGGTCACCACTTGGCCGCTAAGAAGCTTGAAAGGTGGAGTGTAATGAATAGTTTATGTTTTCAACACAAAAGACAACCGCGATGCATTGCTACCGCCGGTGTAACCGTGCGTAAATCTGCCCCAGGCGGTACGGAAACCAAACACCGATGCCACCTACGGTGAAGCTTCTTAGAGTGACTTTATATTCACGTCTTGGTTACAAAGATCATTTAAAAGCATTCCGTAACAATTGTTTCAAATCACTCAACACATTAAAGTGTGTTTCTCACACTAGCTATGAAGCCGACAGGGATTCCCTTATTCTGCTGAATAGCTCACTGATACGCGCTAAACTAGACTACACCTGTTTTATCTACGATGAAGGACTACAAACGAGCACTGGACACTGTTCATCACACTGCTATCCGTATCGCGACCAGAGCATTTCACACGTCATCCACCGTGAGTCTTTTAGCAGACGCACACGAGTCACCTCTCTATTTGCGCAGAGAAAGGCTGGGGATGCGATACGCCTGCAAGCCTCGCCAGTTCCCTGATCATCCCGATTACTGGTATGTCTTTCTTCGTCGACTACCGACTCTTTTTCAGGGGAACGAAATTTGAGTATCGCACCGTTTGGTGTGCGAATTCGAAGGCCTTTTTAAGAAAGTCGAGTTAAGCTTCAAGGAATCGGTTGAGTCCAGGACATGGGGACACCCCCTATCAGAGTTGATCGAACCGGAGGTGGTCGTATCTCTCGCGAAAATGAGACAAGTCTATGTCCCTCCAGAAGAATTTCGCACACTGGCACTCGAACATTTTGAAACATTCCACGAGGGGCGAGGATGGCCGAGTGATTAAGGTGTTGATTATGGGTGCCAAAGGTCCCGTTTTCAACACTCGCACCACTCGGAACATTTCCCAATGCCGTGGCTCACCGGCGAAACACTGGGGGCGGCGCCATTACCAGCGATCGTGCATAAAGTGCGTCGAGAACCACCCAATAAACAAACAAGAAACACGCACTCCGCAAGAACCGCTGTCACGCACACCTGTTACTAGCATAAATCCCCGCTTATAAACAAGATCAAATACCTATTATCTTCAATCACACTCCACCCAACTAATATATCGTCTCCATGCTGCACAACGTAGAATTAAAAAATCAGGTTACTCGACCGAAATAATGTATTCAACCTACGTTGAAATGTATTCAATGATGGCCTTCCCACTATATCCCCAGGCAGCCTATTGCATTGATCAACAACTTTTTGACTGAAAAAGTGCCGGCCATTTACTGTCCTTCACAATGACTTGCTTAACTTGAATCGCTGAGCCCTCATTGGCATCTGTAGCTTTTGTGCAACCAATAGGGCCCAGATTATACCACCTGTGAACAATTCTGCTGCATACATTTTGTAACAGAAATTTGCATACATCTGTTTTTCTATGAGCGAGCATACATTGCCTAGGCTAGAAATGCCTAGGCTAGAAATCGGATCACATACGTTTGTGTGATGTAATTTTACTTCGAGAAGCTTCTTTTGTCAGGAAATGCAGAATTGGCCGCGGTAAACGTAGTGAAAGGTGCAAGTTGATATTTCCAGCCGTGTAGGAGCTATCAAGAAAATTTCAGAGGGCCGGTGGGAGAGGGTGGGGGTCGTACTCCACTGGTCAATAGCGGGCCTGTAGTGGCCGGCCCTCGGCGCCAACTCCGACCTGCAGCTGCCGGCACTCGGCGCCAACTGAGGCCTTTAGTGCGTGTGTCATGGTGGCCCCAGCCACACGAAACACTTACCTCCGCAAGTGTTATACTTAGAGGTGAGTGTGGCTGCAAGAACCGAAAAGCAGACAAACACCTACCGCTTAGCATCACTAAGCGCTCAGTGCAGCTGACGTGCAGCATCCAGAGCGGTGCCCTGGCCATAACACTTCCTGTTCAACTGCCACATGCACGCTTGGGCGAATAGCGCGCCAAATCTGCAACACATTACCGTCCCGTCAACTTGTAAGCAGCGCCTGCCTTCTGGACACCCAGATGGAGCCTTTGATGTGCAAGCTCGGAACATGTGCTCCACACTGATTGAGGTAGCTTGGACGGTGCGAGAGATGCATGATGGTGCACATAGTCAAGTATTATTTAACTGGCTTTAGCGACAGGCACGTTAGCAAAAAGGCTTTGGACGTCTATGGAAGACAGCGATCCTGTTCTTAGTATGTCAACGAACTATTCGGTGCACTGGTCTGCGTAGTCAGTAGATAAATCGATATTAATGCGATTAGTTTCTTGGAAAGTTGCTAAGTAGGTGTAGGTATTCCATATATTATGACGGGTCTGGTGAGCTCAGCTGACTTGTGTTAGTTAGTTATTTTGGCTTTAGGGCGGATCCACCATGTTGATCACATAGCGCCCATAACAGTGTTCCATTCTAACGAGGTTTCGGGTTCTGGCAGGTTTACTTCCAAGTGTAGGGATAATTCACCCAGTGCAATGTCTTTACCTCCATGGATATGTATAAAAGCTGGTTGTGGGGCCCTTGAGTTCAAAAATGTAGCCCCTGCCCTCCCAATTCATGTCGCGAAAGTTTCCGGCAGATGCCATGCCACGGGTAGGCCGAGCTGTCTCACAGCTTACGTCGGCAAGTCGCAGACCGCCGCCGAGGCCATAGGCTATTGTTTCCCGTCAGGTGCACATCTATCGGACACCCTGGTACCACCGCCACCGTCTGACGACGTGACCCCGATGCAAGTCGCCGCCTCGGGTCTGATGAAATGTCTGAAGTGGATGTGACTGCCAGTGAGGTGATGTGACCATCAGTGAGTGATGTATGTTAGTGATTATATTCTGGGAACAGTCGGGTAGGTGTGCGTCAGTACATGAATGGTATGACAGTAGTATGACTGTGATGTGACAGGTTCTGTCACTGTGGCAACAATATGTCAGGTATGTCTCAGCGCTGTGTGTGTGTGTGTGGGATGACAGGTATGCCAGATGTCATACTCTGTGGCCAATGTTGAATAAGTATGTGATGCAGGTGTGTCTTGTATGTATGATCTATGAAGGTAATAGCACATCATAATGATTGACTGTTGGATGAATGTTACTGTGGTTGTGGAATGTTAGATGACAGATGGGCTGTAACGCCCCTATCTGCCGACTGCCTGTGTGCAGCTGGCTCAGCAGTCTGGTGACATGTTACTGGATCACCATTATTTTGTGAGGTGCTGAGGGCAGCATTGAGAGTCGAGCGACCGGAGCTAGCTCTGAGATCAGACGGAGACAGTGTGATGTCTCTGCCGCGTCAATCGGAAGCGCGGCTCGACGCTGTGACGCCAGGCTGCAGTACGGTGCAACCAAAAACATGCGAGGTCAGCAGTGATTCCAACGAGCGGCCGAGCTCTGTTTGTAACCAGAGCTCTAAGAATGTCTCTGAGGTATGAGGGACGGCGCGATCCGCCGGTGAGGTAGAGTTCGTCGGGTGCGAGCCATTGTTGTCAGTTGTCGAATGTCTAGGGCTGTTGCCCTGGAATGCGCAGTCAGTCGTGACTATGACGTGTCACGGGCGGTAGTCGTCACGTTGAGCTCGTGGAGAATCGAGAGGGCTCTCTCTCACTTGCCGCCGAACTATCGACACGTTCGGTTGGGGGCTTGGCCCTCCGGCGAAGGCGACTGGCCGTAAGGCCAGTCGCCAGAGGTACGTCTGAGGACTGATTGAGAGTCGCTGTGTGACTGTTGAGATGTAGTCCCTTGAGATTAAAGTTGTAGAGCGTATGAAGACCGGTCAGTATGTAAGTTGAAGTATCTGTTATCACTGCTGCCTCTTGGAATATGAGAACTTGGGACTTGAGAAGGGAAGCTGAGATGTCGTGTCGAGATGTATGAAGATGTGGGATGGCCTGCTGGAGAATCGTCTGTGAAGCAGTTGAAGCTCTCTGTCGTTTAAAGGCACTGTTGTACCAATTAGACTATCACGCTGCACTATTGAAACCTGAATAATTATCGACATTTAATTGCTAATTAAAGACGCAAATACAAGTCTGGATTGCATGTGGTGCCTGTCAAGATGTTTGAATCAGAGCTCTGAGATTGCGGTACAGAGCCATTGAACATACACCCGGCATTTTATCGTCAACGTGGAGGTCCATAGCTCTATCACCGTGCCAAGGAAGTTTGTCCCGGACATGCGCGAAATGGCTGATAAACCCATGGGGACAAGAACTTCCCTACAGATAGATGACAGCAAATCGTATTTGTGAGAGAAACTCGAATACTCATCCAATCTGAACCACACGTGGCCCATCACCTAGAATGTGTGCCATCGTCAGCGTGGATACCTCTCTTCTAAAGTATCGTCGTCGTTGGGCTGAGAAACGAGGACACACCTTAATAACATGTCGCACTGTCAGTGGGATATCACGAGTACAAATTGGTCTCTCCTCATTCCGCAGTAGGTAGCCGTGGGTGGCATAGATGTGTCCAATCCGCATCCTGGCGAGAACCACCTCCTCCTTAATTGAAACTCTGAATGATAACTCCCAGCGCCCCAGAATTGGCTTGATGTTTCTCAGTTTGCTTTCGTCATTTGAGTCCCAAAGTTGTTGCCACTTTTCCTGGAAAAACACACTGATTGTCTGGCCGAGGTGTGCTGCTGGGATAGGCAGCACACGGGTGTATTGGCTCCTCGCAGCACGCTTTGCTGAGTGCTACATTTTTTCCTCGCCTAAGCTTAGTTAGGCGCAGTAAAGCATCTTGCACGATAGGGCCATGCGGATAAAACGTCTTTTCTGCACGAAAGCTACTTAGAGGAGGCAGCGTAAACGATCTGGTCGTGGCTCCGCTTACAAAAGCACAACCCACACCATCAGCAGTTTTTGACCCGTCGGTATGAGTGGCAGTACATGTGTGGTAGATGTCAACATGTTCCAGGGTTTTCAGCTGAAATAATTATTGGATAGGCTCGTCCTTAGGGGTCACAGACAGTGTCGTGTCCACTGACGGCTGTACCAATTTCCAAGGGGGAACTGGCAGCGATACCATCCTTCGAATGCTGCGCATCTGAATATCGCTCCCATCCACCAGCTCACGTAACCGCACACAGAACGGGGGCAGAATATTCGGACGTGTAACGCGAAACAGCGCAAGAGTACGGTGTCCGAACAGGGCATTATATACCGGATTCATGGGGGACTGTCTCACGCTGCAGGCATACCGCAATGCCAGTTTATCCCGTCTCAGGGCGAGCGGTACTTCATTAGCATCTGCCAGAAGGCTTGCTGTCGGAGAGGTGCGGAATGCTCTTGTGGCTATGCGCAAGGCGGCATGATGGACATTATCGAGAATGCGCTTGCTGGAGGCACTGGCACAGCCATAGACAAAATAGCCATAGTCGAGTTTCGAGCGAATGAGCGATCGGTATAAGAGTAAATGTGTAGCCTGTCTGCACCATTAGTAGTGCGGGCGACAAACTTCATAATATTCAATGTTTTCCAGCACTTGTCCCGCAGCGTTGTCAGGTGGTTCTTGTGCGTGAGTCAGGAATCAAATGAACCACCTAAAAACTTCGCTGATGATTTAAAGGGGATCTGGTCTCCATAGAGGTGAATTATCGGACCTTCCAATGTCCTTCATAATCAACGCGAGCACGGCAATACTGAGGATACTTCCTTGGGGCACTCCGTGGACTTGTGTCAGCCGTTCCGACATTGTGCTTCCTACGCGGACGCGGAATATCCGGTACTTTATAAAATTATACAGAAAGCGTCCCACAGCTCCACGCACACCACACCCCCAGAGTTTCATAAGTATGCCGTGTCTCCACGCTGTGTCATAGGCGCCTTCAATATCGAAAAACACTGTTCCTAGAAGTCGTTTTTCCTTGAAACTAGAACGAGTGTCGAGTGTTAGAAGGTGGTCAACTGCGGACCTGTTCTTTCTAAATCCAGATTGGGCGTTGGTGAAGAAGTTCTGGTCGTCTAAGAACCACGTGAGGCGCGCATTCACCATCCTCTCCATTAGTTTGCAAAGACATGAAGTCAGAGAGATCGGTCAATAGTGCAGAGGGTCAGAGCCAGTCTTGTTGGGCTTCAGTATGCAGATGACAGTAGCTTCTCGCCAGGAAGACGGAAACCCACCGCTCTTCCATAGAGAGTTAAAGCATGACAAAGGTGTTGTGAGTGCGTTTGGTGGGAAATGTCTTAGCATTTCATGGTGGACACTGTCGGGCCCCTCAGATACGCAGCGCAGTGTAGCTATTTTGGACGTGAGTTCGGCCATTGTGAATGGTTCGTTATAGGCGTGCTTCTCAGGGGTCGTAAAGTTGATAGATGAGGCTTCGCACTGAACTCTATGTTGCCTAAAACTGGCGTTCAGATCGCAGCTCAGGCTTCGGTCAGCGAGAGCTCTTGCGATGGTGTTTGCTGCGTCGAGGAGATCAGCGGTTATACCGCCACCGACGTGCAAAACAGGGAGTGGTGTTGAGCGAGAGCGTCCCGATATTCGCTTTATCTGGGACCATGCAAATATAGCAGGGGTGGAGCGGTTGAGCGTGCTCACGTACTGTCGCCACGACGCCCTCTTGGCTTCGCGTATCGTACGCCGTGCAGCTGCCCTGGCTTTTTGGAAGGAGATCAAATTGGCTGTGGTGCTGTCATGGTCAAATTTTCTAAAGGCGCGTCGACGGGCACGAATAGTCTCTCAGCATTTCTCATTCCACCATGGCACCGATGCACGCCGGGGCTTCCCAGTGGTGAGTGGGATGCACCCTGCGGCGCAATCCAAAAGTAGAGATATAAAATCCTCTACAGACACAGTAAGACTACTATAGTACACATTAAAAGCATCTTGGAGTCGTGCTGCAAATTCCACCCAATCAACGTTCTGAAGCTTCTATCGGTGTGGCCTTGTTCCAAGGATGGCGCCATGTGTAAATTGGAGCCATATAGGAAGGTAGTCACTGCCTCTGGGGTCTGAGTCGACTGACCAGTCAAGAAGCTGTTCCAGGCGCGGACTGGGCACACTGAAGTCGAGTGCGGAAGTGCTCCCTGACGGAAATGTTATATGGGTGTGTGCGCCTGTATTTAAAATGCATAATGACTCGTCGAGTACAAACCGTTCCACGAGTCGACCACGTGCGTTGCTGGAAGCACATCCCCAAATCGTATGATGCGCATTCAAATTTCCCAAAAGTAGAACAGGCGCAGGGAGCCTCTCAAGCAGTCGTACGAGTTCCACAGCGGGGACAGGTGTGCCCGGGGAGGTACAAAGAGCATATGCTGATGTAGCGGTGTCCAAAGTATGCCTGTGCCGCCACTGCCTGCAAGTTCGTGTTCAATGACAGAGGTTGCGCAGCGGCAGAGTGATGGACAGATAACAAGACGCCTCCATGTGCAATAGTGTCGGTTTGGTTGTCTTTTCGAAAAACCTGGAAGTCTTTTAAATAAAACGTGGTTCCTGCTAAAATATTTGTCTCCTGCAGGCATACCGCTACCGGAGTGTGCACACTCATCATGACTTGGAGTTCCTGCAGACTGGTCCTCACACCTCTGCAGTTCCATTGTAAAACTAGGGACAACATGGTTGTCTAGGTGTGACTAGAAGTGACTAATAGGGCTATGTAGGGTGTTCTGCGTGCGCTTCATCGCCGAGGGACCGTCTAAAAGCAAAGGAGCTGCTAAAACGCAATGCCAGTACGCTATAGAGGTAGGGCGAACTTGGTGTTGACGGGGCCCTCGGGCGATACCTGGGGTGTTCCCAACCGGGCGGTAATGGTGTCCATGGAGGAGCTCGCTTGCGCCCCGCCACGGGGGAAGGCCAGGGTGAGACTCTGTTGCCCACGTGTGGTGGGGTGGGCCCATGACCCTCCCGGTCTCTGGGGTATATTGGGAGCTGGCTCTGGTAGTTGGGGACGGTGGGGGTGTCGCCCTGGGGGATGCTCGCCACTCGGGAGCTCGGCGACGACTCCCTGGAACTGGTCCGTGATGCCCGGCCCGACGCGCCCATGTCGGGCGCCCCCCGGCAGACCTCAACCATGAGACGTGGTCGGGTCGCCGGAGGAGCGACCACCGGGGCTCGTCGAGAGGTCATGCCGGACTCCTCTGAACTAGTTCGTGGGGGTGGATGAGTTGTGGTGGTTTTGGATGGTACAGGGATGGACTGGGCTGGTGTGGGATCAGTGGAGGTGGTCGGTAAGGATTCCAGGTCGTTATCGAAGGGCCTGGCGGACCTCTTGATTCCCTGGACTCGTTGCTATTTCTAGGGAAATCTATCTAGTGACGGCGGCGTCACGATCTCAGAGGCCGGTGGCAGCGAAGCAGCGCGCTTTTGTGCCTGTAGGGGGTCTCACTCACCTGGTTTTGTGGTGTTGTTGGCGAGGCGACAAGTACGCCGAAGGAACTAAGGAGCGCCCACAGTTCTGCGATCAGTTCGCCGGTTTTATTTTCCACTATCTGATGTGGGACTGATGTGGTGGTTCTGACTTTCGACGCGTAAGATGTTTTAGGGTGAGACTGGCCATATATGTCCCTAGCGTCACGGAAGGTTATTTTTCGGGCGTGTTTAATTGCGCTGATTTCCTTTTCCTTGATGTAAGTCAGACGAGTGCGTTCACAAGAAGCATGAGGAACCTGTCCTCGCCAACAGTTCACACAGATGGGTGTTTCGGAGGTGCACTGCTCGGTGACATGTTCAGAGGAAGCGCATCTACCACACGCTGTATGGTTCCTGCAAAACCAGTTTGTATGTCCATACCTCTGGCATTTAAAACACCTCATCAGGTTGGGAAGGAATACACGTACCTTGACACGCAGGTAACCTACTTGTATCTCAGACGGTAAGTCTGTTGTGTTAAAAGTTAAAATGATATTGTTTGTCGTAATCGTCTCTGCGCCTTTCCTGACCTTCATCTTTCTCGCTCCTGTCACGCCAAATTTACGCAACCCGTCAACAATCTCCTCCTCTGGCACGTCCCTCAAGTCATAATAATTGACTACTCGACGCGATGTGTTCTTGGTTTGATGCGGTTCTACTTGTATTTGCATTCTATCGTCCACCCTCTTATCACCCTTTCTTACACCGTGTATAAACTCGGATGTCTTCAACGCTTTCTCCGCCTCTTTCCCTACCGCGAACTCCACCGCCAAGGAGCCAACCCTCAACTTCTCACAATGAACGATCTTCCCGAACCGGTCACAACTATCTCGTCTTTGAAAGGGAGAACGAGCGGCGAGATTTTTCGTCTGTCCGCGACAGATAAGATAAGCATGGGAGACTTGGTCTCCGCAGCTACCCGAGTTGGTAACGCTCCTATCAGCGCCGAGTGAGCGAGTGGTCTGGTCACCACGAGAGAGACCAGGAATGTTTTTTTTTGTGTTGTGGATGCCATGCAGTGTGTCTTGGTTTCAACTCCCCGGGCGCCCTACTGGGGAGACGCCTGGTCCCCGCGGACGGGAGGACGCCAGGCGCCCGAGGAGCTATACGGGGCAGGCGACGCCGTCACCCGGCCGGGAGAGAGAGAGCTCACCACCCCGACCGGGATCCAGCGCCGCCCACCCCTTGCCCCCGGCTGGCCGGGCCGGCGGGCACTGGAAAAGGACCCAGGGCCCCGGACCGAGGCGACCAGCCACTTGACCCGTATGGGGCCCTACGGCCAGCCCGCCCTTCCGGGATATCGGGACCAAAGTGGCGTATATGTCCACCGTCACAACTAGCACCGTGCGACGGGGGACCTCAGCCTCCAGGACTCCGTCAACCCTGGGGGCACAGGCCGAGGACGGGGGGGGGGGTGACTACCCCGATAAAACTGAGCTGGAGGGCAGGACCGGGGAAGTTGTCCTGCCTGCTCATAGTAGGGAGAGTTGGTGTTGCAGGGCCAGGTGAAGGAATTGGATGTTGAGATGAGATGGACATTGGAATTGGAGCGTATGGATGGAAGGACGAGTGAGGCACTCTTGGTCTGTCCCCTCACCGTTCAGATGGACACAGGATCATTGGGCCACGCAATCCCCCCCCCACACACCACGGAAAGGTGGTGCCTCGTCGGGCGGGCAGCTGACTTGTGTGCCTTGGTATTATCGTGCAGGTAATATATGCTATACTGTCTGTGCTATTATATATGTATATATGTATATATCAATATATATATATATATATATATATATATATATATATATATATATATATATATATATATATATATTAGATGTATATATATATATATATATATATATATATATATATATATATATATATATATATATATATATATATATATATATATATATATATATATAAATATATATGTACATATATAAATTATATATATATGTATATGTATACATGCACATCTATATACTATACTGTCTGTGCTGCTATGTATGTCTGTAATTCTGCCTCGTGGCAACGCAGAGCTCCAGTCGTCTCACTGTGAGACGACTGGAGTCTCCAGTCGTCTCACAGCTCAGCTGGCAATGACGCCGATAAGGATGGAGATGAGACAACAAGGAGGCCGTGGCCGAACAATGGCGGAACTTTACACTTAAATTGTGTCGTTAATCTTGCGTCCCCAAGTCGAGTTGTGGTGTTACGCTGCATGCAATAATCAGCTCAGCCCGGGACCCTGCTCCGTGGAGCCGCCCCATCAAACAACATAACTAAATTTGAAAGTCGCAATCACATGGCATATCACAACACATCACATCAGATCAAGTCAAATCAGTTCAATCGCTCGTCGCCCCCTATGGCTGTCACGTATCACACATCAAACAATGCTGGGGACTGCTGACAGCCTCAGGACTTCTGTGGTACCAGTGCTATCTGGCTAGACCTCGACTACCGGTTCGCGATAACTTGGTTCAAAGAGCTGTCGACTAGTCTGTGTTACTGGACATTAGAAACACTGGCAACAGGTAGCAGTAAGATACGCAACCTGCCTGTCCGACTGCATGGTTAAAACTAAACTTTACTCGGGCTACTCAGTGTGGCTACTGCCTACTCAACGTGACTCCCTACTCAATGTGACTCCGTTCTCAACGTGACTCCCTACTCAACGTGGTTCACTACTCAACGTGACTCCCGACTCAATGTGACTCCATAATCAACGTGACTGCTTACTCAACGTGGATTCCTACTCAATGTGACTCCGTTCTCAACGTGACTCCCTACTTAACGTGACTCCCTACTTAACGTGACTCCCTATTATACGTGACTACTCCCCACTCAACGTGACTCTCCACTCAGCATGACTCCCTACCCAAAGCAGTCTGATAGCACGATGTCGTTGACAGCTAGGGTGTTCCACGACAGATCGACCAGTGCATGGGCCGAAATGACACCCTCATCTTTCAGATTGCGATAACAATTGGCCGATTTGGTAATCAGATGCTGCGAATTCGCCTGTGCAATTTGTAGGCCGATCCGACCGACGGACGTTGAGTTATAGCACCGGCAGTTTTGCCAGGTCGCGAAAAGTAGTTATCTTCAACGGCCTGTATCTCATGCACCGTGAGACGTTAATTTATTTTCTGATACATTTTTCGGATCGCGGAAGTCCAAGAAATGCACTCCTTAGAGTATCTACGAGAGTATATGTGATGTTGAGATAATGATATCGTGATATTTTACTTCGTGACATTTCGTGACCCCTGGCCAATTGAGATTGACATATTTGAATCTTCAGAAAGAAAGATACACTGATTGTCTAACACTTGAGAGAATAAATCAACGCGGGTTTTGCCCATAAATATCATCTCCAGGGCAGGAAGACACTCATTGCAGCCGGCTGCCGCCGCCACCTTCGCATCTCATTCTGCCACCTTTGGTTCTGCTGCCGCTATCGTCTGTTCTGCCACTGCCGCTGCTCTGTCCCGTTGCTGCTCACGCCGTCACGGCTCTCGCACATACAACTCTTAGTTCATGATGCAAGCTGTTGTACTCGAATAAATACACCCGCCGTGCAGTTTTATATTTGGTTTGACATTAGGTACAGTTCAAGCAAGGGGGCTAATGCCGCTTTTCCTTTCATTCGATATACTCAATCACATGAGTGTCGATTGGTATTTGGTATGCATTTGAGGTATCTTGTCCCACCCCCAAAATTAGTTTAGCTCTTAGCATGGAACTTAAAGTGGCGCTCCCCCCCCAATTGGGTCCGCCCATTGCCTCATGCATTGGGCTCCTCAATAATTGTGCATGCATTTGTCCCGCTCTTGCTCTCCTCAATTTTTTTTCAGGTAAGAGAAGAAGCTTTAGGAGCTGAAAGAAGAGTTTCAACGGGCCACAGACTACAGGCGGTGACTGCAGATCCTCGCTCTGTGCCATTCATCTACACAAAAACTGCATAATTATTCGGAGTTACGCTCTACATGGTCAATAAAAGTAGCCAACTTAGAGCCGAAGGTGGCCTGCTTCCGCAGGTAGACGGGGTTTCACTTTGCATGCAAAAAATGCTACCGACCCCCTCAATTAGTTAGTAGAATGTGTCCTGGTTAAAAGTATAAGGGGTGATGCGAAAAAAAAAATGATGGAGCAAGAACAGGTGCAGAAAATTTTACTTCTGGGGAACCTGAGAGATAGCTACGCTTTTCATCAGGAGGTTATCAGGACTAAGCAGTTATGATTTTTGGAAGTTGCGTCGTGGAGGCTGAAATATTGTGTTCTTGCTGGCAGTAGTGATATCATGCTGTACGTGTGCATGTATACCATCAGAACACACAGCTCATGTCTGATGCGCTAGCCGCTAGATCAACGAGATATGACTGATGCTGAGTTAAAGCTTCATATAGTGTGCAACATGAAAAACGGAACATGCATGTTGCAAGAATGCAAAAAGTACCAGGGAGAGCAAGGAATCATGGCGTATCGAGTATCAATCAATCAATCAATCGAAGATCATGACATGGATGAAGATTTGATATTTGATTTGAGAGAAGAGCGGGGTGAGCACCGACCAATGCATCTTAATCGATGCAGAAACGTTGGATATCTTTTCCGGGACTTCGCCGAAAATTATTTCTTCATTGTGCAGGACGTCATTGGGATGTCCTCAATGCACAACTTCAGTCCGTTGTTGCATATTAGAAGTACAAGTTCACCGCATGCTGCCAAAGCTTTATTCCCAATGATACAAAGCGCGATGCTAGTCTTGTACAACTCCTGTGTATACCGACTACTCCTACATAACCTAAAATCGTATTCTAAGTCTAACACAATTCATTGCTTCTCTGATGCGCAATATCCGAATAGGATGTGTTAAATTTGTGAAGAATTGCCACGACTGTGACAATTTTGGGATTCTGTGCCACTGACATTTTTACCACGTTCTACGGGACGAGTGCATGCGAATTTGTGGGAGGAACCTTTAACACGCGCACTGGAGGGGGGGGGGACGAAATCCGCCCACCCCTCCGGTTTTTCGTACATAACTCCAGATTTTACCAGTCGATATACGCCATTTTTTGCGTACCTGCTTAGAAGTGTCCGGCGCGTCATTTAAAGCAAGAAAACGGAAATCTTCCGAACATTTTTCGAGTCAGGGGTCGTTAAATTCAAAACATTTCGTTGCGCCAGACCACAAAATCGGCGCTGATGCGCTTTCCGTATATTGGCAAAAAGGAAGTGTTCCTGGCTGACCTGATAAAGTGCTGCTATATAGGTGACCTGAGGTCAAATTCCGGGTCTAGTATCTGTATTGCATCATTAGTAATGTCAAAAACATCATTGATGCCCATTTTGGAGCATTTAAACACAATCCATAGCAATGACAAGCCAAGCCACGCAAAACAAGAAAATGTTGATATATGTGACCTCATTTGACCTTGAAGATATTGACCCAAGGTCATGAAATTTCCACACAATAGAGATCGCTACCGTACCCATCCACCCTGCGAATTTGGTTACTCCAGCTTTAACATAAACCGAGGTCTTGGAGGGGGGGGATGGAATCCCCCCCCCCTCCAGTGTGCGTAATTTGCAGAGGCCTTCCAGGGCGCGTGTTAAGCCTACGGTAGCAAGAGCAAGCTGGAGACATGCAATAGGGGACATATCGAGCAAGCTGGAGACATATCGAAAAGCTGATGCTGACAGCAACTCACGTATTCGACTACCGGACGGACACATTTTTCACTCGTATATTTTTGTTGTCAATTAGCAGGACGTGGCAGAAGCGACTGAGAAACTGAACTTCCGGTTCTTTAGGGAGCTTACTATCAAAGGAAGGAAATGGTTGTACATGTTTTCACCTGTAGGTATGCTCAATATGTCAGTGAGTTATTTGTCAGAATTTCCCGGACGGCAGCTGCCAATGACGAAGAAAAAGATGACTGGGGCACACCTTGATCTGATGCTATTTATGCTTGAGGCGAATGCAGGGAGCAAATCTTATTACTTGGATGTCACAAGCATTCGTTGCAGCCTCAATGATGCACTTGCAGTTCCAATGATTAGGTCGTCACATTTAGGAGCTATATGTAAGCGCAATCTTTTTGCATGTCTGACGATCAGGTGAACGAAAAACAAATTGAGGGAAAACAACACGTTTTCCAGAATCAAGTGATGAACATGACATGTAGCGGCTGAGCAAAGCCATTGATTTCTGATAATCATTAAGGGAGAAGAAAATTCGATGCAAACGCTATCAAAATATATGTTCGACGATTCGGACTTGAGCCATTATCACGAACTTACATACATTAACCCAAATAACAATTTTATGGCATGCGACATAATAATGACACCACTTTTTACAGAGCTCACCAAGTAGCACACTCACCATATGTAATCCTCTCTCATACATGGCTAACCCTCAGCACAGCGTGCAATCTGACATACCGATGCCTGATGTAAGACATGCCACGGAGTAGTTTGCGTATTTACCGGTGGTTTGTGGCCACGAATGTACATCGATTCAAGCACCTTGAGATTTGAATTGTCGTTCGCCGTATCCAAACTGTCTACCCTAAAATTGACATTCGTCACCCAGTGTTTCATCTGCTGGTGGTTTGTGACCATATGCTCCCTTAGGGGCGTAAAACATCGACGGAGACGCGCATTCCCTTGACGTTCGTTAAATTTATCTTATGTCCCTCTTCGTTTCTCCAATGTAATACTAATTCGGGCACATGATACATATTTCGTGGCAAATTACGTTTTCATTGTATATCGCCCATTAAGCTCATTTATGCAAGTGTGGCATACTTTTTTTTGCCTACGGGACATGGTGGGCTCTGCAATGCCGTCCTGACCAGCACTGATTGTATGGACTTCCCACTCTCCCACGCTTCCTTCAAGTGCCAAAAGTTGATGAGCTTATAATTTTGTGAACGGTTTTACATACTTTATCATCAATGTATGGTACTCCGAATGTAGTGATGTTGTTGGGTTCTATTTTTCATCGCATTTTTGGGGTTCACAGCTGGTCGCATATTGCTCCACGCAGGGCCTTGTGCGCCTCTTGTTGGACCCTCTGTCCAGGATAACCTTCTTTTTTTGTAAAGAACCAATGTGCTATTTTCGATCGGCTGTGCTCACGTGAGATTGGGTCCGATGAGACTCCAGCCGCCCGCTTCATCTCAGAGCTGAGCACTGCCAATTTGGTTTTCATTGGATGAGCTGGCTGATAATGAAGCATGATAGGTGATGCCATAGGCTTTAAATAGAGCTCCGTTGTGTAATAGCCATCCGGCTGAACTAAGAACGAAGTATCAAGGAAATGTGTGGAAATGTATGGATTTGGAGTGCACATTGTGTTCCGGCGATAACGATGGTCTGGGTGGTGTTGGTTGATCTTGGTGTAAGAATCCATCAGCTTACACAGACCGTGGGTCCAGGTTCCGAAAATGTCGTCAATGTATCCCACGTAAATGACTGGCTTGTCCCGCACAGAGCTCAGAAAATCAGTCTCAAATGCGTGCATCAAAGCTATAGCGAGTAGTGGCGCGTATCGATTGCCCCTTGCAGCTCCCTATACTTGTTTGCACATGGAATCGCCAAATATTGCCAAATTGTTTGTACGGATGTGCTATAGGATCCGGTCATCCGGTCACTTGGACCCAATCTCGGCTGTCTACGTGAAGCAGGTCACATGTTCATTCCTTCATCATGCATTCACTCATTCATTAATTTCCTAACATGGCCTTGAAACTATATAGCATAACAATATACATAAAACAAGTCGCTAGTATTGCCAAGAACACTTGGCTATCGGTTTTGTCGGAATTGCTGATTTTCACAAACGGATTTCCATACTTCCACATTTTTGGCGCCTGCAGAAGTGCATGGCGACCGTCTTACCTAATGAGAAACGGAATCCACTTCTATTTCCCTATCGCTCCAAACACAGGACAGTGAGCTGCAGCCTTCTCTGCATTGCCGGTGCAGACGCGCTTTTGAAGTTCAGATTGCAAAATCGTCTACAAAGAGAGAGTGAGAGATGGAGGGCCGTAGTGCAGAGGTAATGTCGTTGATCATTAAAGCAAACAGTGTCACACTAAGCACGCTGCACTGCGGGACTCCATTTACGTACGAGAACCAGTCAAAAAGCTGGATGCCGGTGTGGACTCGGAACCGTCGATCTGCTAAAACGTTTCTGATAAATGTAACCATTAGACCGCGGAGGCCGCATTCATACACTTTCAAAAGTATGCCGTGTCGCCAAGTTGTGTCAAATGCACCTATGTCAAAAAAGCACTGCTCCGAGGTGGTGTTTCTTCATAAAAGCAGAACGAATATCGGTGTCAAGTGATACAAGATGGTCTATTGTGCAGCGATGCTTCCTAAAACCACACTAAGAGTTTGCTAAAATGTTGTTATCTTCCACATACTATCCAAATCGGGCGCTCACCATACACTTCATCAGCTCGCAGAGAGAGAGGAGGTCAGGGAAATGGGACGGTAGTGCAGTGGGTCCTGCCCACTTTTCCAGGTTTTAATATCGGTATAATGGTGGCCCATGGTCCATATCGAGTTAAACGTGGTCAATAAAACGTCCTGGGCACATGGCGGCAGGTGCAGCACCATTTCGCTGTGAACCCTGTCAGGACCTTCAGAAACATCACTCAGGTCACATAGAGCGGAGGAAAATCTGGTTTAGTTACAGGTTTATTGTAGACCAAGGGTTCGAGAGTAGAGAAGTCGTTTTTTAGCTTCTTACTGCGAGAACGATGTCGTAGAAATTCGAGATCTGAGTTGTCAGCAAGGCAACGTTTGAAACGTTTTGAACGTTTCAGCCCATCTCATTCGCCACCTCAGATGGCTCAAGCATAGCATGACCTCCCACCTGGAGGACGGACAAAGGAGCACAGGAGAACTTGCCAGTGATTCTTTGTATGCGGGTCCACACCTCGGCTGAGGGGGTAGATGAGTTTAGTCCTCCAACATATTTATGCCAGGATGCCCACTTGGCCTCTTGCACGGTTCTACGTGCGAATACCCTTACTCTTCTGAAGGCGATCATGTTAGCCGTTGTGCTCTGATTGTCAAACGCTCGAAAGGCTCTCTTGTGGGCAAGAATAGCATCCCGGCATTCTGTGATCCACCACGGCAACGGAGTGCGACGTAGTGCTCCAGATATCAGTGGGACACATGCAGTGGCAGCGTTGATGACGACTTCTGTGGCTACCGAGAGTGGATGGTCATCGTGGCGTGCTGTAAATCTGGTCTGAAGGTTGGCCTCAAAATCAGTCCAATTTGCTTTAAGCATATTCCACCTCCTTGGTCTGGTGCCCAGAGCAGGCCCGTCCTCGCATTCCACCCATACTGGCATATGGTCACTTCCGAGCGGATTGGTGTCCACGGACCACTCAAAGCTTTCAGCCAGTTGTGGGCTACAGAGGCTGAGGTCTACAACTGATGAACTGCCAGAGGGCAGATTAACATGGGTGGGCAAATCAGTGTTTAAAAGATAGATGGATTAATCGTGAATAAAACTTCCAGAAGTCTTCCCCGACAGTTAATTGAACTACACCCCAGGCCGTGTCATGGCTACTAAAATCACCTACAGGTAGCACCGGTGGAGGGAGCTCTAACATTATTCGCCTTAGTTCTGTATAAGGCAGAGGAACTCCAGGCGGTAGGTACAAGGAGCAGACAGTCAGTTTCCGGTGGAGGACAGGCATACGTGCTGCAACTGTTTGAAGAGAGGTGTGAAACAAAATTTGTAGCGCAGGATTGTTGTCATGTACTGTCAAGATAATACCACCGTGTGCCACGATGTCGGTCCTTCCTACGTTTCTCCGGAAAATTGAATATCGATTTATAGAGCAATGGGTATCGGGTGCCAGCTTTGTCTATTGCAGGCAAACAGCTATGGGAGTGTCCCGAGATCTTGTTGTAATTTGGGTTTTTGGGCGCATCGACCAGATTTGATCATTTAACGCCCATAACTAGTGAAATGATAATACTTATTATACTTAGGCCTTCTATAGTTATAAAATGCTCAGTTGCAAACGACGAAGTCGCACACCTAGACATACACGCACACTAGATGGTATGTCACTTTACACTGGCGGACAGAAGACAGCAAAACTTATGTCAGTTATGTAATCAAATAATTTAACCGTCTGGATAAAGCGCGAATCGTCCTATACAACCTAAAATATCAGTAAGCTTAACACGAGCCCTGGAGGGCCTCTGAAAATTACGCGAAAATTATTAATGAGGTCACGTTTGTCAAAATTTTCTTGTTTTGCGTGGCTTGGCTTGTCATTGTTATGGATCACTATGATTGTGTTTAAATGCTCCAAAATGGGCATCAATGATGTTTTGGGCATTACTAATGATGCAATACAGATGTTAGACCCGACATTTGACCTCAGGTCACCTATATAGCAGCACGTTATCAGGTCAGTTACCTGTTCCAGTTAGCTGAACCGGCCGCCCGCCCGACTGCTCCATCGGGCAGCTCGGCGCAATCGGTTTCGCGAAGAAAGGAGCGAATTACATGAATAAAGTATGGAAACGCAATAACAAACAGTACAAATGACAAACAGTAGTGCATTTATGACAACATTCCAGTTGATCAAGTTTGGTTTCATTAACCTGTCATGAACTTGACCTGACTTGACCTCGGTGATCTAACATGACCTTGAAACTATATAGCATATCAATATTCATCAAACAAGTCATTAGTGTTGCCAACAACACTTCCCTTCTGCGAATATACGGGAAGCGCATCAGCGCCGATTTTTGTGGTCTGGCGTCAGGATTTTTTTTTTACTTTAACGGCCCCTAACTTGAAAAATGTTCGGCTGATTTACATTTGTCTTACTTTAAACAACGCGCCGGTCATTTCTAAGCAGGTACGCAGAAAATCGCGTATATCGACCGGTAAAGTCTGCAGTTAAGTACGAAAAATCGGAGGGGTGGGCGGATTTCCTTCCCCTCCAGTGCGCGTGTTAAGCTGGTCCACTTGTCGCCCAAAATACCATCTGCGGTGAACTCCGAAGCGGGGACATGCCAGCAGAACATGGCGTACTGTAAGAGGCACATCACAACAGTTGCAGATCGGCTTCGTTCCCTTCATCAGCAAGTAGCTATGAGTGGCGTATGTGTGCCCAATCCTCAGCCGAGCAAGTACTACTTCTTCCCATCGATATTTTCTTACTGAGGCTCCCATAACGCTAGACGGTTTTTCAACATTCTTAGCTTGTTGTAGTCAATGGAGTCCCAAGTTCGCTGCCATTTAAGTCCGAAGAATGCGTTGATAGATTGGTTGAAAAGTGTGGCAGGGAAGGGAAGTACACGAAAGGGGGGCCGACCAGCTACCCTCCTTGCCGCGGCATCAGCCATGTAATTTCCGGTAATGCCGACATGGCTATGAACCCAGCGCAACGTGACGCTCTTCCCAGAATGGCTGAGAGCATTAAGACGCATCAAGATGCCCTGTAAAAGCGGGTCACGAGGGTAAAAGGACTTCAAAGCTAAAAGACTACTTAACGAATCAGAATCGACAACGTGAAGATTTTGGATTTCAACTTCAATGAAACACAGCGCCTTTTTAATAGCGATCAATTCCGACGTGTATATCGATGCATGTGCAGGCAGTGTAAACGTCCTGGTAGTCGAACCACTCACGAAGGCACATTCTACACCATCAGCAGTCTTCGAACCATCAGCATAGGTAAAAACACATCCATCATAAAATTCCAGGTGTTACAAGGCCCTCATACGAAAAACGTCTGGTAAGACCTCCGCTTTACGGTTGTCCGTCAAGTGGGTGTCAATTGTAGGTGGGGTTAGCTCCCATGGCGGAGTGGGGATTAACTCCACTTTCATAATGCTGCGCAAACGAATGCTGCTCTCCTGCAGCAATTCCCGCACGCGGACACAAAATTGATTCACGTCGGCTACTCGTCCACGTCGGAACATCTGTAGCATGCGGTTTGAAAACACAAACTGGTAAGCTGGGTGTGTGGGAAACTGTGTAATCCTGCAAGCATAGCGCAGTTAGAGTTTTGCTCTTCTCATGGATAGTGTTGGCTCATGAGCCTCCGCCAGAAGACTCGCGATTCGCGAGGTACGAAAAGATTCCGTAGTAATTTTCAGGGCTGCATGATGAATGGTGTCGAGAGTGCGTTTGTTTGAAAAGCTGGCAGTCGTATACAAAACAGCAGTAATCGAGTTTCGATCGAATAAGTGATCGGTACAATCACAAAAGAGTAGTCTTGTCCGATCCGTACGTTGTGCATGACATGCATTTCATGATATTGAAAGCTTTTCCGCATGTTTCTCGTATAGCTCTTCTATACTACTTACTAAGGGTGACTTCTATATGTCATACGGCTATCCAGTAGTACACCCAATAATCTCGTTGCTGCTACGAAAGGTACATCCCGTCCATAGAGTTTGATTTTTGGGTTTTGACAGTTCCGACGACGGGAGAAGTGCATGGTTACTGTCTTTTCTTTGGAGAATCTGAGGCCATTTGTGATGCTCCACCTCTCCAGATGGGAGACGGAGAGCTGCATCTGTCTCGATAGAGACGATGTTCGTGATGCAGATGCCCAGATTACAAGATCATCAGCAAATAAAGATTTCCCGATACTAGGCGGCAGGCTGTCTCCAATGTCATTGATCATTAGTGTAAACAAGGACGCACTCAAAATATTTCCTGAGGAACACCGTTCACCTGCATATAAAGATCAGACATGACATTTTCCACTTGCACGCGAAACGTTCTTTCGGCCAGAAAATTCTTCAAAAAGATACCCATAGAGCCGCGCACACCAGCAGTCCAGAGCTTCAAAAGTACACCATGCCTCCATGTGGTATCATAGGCACCCTCGATGTCGAAGAAGACAGCACCGACGTGCCGCTTTTCCTTAAACCTGGCTCGAATTAGTGTCCAATATTAAAACATGGTCAACTGTAGAGCGATGTTTTCGAATCCCGCACTGAGCCGCCGTAAAAAAAAGCTTCGTTCCTCCAAGAACCACATCAGTCGCAGGCTTACAAGCTTTTCCATTAATTCACAAAGGCATAATGTGAGCAAAATCGGTCGATAGTGCAGGGGGAAAGGCCACTCTTTTCTGGTTTAAATAAAGGGATAACGGTGGCTTCTCGCCAAGAGGGAAGGAACTCATCTCCGTTCCAGACGGCGTTAAACGAATTGAGCAATATTGCTAGCGCATTAGTTAGTTAGTTAGTTATTTGGGCTTTAGGGCACTTCGACCAGTTTTGATCATTCGCGCCCATAACATTGTATTATGCTTCACTACTGATACGGACTAATACCTCGGTGTATACGTGGTCTTAAATCCAATCGCTGAAAGGTAATGGAACAATTTCCCCGAATGTACTAGCTTTGAATTGTTCCCCAGAATGTCTTCATATGTCAGGCAACTCAAGTTTCTTCCGTAAAATAATCTCCGCTCCCGTGCAAAGTGATTGCACGTGAATAGTATGTGGCGCACCGTAAGAGTTTCCGAACAGCGGGGACACTGTGGCCTTTCCTCCCCACAGAGGAGGTAGCGATGTGTATCGTAGGTGTGTCCGATACGTAACCTGCAAAGTGCAACTTCCTCTGGTCTGGACCTACGCGGGCATGACGTCCAATGTCCCAGGTGTGGCTTGATTTCCTTACGTTTATTGTTGGCGTCTCTATCCCAGGTATTTTGCCACTTATGAAGGATAAAACTCGAGAATCTTGAGAAATGATCCCTGGCAGGGAGTGGACAAATACGTGGGCGTGGATTCTGTGCTGCCCACTTCGCCGCGGAGTCCGCACGCTCGTTGCCGGACACTCCGATGTGACTCGGGGCCCAACACAAGCGGACAGTTTTTCCGTCACGTTCTAATGTAGTAACACGTATGAGGATGTCGAGTAGTAGTGGGTCTGAGGGGTAAAATTCGGTCAGTGCCAAAAGGCTGCTTAGAGAATCAGTTAGGATCACATATTGGGTGTCATGTGAGATCTCTATGAATGACAGTGCCTTTTTGATCGCAATTAGCTTTGAGCTATACACCGAGATGTATACAGGTAAACTAAATGAACGTACATCTGCACCGCACACAAAAGCACAGCCTGCTCCTGTGGTGTTCTTGGACCCATCAGTAAAAAGCATTGTGTGTCCTCGGTAGGTATCAAGGTGCTCCAGTGTTCTCGACAGGCATAACTCTGACGGGATATCCCCTTTCCGCATGACTGAAAGGGACACATCAATTGCAGGCGAGACCAACTTCCAGGGTGGCATCGGTAGTTTCTGAATTATCGTCACTCGGCGCAATCTGGTTCCACTTTTTCTTAAAAGGGTCTGCATACGAGTACATAATGGGGCTGCCCTCTGACTTCGCCCGCTAGAGAAGAATGCTAAAATGCGGCGGGAGAATACTGCTTCATAGGTCGGATGCGTGGGAAACTGACGTAGCCTACAAGCATATCGCAGGCCCAGCATTTCTCGCCTCAATGCCAGTGAGGGTTCGTTGGCCTCTGCTTCCAGGCTAACGACTGGTGACGTTCGAAAAGCACCGGTAATAATGCGTAGCGCTACATAGTGCACTGTGTCCAGAGTGCGCTTGGTGCTGGCACAAGCACCATCGTACACGTAACACGCGTAATCTAACTTGGACCGGATAAGTGCTTTATAGAGCACCATCAGTGTTTTACGGTCAGCACCGTAGGACATTCGAGCAACGCATTTGAGTAGATTGAGAGATTTAAAACAAGTTTCTCTCAGTATCTTAATGTGTTGTTTATATGTCAGGCGACTATCAAATTGAACTCCAAGATATTTTACGCCGGGTTTAACTGCGATAGGCTCGCCGTACAACTCGACGTCCAGTTTCTGGATGCACCGTCGGCGGCAAAAATGAATTGCAGCAGTTTTGTCTCTGGAAAACAGAAAGCCATTTCTGGTGCTCCAGCTCTGAAGTTAGTTTACAGCCAGTTGCAGCTGTCGCGTCATTGCTGATGTATTGGAGGCAGAGGACCATATCGCGAAGTCGTCGACGAATAGAGATCGCCCAATGTTTTGTGGCAGTTCATCATCAATGTCATTAATCATAATAGCAAACAGCGTTACACTAAGGACGCTTCCCTGTGGGACTCCAGTAGTTTGCTGGTACTGATCAGACAGCTCGTGTCCCACACGGACACGAAAGAATCGTCGGGTCAAAAAGTTGCGGATGAAAATGCCCATGTGGCCACGGATTCCAAACTTCCGAGCTTTCATCAAGATTCCGTGACGCCAAGTGGTGTCGTATGCGCCTTCAAGATCGAAAAAGACTGCTCCAGCGTGCCGCTTCATCCTGAAGGCTAGACGTATAGCGGTGTCAAGTGTTAAAAGATGATCTGTCGTTCCACGATGTTTTCTTAGACCACACTGAGCGTTGTTAAATAAATTGTGTGTTTCTAGGAACCACGTAAGTCTTAGATTAATCATTTTTTCCAGTAATTTACACAGACACGATGTTAGGGCGATGGGCCGGTAATGCAGCGGATCGAGTCCACTTTTTACTGGCTTCAATACAGGGACCACTGTGGCTTCCCGCCACGCATCTGGAAATCCACCTTCTTCCCATAGATTGTTGAAGGTTGCTAGCAGTACTTTTAGTGCTGGCGAAGGAAGATACTTTAACATTTCGTTGTGAATGAAGTCGGGTCCTTCTGCAACATTTTTAAGGTTCTTTATTGCTGAGCGTAGTTCCGCTGCGGTGAATTGTTCGTTGTATGAGAAATGTTCAGAAGTGGAAAAGTCAACTACTTGGCTCTCTAAGTTTGCTTTCTGACGGAGAAACTCTGGCCGGAAGTTACCTGCTTCCCCTCGGGCCACTATCGCTTGGCCTATTGCATTTGCGACGTCCAATGGGTTATTCACGTCTGCACCAGCCACTCGCAGCACTGGAAGAGGCATCGAATTAAATTTCCCAGCTATTCGCTTTACCCGGGACCACACTTGTGTCATTGGGGTGGTTCGGTTTAGGGTGGACAGATATATTCGCCAGGACGTGCGCTTGGCTTCTCTTATCGTTCGTCGTGCTGACGCTCTCGCCCTTTGGAAGGCTATTAAGTTCACGGAGGTGCTATTTTTGTTAAATTTTTTAAAGGCCAGTTTACGTTCGCGTATGGCGTCTCGACAAGCCACTGACCACCACGGAACTGGGGCGCGGCGAGGGGCTCCAGAAGTCTGCGGTATACTTGTTTCGGCCGACTGCAGAATCAAGGAGAACTGCTCCACTGATGGTGTGGTACTGTCCCCGATCTCTCCAATGGAGGCTTCTACCTTTGTCTGGAACTTCTCCCAGTCAGCCCTTTTAAAATTCCATCTCCGAGGTCTCGAGCCAAGCATAACCCGGTCCTCATAGTTAATAAGTATGGGGAAATGGTCACTGCCAAGGGGGTCTTCATATACTGACCAGGTAAAACATTGTGTCAAATGCGAGCTTGTAAGACTAAGATTAATTGCTGATGTAGACCCAGAAGGGAGTGCAAAGTGGGTGGCAGCACCAGTATTTAAAAGACAGAGGGATTCGTCATGAATGATACTCTCCATGTAGCGACCTCGCTGGTTTGTGACGTCACATCCCCAAGCGACGTGGTGTGCGTTGAAGTCGCCCAGAAGCAGAATAGGAGGGGGGAGTTCCAGAATTAGACGTCTCAGCTTGATGGTAGGGAATGGAATTGCCGGCAGCAGATATACACAGCACAGGGTGATTGTGTGGCGACCAAAGGCAACTCTAGCAGCAACGGATTGGAGAGGGGTGTTCAGGGCAACCTCCTTGCACGGGACGCTATGGCTCACCGCCAACATGACTCCTCCGTGTGCGATTGTAGTAGATGGCATGTTTTTGGCAAGCACCGAATAGCCTTTGAGTCTAAATGATGAGTCAAGAGGTAGTTTCGTCTCTTGGATGCATATTGCAGTTGGACTCTGTGTGCTTAAAAATACTTCTAGTTCCGCCACATTGGAACGAATCCCCCTACAGTTTCACTGTAAAACGAAGGGGGTCAGGAGTTATTTTTACTAGAGGGGTCAGGAGTTATTTTTAGGTTTGAGTTTGCCATAGGTTTGTGTTGTGCATTCAGCTCCTCGTGGCACCCCACCACACGGGGCCCCTACAGGGGGGACGGGACGCCTGTGTCCCGCGGACGGGAGGACGTCAGGCGCCCGAGGAGTTATGCGGGGCGGACGGCGCCTTCGCACGACCGGAAGAGAGAGAGAGACCCACCACCCCGACCGCACTAATAGTGCCGCCCACCCCTTGACCCCGGCCGGCCGGGCCGGCAGGCACCAGGCGAGAGCCCAGGAAACACCTCCGTGCTTCCAAGCCCCTTATCGGGGCGGCTGTGGTAACCAGAGGGAGCGCCACTTCCATAGCCAGCCCAGTAACGAGGCTGACCCCACTGCGGGGGGCCGATTTTTGTGGTGTGGTGCTGCGAAATGTTTTCACTTTGACTCCACTAGTCAGTTTCAACTTACCAGGGGACACGCAATGTCACGAAATATAGTGTCACGATGTCGTTTTCTCACAATCGCATATTTTTAACCGATGCTATCACAAATGTATTCCGTGGACTTCTGCAATACAAAACATGCATCATAAAGTGAAATTATGTTTGCCGGTGCATGAGATACAGGCCGTGGAAGAAAACCGCTTTCCGTGACCTCACCAAACTGCCGGAGGCTATAACTCCAAAACGATGATCGGGTGCATTTCACAGATGGGCTCGCAGCACTTGGTGACAATGCGAACCAATTTTCATGAAAATCTGAGAGATGGTGGTGAAAGTCACTGGTCGATATGTCGTGCCCCAGCGTGTACACGACCGTTGAGGGGCGGGGGTCTTTTGGCGACAGCCGTGTGACCACCTGTATGGTGGCCACACGCCACCGCCCATAGTCATAGTCAATGAGCACACAATAGCCGGTACCCGCACTGTCAGCACCCGATCGGTGCCGGCCGGCGGGTCGGAGGTATCTGCCCGGAGACTGAGTCCCAGCTGGGCTTCGTAGAAGTGAAAACGCACACACAAATCGGTAATCTACCATCATGCTACCTGATTTGTTACTATGGCTCGAGCCAGAATTTAGCGTCGCTACGCACATCACAGATAGCATCAGATACCACATCGCATGTCATATCACGCCACAACACACGTATCAGTATCCGGTTTAATGCATTAGTGTGTGCCAGTCTACCTGGGTGCATATATACAGCGCCGCCATCGTAGCAAGGAAGAAAGCACCATCGTAGCGGCTTTGGTGCTTTCTTGGCGATGTACAATATATTTCGGGTTAGCTTATCATGCTTGAAAGACGTCTTTCCCAGACATGCAAGGCCTCCGATAGCATTTCATCTTCACCCTGTTTGCCTGATGGTTCGCTTCTGCCTTTGATGGCCGTAGAAGGGCGTGTCTAATACAAGCGGGAAATTAGTCAAGATTCCGAACTACGCTGCCTTTGAACTCGCGGGCCAGATGGGGATCATTTTTGCTGTAGCATCGATTAGTTGGAGGCGCGTCATCGTCGCTGGCCGATTCGCTGGGGCTGCCCGCCCATTAAGGCACATAAGGCAGTGTCTCACCTGAGAAGAGCTAACAAGTATTTCTTATCCATTTTTTTCGCACAAAACAATGCTTTAATCCACCGGATAATAGCAAAGATGAAACACTGGAAACAAACATGCCATGATTTGTACATGATGTGTAATTATAGTAGGGTTCACAATTACTTCTTTAAGTGAAAGCAGTTCTGTCACTGGTCTGAAAGGGCAAGCATCTGTTGGATATCTCCATATATTGAGTTATCGGTTCATAATAAGCGAAGGGCATGCGGCCTTTCTAGAGTGACGTCCATTGCACTCACAATGGAAATCGCTGTGTGAAGGTCACCTTTAGCTATATCGGGCCATGTTTCACACAAAGAGTTCCAATTGATTCGTAAACATCAGAAAATATGTGGGGAATTGTGGGGCAGGACAAAGAGAGGCAGGATAATTGTGCGACAGGAGCAAACTACCCATCTACCTACTTAGGTAGGTACGAAAGGTGGCAATTGTTAGAACCGAAAGCCCAACGCAGAATTCTGTCCAGGACCAGTTGGCTGCTATGGGTTTTGATTTGATGCTCAGTCAGCTCTGTAATTTCCATGCATTCACTATTGCATCTAGGAAGAACATCTCAACACCCCTAAACAGCCTGGTTGGGTGCAAAATTGTTATTTAATCTCAACCTATGCAACCCTGGCATTATTTTATGGGACAATGTTGCTCTGAGCTCACACTAAGGTACTACTAATGCAATTACGTACTACCACTACTGACTGATTGATTGATTGATTGATTGTTTGAGCTTAGGGGCGCATCGACTGCTACTGGTTATGTAGCCCATGTCCCACTGTTCACAGCATTCCGCTTAGCGGCATATTTTTGGAATTGACATGTACAGACGGTACAGTTCATTCCATACTGCCCTGTATGGAATGAACAACTGAGCAGCCGATATATTTCGATATAGTTGACCTGTTTGGACGATCTCCGAATTGTGGAGAGTGCTTTATTTACAGACGGTCACGCTGAAGTGGAACGCTTTCCTGTGTCGCTTTTTACCGAGTTTTTACCGACACGCTCCAGTTAGGACGTTGCGCATTCGAAACCCTAGCGCCCCAGCGTTGTCTGACAGAACCAGAGATGTCATGGCCCGCCGCCGGGAGGCGCTGCGTTACTCAGGTCACGGCTCTGCTGTTTACAGCAAGCTCAACAGACAAGTGCGCACTGCCATTCGACGCGACATCCCTGACGATGTGCAGAGGCGTGTCCAGGAGAGCGGACGAGGGAGCATATGGCGGTGCATTCGGTCCACCGTGGGCGATGCCATGTGCCGTCATAAAACTCCTGACGCTACGCCTGACCAGCTAAACGATTATTTTGTTGGCGTTGGACCACGCATTGCTGGCGAGCTTGCTGGTCAGGATGTCTCCTCGAGCCTGGCCTATCGTTTGCAGCGAGTGGGTGCTTGTGCATTCTGCCTAGTACCACTGTCCCTCTCCGAGCCGCGCGCCATCGTGTTCGGCATGAACAGCTCATCCGCCTGCGTGGGGACGGCATCAGCGTGGGTATGATCCGGCTGAGTTTTGACGTCATTGGCAGTGAGCTTCTGCATTTGGTCAACTGCAGCCGGCGTCCCCATATTCTGGAAGCACTCCATAGTTTATATCATCTTTAAACCCGGTGACTCTACCAGCCCATCCAACTACCGACCCATCTCTATTGTCCCGATCATTGCCAAAATTGTGGAGCGTGCAGTCCACCAGCAGCTCTACGCCTACCTATCCAACAACCACCTCCTCTCTCCTACCCAGCATGGTTTCCGCCCCAGTCACTCAACGGAGACCGCGCTGATATCCATATCCGACCAGATCCTATTGGCCCATGATTGTGGTGAGATGTCCATCATTTGCCTCATGGACTTGAGCAAATGCTTTGATGTGATAGACCATTCAAAACTCTTGACCAGATTAAGCCAGCACGGTATTGACACTTCATGGTTTTCGGCCTATCTGATAGACCATACCCAGAGTGTCAGCCTCACTCACAATCTGGGTCGCAGCTTAAAATCTGTTCCACTTGCAAACAACATCGGAGTTTATCAAGGCTCATCTCTCAGCCATTTGCTCTACTGCGTCTTCGCCAACGACCACAGTCTGTTCGTTGAAGGCGCAGTAGTCGTTCAGTATGCAGATGACACACAAATTTTGGTCACCGGAAACAAAACTCGCATCCAAAGTGTCGCTACCGAGTTGGAACACGCCCTGGCCTCCCTCGACGTTTGGTACCGCGGCAACGGTCTAAAAGTAATGCGGAGAAAACACAGCTTATGGTCTTTGGCAGCCATAAAATGTGTGCAATCTCCCCAACTTCACTGTAACGTTTTGCGATCAACAATTGCCCCCCCCCCGTTCCGAACTAAAAAATATAGGGCTCACTTTTGATCGCACCATCAGCTGGGACACGCATGTTTCGACCATTATCAGAAGATGTTTCGGAACTTTGACCGGTCTATCGCATCTCAGAGGCCACCTGCCACCATCTGTCATCTCGGTGCTCGTCAATGCCTTGGTGCTCTCTCAGGTCCGATACTGCATTTCGGTGTACGGAAATAGTACCCAAAAGAATATGTCTCGGATTAATAAAATTATCAACTATGGAGCAAAAGTTATTTTCGAACGATCTAAATTTGACCATGTCACGGATCTGTTAGAGCGTCTTGGCTGGATGAGCACTGAGAACTTGGCCTCATACCACACGCTGTGCCTACTTCACAGGGTGCGCCGACTGCAGGAGCCGGCTTCATTAGCCGGCACTATCTCAACAGTCGCCGAGCACCGTGACCGCCACACCCGTCAGGACCGGGACCTATACATCCCCAGGTCGCGAACAGAGATGGGCAGGCGCCGTTTTTGTTCCAGAGGTCCTGCACTGTATAATGAACTGCCACACGAACTGAGCAACTGCCAGTTCCCACGTTTGGTCGCCGCTTTAGGCAGCATTTGTGCATGGGACCGGTCAGATTGACCTGATCTGCTTCCTGACTTCTTATCATATTGTAAGAGAGTTAGTTTTTGAGCGTCTTGATCCCATAAATTCAGCCCCCTTCCCCCTTCGTTCCTGGCGCGACAAGTCTCAGGCACCTAGACTGACGTTCGCCTGTCTGATGCCGACGTAAGGAGCCACCGCTCCAACGGGGCCGTTCAATGGACTTTGCACCTCCCCCCGCCCTCTCCGGCGCCAGGCGTCAGAGATGTGACCTCAATACTGTGTAGCCGGTACCAAGCCCAGTTCACATAAAGTTATACGTTTGGCTGTCCCGTAACCGTAATTGGTATAATCCCGTAAGCCTTCCGATTGTAAAAGTGTACCGTAATTGTAACTGTAAAGAGTGTACCGTAAATATCACATAGTACCCTTCACTAAATGGAAGCCCACTTCCGGTGAAGCTTCGAGAACATGGATGTGACGTCAATGGGCGGTTCTGGCTCAACGGCCAATCAGTGGCCTGGGTCTGTGGCCGTGAGGGGCCCACGTCGAGCGGCCGAGAGTCGGGCTTGAATTCTCTTAGCGAGCGGACCGCTGTTGCGTGCGCGTGCTTCCCAACTAAATTCGGCTTCTAAATTCATAAGAAAGGCAGTATCATGGCTTACCTTCAGAGGAGAAAGTACTGTACGGTGTCTGTCGGTCTCGTGTGATTGTGCGAGTGCTGCAGGCAATACAGGGCAGCTAAAAGAACTGGTGCTTTCGTGACTGGGGTTATCGCAAACGACGAGGTTGCTAGACTTTCGCGTGCCAATATAGGACTTCCCTACAATATTCGCTGACCTCTTATCATACTTTCCGACTCATTTCATACCTGCCGACTTCTTATTATACTTACCGTTCTTGCTGACTCTTTCCGTGCCGCGGGTATGAGGAATTGCTGTATGTTTTATGTGTGTCTGTGACAGCCCTTTTTTCAGGTGACATCTGTTCTAAAAATCGACAATAGGCTAAAATAGCCACGAGTTTATTGTGGATGGCCTGAATATACGTCTTTGTCTTTATCTTGTCACCTAAAACATCACAGTACGATATGGGTTGACGCACCCTAAAACCCAATAATCAATCATCACAGTACGATAATGTATCGAAATTGGAACCGAAGTGACGCCTTCGTTCCACCGTGAAGTTGGGGCAAGAAAACAGTATGTGGCGAACCGTCATGTGTGAACCATATCGGGAACAGCGTGGCTTCGCCTCCCTTCTCAGAAGGTAATCGTGCGTTGCATATGTGTGCCCTATGCGAAGGCGTGCCAGAATCACCTCTTCTCGCCTACATTATTCCAGCGATGACGTTTACGGTGCCAGAACTGGTTTTATGGATCGAAGTTTGTTTAAAATCTGACGATTCCAGCTTTCTTGCCACTTTCCTTGGAGGAAAGCATTCACTTTTAGTAGTAATCTCTGGCGAGGAGGGGCAAAGCTCGAGTCCTATGTGACTGCGCGGCACGCTTGGCAGCAGCGTCGGCCAGCTCATTTCCGGTGATACCGGTATGGCTCGGTACCCAACAGATGATAATCCTCTTACCTGTTTTGCCCAATTCCGTCAATCGTACTAGGATATCTTGAGCAAACTGGTTTGATTGGTGCATGGACTGAAGAGCCTTAAGGCTACTCGACGAGTCCGTTAAAATAAGGTGTAGGGCTTCACCTTCAACCTCAACAACACATAAGGCCTTAATGATCGCAACCACCTCCGCAGTGTACACAGAGGCGTATGGTGGTAGGCCAAAAGATATCGTTGCTGTCCGACATACGAATGCACACCCAGTTCCGTTGATTGTCCTGGACCCGTCAGTGTATGTACGAGAGTAGGAGCGATGAAATTTTAGTAGCTCTGGAACTTCTGCCCTGAAAAGCTCTGGGACAGTATGCCCTTTCTTGACAGTCGCGAATGACACATCAATTTTGGGTGAGGCGAGATCCCATGGTGGAATGTGCATGTATTTCATCCCCGCCACACCTCGTAGTGGGATTTGGGCCTCTTGAAGTAGCGAGCGGATTCTGACGCAAAATGGTCGCAATCTTTCACCTCTTTGCCCTTAGTTTTTGCTTGGCCGTACCGACCGATTCAAGACCAAATCACGGACCTGTACAATGCATGCAATTTCGACAAATATACAGAAGAGGCTTCTAGACCACCATTTGGTCCCAAGCGTATTTTGCTGGTGTTCTCTGATGTGATTTGAATGAATTTGATATTCATTTCTTTGGGAAATGAAAACTTCTTGAGATATTAGCACTTAACGTTGCACTGATATCTCAATATGCAGATATTTCACCAAGAAAATATTATCATGATCATTCAAATAACATTTAAATGAACACCACAAAAAAACATCTTTTTGACAACGCTGATGCATGGTATCAATCCTGAACAAAACCAATGGACAAAAGTGGACAGATAAAACTACATTTCAGAGAGTTAATCTTCAGTAAGACATTTTTTAGAGTTCATTTTGTTCTCAGAAACGTATTTGTCCATAACTATTTCAGAGAATAAAAGACGAATCTCACTGTTTAGATTGATACCACTTGCGAGCAATCTCCATCACTTGTGAGATACCACCCTTTCTCACATGTGCCTAGCTACGATAATCTTACAATGGTTTTGTCGCAGACCATGTCAGAATACATACAGCATGGTACTGAAAGACCTACACAGAAATACTCCATCAATGTGTTTTTCCACAAAACAAGGGCTTCTTTTAGCGCATCGGCGTAAACGACACATATATATATATATATATATATATATATATATATATATATATATATATATATATATATATATATATATATATATATTCCACAAGCACGCGCATGCATGTACACGGTAAACAATGAGTTGAAGCCGAACATAGCTTCATAGCTTACACTTCCCGCAAACACGTATTTTTATTTTGTTTTGATTGACTATCCTGCAAAGGCTTGCATATTTCTGAACACCAATGACAAACAATTCGGCAAAAATTACTACAGTTCAGGGCACGCGACACCTCATGAGTCCATGGTCAGTCATTGTTCATCATGAACCAAATGCCGCTGTATACCTGAGCGTGTCAAAAGTGACTACAACACCTCTGAAGTGCGTGTCATACGGGTACCACATAAACTTCCGTATTATGGCAAGCTTTTGTTTATGAGAAAGGTGAGCGCATTGAAACGTGGCTGTGATTTACGGAGGTTGCCTGCCTTGGGGCGTTCAATAACACATGCACAGTACGACACGAGCTCCGTCGGCATCGCCAGGACCAGACCAGACTATACGCTGTTTCTGAGGTTATGGTGTATGCTGAGGACATGCTGTACAGATGGCCATCACATACATGACACCGTATGTGACACCGTATGTGACACCGTATGTGACACCGTATGTGACACCGTATGTGCCATCACATACATGAGACTCAATTATTTTGTTTACATGGTATTACACAGTGGTATTGTGCGCTGGACGATAATGTGTGCAACGGCTTGGCAGCGTGTAGCATTACTTTCACCACATAAACGCCGCGTCTATTTTGCGCCACGTCGATACACGATTCGCACTTTCGATTTGGGGAGATGAGTGCTTTAAGCTGTTTGCTTTCTGGCTGTATTCTGGCTGGATTGGCTGGAACCCGATTGACTGGCGGTTCAACGCTGCATGTTCTGATAAAATCAAGCCAACTAATTCCAACGTGACACAAATACGATTGGGTGTATGCGCGTGCCTTGCAACCTGCGCGTGCTGCCGACAGCCTACTGCACCAAATGACAGCTGACTAACCAAATCCAAGCAACAATAGCATGAATCCCAGTCACGTTGTGGTCGCCATCTTGGTCGGCTAGGCAGGGACGTCGAAGTGCCGCTGAGAGTCCCGGACGTCATTGCGCAGTTAAGACGTTGTGCGCCACTGAGCTCGAACCTGGGAACGACGTGCCCATGCATGCACGAGCGTACGCTATGACACACGCTTCCATTGAATAAGCTTTATTATGGGAGGGCTGCGACAGACCGCGAAGTAGTTAGTTAACATGGTGCCCCACCCTTCTCCACTTGAGGTATTGGGAACTAGCCCGTCGATGTCTTCGCGGACAACGGTAATCAATGCCTTGCCATGTGGTTTCCATTTCTATGAAGTCAATTTTTTGTATCATTCTGAAAGAGGTTGGCACAGGGACCAAAGAAGAGACGAAATTTTGCAATCATACAAAGGGCAATTTCTACCACATTTCGCAACAAATTCTGTCATGAGGCAGAATAAACAATCTGGTCGTGACTCCACTTGCAAATGTACAACCTACACCATCAACAGTTTTCGACCCGTCGGTGTAAGTGGCAGTACATGTGTGGTAGGTGTCGATGTGTTCTAGGGCTTTCAGTTGAAACAGTTCCGGGATAACTTCGTCTTTATGATTCTCAGACAGACCCCGCAGTGGGGTCAGCCTCGTTACTTGGCTGGCCAGGGAATTGGCGCTCCCTCGGGGTAACACAGCCGCCCCGATAAGGGGTGTGGAAACGCGGAGGTGTTTCCGAGGACTCATGTAGTCCCCATCGTCCATCCCTCTCTTCAAATTCCAGTATCCACCCCGTGCCAGCGACCCTTTGTATGTCTTTCATTCAACCCTGCAGCACCAACCCCTCCCTTGTCACGAGCAGATAGGCCAGCTTCCCCTGGCCTACTCGTCCGCTCAGTTGTATCGGGGTAGCCGCGCCCCCTTGGTCCGCCCCACGGGGTTGACGGAATCCTGGAGGTTGAGGTCCCCCGTCGCACGGTGCTAGTTGTGACGGGGGACCAACACACCTCTTTGGTCCCGATATCCCGGAGGGGCGGGCGGGCCCGTGGGGCCTCACGCGGGCCAAGTGGCTGGTCGCCTCGGGCCGGGGGCCTGGGATTCTTCCCAGTGTCTGCCGGCCCGGCCGGCGGGGTCAAGGGGTGGGCGGCGCTGTTAGTGCGGTCGGGGTGATGAGTCCCTCTCTCCCGGCCGTACGGAGGCGCCGCCCGCCCTGTATAGCTCTTCTGGTGCCTGGCGTCCTCCCGTCCGCGGGGCACAGGCGTCCCCCCAGTAGGGCCCCTTCGTGGTGGGGCGCCAGAGGAGCCGAACACTAACTTACCGCATGGCATCCTCAAACCAAAAAATCCACCCTGGTCCCTCTAGTAGGGGCCAGACCACCCTTCCACCCATTGCGGGTGGAATAATCAGTAACCAGGAGAACAGCAAAACAGCTCTCTCAAATACCCCTCGTATCCTCGTCGTTCGAGGTCTCACCAAGGATCTAGGCTCGTTGTCACCTTTTCAGAGACGAGATGGGTGCGATATATTTGGCAAGATTGTCCGCTGTGAGAAGTTGAAGGATGGAGCGTTGGAGGTGGAGTTCGCGGTGGCACAGGAAGCGGAGAGGGCGTAAACGATCTCTGAGTTCGTGTATAGTATGCGCAAAGATGGTAGGAAAGTCGAGGAAAGCATCCAAGTTAAAATCGAACCACATCAGACGAAAAATTCATCACGAGGTCTAGTAAGCTGCTACGATCTCAAGGACGTACCGGAAGACGAAATAGTTGATGGTTTGTCGGAGTTTCGCGTGCCAGGAGCAAGGAAGCTGAAGGTTAGACGAGGTGCAGAGCTGATTGCGACCAACAATGTCATCCTGACTTCCAATTCAACTGACTTACCCTCCGATATTCGGGTGGGGTACATCCGTGTGAAGGTGCGACTTTTTCTCCCGAACCCGATGCGTTGTTTTAGATGTCAGAAATATGGACACACAAGCCAGTGCCGTAGAAATCGTCCCGTGTGCAGCAAGTGTGCCACCCCAGACCATGCTAGCGAACAGTGTACATCCGAAGTGCCATTCTGTGTCAACTGCGGCAGAGGACAGACCCCCCATACATCTTTCGACCGTACCTGTCCCAGCTACTCGAAAGAAAGGGAAATTATCTATATTAAACACACTAAAAAAAGTAACATTTCGGGAAGCTAGGGATCTGTACAATCAATCTCATCCCATGATATCTTATGCCTCGAAGGCCAGGAACTCCGCACCAAACCCACATCAGGCACATGAAAACAAAACTGACCAACTGATCGCTCATCTAATTTCACTTCTCCGTTCCCTCGGCGTATCAGTCGCCTCGCCAACGACACCACAAACCCAGGCTGCTGAGACCTCCTCTGAGGTGGCAAAGGACGTTTCCTCGCCGCCAGCAGCCCTTGATGTCGCGACGCCACCTACTGCGGAGCGGGAGACTGAGGAGTGGCACCGTGTCCAACGAGGCAAGAGGCCCGCCAAGCCCTCCAACAACCACCTGGAGTGTCTGCCTGCCGCGTCTGGCGATCTTGCAGCGAGCCAGCCCATCCCTGCATCACCAAAAACAACGAAAACCCCCCCACCCCCATCATCTTGTTCAGGAGAGGTCGGCGCGGCCTCCAGACGGGTCCCCGTGGTTGCTCCTCTGGCGACCCGGACGCGCCCCTCGGTCGAGGTCAGCCCTGGGGCGCCCGATATGGGTGCGTCTCGGCGTGCATCAAGAACTGGGTCCCGTGAGTCGTCGCCGAGCGCAACGGCCGACCGTCGGCCTCCAGGGGCAACGCCCCCACCATCTCCAGGCTCTGGAGTCAACCCCGTAGGCAACCCTGAGACAGGGAGGATCATGGGCCCGCCTCCAACACCACCCCATGGAACGGTGCGGGACGCAAGCGAACCTCCCCATGGACACCATCACCGCCCGGTGGGGCATACCCCAGATCTCGTCCGAGATCGTCTGTCAATCCCAAATCCGCTCCACCTCTATAGAGCAATGACCTTACGTTTTAGCAATTATTTTCCTTTAGACGGTCCCTCGAGAAGGATATGTCCGACAGACATCTTTAAGTCACTTTTTCCACTCGTATCTAGTGAAGCCTAGTCAGCCATGTCGTCACCGGTTTTACAATGGAACTGCAGAGGTGTGAGGACCAGCCTGGAGGAACTCCAAGTCATGACGAGCGAATGCACTCCTGTAGCCGTATGTCTACAGGAGACAAAGCTTTCAGCCGGAACTCCGTTTTATCTAGCAGACTGCCAGATTTTTCGTAACGACATCCAAACAGACACCATTGCGCATGGAGGTGTCCTGGTGGCTGTCCATCATAGTGCTCCTGCACTCCCTCTGCCATTAACCACTAGTCTGCGGGCAGTAGTGGCACGCGCATCCTTTGGACACCGGAAAATCAGCATATGCTCGCTGTACCTCCCCCCGGGCACACCTGTCCACCATGTAGAACTCGGGCGACTGCTTACCGAGCTCCCTCCACCGGTTTTAATTCTCGGAAACTTTAATGCCCACCATGCGAGTTGGGGGTGCGTTGCAAGCAACGCACGTGGGCGACTTCTGGAAAGATTTTTCAACGACGAATCACTATGCATTCTTAATTCAGGCGCACACACCCACATAGCACTCCCGTCGGGAAGCACTTCAGCGCTGGACATCAGTGTGGCCAGTCCGCAACTGGCACAGCTCTTCGATTGGTCAGTCGACCCTGACCCCAGAGGTAGCGATCACCTCCTGATATGGCTTCATTTCACACATGGTGCCATCTTCGGAACAAGACCACATCGATGGAAGCTCCAAAGTGCTGACTGGGTGAATTCGCAACTCGACTTCAAGATACCTTTAATACAATTGATAATAGCTTACTGTGTCTTTACTGGATTTCACATCCCTACTATTGCAATGTGCCACAGGGACCGCGCACCTCGGGCAGGCCCCGACGCGCCCCGGTGCCGTGGTGGACTGAACAATGCCGAGAGGCTATTCACGTCCGTCGACGCGCTTTCCGCAAATTTGATCCTGATAGCACTACGGCTAATTTGATTTTTTTTTTTTTAAAAGCCAGGGTGACCGCACGGCGTACAGTGCGAGAAGCCAAGAGGACGTCATGGCGATAGTACGTGAGCACGTTAAACCGGTCCACCCCTGCGATATTCGTGTGGTCCCAGATAAAACGTATATCTGGACGCTCTCGCTCAACACCACTTCCGGTTCTGCACATCGGTGGCGCCATAATCGCGGATCCTCTTGACGTGGCCAACACCCTCGCAAGAGCTCTCGCTGACCGAAGCCTGAGCTGCGATTGAAACGTTCGATTTAGGGAACACAGAGATAACTGTGAAGCTTCACCTCTCGACTTTACTACCACTGAGAAGCACGCTTACAATGAGCCATTCACAATGGCCGAGCTCACATCCAAAATCGCTACTCTACGCTGCGTATCTGAGGGACCTGATAGTGTCCACAACGAAATGCTCAAACATCTCTCACCAAACGCACGCCAGGCACTTTTGTCATGCTTTAATTATCTACGGGAAGTGGTGAGTTTCCGTCCTCCTGGCGAGAAGCTACTGTCATCCCTATACTGAAATCTAACAAGTCTAGCTCTGACCCTCTACACTATCGACCGATCTCTCTGACTTCATGTCTTTGCAAGCTTATGGAGAGGATGGTTAATGTGCGCCTCACATGGTTTTTAGACCAACAGGACTTCTTCACCAATGCTCAGTCTGGATTTAGAAAAAAATCCGTCCACAGTTACCCACCTTATAACACTTGACACTGCCATTCGCACTAGTTGTAAGGAAAAAAGACATCTAGGCGCAGTGTTTTTCGATATTGAAGGGGCCTATGACACAACCTGGAAGCACGGTATACTTTTGAAACTCTGGAGGTGTGGTGTACGCGGTACTATGGGACGCTTCCTGCAGAATTTTCTTACGGACCGAACATTCCGCGTCCGTGTAGGAAACATAATGTCTGAGCGGCTGACGCAGGCCAACGGAGTGCCCCAGGGGAGTGTTCTTAGTGTCACATTATTCGCGCTGATGATAAACGACATTGGAGATGACTTGCCCTGTGGTATCGGCAAATCTCTCTTTGTCGACGATGTGGCTATTTGGTGTTCCGCCTCACGCTCCACAGACAACACTAACCGAGTTATACAATCTGCCAACTGAAGAAAACCATTCCTCCCAAAAGCCTTGCCCTGATGCCGCCCTTGACAGGGACACACCTTACACAATTATCAAAGACGGTAAAGCTTCTGCTGAAATACTCAGGAATTATTTGGATGCCTACATTGATGACGCGTATTAAGACAACCCATGATCAGCCAACGCTCAGCCCACGGTTGGCACATATCCGACGACCCTTCAAAATTGTTAATATTTTCCAATGTTCCATGAGGCCATGACTGAATGACTCCATGGTCATTTTCAGATATGGTTCTAAATTCTGAAATATTGGAGGAAAATGGCACACAACAAGATTCATATCTGATGTAACCCAGAGGGTATGGGGGTGTATAATTTTCCCCTCTCAGCCAATGGCGTTCGTCTGAGAGCCCAGTCGCGAGCGGGAAGCTTGTCCTTGCACCAAGACCCACTAAATGTGCCGATGATGACGATTATTATTATTGGGGTTTTAGGGTGCGTCAACCCATGTAGGTTATATTGTACCCATAACAAACTTACTTAGACACGCGTCAGATTGTCACGTTCGGATACAAGATGTCTGGGGGAGTAAGATATCACCCAGCCAGGTGCATATATCATTTGAAATCGTATCTCCGCAAGGACGCCCAAAACTGCTCTGTTATATATAAATCGGGAATCGTTTCCCTGGGACCGAATGGGCATCGACTTTGGCAGCCTACGATTGCGCTCATGTTTACTATGTGGCTATCCCTTGCCCAGATGCGCATGAAAACACCGTGCTTACCCCATCGCATTAGTATTTATAACAATAAGCACAACGCTAGTTACAAAAAAAACAGTGCAATGAAACATGCACATTTTGGATCAGTGCGCCGTGATGAGTTGCTTGGCGTGCAACATGGCTGGAATGTGCAGCATGGCTGGAATGTGCAGCATGGCTGGAATGCGCATAATGACTGGAATGTGCAACATGACTCGAATGTGCAATATGACTCGAATGCGCAGCATGATTGGAATGTGCAACATGACTGGAATGCAATCACTCTTTAGATCTCGCCTTGCACTTGACGTTGTGCTTCGTGATGTACACATACATATTAATGCGATGTGGTAAGCGCGGTGTTTTATTCCTATCGGTGTGTGGGCTGACCGCACAGGAAAGATGAGCACAATCTAAACATTATCGAATAGGCTAATAAGGGGTCACATGATGAATTATATGAGGAATAAAGCATCAGATGAACAAAGAAGAAAAACAGTTTAGAGCTCATTTAGATGGAAAAGTAAAATGTATAGATACTTCGCCGGCATACACGGCTAATCGAGGGAGCAGAGGTGATCACTTTAAGATAAGATATCCTCCAGTTTTCTCCCTAACTTCTTGTTGTGTTTTTGTATTTAGCTTTGTGTTTAAGCGTCGTGAAGAGTAATGCATGCGATGTAGTTCTGGAGGCTAACATGGAGTCGTTGAGTCAAAACATATGACGTAGGAAAATGGTCGTCATCTTGAAGGGGCTTCGGTTATGGGCCGACGATGGGCTGAGAGTGGGCTGTGCGTGGGTTTTTTTATACACGCCAATTTCTGTACTTCGAAATAAAGTTAGGAAAATATACCTCATATATTCATATCGTATAATCAGCTTACACCTCATATCACATACTCATTTTGGCTGCTCCTAGAGGTGGCCTTAATGAGCAAATTGATTTGAAGCAAACATGAAATCACATAAACGCCATCCAACAATTATTGTCTGTGGCGGGAAAGAGCATACATTCGATACAACTGACCAAGGGTTTCGCCTCCGACCGAACACAAATTATGTTGGAACTTCCGAAACGTCATCCAAATATTCCATGTATGTTCATATCAGTGTCAGGAACTTCAATGTCAATGATGCCATTTACAACCCAATGATGCCTGAAAATATCAACCCAACTTTCCCATCATGCCGTCATCCCACTCGGTCCCAAGCACGTTATAAGTCATGTAAGTTCTAAGTTTTGAAATACTACAAGCAATTGCCTGACAATACTTCTTGCCCAGTTCCCTGAGATATCGGAATGAATTCAAGGAAGCAGACAAAGGAAGGCAAGCTAACAGGAATGAGAATGTCCGTCGAACATGTCTCCAAAAACGTCGCCTGATGCTAGTCTGGACTAAAATTTAATCCGTACCGCTATCCGTTAATGAAGCGACTTGACGTCGAAACTTGCAAGCTATTTTCCATTATAAAATAAAGTTTGTTTCTTTCCAGCAGTCGATGAGGTCACCCGAGATTATCAAGTGTGCGCTGTTCAGCTGACCCAGAGCCTCGTTGGGGTCAGGTTAGGCGCTTTGCTAAGCGATGGGGAACGCTGCCAATCTCTGACGTGATTGGCCTCATAGAAGTACTTTGCTTGTGAATTTTTTGGAGACATCCCATCGACAGAGTTATTGGTTCCTTTTTAGGTAATTATTGCAACTTTTTCCTTTGTTTGGTTCCTCGTAGTATGTTGCCTTATTAGAGGAAGCCCACCACTGGTGGGCTTCCTCTAGGATTAGGATGATGGTATTCATTTCTACTCGGCCCATCATCACCGCACGAAGTCTGGAATGGTTCTTTGCTTTTTCTCAGAGCCCTCCGAGTCTGCTCTCCGGACTTCTTAGAAGGTGAACTTCAGCATGTGATCGCATCGTTTCAGAAGGTGAGGTTCCCATTGACAGTACTATTGAAACTTAAACAAAACGGATATGAGTAACACCGAGAGTAAGAAGAACACAAAAACTGAGGAGAGTGTTAGTCGCCCCCAGCACAGCCATCAACAAACCTATTGCAAGGTTTTGGGGGAGATTCATAGACATGGCCCCCACCTCAAGCACCAAAATTAGCAATATGGTAAAGAGAAGCAGCACGCCCGAGGTCAATGCCAAAAAGCGTGGTTTACAAGCTGCCGCGCAGAGCTTGCATCAAGGCATACGTCGGAGAAACTGGCAGAGCATAAGATGTGCGCCTAAAGGAACACAAGGCAGACTTAAGACACCATCGGACTTTGAGTGCTGTGGTTATGCATGCGATTACGGAGGGGCATCTGCCAAAATACGGGGATGCAGCAGCGTTGCATGACCACCTCACCAAACAGCAGCGTCGACTCCTTGAGGCAGCGTACATCGCCGCTGAAGGTACCACGAATATTCGACGGGGATTCTTAGAACGGCGCTCATCAACTTCGACTTAAACAATCCGAAGATTGACATTGATGGGTGGTTTTCCCCAACCTAACTGAAATCCAGATTTAGGACGACCAAGGCAGCAGGTTACACTCACAGACACATGCGCAGAGCACATGTATGTACATTGTCACACAGCACAGACACAGACAAGCACACTAGTACACTTGTATTGTAGATTGTTTAGATTGTTACAATCTAATAGATTGCTATATTGTATGATTGTTCTTATTGTTGTTGTATTCTATTCTCTCTGTTTTGTCAGAGGTGTAACTCACATTTGTCATGGGTTATGACTCGTGATTTTGTTAGGTCAATGCCGATTTGAAAACCTTGTACCCTGATGAAGACAATGGCCGAAACGTAGGACTTGCACTGAAAAGTATTAATTAAAATACCAATTTACATATAATTGTCGTCAATCGCCCAAATGTCACGGCAATGCAGCCACCCCATACTGCGTCGCGCATTTTCATTTTTTTATGATTTCCCTACCAACAGGGCAAAACGTAAAAAAGGCTAAGACTTTTTCCGCGTATTAGAAGTGTTGCCTAACCATATCGACCCCAACAAAGAGGAGTGCTAATTAATACCAAATGAAGTACAGTTCCCGCGTTAGTACCCTTTTAATATCAATCGATCCGTGATTCATATGTGTAATCTCACTTCCGAGCAATGCACTCGTCTTGCTCCACTTCCCTTCAGTGCTTTCGGAGACTATTTCGGAAGCTTTCAAAACAAGATCAAAACTTGGACTCTATCTGCCTCTGGGTGAACACTTCGTATTTGACCTAGGTGTCACAAACATAAACTTGTCTATGTTTTATCAGATGTAGTCAACGCGTAAATATTAAATACATGCCGCTATTCAAACTCAAGATAACCACGATAAAAGCGATGTTCCAAATCTGATGCCATCTGGCTGACTGCTACAAGTATTAAACACATTTGAAATTACCATTTAGTGCCCTGCAAAGCCAATATTTCAGATCACAGAAATGAACCCAGAGACTTCCCGTTATTTCCTTAGTAAGCTGTGCACAGGGTCACCACCACACACTTCTCATCATGGGCAGGGTATAAACTTCTCCGGCGATCGCTGTGCAGTGCACAGCCATCGCTGCAGAAATTTATGCCATGTCATGCCATACCATTCGCCTACCATGCCATGTGCACAGTGTGCCCATTGCAACAATCGTATGGTAGGCGAATGCCGCAAAACTTTGTTCGTGAGCTGTGCCGCATTGTAGCATTTTCATGATAGGTTGTGGATCAAGTTTGGCTGGTAGGCTGTGCTGCATTGCAGCAATCGCATACTAGACTGTCCCGCAAACCTTTGGATGGTATCCCCCAATGTCATGACAAGCATAGGTAGATGACAGTTTATTGAACAAACACAAATGCATGGTGGTACGATTTGACACACATGTGACCAGATTGCCCATAATTTACCATTTTAGGCTAGATAGGCGAAAAGTTGCCCTAGCCATATAAATATATGCAATTAGAAATCATGAATATTATAATTAATGATATACAGAAATTCTGCCGCATCGAGAAGCACAGTGAGGGTCTTTTGCAAGGGGCCCACAACCCGCAGTTTTAACCCACAGAACGTCATTGTACGATGTATTTTATTGCAACTCACTTTACTCCATCGTATGGGATAGCAGGTCTCACTTTGCTGAATTCCAGCACATGTCGGAATCCGTGCAATGAGCTGGCAGATCAGGCTGTAAGACGCGCGGCACACGCGCCATGTCGTCGTGTGCTTCCACTTCCTGCTAGTGACCACTACCCAATTATGCCATCATTTATTTTCAAGCAGTGGCAGAACAGATGGGACCGAGTAGAACCAAACAAATTGAAGGGAATCAAACCACACGTAGGCCTGTCATATCAGATGTCAGTGACAGCCAACACATCAGAGTTCTGCGATTCTCCTGCATGGAGCAAATCTGGCAGTTGTTTCTGCCCAGTGGTGGTGGTGGATTTGTGCTTTAGGGCGCGTCGACTGCATTGGTCATTTTGCGCCCATAACAACCTGTCATAATGCTATAGTTGAATCAGGGGTCTGAGCTCATATCAGAGTGCTTATGGTGGGCGGTATATGAAGTCGAAGTTTACTTTTTGCAAGAATATAAATATGTCGCCAGATGCAACGATCTGAGAGTCATCGGCCAGCATTTGTCGCAATGTCATCTCAGTACTTTGATCCCCAAGATATCTGCGGCGCTCAGATTCCAGTGCAGGGCAGCCAACAAGTACGTGGTATACCGTGAGTGGAGTAGAACAGCGTGCGCACAGAGGACGGTCACTTGCCGTCAACAGTTATCTATGTGTCGCTAGAGTATGACCTATCCGAAGACGGCACAGCGCAACTTCTTCTCTCCTTTGTGTGCGAAATGATGACTTCCACGTCGCGAGTACTGGTTTTACAAGTTTCAGTTTACTGGTTTTCATGATCCAATCGTATTGCCATGTTCGATGAACTAGGGCTGATATAACTGGTTTGAAGTCTCCAGGAGGAAGGGCCAGGCGCATCTTGCGGCCACCGTCTGCAGCCCTCTTTGTCGCCAGATCTGCGGCCTCGTTGCCAGCCAGGCCTATGTGGCTTGGGATCCACATGAAAATTACGTCAACTTCTTCATCATGAAGAGAGGTCAAGGTTGTCGTAATATCATGCAAGACGTGGTGGTCGTGACTAAATGCTTTCAGAGCCAATAGGCTACTCAGCGAATCAGTGAGAATCAAATATCTTTTGCCACGAATTCTGTTGTCATGCTGAATAAAAAGAAGGGACTGTATATTGGCATAAAGTTCGGCAGTAAAAATTGATGAGTGATTGGGAAGTCCAAATGATTCTATATGTAGGTAGCATACAAACGCACATCCTACGCCGTTACTGAGCTTTCATCCGTCGGTGTAGATCCGCACTGTGTCTGTATATGAATGGATTCTTCTTAATGCCATCATACGGGAGTCGGTGGCGCTAATATCAGCTTTCCGGGTATTACTCAGTGAGAGATCAATGGTGAACTCAATCCGACGCCAAGGTGGTGTAGTTGGGATGTTGAGCTGTGCTATGTTTTTCGGCTTGATTTGGCATTCGCGAAGAGGGTGGGCAAGACGCAGATTGAACGGCAACAGTGAGTTTCTGGTATTCGGACGTGTAACAGGTGGAGTAGAGAATACCCATTGGTACGTCGGGTGTCGTGGATTTTTGCCCAGTGAAACGACTCTGTTCCAGGTTTGGGAAATCTTGCCAGCCACATTATTGTTGAAGAGTAAGCTAATGAGCTTCAGATGACCACAGCAAATGTATTATTTTGCAGTGGAGTGTCAAAGTATAGGGCAAATCTCTATGTCGGAAACCCGGAACATGATAGACTAGACCAATATTTTCTGGCTCTTGATGTTAACCTTTGGCAACTCGGCCCACTTTTTCTATATTTCGGAATTCGCCATTTGACAGTTCAATCAGCCAGGGCAGCCAGAACGTTTCTCAGTGCTCTTCACCCGAAGCTGCAACCTGCCTGTCTGCTTCCATTTCCCCCAAATTGCAGGCTGTCTGCTTCCGTTTCTTCTTGACCGCCGCCTTGCCGGCCGCTGCCTCACTGGCTTCTGACAGCCCGGCCACTGGGCAGGCATCGCCACCGACTGTTTTTCTGCCGACCGATACCATTTAATCCACGGCGTGGCGATCCGGCAAAAATCCAACCCACCTAGTTACTCCATTTTATCTACCGCGCGGAACGAAAACAGTTCCGAACCTGTTGTGCTTTCATCAACTTATTTTACTCCCGGGGCGCTAAATCAACCGTTTGGGAATGCCCGCAGAAGGGATGCCGCCGTGCCATGTCTGACAAAAACAACATTAAATTCGGCGAGGTAATTCATTGGACTGTTGCCCGTCAACAAGCCTAGGTTATGGAAATGTAGAATTGCGTTGTCAGATCTGGGCCTCGAGTTAACTGCCAGAGGCACGCATAAGTCGACCAGGGTCTGCTGACACATGCTTTCGTATTTGCATGCTTCCACATGCACACACGTGCTCCTCGAAGGGAACGATATTTCTGTCTAAATAAGGAAGATGAATAAGAAGGCCGCGTCAAAAGCGTAGTTGGTTAGAGTGCACGGGCCTGCATTGGCTTCCCCCCAGGCCAGGCAGGGTTTGAGCCGCATCACGCACTCGCATAGCCTCCGGCTAGGAAAGTCTGGTGGTAACTGACCCCAATAGGCCGGGGGCGCGGCACCGGGGCGGCCGTGTCAGTGCATTTGCGGCAGGCGCGGCACCGGAGCGGCCGTGTCAGTATATTTACGGCACGTTAAACCATCGGTTAAAATTACGCTTTTTAACTGGACTTCCTGATAATAATCGAAGCTATTACTGAAATTAATACTCGTCGAATGTTGCATTATTTTCCCGTTCAGCTTCTGAGTTTAGACACTCAATAAATGAAAACACACTACTCGATCCAAAAGTTAGAAATAGGGCCGATGAGGATGAAGGAAGCCAAGTTGGACCCACGTGGCGGCCAGTAGTCGCAGAACCAGATGAGCTCGTCCATTCGAGATGGACCAGATGTACATAATGGCTCTGGGTCCATTCCAGGTCTTGCGGCATCAAATGTTTTGATCCTGATACGAGTCGTGTCTATAGATAGTGATCTATGTCTTTGATATTTGTCCAGTCTGGAAATTTATGAAAGACAGCAGCGGCAGGTACTTCCTCGATCCAGTCTTATGTGGACCATGGGTACCATTGTAGAGAACATGGATCGGACCCGAGATCACGGCAACATTGTAGAGAAGCTGTGCTCCAACCGGGAGCCTTAAGCCTCTGTGACCTGTGCTACCTGATGCATACTCGTCTGGACTGCTGATACCGAACTCTTCAAGAGCCCTGCTGCAGTCATGGTCCGAAAGTGCCGCTTGCTGCTTGCTTATTTTATGTTAACTGAACTTAACGTACGACAGACCACAGTCGGGCAGGCGACCATAGCCTGTCCGGCTGCCAGACGAAAACAAAAATAACTCACTACCACGGAGTAGCGTGACAGTCCGCTCTCGCTGACAACTTCTCAGTGACTCCCTGCGCACCGGAAGCTTCCGCACATCACTGACCGGCGGCTGTACCATGCATAACCCGCCACACCCAGCGGAAGTCAGGAGGGGCCGTCGGCACATATACGCTGCCGCAGCAAATTAGCGCGCCGTATCAGGTACTGCGATGCAGCGTATGGTTAGTTAGTTATTAGGGCTTTAGGGCACATCGACGTCATTGGTCGTGCAGCGCTCATAACAATTTAAATCATTTACACGTCGATATATCGCACATGCTAGCTATTTAAGCTTGTAGAATAATAGTAAAAGTTGATTGATTGATTATTTGGGATTAAGGACTACGAGGTCATTTAGCGCTCATAACCGTTAATTGTATCAGCCGTCGTGAAGGACGTCCCCTTTACTACAAGTATTCTCCTTCCTAGTGCATTTTGACGTTAACGCCCCGGGTAAATAGCACACTTCACATCAGATAGGAAGCTAAAGAGTCTTCCGGATTCCACGACCTGTGATTGATCGCCTAAAACTGCTGGCAAGGAGTGAGCCTGGTCACTCCCAAAATGATGTCGACGCTGTGGGCTGAGCCTAGGGCGTGAAATCAGGACATGGCGAACTGCCATTACTGCACCACATCTCGGACACAGCGGTTCATTCTCACTATTAAGTAAGTGAACATGGGTAGTGTAAGTATGTCCTATGCGTAAACAACACAGCGTCACCTCGTCCCGCCTTGTCCTACGCGAGCACGAGAGCCACTGGCCGAGGGATGGCTTTATTATCCGTAACTTGTTGGAACCAAGCTCGTCCCAGCTCGCCTGTCATTTGCATGCCAGACAGGCAGAGATCCCTGGGTAGTAGTCCCTGGCAGAGATTGGGAATGCTCTGCGCAAGGGAGCCTGTGCTGCTCGCCTCGCAGTACTGTCGGCTTGCTCGTTTCCTGCGATGCCTATGTGGCAAGGAATCCAGCACAAGTGGACAACTTTTCCGGCTTGATCTAATATGGTCAAGCGACAGTGGATATCATGTACTAGAGCGTCTGTTGGATTAAAACTCTTCAATACTAAAGGGCTGCTCAACGAGACGGATACAATTACATGATTTTCTTCATCCCCGACCTCTATAAAAGCCAGTGCTTTATCAATTGCCACCAGCTCGGATGTGTAAACGGACGCATGTTTCAATAGTGTAAACGATGTGGTGGCCGTGTCGCTTACAAAGGCGCTTCCAACCCCGACGTCAGTTTTTGATAATCATTCGTTGGATAGTCTTCATCATTCCGTCATCATTCAGTGGATAGTATTCAATAATAGTCAAAGTAACGAACAGTACGTAAAATCCTTTTTGGCATAATTCACCATTTTCAGCGTGGTACGTATATTATTGAAAATGATACTTCGGCGAGGTAATCAAAAAGTCGCCTCGATCGAACAATATTCGGGTCGTCGCCAAAAACGTCACTGAGTGACAATGACTGAACACGCCCAAAGTGACGTCTAAGCTCCTCATCATAACCGGGGCAGGAAAGCAGAACATGACGTACAGATAGGCGGGCGTGACATTTCGGGCAGCGTAGCATATCATTACCACTTAGTAAGTAAGAGTGAGTGGCGCATGTATGCCCAATTCTCAAGCGGTACAATGCTACTTCGTCTCGCCTATTCCTACGCGAGCACAAACTCCATTTTTCAAAGCGATGCTTAGCTGCCGGCAAGTACGAACATGTATAGCTATGAATTGGCTACATAATCTGAAGCTAACGCTTCCGCCAGAAACTAACCTTGCTCCATTATTTCTTCTAAAAATTTATATGGTGTTCGAACAAACTAAGATGACACTTGAAAAGCGCCTGTTACATAACCAAGACTGCACCCATTCAGTACTTGCACTGCAACATAGGTTAGGGTCCTGCCCAGGGATATTGCGTGGGGTTTACGGAACATGTTTTCCGAGCATACTGTGCATTGAAAAAGATTAACCTAATCGCATGAGAGAAACGAACTCCTTTGACGGGTGGAAAGTTCAAGGACGAGATTTTCCAAATACTTACCCTGGGAAACAATCACAAGCACGAGAACTGTGAACAAAAAAAAATGTTTGCATTCAAAGCTGGGTAGCGGTTGAGCCCTACGCCTCCATTGGTTACCCTAATAATCGTAATCTGAATTTCCTCCTGCTTTGAATAGTTTTGTTCACTCTTGCGTTAATATGTCCGAAAATTCAGGTGTCGACCAAACGATCTTTGTCCTGACTTAGCGTGTACAATGTACACACACAGTGCAACCACACTGCATTAAGGATACATATATGTATTACATGCTGTAAGTGAGCCTGCATAGTTTGGTTCACTTTGTATTTCCACCATGTGCAGAAAGGTGAAACTGTTGGAATAGGTATCGCTTGGTGTCATGTGAATTACTGCCGCGGTGATACATCTGTCCATATGATGGCTTCGTTTGCTTCCACCTCACACACCCTAGCACTGTTAGCTGGGCCGAACGTATGCATGCCCCGTTTGGGGACAGCGCGAAAACAAACATTGGGTAGGATGTGACATTTATCTCGAGTTTTTCTTTTACTTTTTAGCTATGAAGGAGAGTCATGCAAATTGTCAAGTTTTTGTCTCCGCATAAAAGGATGGAATGTAGTGGCAGATAAGAGAACGTGCTGCTTGCAGCGGAATTGGGGGAATAATGCACTAAAGAAGGTGCATAAAAGTGTAGAAAGGTGCTTTTCCCCTTACCGCTGAATATAATAATTTAATTTCACTAGCATTATTCTTTCCCTGAATATCTACAGAAAATCGCGCGTTTGGATAGATTAACAAACAACAAATCATCCACACCAATGCAATACACGAGTACATGTCATTTATATTGACAGCGTGCATATGACTATAATACGTCATACACCCGGGAAACATAGCCCCATATTACATTCATCCTTCTTTGTTGTAAACTTGTCTAGTCTTTCCTTGTTCTGGACTGTCTAATAAATGTAGCAACATTGACGCAGTTATATCCTCCATGCATGTGGAAAAGTAGCACCGATGCAATGTGGCAAATTACCATGCGTATAATTTGTATCTTCTATGCAACATCATGGCGCTGTGTAATCAGACACAAGCTGAGCATTGCATGACTGCACCATTCGCCACATTACTAGCCTAATCAGCTTCCAACATTCACGAGGAATGCTTGAAGTTTACATCGATAACGCTACTGGAAACGTTTTGTGGCGAATATTTCAAACACACTGGCAGCCGCGAACAATTCGAAGCTCGATTCGATGCACTAAAGATTCGAACAATTCGAAGTACTGCTCGCTGTCAGCAGTCAGGACGGCTTCTGAGAATGCGTCCCGAACGCGAGGTTATCGGAGGACGGCCTGACCAGTGCAGACGAGAGCTCACTGGCTCCAAATAACCTCAACAGCCTTCCATGTCGTCTGAATCCTAGCTCATGCATGAAGTCAATGTCAACGCTCCTCCGTCTCAATGGGTTTTCCGCTCAACCACGGAAACCATGGCGAAACGGCGCAAGAGTGTGCCGTCGCCTGCCGCAGCTCATGGCACACTTTGTGCCGAATTCGTGGCACAAAACATTTGACGGTTTCACGTTAGGCTACTGAGCTGTGCTGTCGTAAGTGCTAACAAACTAGACTGTTCATTTTTCGTCGAAATCGCGAATTATCAGCAATTAATGTCACGTATTGCTTCCAATTAGCCGATATGGTAGTGTCACCAACAAGTCAGCCAGTCTGTTTATACGAGTCATTCACATTTCCAAGGAAATTCGATGTCATTGATCCAACTTAACGCGAAATGATCTTTTCGATTTCTGAGGCACTCCAATGCTAATGTCAATGCTGAAACTGAACTTTTCGTGCGCACATGGATAATCCTGGGCAACAGATAATAGCGTATTTGGCAATATTTCGGAACACCCAAGAACGAGATCAGTATTATAACATCACTCGACCACTTGACCTATGGGACGAAATTGAATATATCACAACATAGGAGTATCGTGGTAGTACGTTGGTAGCACAGTAAGATGAGAAATACTTCGTTCAACAACTCAAGAGCACATCGGTTATTGGTATTACAGAGTGGGTGAGTCAACGTTAAAAATACCAACATTTTCTCCCCCCCCCCAAAAAAAAAAGAAGACATTCAAGGTCACCTAAGATGTCAACCAATAATCCCAGGTATAAACATCACTTATCAATATCGAGAACAAGTACACGCCATGGCTAGTCTCTCCATTTGGAAACACTGGGAAGGTCGAAATTACCTTACCCCCTCCCCCAGGTTGGTTATTTGGGCTTAGGGGCGCACCGACTGCTTCGGTCATACAGCGCCCATAAAAATGCTAGATTGACAGCTTAGGATGATTCGTGCCAATATACATTCAGTATACGAACATTCAGAATACGGGCAGATCATTCCGAACTTCTGGTGTTACTTGTCAGAGAGATGTGTAGATCGCTCTGAAGTCGACATCCGATAAAAAGCGAAAAAGTTGTCCTGAAGTTACCGCGCACGAGTGGTCACCAAGGTCACGGAGTGACAGCGACTGCGCGGCTCCAAAAAGGAGCCTTCGGTCATCGGCGAGCAGAGGGCATGAAATCAAAACGTGACGCACTGACAGCGGTGCCTGACATCGAGGGCAGCTTGGCCTGTCTTCCCCACAGAGCAGATGATGGTGTGTTGGGTGAGTGTGTCCAAGCCGAAGGCGACAGAGCACGACCTCGTCACGTCTCGTCCTGCGGCAGGACGAGGCCCACTCTCCAAGACATGGTTTTATCGTTCGTAGTTTGTTGTCCAGCAAAGCATCCCAGCTATACTGCATTTTTTTTTTAACAAAGGTTATGATTGGACGGCGATATTCCCTCGCGGGGAGCGGCATAAATCGCAGGTATGGCGCTTGGGATGCACGTTTGCCAGCAGTATCCGCTGCTTCGTTTCCCACGATGCCGACATGGCTCGGAATCCAACAGAAGATAATAGACTTCCCAGCATGTACCAATGATCTGAGACGCCGTAAGACGTCCTGTACAATGGGGTCAGGTGGGCTAAACTGCTTTAGCGCCCAAAGACTGCTGAGGGAATCGGTAAAAATGACATGTGAGTCTTCCAGTCTTACTTCAATAAAACTGAGGACCTTGATGATGGTAACCAGCTCTGACGTATATACCGTTGCATGGGGTGGTAGAGAGAAAGATCTCGACAAGGAACCAATAACAAATGCACTGCCAACGCCACTATCGGACTTGGATCCGTCTGTTTAAATCGAGACGTATCCGTCAAAAGAGGCTATGTGTTCTAGAGCATGTGACAAACGGTCGTATGGTGTAGCATGTGCCTTTTCCACCACAGAAAGCGACATGTCAACTGTTGGATGGGCCACCTGCCAAGGCGGTGTTTGTGGAAACCTGACCCGCATAATTCCCAGCAATCGAATATCCTACCCTCGGAGAGTATGCGCATTCTGACGCAAAAAGGGGTGCCATGCATATTGCGTGCTCGTCCGAATGTTGAAATCAGGCGATGGGAGAATACATACGCATACGTATGTATTCTCCCACCCCGGTGGGATGACCGGGGAATTGGCGCACTTTACAGGCGTAGCGCATCCCGAGCATTTCGCGGCGGAGCGAGAGTGGTGGCTCGTGTGCCAGAAGGCTCACAGAAGGTGAAGTGCGGAAAGCGCCGGTCACAATTCGGAGCGCCGAATGGTGAATCACATCCAGTGGTCCCTTGCTTGTTGTACAAGCGCTGTCATATATAAAACATGCGTAGACCGGTTTTGAACGCAAGAGCGAACAATACAACATGAGCATAGTTTCCTGTCTCCTCCGTAGGACGTGCGCGCAACCATCTGCAGTATGTTTATCAATGCAAAACATTTATATGGAAGTGTTTTAAAGTGTTCCTTGTAACTAAGAGTGGCGTCAAAAATAACTCCTAATAACCTGGCAGCGCGCTGAAGGGGAATTTCCTCCCAATACAGTTGGAGAGCAGGGTCTGGGTAGCTTCGGCGGCGCCGGCAGAAATGCATCCCAACAGTTTGTGAGATAGAAAACCGAAACCCGTTCTTGGAGCTCCACCTCTCCATGCATGATGTCGCTAACTGCAGTGGCCGTACCATTGACGGTGCACTGGATGTGCAGCACGAAATTGCGACGTCATCCACGAAAAGTGATCTTCCAACATTTCGTGGAAAGGACTGGCAGATATCATTGATCATGATGGCGAACAACGTCACGCTTAACACACTCCCCTGTGGTACCCCTTCCGTTTGTGGGTATCGATCTGACATACCACTTCCGATCCGCATACGAAAAATGAGACTCGACAGAAATTTCTGGAGGAAGAGGCCCATAGATCCACCAATTCCACATCCGAAGATCTTCATCAGGATGCCGTAGCGCCAGGTGGTGTCGTATGCTCCGTGGATGTCGAAAAATTCCTCACCAATGTGACGATTTTGCTCGAACGCTGCACGTATCACGGTATCGAGAGCTAAAAGATGGTCAACGGTGCTGCGGTTTTTCCTAAAACTACACTGTGCGTTGCTTAAAATGCCATGTCGTTGAAGAAACCAGGTCAGACGCACGTTTACTATCTTTTCCATGAGCTTCCAGAGTGATGATGTCAGGGATATTGGTCGGTAGCCCGCCGGGCTACCGACGCTACGCTGTCTTTTCCGGGCTTTAAAATTGGAATCATAATGGCCTCACGCCAAGTGGGTGGGAAATCCCCTTTCTCCCAGAGCTGGTTCAGCGTTGCCAGTACGGCATCAATCATTGGTGTAACCACTGGGGTGTGGGGGGGGGGCTGGAGGCATGTCCTTCCTCCTCAATTTATAAAAAGTGGCGATTTCACCCTCTCAAGTTTTTCCTTGTCCCCCCCCCACGCCTCAGTTACCTGAGTATGATCGCCGCAAAATTATACTTAATAATTTATGAAGTTAAAATATATATGCAAGATAATTACCCAAAATACTAGAAGCCGATCTAGCCAATCAACGGGCTTCACAGGCTTGTCATCACAAAATATCCGAAAGGTAAATCAGCAAACGTTAGAAATATCTGCTTCCAGGCCATTCTTGAATAACATGAACCTTGATCATTGTTGTTTTCGCTTGGGTTGACAATTGTGCCTTGCGAGGCAACAAATGTGCATTATCGCAACCTGTAGACCTGTGAAGACCTGTAAGACAGTCCTTCTTCACCAACAGGGTAGTAGAACACTGGAACCAGCTGCCAGAAACCATTGTCAGTAGCAACACACTGAACATCTTTAAGAACAGCATAGACAATCATTATAAGAATAGGGGGCTTGTTTTTCTGTATTCCAGGGAGAGTTGATCAACACATTTGGTGGAAAACTGGTTCAGTGTACAGAGTGCAACCAAGAAGGGTCCTTGTGGCTCATAGTTGCACTGATCTTTTATGTCTTTATGTCTTTATATCATTCAAAACGTCTCAACGAGAGCATTTCGCTTGTGTTATAATTTTGCATAACATTTTGTTTTATACCACATTGATGTTCGCTATATAATTTACTGCGGGATAATACACGGCTGCGTTAGTGAAAATGGTCGCACAAATGTTTGTGATATATGCGCCGCGTCCAGCACTGATACATTTCCGAATGTTCCGAGACGATTCGCAAGAGACATGATAGAAAGGCACGATATTCAAGACCGGGTCTTTATTGTAGTGGATAGGTACGGGGACGACGCATTCTGTTACAACAAACGATATATCTGTGTTCAATGCTCATATAGAACAACACTCGAGACATGCGAAACGCTTCTAAATTATTTCTTGCATATGAAAGACATCAGGCAAACAACACTCGCGACAATACAAACATGGGAAACACTTTTGAATCGACTCTTGAATGTGAAAGACATCAGGCAACATGCAGCGAAGCAGACGGCCGCATCACGGCTGACAGATGTTGCACACTTTGGCAGATTTGCTGTGTCTAGGATATGCTAGCCGACTACACTTCACACACGGAGTGTACTCCCCCATTTTCGACTTCTTCTTCTTGAACCCCCTCGCCGTGGCTCTCCCGCAGGCACAGAGGGCATCTGCCGAGTTTCGGCTCTTGTGGCTGGGAGGATGGTCCTGGCTCTGGCTGGGCAGGTGCCTTCCGGATGAGCTGACGGTCTAGCACCTGCTCCAGGTACCTCACCGCTTGCCGATTGATGACCCCCCGTCCGGAAATGTAGCTGGTGGCTCGGCGCTCAGCCTGTCCGCTCAGGAGCTGGATCCCGAGCGCTCTGGTGAAGCGCATGCGGCCTCCGTGCTTCATGTCGGCGTGTGCACTGAGCGGGAACTTGGTCACGTAGACGTAGTAGGCGTTCACACAGGCCACACTAAGCATGAAGAACAGCATCTTCGTCGGCCACCTGCGCACGGGCGTGTTGCACATATGGTTGGCGATGATGTTATCGCACACGTCGACACCCCACTTCGTTGAGTTGTAGTATAATACTACCTCCGGTTTCCCGCTGCGGGAGTCCACCAGCGGGAGCTTGTGCTGGGACGAGGCCACCAGCACTACCTCACCCGGCTTTGGGCAGTACGACACCAGCTGGATGCCGTTTCGGAAGCAGATTACTGCTTGAGAAGCAGTAATTGCTGCTTCGTTTCGGAAGCAGATTACTACCAATACTGTGGGAAATAATTTGCAGTGATGTGTGATGACCTAAGATAACCTTGCAGAGATCATAGAGTAAGTGATTGACTCGCATATTCATAAACGACCTCAAAGTGCATGAGATTTACAGAGTACAATCGAGGCCAACTACGTGCCCAAGCAGGAATACTTTTTACTCCGAAACTATGACCTCAGGTCAAGGTCATGAGGTAGCCTAGTGAGGTCATGTAATGTATCAATCGACACGTCTTGGCGATACAAGCACAATGACGGTAATGTCAGCCTTCTAGCTCAATGCAGTGCGATATAATGCGCAGAAATGTGCTAGTGATCTCAGGTGACCTCAGATGACCTTGGTGAGGTCACTGAGCAAAAATGTCAGCGGTAACATTGAGAATAGCTTCCAACTACATGCCATAACCGTTGTGAGGTCATTCCGAGAGCAAATATGTAACCAGGAAACATTTGTATATTTTACCAGAAGCCTATAATGGGGCAAGCCATGGCCGCGACCTGACCTCAGCTTGTCGTGGGGGTGACTGGCCACTCTACCCTTACCTTTCAGCTTATCGTGGGGGTGACTCGCCACTCTACCCTTACCTTTCAGCTTGTCGTGGGGGTGACTCGCCACTCTACCCTTACCTTTCAGCTTGCCGTGGGGGTGACTCGCCACTCTACCCTTACCTTTCAGCTTGTCGTGGGGGTGACTCGCCACTCTACCCTTACCTTTCAGCTTGTCGTGGGGGTGACTCGCCACTCTACCCTTACCTTTCAGCTTGTCGTGGGGGTGACTCGCCACTCTACCCTTACCTTTCAGCTTGTCGTGGGGGTGACTCGCCACTCTACCCTTACCTTTCAGCTTGTCGTGGGGGTGACTCGCCACTCTACCCTTACCTTTCAGCTTGTCGTGGGGGTGACTCGCCACTCTACCCTTACCTTTCAGCTTGTCGTGGGGGTGACTCGCCACTCTACCCTTACCTTTCAGCTTGTCGTGGGGGTGACTCGCCACTCTACCCTTACCTTTCAGCTTGTCGTGGGGGTGACTCGCCACTCTACCCTTACCTTTCAGCTTGTCGTGGGGTGATGCCATCTACCCTTACCTTTCAGCTTGTCGTGGGGGTGACTCGCCACTCTACCCTTACCTTTCAGCTTGTCGTGGGGGTGACTCGCCACTCTACCCTTACCTTTCAGCTTGTCGTGGGGGTGACTCGCCACTCTACCCTTACCTTTCAGCTTGTCGTGGGGGTGACTCGCCACTCTACCCTTACCTTTCAGCTTGTCGTGGGGTGACTCGCCACTCTACCCTTACCTTTCAGCTTGTCGTGGGGGTGACTCGCCACTCTACCCTTACCTTTCAGCTTGTCGTGGGGGTGACTCGCCACTCTACCCTTACCTTTCAGCTTGTCGTGGGGGTGACTCGCCACTCTACCCTTACCTTTCAGCTTGTCGTGGGGGTGACTCGCCACTCTACCCTTACCTTTCAGCTTGTCGTGGGGGTGACTCGCCACTCTACCCTTACCTTTCAGCTTGTCGTGGGGGTGACTCGCCACTCTACCCTTACCTTTCAGCTTGTCGTGGGGGTGACTCGCCACTCTACCCTTACCTTTCAGCTTGTCGTGGGGGTGACTCGCCACTCTACCCTTACCTTTCAGCTTGTCGTGGGGGTGACTCGCCACTCTACCCTTACCTTTCAGCTTGTCGTGGGGGTGACTCGCCACTCTACCCTTACCTTTCAGCTTGTCGTGGGGGTGACTCGCCACTCTACCCTTACCTTTCAGCTTGTCGTGGGGGTGACTCGCCACTCTACCCTTACCTTTCAGCTTGTCGTGGGGGTGACTCGCCACTCTACCCTTACCTTTCAGCTTGTCGTGGGGGTGACTCGCCACTCTACCCTTACCTTTCAGCTTGTCGTGGGGGTGACTCGCCACTCTACCCTTACCTTTCAGCTTGTCGTGGGGGTGACTCGCCACTCTACCCTTACCTTTCAGCTTGTCGTGGGGGTGACTCGCCACTCTACCCTTTCGCTTGTCGTGGGGACTCGCCACTCTACCCTTACCTTTCAGCTTGTCGTGGGGGTGACTCGCCACTCTACCCTTACCTTTCAGCTTGTCGTGGGGGTGACTCGCCACTCTACCCTTACCTTTCAGCTTGTCGTGGGGGTGACTCGCCACTCTACCCTTACCTTTCAGCTTGTTGTGGGGGTGACTCGCCACTCTACCCTTACCTTTCAGCTTGTCGCGGGGGTGACTCGCCACTCTACCCTTACATCCCAGACTTACTTAAACGAACGTCCCAATTAGTGCGGGATTAAGAGACGAAACGGCAGTAAGTTGTAGCGCCTCAGGGCTTGGAATCAAATAGTGTGAGCATGGCGTGCTGTGGCTGTGATAAGACGTGGCGTCGACATGAATCCCGCCTAGACATTCCATCAAAGACCATTCGAGAGCAAGCCGAGCAATGCCGAGCTTGCAGCTGGATGCTATAAGACGGATTATAGCCGGAGGCTATTGAGCGGATGCTCACTCCAAGCGACTGGCATACTTTTTCGTAGCAGTTCTGTTCCGCTACGGTCAACTTGGCTGGTAGCTCCAGCTCGTTTCCCAAACCGATGAAGTTCTTAACCGATGGGATGAATCGGCGCCGTGGGAGATCAGCGAGTCGCCGTGGACACACTTGCAGCTACAGAGCGCACCGTCTTGCATTGCAGCGATACTTTGACTTGGCAAAGTCAGCGGCGTGTGTCCGGAGACCGCGCGGCAGTCAGGTCGGCCGACAACGTCGGAACAGCCGCCTGACTGACAAATCACTTCCATGCCGATAGCAACGGTCGTCGACTTCTCCTAGGGGGCGTGCCATATGCAGGCGATAAATCTCACGTCCAGCTGAAAGGTGTCCGCCCTCGGCTTGGCGCCCTAGCATTGGCAGATAGTCGGGCGGTAACCGCACGCGATCGACACACCCGGCAGCACCGATCGCCGTCCATCCAGACCGGGCCAGTACCACCCGCCCGCTCGGGCGGCCACTTACCCTCAACACCCCCGATCCGCCCCATCCTCATGCCCGGCCTCAGCTGAGGTGAAGCTTGGCCAAGCCGTCACTCCAGTGTAGGCGCTGCGGTCGAAATCAGCAAGCCGCTACCTGACTGCCTTTCCGTTTGATGAGCACCACAACAGGTAAGGAGCATCTAACACAAAAGCCCATGACATTGTGAAAGCCTTCCTATTCTGCCTCCAAATCGGCGGCGTCGTACTTGTCAGACGGACAGTAATGCATTGATTAAGGAGTGTGGCAAGCTGCCTGGTCTGCCATCGCCGTGCTCATGACGCCACACTTGGCAAATGAGCCGACGTTTCTCACCTCTGGGCCTTGGTCTGCTCAGACGGATGCCGACCCCGCAATCCGCCCTCAGAATCCCAGCCTCGTCGCCTTCTCTGAACTCACACTGCGGTGTGGCCACGGAGCTTGGCTCCATTCAGAGTTGTCGGTGAGTCTGGAGGGTTTCTGCCGGACGACATTCGCTCACCTGTCACGGGCTGGATGGCTGTCTGTCGCAGGGGCGGCGCCACTAATTTCGTCCAGGGAAGATGCAGCCGGTCTCCACGGGGCTTCCCCTTTGTTGTTGTTTGTTTGTTATTTGGGCTTTAGGGCGCGTCGACAACTATGGTCATATTGCGCCCATAACTAAGATATTCATAGAAATATGATTATGGAAAGTGTCAAGCCTCTCATTGTGGGCACCGCCTAAGTGGTGCTACTGTGCAATATATTGTACATGTAATGCATATCAGTGTGGAGTATATATTACCGAGAACGATACATCAAAATGGAAGTCGATCAGTTGTCCTGGTTGAACATTGCTAGAGTTGTCAGACAGAATATCATAAAGTGAGTCTACCTGTGTGGATCCAAAATGACGTATACGCTCTTCAGCATAAAATGGGCACGAGATCAAAACATGGCGAACTGTCAGTGGTGCACGACATCTTGTGCACCGAGGTTTCTCGCCACCGCACAACAGATAACCGTGAGTGGCATAAGTATGCCCAATGCGGAGGTGGCACAATGTAACCCCTTCTAGTCTATGTTTAAGACAGGACGAGCTCCATTGTTTCAGACGTTGTTTAATGGCTCTCAGTTTGTTCGCCTGTGTCGCGTCCCAAATTGCCTGCCACTTGTCTAGGAGGAAAATAGAGATCTCTCGGAAATGGTCAGTGGCAGGGAGTGGCAATGACCTGGCTGGCAATGGACCTGGTGGCAATGACACGCTGCCCGCTTCGCCGCAGCATCCGCCAACTCATTTCCAGAAATTCCCACATGGCTAGGGAGCCAACACAGGACCACCCGCCGTCCCAAGCGGTGAATAGCAGTAAGACGGTTCAAAATATCACGTAAAAGGGGGCTGGATGGGTAAAATGTGTTCAGAGCCAACAGGCTGCTCAAAGAGTCTGTGAATATAACGTGTCGATTACCTTCTAACACCTCTATATAACACAGAGCTTTCAGAATGGCGACAAGTTCTGATGAGTACACGGATGAGTACGTCGGGAGGGAAAACGATCGGACGGCGGATCCACAAACAAAAGCACTGCCCACACCATCATCGGTTCGAGACCCATCCGTATAGGGTGCAACCCATTCCTGGAACGATGCGATGTGTTCGAGGGCAAGCGCCCGAAACTCTCCTGGAGCCACATCAGCTTTTCTTGTTTTCGCGAGGGACACATCCACCTCCGGTACTATCAACTCCCATGGGGGTGTCTCCATGTCCTGTGCCCTCAAGATTCCTTTGAGTTTTACTCGGCTTTCTTGGGGGAGCTTTCGAATGCGTACACCAAACGGGGCGACATTCCAATGGCGTTCCCCTGGAAAAATGTTCTGTAGTTGTCGTGAAAAAACGTACCAGTAAGTAGGGTGGTCAGGGAACTGCCGAAGCTTACAGACGTATCGCATTCCGAGTCTTTCTCTGCGCAGACATAGCGGTGGCTCATGTGCTTCTGCTAAAAGGCTCATGATGGATGAGGTGCGAAATGCTCCGGTTGCAATGCGGATGGCAGTGTGATGGATAGTGTCGAGTTTAAGTTTGTTTGTTGCAGCAGTACCGTCATATATAAAAACAGGCGTAGTCGAGTTTTGAGCGTACCAGCGAACGGTGCAGTAGCATAAGCGTTCCCCGATCTGCACCATAGGTGGTACGAGCTACACATTTCAAAATGTTCAGTGCGCTAAAACACTTTTCCCGTAAACTTGTGAGGTGGTGTCTGTATGTAAGGCGTCGGTCAAATTATATTCCTAAGAACCGCGCCACCGGCTGAACCGGTACATTCCTTCCAAAGAGTTTGAGTTCCATATCCTGATAAGATCGGCGACGACTAAAATGAGTGGCGACAGTCTTTGTTGTTGAAAATGAAAACCCGTTGTTATTTGCCAACTTTTCCAGGCACGAGATTGCTAATTGTAATTGTCTTTGCATTAGTGGCATTCTCGATGCACCGTACCAAATGGCAAAGTCATCCACGAACAGCGTACGTCCCATGTTGCAAGGGATGACGTCACCAATATCGTCTATCATAATGCCGAAAAGGGATACACTGAGGACGCTTCCCTGTGAGACGCCGTTTTCCTGGATAAACCATTGGGAGAGGTGGTTGCCAATTCGTATGCGAAATCGTCGTTCTTTCAGGAAGTTCTGCAGAAATGCACCCATATGTCCGCGAATTCCTTTCTTTAAAAGTTTCAGTAGAATTCCGTGGCGCCAAATTGTGTCGTATGCCTTTTCAATGTCAAAGAAAATAGCACCTAGGTGGTGCTTTTTCCGGAAAGCCATTCTCACCTCTGTGTCCAGGAACACTATGTGGTCAATGGTGCTACGATTTTTACGAAAGCCGCATTGATAATTTGCAAGGTGATGATGTGTTTCCAAAAACCATAAAAGACGAACATTTACCATCTTCTCAAGTAATTTGCATAAGGCAGGTGTCAAGGAGTTCGGGCGATAGCTCAAAGGGTCAGTGCCACTTTTTCCAAGGCTTCAGTAGGGGGATAACCGTAGCCTCACTCCACGATGGAGGGAATAGCTCAAGCTCCCATAAATGGTTAAATGTACTCAAAAGCACTGTGATCACCTCCAACGGCAGATGTCTCAGGAAGTCGTTATATACCTCATCTGGGCCCTCAGTGACGCTCCGAAGTGATGAAATGGCAGATATTAGTTCTGATTGAGTAAACGGTTGGTTGTATGAATGATATTGCGGCGTAGAGAAGTCAACCAATGTCATTTCACAGCGGGGGCGAAGCTTGGATCTGTGGTTCCGATTCGGCTTCTCTGAGAAAGTGCTGTTCCGATTTCGTTGGCCACATCCATTGGGTGAGATACCTCCCGATCGCCAATGACTAGCACAGGTAGAGGTGTCGTGCTGAACTGACCCGATATTCTCTTAATTCTGGACCATATTAAAGAGTGAGGTGTGCAACGATTCAACGAATTGACATATTCGCGCCAGGAGGTTCATTTTGCCGCTTGAATCGAGCGGCGCGCGAAAGCCCGAGCACGTTTGAACTCAATTAAGTTCGAGGTGGTGTTGTTGCGATTAAATGCCTTAAAAGCGCGTCGTTTAGCTCGAATAGCATCCCGGCACTCTTGTGTCCACCATGGGACTGGGGTACGCCGAGGAGAACCGGAAGTCTTTGGGATACACCCAGTTGTACATTCTAGGAGGAGCGATGTAAATGTTTCTATTGAAACTGGTGGTCTATCGTAATGAGCACAGAAGGCTAGCTGTAGTCGCTCTTCAAATCTCTTCCAGTCAGCCTTCTTCAAATTCCATCGCTGTGGGCGCGGTCCCAGAGTAGGACTGCCCTGATAATGTAGCCAAATGGGGAAGTGGTCACTTCCTAATGGGTCTTGGTCCACCGACCATTCAAAACTATTAATCAGCTGTGGGCTGACAAGACTAAGGTCCGAAGCTGAAGTAAGACCTGATGGGAGGCTAAAATGTGTACATGCGCCCGTGTTTAAAATGCAGACAGAGGTCTGCAGAATAAAATCTACTAAGAGGCGACCGCGGGAATTGACCTCATCGCAACCCCAGACAGTGTGATGGGAGTTAAAATCCCCTAAGAGGAGAAGTGGTGGTGGAAAGCTGGACCAAGAGTTGCCCGAGTTCGATGGTTGGAAGTACTACACCAGGAGGAAAGTATAGGGAATACACAGTGAGAGCACGGCGTTCAAAAAGTAAACGCGCAGCCACCGCTTGCAGATTCGTTTTCAGCACAATCTCTTTTCCTGGAATACTATGGTTGGTTGGTTGGTTATTGGTTTTACGACACGTCGACCGTTGAGTCATGTAGCGTCGCCAATCTCTCACGCCGATTGGTCGCGGGCGAAGAGTAGCGACAGGTGAGACATCGAACCCACAACCCTTCGATTGTGAGACGAGCATCTTACCCCTAGACGACTCGTCCCCGGAATACTATGGTGCATGGCAAGAAGTACCCCACCGTGGACAATGGTATCAGCCGAGACATCTTTGCGAAAAACATACAAAATTGTAATGTTTATATTGCAATGCGGTCGAAGCTTAGTTTCCTGTAAACACACTACTGCTGGGTAATGCTGGTTCAGAGTCTTCTGGAGGTTTTGGGCCCACGTTCTAAAACTTCTACAGTTCCATTGTAAGATGGCCCCACACATAAAAAAGCTTAAACATGCACCCGATCAGAGGGTATATCAGGGTTAGGGTTCACTTTCAGTCTGACCTCAGACCCTAGTGAGGCAGTTCGCGGACGGATCCTCGGACTATTCTGCTCTGACGGAGACGTTTCCCACGGAGGGGGTCGTTTCTCCGCATGAGCTGCTGCGGGTAGATGTGGAGGTGGGCGGCTTCCTAGCCTGGGTGGAGGTGGTGGGAGTGGTGCAGGCGGTCCCATTGCTGTGGGGGCTCCGTGGGCTGAGGGGCTAGAAGATGGAGCTGATATCTTCCTCCTGGGTGACGGATGTGGCATCCCGGACGGTCCGGCCTTGTCTCCTCCCGGTACTCGATTAGAGAGCCTGGCACGCTCCTGCTCGGTCAGACGCGCGCGTCGCGCTTCGCGTGCGCACCATTCCACTTCCTGTCGAGCAAGCTCACTCTGGATGGCTGGTTTTTGTGTTGGTTAGTTAGTTATTTGGGCTTAAGGGCGCATCGACTGCGTTGGTCATACAGCGCCCATAACAATTTTAGATGGACAACTTAAGAGGATTCATGCCAACAGTAGTACGCGAGCTTTCAAAATATAGGCAGATCATTCCTAGCTTATAGTGCTACGTGTCAGTGAGGTGTGTAAATCGCTCTAAATTTGACATCCGAGAGAAAGCGAAACAGTTGTCCTGAGGTTACTACGCGTGAGTGGTCACCCAGGAGTTCGCGGATTGACGGAGACTGCACGACTCCGAGAAGGCGTCTTCGAGCATCGGCGAGCAGGGGACAGGATATCAGAACGTGACGTACTGATAGTGGTGCGTGACATCGAGGGCAGTTTGGCCTGTCCTCCCCACAGAGCAGATGGTGGTGTGTTGCGTGGGTGTGCCCTAGCCTAAGGCGGCAGAGCACGACCTCGTCTTGCCTCGTCCTACGGTAGGATGAGGGCCACTCCCCAAGACATGGCTTGATTGTTCGCAGTTTATTGTCCTGCAGTGTCCCAACTAGACTGCCATTTTTTTAAAACAAAGGTCGCGATAGAACGGTCATACTCCCTCGCGGGGAGCGGCATAGATCGCAAATATGGTGCTTGAGCTGCTCGTTTCGCAGCAGCATCCGCTGCCTCGTTCCCCACGATGCCGACATGGCTCGGGATCCAACAGAGGACGATAGTCTTCCCAGCTTGAGCCAGTGATCCCAGACGCCGTAAAACGTCCTGTAAAATGGTGTCAGGTGGGTTAAACTGCTTTAGCGCCCAGAGACTGCTGAGAGAGTCGGTAAAAATCACATGCGAGGCATCCCGCCCCACTTCAATAAAACTGAGAGCCTTTGAGATCGCCACCAGCTCTGAAGTGTAAACAGTTGCATGTGGTGGTAGGGAAAAAGATCTTGACAGAGGCCCAGTAACAAATGCACTGCCCACACCATCATCCGTCTTGGATCCATCTGTGTAAGTTGGGACGTATCCATCGAACGAGGCTATGTGTTCCAGCGCACATGACAGTCGGTACTGTGGTGTCGCATGGTCCTTTCCAACCGAGGAAAGTGACATATCTATTATAGGAGGAGTCACCTGCCATGGCGGCGTACCAGCTAGATTGGACTGCATAATTCCCTTCGGTCGAATACCACTGTCCTCAAAGAGCCTGCGTATTCGAACGCAAAAAGGAATGGCATGCAGAAGGCGTCCTCGACCAAATGATGCAATGAGTCGATGGGAGAATACATGCGAATATGTGGGGTGACCAGGAATTGGCGCAGCTTACAGGCATATCGCATCCCGAGCATTTCGCGGCGGAGCGAGAGTGGTGGTTCGTGAGTTTCAGCCAGAAGGCTGACAGAAGGTGAAGTGCGGAAAGCGCCAGTCACAATGCGGAGCGCCGAGTGGTGTACAGTGTCCAGTGAGCGCTTGCTTGTTGCACATGCGCTGTCATATATAAAACACGCGTAGTCCAGTTTTGAACGAATGAGGGAGCGATACAACAGTAACATGGTTTTCCTGTCTCCTCCGTAAGATGTGTGTGCAACCATTTTTAGCAGGTTTAGGGATTTAAAACACTTCTCCCGAAGTGTCTTAAAATGTTCCTTGTAATTAAGACGAGTGTCAAAAATAACTCCTAAGAATCGAGTCACTTGCCGGAAGGGAATCCGCTCACCATACAGCTGGAGGGCAGGGTCCGGGCAGTTCCGGCGGCGCCGACAAAAGTGCATGCCAACTGTTTTTGCAATCGAGAATCTAAACCCATTCTCGGAACTCCACTTTTCCAAGTGGGATACCGCCAACTGCAGCTGTCGTGCCATCGAAGGTGCACTGGATGTACAGCACCAAATCGATACATCGTCAACAAAGAGTGATCTGCCAATGCTGCGTGGAAGGGAGTCGCCGATGTCGTTAATCGCGATGGCGAACAGCGCCACGCTAAGTACACTTCCTTGTGGTACTCCATAAATGTGTGGATACTTGTCTGACAAGTAGTTCCCGATGCGTACGCGAAAAAGGCGTTTGGACAGAAAGTTCTCAAGGAAGTGAGCCATGGAGCCTCGAATTCTATATCTGAAGACCTTCTTCAGAATGCCGTAGTGCCAAGTTGTGTCGTAGGCTCCTTGAATGTCGAAAAACACTGCACCGACATGTCGGTTCTGGTGGAAAGCTGTTCGTACCACGGTGTCCAGAGTTAAAAGATGGTCGATGGTGCTGCGGTTTTTCCTAAAACCACACTGTGCATTACTTAAAATGTCAAAGCATTCCAAAAACCAGGTCAAACGAACATTTGCCATCTTCTCCATCAGTTTACAAAGTGATGATGTTAGTGAAATGGGTCGGTAGCTCGCCGGGTCTGAGGCATCCTTGCCTGGTTTCAAAATTGGTATCATTGTAGCATCGCGCCAGATGGATGGGAAGTCGCATTTCTCCCAAAGTGTATTTATGGTGTCTAACATAGTTTCAAGTGCACGTGTTGGGAGATGCTTGAGCATGTCGTTGTGTACAAGGTCGGGACCCTCGGATACACTTCGAAGGCCTCCAACAGCGGAACTAAGCTCAGTCATGGTGAATGGCTCGTTATAACAGGGCTGCTCAGAGGTGGAGAAGTTCAATGGGTGTTTCTCACATTCAGCTTTCCGACGTATGAATAAGTTGTCTCCACTGTTACAGCGGCATCGGTTGGATATCGTACGGGCCATCTCGTTTACCACCTCAACCGGGTGCGTAACGTCTCTGCCACCCACTGTAGGAAAGTCCTTATTGGCACGCGAAAGTCTAGCAACCTCTTGTTCGCGATAACTCCAGTCACGAAAGTACCAGTACCTTTTGCTACCCTGTATTGCACTGCAGCACTCCACGATCACACGAGAACTTCAGACACCGTACAGTACGTTCTCCTCGGAAGGTAAGCTGTGATACTGCCTTTCCTATGAATTTAGAAGCCGAATTTAGTTGGGTAGCGGGCGCGCACGGAGCACACAAGTACAGATGCTCCCTCTGTGAGTTTTCAAGACCGACTGTGTGTGGCCGCACGGGCGCTAGCGGCATCGGAAGACCCCCGATCGCGGATTGGTCAAGGGCCGCAGAAGCACACCATGACGTCACATCCATGTCGACGGCCTTCTAGAAGGGAAATGGTCTATTTCTAGTGGCGGTGACAATGCGTTACATTTACGGTACACTTTTACAATCGCAAGGCTTACGGGATTATATCAATTACGGTTACGGGACAGTCAAACGTATAACTTTATGTGAACACAGTTACATCTAGCATTTACGACGGCGGCGTGGCGCGTCGGTCGGTTAGAGGTCACGGGGCTGGCGGGCGGGTACGCCGCTCAGATATGGGGAGGGGTTCGAGGTCACCTCTGCAGACGCGACCGCCGGGCGCGCTGGGATGCTGGAGAGGGGAGGGGAGGTGCAAAGTCCAACGAACGGCGACCTCGCTGGGACGGTGGCAGCTGACGTAGGCAACAGACAGGGGACGCCAGTCTCGGAGCCGGGTACTTGTCGCGCCATGAAACGAAGTGGGTTGTGGCTGAATTTACGGGATCAAGACGCTCAAAAACTAACTCTCTTACACCACCCGTAGTGCTGGCAAAGGGGTCGAGTTGTATTGTCCTGCGATGCGCTTTATCCTCGACCAGATCTGTGACGTGGGCGTGGAACGATTTAGTTTGGCCACATAGGCTCTCCACGAGGTACGCTTTGCCTCCCGGATGGTACGCCGTGCGATGGCCCGAGCTTGTCGAAAGGCGATGAGGTTGACTGTATTACTATTTCGGTTGAAGGTTCTGAAGGCTCGTCGTCTTTCCCGGATAGCCTGGCGGCATTCCTCTGTCCACCAGGGAACGGGAGCGCGACGAGGAGTACCAGAGGTGCGAGGGATGAAGTGAGTGGCGGTCTGCACGAGTACGTTGGTAAATGTCTCAACTGACATAGGTGTCACTCCAGGCCGCGCGGAAAAGATCTCCTCTAATCGTGCCTCATATGCTGTCCAGTCCGCCTTCTTCAAATTCCATCGGCGTGGTCGTGTTCCAAGTACTGCGCCGTCCTGGTACTCCAGCCACACTGGAAAATGGTCACTGCCATGAGGGTCATCAGCCACGGACCAGGCAAAAAGTTGTGCTAGTAGTGGACTGCACAGGCTAAGATCCAAAGCAGATGTATGGCCGGAGGGCAGGGTAAAGTGCGTCGGCCTGCCGGTATTTAGAATACACAGGGACTCATCATGCATAAAAGACTCCAAGAGCCGACCTCGTGCATTGATGTCCTCGCATCCCCATGCTGTATGGTGTGAGTTAAAATCGCCTAGTATTAAAACCGGCGGGGGCAGCTCTGACATCAAATGTCGTAACTCAGTGGATGAAAACCCAGCACCAGGTGGCAGGTACAGAGAACAAATAGATATGAGACGGTGGTTAAAATGCACTCTTACTGCAACAGCCTGCAGCTTGGAGTGGAGCACCAATCTCTGTGCCGCTAAGCTATGGTGGACGGCCAGCAGCACACCGCCATACGCAATGGTGTTAGAGTGCGTATCCTCACGAAAGACTGAGTAGCATTTTATGCTGAAAAAGTAGCCCGGCGTCACCTTAGTCTCCTGGAGGCAAATGACCGCAGGGCAGTGGCGGTTTAAGAGTGCCTGGAGCTCTTCGGTGCTGGTTCTCAGCCCCCTACAGTTCCAATGTAAAATGGACCGCGGTTGATCCATTTAAAATGGGTTAAAGTTGGGTGGAAACATCACATGTAGGCAGCTCTTACTATCTCCACGGTCCAGAGCAAAAGTAGATGCATGGATGTATCGGGTAAAACTGGATGACAACTTGAAAATCGTGTTCCGTTCCTTCCCTTCTATCAGGGTCGTCCAAGGACAATCAATGCCAGTAAAACGTAACACAATCACACTATGAGAGAGATGAAGACGATTTCGGACGAGATCTGGGAGCTCCCCCGCTCGGTGGAGATGGTGTCCACGGGGGTGGCCGCTTACGTCCGGCCGCAGGGGAATCCCAGTGCGCCGCCTTCTCACCACCACGTGGTGGTATTGGAGGCGGACCCATCACCCTTAGAGTCTGCTGCGTGGTCGCGGGGTTCGCGATTGAAGTTGGTGATGGTGGAGGTGTCGCTCTAGGAGGCGGGCCCATCACCTTTCCAGTTTCTGCGGTGATCGCAGGGCTGACGTGTGAAGTTGGTGATGGTGGAGGTGTCCCTCTAGGTGACGGTCCTCCTACTCGTGCGCTGGGCGAGGGGTCCCTGGACGCAGTCCGGGCTGCACGGCCAGGCGCCCCCATATCGGGAGCCCTCGGGTGAACCTTGACCGTGAGTTCCGGCCGAGCCGCAGAGGGTGCGACCACCGGAACCCGTCTGGAAGCGACGTCGGTCTCTCTCGAAATATTCGGTGGTGGCGGGGGAGTAGGGGTGGGTGTGGACTGGGCTAGCCCCGCCGCCTCTCTTGGTGTTTCGGAACGAGATCCCATCGGTTCCATCGCGGTGGGGGGCGTTTCGGTCGTATTGGGTGTTGGAAGTGCAGTTTCGTCGGTGCCTTTGCTCCATGAGGGGTCGTATGGATCGGACGCGCGCCCCATCTCCGCAGAGGGGGATGGTAGGCCCCGCTCCGGCAGAGGGGTACAGGTGAGGCCGAAAGATGTCAATAGGTTGCGTAGTTTGGATAAGAGCTGGGCAGCATTAGTAGACTGCTGCTGTAGGGGAACAGGTCGCGTCCTTCTCGTCTTCTCTGCGTACGAAATCTTCGGGTGGGTTTCATCGTATACTTCTCGAGCTTCTCTAAAGGTAAGTTGTTTTGAACATTTGATTGCTATGATCTCTCTCTCCTTTATATGCACTGGACAGGTCTTATCGTAAGTGGTGTGCGGCACCTGGCCCTGGCCGCAGTTGACACACCACACATGTGTGGAGGCGCAGTTATCCCCTATGTGTCCTGACGAACCGCACCTACCACAGGTTGGGCGGCCGCGGCAATACTGGGTTGTATGACCGTACCTTTGACACTTAAAGCATCGCATGGGGTTGGTGACAAACGTACGCACCTTCACCCTCACGTACCCAACGTATACTGCGGCGGGTAGGTCAGTCGAGTTAAAAGTCAGAACAATGTTGTTGGTCATTTGTAGTTCACCTCCTCGTCTCGTCCTCATCTTACGGGCATCCATCACACCGTAATCCGACAACCCGTCAACGATTTCTGCTTCGGGAACATCTCTGAGTTCAAAGCATGTTATCACCCCTTTTGAATGTTTGTTTTTGTGTTGTGAGGTGCCACCGATATCGGTATCACAACCTCGCGCCTCCCACCATGCTCTCGCACGGAATATTTAAATTCATTAACTTCAAGGGTCCTCTTGGCGTCCTCAGCGTTACTGAATTCGACTTCCACACCTCCGTCACGTAGTTTTTCGCAGCGGACTACGTTTCCCAGACGGTCACAGCCACGTTTACGCTCGAATGGTGAAAGTGATGATAGAGATTTTCCGGGATCACGAGACTTCAAGATAAGTATTCGAGGGGCAGGTAGCCTTGCCTTAGCTGGGCTGGCGTGGTGGGGGGCACTGGAGGTGTTTGTAATCTGAGACCCACGCTCGTTCGTAACATTATAAGGAGACCGACGGTATGCTTCTGCTGGGGTTGGATTCGATGTCTTATTGCCACCCGGTGTTACGGTGGCTTGGACCTCTTGCGAAGGTCCTGGGGGAGTAGTAGTGTTTGATGTATCCATGAGTGTGTTGGTTTCGGCTCCGCGAGATATTCCACCGCACAGGGCCCTACAGGGGGGACGCCTACTGCCGTGACAGCGGGACGTCAAACATCCGCCGAGCTATACGGGGCAGGCGGCGCCTTCGCCCGGCCGGGAGAGAGAGACTCACCACCCCGACCGGGATTCAGCGCCGCCCACCCCTTGACCCCAGCCGGCCGGGCCGGCAGACACTGGGAAGAGTCCCAGGTCCCCGGCCCGAGGCGACCAGCCACTTGGCCCGCGTGAGGCCCCACGGGCCCGCCCGCCCCTCCGGGATATCGGGACCAAAGAGGTGTGTTGGTCCCCCGTCACAACTAGCACCGTGCGACGGGGGACCTCAACCTCCAGGACTCCGTCAACCCCGGGGGGGCGGGCCTAGGGGGCGCGGCTACCCCGATAAAACTGAGCTGGAGGGCAGGACCGGGGAAGTTGTCCTACCTGCTCGTGATAGGGAGAGTTGGTGTTGCATGGTCAGGTGAAGGAGATGGATATTGAGGTGAAATGGGCATTGGAATGGGAGCGTATGGATGGAAGGACGAGTGAGGCACTCTTAGTCTCACCCCTCGCCGGTAAGATGGTCGCCGGGTCATTGGGGCACGCAATCCCCCCCACCACGGAAAGGTGGTGCCTCGTCGGGGGGTTTTTGTGTTGGGTTGGATTTGGGAGGATTGGGGGTTGGGGATGAGGTGCACGGCTGATGCGGCGGTGAGGAAGGGGGTACTGAGGCGTTGGATTGGGAGGATTAGTTAGTTAGTTATTTGGGCTTTAGGGCGCATCGACCATGTTGATCATATAGCGCCCATAACAGTGTTCTTGTCTGCCTAGGTTTCAGGTTCCGGCCAGGGTTACATTCACGTGTAAGGAGCACTCACTGTGCCCAAACGAGTGTAATATCTTTACCTCCCGGATATATGACAGCAAATCGTATCTACGAAAGAAACTCGAATAGTTGTCCATTCTGAACTACACGTGACCCATCACCAAGACGATTTGACATCGTCAGTGTGGATACCTCTTTTCCAAGGTGTCGTCTTCGTTGGGCTGTGCAACGGGGGCACACCAGAAGGACGTGTCGGACTGTCAATGGGACATCACAACGAGCACACATTGATCTGTCCTGATTCCGCAGCAGGTAGCCGTGGGTGGCATAGGTGTGTCCTATTCGTATTCTGGCGAGCACCACCTCCTCCTTCCGTGAAATTCTTGATGATGATTCCCATCGACCTAGATTTGGTTTAATGGTTCTCAATTTGTTTTGACCGGTTGAGTTCCAAAGATGTTGGCACTTTTCCTGGAAGAACATATTAATTGTCTGGCCGAGGTGTGCTGCGGGGAGAGGAAGCGAACGGGTGTAATGGCCTCGCGCAGCACGTTTCGCTGATTGGTCAGCCAATTCATTTCCCGCTATTCCGACGTGGCTGGGTATCCAGCAGAATGTTACATTTTTCCCCGCTCGCTTAAGCTTAGTTATTCGCAATACAACATCCTGCACGATAGGGTCATGCGGATAAAACGTCTTTATCGCACGAAGGCTACTTACAGAGTTGACGTGATCGATATCGTTCCCCGCTTCGATGAAGCACAAGGCCTTCGTGATTGCCATGAGTTCGGCGGTGTAAACTGTTGCGTGTGGAGGCAGAGTAAACGATCTGGTCGTGCCTCCGCTTACAAATGCACAACCTACACCATCATCAGTCTTCGACCCGTCGGTGTAAGTGGCAGTACAAGTGTGGTAGGTGTCAATATGTTCTGGGGCTTTCAGTCGAAACAATTCCGGGATAACTTCGTCTTTATCATTCTCAGACAGTGCCATGTCCACTGGTCCCGCGAACGGGAGGACGCCAGGCGCCCGAGGAGCTATACGGGGCGGGCAGCGCCTTCGCTCGGCCGGGAGAGAGAGACTCACCACCACGACCGGGATCCAGCGCCGCCCACCCCTTGACCCCAGCCGGCCGGGCCGGCAGACACTGGGGAGAACCCCGGCCCCCGGCCCGAGGCGACCATCCACTTGACCCGTGTGAGGTCCCACGGGCCCGCCCCTCCGGGATATCGGGACCAGAGGTGTGTTGGTCCCCCCGTCACAACTAGCACCGTGCGACGGGGGACCTCAACCTCCAGGACTCCGTCAACCCCGGGGGGCGGGCCGAGGGGGCGCGGCTACCCCGATAAAACTGAGATGGTGGGCAAGACCGGGGAAGTTGTCCTACCTGCTCTTAGTGGGGAGAGTTGGTGTGGCCGGGCCAGGTGGAGGACATGGATGTTGAGATGAGATGGGCATTGGAATGGGAGCGTATGGATGGAAGGACGAGTGAGGCTGTGGTAACCCGAGAGAGCGCCATTTCTCTAGCCAGCCGAGCAACGAGGCTGACCCCACTGCGGGGGGGCTCCCCCTTGAGGCCGCTTCAAGCTCATGAGTCTCCTGCATTTTATATTTATAGGGCTCTGTAAGGGGCCTCCAAATCTAGAGCTTTTGGACAACATGCATCGACACCCACACACATCTGAATGTGGGGGAGGCGAAGCTTTTTCTTTCCGCGTATTTGGACTCGCCCTTTCGTTCCCTGCAACATCATATGCATAATGCAAAATTTCACGAATTTGTGAGAACGCTTTTCCTGCCTCTACTTTGGTGCCCACCCCCCATTCGAACATGATGAAGCCTCCTGCCAGTCAGTGACGTACTGAAGAGGAGGGGAAAGACCTCTCCTCTCCCCTGAGAGGTTGTGGTTCCCCAAAAAAATCGCGCCGGGGGTTGGAAAAATGCCGGGTCCCTAAAAATCACACTGGGGCCCCAAAAAGTGGCGCCGTGGCCTCTGAAAATCACGCTGGCCCCCAAAAGGTCGGGCCGGGGCCCTGACAATTACGCTGGGGCATTCAAAAGTGGCATCGGGATCCATGAAAAAAAAACACTGAGACCCCAGATCTGGTCGGGGCCACTGAAAATCTCATTGGGGCCCAGCAAAAGTTGCGCGGTCCCCTGAAAATCACACTGAGCCCCTACAATTCGCGCTGGGGCCTCAAACGTCGCGTTCAGGCTCATGAAAACCACGGTTTGAACTCCAAAATATGTGGCCGGGTCCGTGCAAATCTTGCTGGGCCCCATAATATCGAGCCGGGGCCCCTGAAAATCACGCTGGGCCTTAAAAGGTCGCGCCAGGCCTCAAAAGTAACATCTGACCATGCAAAATAAACCCCGACTCGCGAAGTCCTCGTACACCTTGGAATTGCGCCAAAATTCCCCCAAAACATGTCAGGCCCGAACAAAAATCGCGTCTGATTTTTTTTTAAGAACAGCCCCCTGAAAAAAAAAACAATTGCCGAAACCCGGTGACTTTTTAACGGGGTTAGGATGGACCCCCTTCAAATACGTCTCCTCCCTCGACGTAAATGATATATACGCCACTGCTGTTAGGTAGGGTAAGAGCGTGTGTGTGTGTGTGTGTGTGTGTGTGTGGTTGGGATCCTTGGCGACGCATCAGCTGCTTTGGCTATATTGCGCTCATAACTAACACGTTAGAGGCACTTCAGGAGCTAAAACGACACGTGCACAAAGGCGATGACAGGGAATGCGACCACGGGTACGATAGCTACCCTGCCTGCTCATAGCTGGGAGGGTCGGTGTTGCAGGGCTTGGTGGAGGACAAGGATGTTGACACGGAGCGGATATTGGAATGGAAGCAGAGCGATGAAAGAGGAACTCCCGTCTCAATCCTCCGCATTGGATAAACCGTCGGCCGGGTGTTCGCAGCACTCAATTCACCCCACCACAGAGTGGTGGTGCCTCGTCGGGGGGGGGGGGCGATCTTAGCCAAGATTGCAAGAAGTCCATCAATGAACAACTGATCTCTGCAAAACGTTATCAGATAAGCGAAAGCGCTCAGCCTCTAAGCTAAACCACGCAATATGGGTGTTGTCATCGGGGCAAGAGGGTTTCTATGTCGGTTCTTGCCATGTAACGACTGGGCGTAATGCTCATTTTCACGAAGTATGGGGTTGCCCCCCCTCCCCTACTTCCGCGGTGGCGACGCCAATACGACTAAATGCTCGTTCTTGTTTTGTTGCCACCACAACGCCCGACACCTAGGAAATGTTTGCGAAATAACTCAGCAACAGTGAGTTAATGTCCTCTTCACGAGCGCCGATTGAGTTGCGCGTTCCAGGTCGGACAGTGCACGAGCAGCGGCGCCGTCAATACCCAACGTTCGCGGAAACAACGCGCAACTTGGCAGTTTTCACCGACGGCTCCCAGCAACACTGCTGGTGACCGCCCGCTGGGTGTGTCGGCACGAAGCTGCGATGGTTCGGCGGACCGGCACTCGGATTGCCATCGGTCAGAGCGTCGGCGGGGCTCGGTGGGACGCCGCCAGACGATACCACCCGGCGGCGAGACGGCGGCTGGCCCGCGCCCCGCTCAGACGCGCTCCGGCCGCCGCCGCCCGCCGCCGTCCCGCCGCCGGCCACACCTGCCGCTCCGTACGGTTGGCTCGTCCTCTGTGCCGTGTTGTGCCGTGTCGTCGGTCGACTGGCGCGGCACACCGGCACACAGTCTGCGGCGGCGGCGCCGCTGACGGCGCCCACTCGGTTCCGGCAGCTCTGTGCCGGCAGCTGCCCGAGGCCGGCCCTCGACTACGGGCACCGACGTCACGGAAATGACGGAGAAGGGTCCGCAGCCAGCATTCACCCGATCAGCTGTAGAATCCAATTGTAACATGAACAGACTCGGCAGAGGGGTTTGTCCTCACGTGAAGAAAAGCTTGCCTGGGATTCTTGTCCTTGATCTTGACTTAACCTTCAAGAGGTCATAGAGACCATACAGGCTTGCAACTCAAGAAGAGCCACATTTAGTTAGTTAGTTAGTTATTTGGGCTCTAGGGCGCTTCGACTAGAATTGATCATTCGCGCCCATAACTTGTATTCTAGTGCTTCACTATTGGTGACCCAGGATGTCTTCATATGTCAAATGATCAGCGTTTATTCCATAAAACAATCGGCGCTCTGGTGCAAAGTGCTGGCACGCGAGAAGTACGTGACGCACAGTCAGTGTTTCCAGACAGCGAAGGCACCGCAGTCTCTCCTCCCGACACAGGAGATAGCGATGGGTAAGAAGAGCCATAAGGGCCATCTGGATTAACATTACCTGTAAAGAAAAAATAACTTAAGAATGACAAGGAAAATAGAACGAAAACCCTGTTATGTCATGAATTCAAAGTAAGTCTTCAAATTAGTTCCAAGGGGAGGTGGAGGTGGAGGTGCTGGATTTGTCTGGTGGATATTGGCACCGTCTTTACACGGCCGTTTCCAGGATTTCATGGCATGCAGGGCGATATGCCAGTTCACGGAAGTAAGTAGGGGTTCTCTCGATGCTGATGTCCATGTTCGTTGTCCAGTATATACAGTGTCGAGTACATACATGTCTTGTTCATATTTCCGATTAGTTAACACTGTCAATACCTCTGGCTCCGTAGTGTCCCTCATCCTGATGACATGTTCAAATTTAACTTCATATAGATATCGCACTACATCTCAAGTCGTGTAATCAAAACTAATTTATTTACGCATGACGTCGATGGCGACCCCAAACTAATTAACATCAAGCCAAAATGGATACTCTACTCAAGCTAGCCTACACTCATTGGATCCGGTGGTTCAAGGCAAAACGCATTGGAACCCCAACCTCTGAAATGAATGTCAATTTACTGTTATATATACTGGTGAAATACTCCGCCAGTTTGGGATTGGTTATGTTGTAGTGGTGTGCAGGGACTGATTCCGGTGGAGGGGAACAATGGGCCGTAGCTCCCCCTCGCAAGAAGCCGATTGTTGCTGATATTTTGCACTTGTGACATTTTCTTGAAATCTAAGAACATTATATGAGATAAACATGGTCCAAAACACGCCCAACGAATGTTGGTCGTTCAAATCTTTGATTCTTTGTCTTTGATTCAGGCTGGGTGGTATGATAGTTGAGGATCTATAAGCCGCATACGCATGGTTATATCTCCCGGGTGGGTGATGGTGTCTGCCAATTCATGGTGACAACGCCTTCTCGGTGTCAGCTGGCCGACGTCACAGCAGGTGATGGCCTCATCCACGCCGAACTGGCCGGCCATCGCCTGCGCGGCTCGACCCACGGGTAGACAACTTTTATCCTGAAGTGATTGCTCGCCGAGTTACACGGCATCCATGCGCACAAGGCGGCGGGCCGGCTCCCTCGGTGCCGCGCCACGCTGGCCAGACCCATTCCGGCCGCCGACGGCGCCCTCGGGGACAAACCTCGGTCACGTCGTAAACCGGTATCGATTGGACGGGCCATCGGGCGGCCCAGTGGCCGTCAGTAAGAGGCGTCCGCCCGTACAGGCGCGCTGGAGGGGGCGCCTGGGCCGCCGTGTCCCGGAGAAGGTGGCCGGCCGGCAGGGGTGTCTGGGCCGCTGTGTCCCGGAGAGGGTGGCTGGTCGGCGGGTTGTCTGGGCTGCCGTGTCCCGGAGAGGGTGGCCGGCGGGGTTGTCTGGGCCGCCGTGTCCCAGAAAAGGTGGCCGGCCGGCGGGCGTGTCTGAGCCGCCGTGTCCCGGAGATGGTGGCTGGCCGGCGGGGGCGCCTGGGTCGCCGTGTCCCGGAGAGGGTGGCCGGTGGGGGTGTCTGAGCCGTCATGTCCCGGAGAGGGTCGCCGACGGGGGTGTCTGAGCCGCCGTGTCCCGGAGAGGGTGGCCGGCGGGGGTGTCTGGGCTGCCGTGTCCCGGAGAGGGTGGCCGGCGGGGGAGTCTGGGCTGCCGTGTCCCGGAGAGGGTGGCCGGCGGGGTTGTCTGGGCCGCCGTGTCCCGGAGAAGGTGGCCGGTCGGCGGGGGTGTCTGGGCTGCCGTGTCCCGGAGAGGGTGGCCGGCGGGGTTGTCTGGGCCGCCGTGTCCCGGAGAAGGTGGCCGGTCGGCGGGGGTGTCTGGGCCGCCGTGTCCAGAAGGTGGCCGGCCGGCGGGGCGGTCTGAGTGCCTCGGAGACAACGGCTGTCGGCAGGCTGGGCGGTCTGAGTATCCAGGAGACAGCGGCCGTCGGCAAGAAACAACGGCCGTCGGCGAGGGCAGTCTGAGTATCCAGGAGACGGCGGTGGCACGTCCACACTGGGACCGCCGACTCCGATTCGGGCCAGTTTATTGGTAGGTTACGGCCGCCACCTTCTCGTAAGGATTTTACCGCCGCCATATAGAATACCTGATTGGAAATTGGCCCGTCGGCGAGCCTGTGATGACGCAGTAACGACCGGTTTCCGGTGGTCGGAGGGACACGTTCTTCAACACGATCACGACAGTACGCACAGCTGTCGTGCGGAACCCTGGAAGAACGTTCATAAAATACAGTGTTTCTCGGGAAAATCTAAAGCTACAGACTGACATGTGCCATCTGCTAAATATTCCAAGCCAAGACCAACGCTCCCAGTCACACATTGTATTTCAGCCCAATCAACAGAACATGCCGGCAACGCTGCCCATTCCAACGACCAACACAGGTTTTCCTCCACGGTCATGTCTGCACAACCCCCTGTACAATGCCGACAAAGAACAATTAGCAGTCAAGCTTGCGGTAACCGGCGCACGAGCGCAACACGGCCCACTGAGTGGGTGGTGGCGGTGGATTGGTGCTTGGGGACGCACCGACTACTTACGCCACTTGGCGTCCTTGCCGCTGGAAGAGCGTGGCCCTCGGCCGGTCGTTGTCTATGCAGGCGACAGGCGAGAGCCACAGTCTCGTCTGGTCCGGACGGCAGCGACGCACCAACTGCATCCCCCTTCGTCTTCCACGGATCGGCGTCCTGTCTCACGTCTTCCACGGCTCGGCGTCCTTCCTCACGTCTGCCACGGCTCGGCGTCTTGTCTCACGTCTTCCACGGCTCCGAGTCTTGTCTCATTCATTTTACAGTGTCCCAGCAACATTTTCTATTAGCATAATTCAATAAATTAAGGCGGATAATTACACCAACGAACGTCCGCACAATAGGCCTGCGTGGCTTGGCAGCCAGAAGACGCCGACACGCCACATCGTTATAGACGACCAAACACCGCACGCCAGCCACCACAAAACACGTTCACCATTGCTGCAGGCACTGCGAAGGTCCGACTCCGCCACATGTGATCGACATGGCAATACGGACGCGCTTCACTGTGCTTAATTTTTGAGGGTGACGCCTACGCTGACGTCAGATCTCGTACTTAAGTAGTTCGAACGAAACAAATGACACCGAGTTAACTACTTGTCATTGATCAGGATAGAGAGTGGACTTTTCCAACAGCCTTTTAGACGTGCACAGTGGTCATGCGATGAACGTTGTGGCGCAACCAGAATTTGGTCCAGGGGCGAACATGCAGAGGGCCGCCCTACCTACCGAAGGCCCCTCACACTTTTCTGAAACTCCGCGGATTTATGTTGCTGTATTTTCGAAGGGAATAAATAAATAAATAAATAAATATATATATATATATATATATATATATATATATATATATATATATATATATATGCATATAAGTGCGCCATAATCACCTCTTCTCTCCTACATGTTTTTCAGCGATGACGTCCATGGTGCGAGAACTGGTTTCATAAATCGAAGTTTGTTTGAAACCTGGGAATTCCAGCTTTCTTGCCACTTCCGTTGGAGGGGATAACATTTCCAACGAGGACTACGCCCAGTCGCCGAGTCCTCTCGAGCGGCACCCGGCGGACACCCTAACAAGAGCGGTGGTACGGGGGAATAGGGGACGAGGTGTACCACTGCTACTGGCCGAAGAGCTCAACAATGGTGTAGACGCACTGTTGCAGACCAGATCCGAATCGGGGGTTCGGATCTATGTATGTTCAGTTATAATCTATGTATGTTTGCGAATAAGTCGAAAGGCTGCCTGAGAGGCAGTGACTGTTTCAGGAAGTTTGTTAGGATGTGCTGTGCTAAAGCACATCAAACCATCACTTCGATCAACTTGAGAAAGCACATTGTCACGATGTCTCGGTTATTGCACCTGAAGGAGAATGAGTTTGATGTACTCACGGATTTAATGGGGCACAATATAAGGACCCATCGCGATTTCCATGGACAGCCATAAATAACGATTCAGGTGGCAAAATCAGCAACATTTTCATGCAACTTAAGAAACGGTTAATGCACAAACAGCATGGTAAAAACATAGACGAGGTCGAGTTCGACCCAGACGAATACTGCATACCGGAAGAATAGTCTTCCAAGAAAGCTGTTGCAAAACGAGGTGCCGACAACCGCGAACACACGATGGAGGCTGAGGAAGGGGCTCCAGCAGAACCTCTATTGAAATTCCCTTCGCGAGCCAGACGGCCTTGGAGTGAAATTGGAACAGAAAGCTGTGAAGCGACAGATGGCAGATTTTCTTGCAATTGGAAGGGTTCCTTCCCAACTTAAATGTGTGCGAGCACTCGAGAACGAGTCGGAAATGAAAACGCGTGCCTGGAGAGATGCAAACTACTGTGTCTGCCACATGATCTTAAAATCGAAACGGCGCATGTAAAACCGAGTATGTGCAACACATCGTGGAAACTCGAATATTGGTATCGATCTACGTGTGTGGAATATCCATGGATTGAGGGAAATAAATAATGGACGTCGATGTGTTCTAAGAGCGGTTCTGATCAGTTCTGATCTGACCTGGGTTTACGAATAACGAGAAAATCGAGATGATGAACACGGTCAGCTAAATCCGAGAGCGAGGGACATGAGGAACCGAGTGTTGCAGGTGGCAAGATCCCGAGACTGATCTCGATTTCCATACTTCGTCTCCCAGGTGAGCTAAAATGTTTTCTTTTCATAAACGTCGAAAAGTTTCACGTTTAATTGCTACCTGTCAGGGCAACAACTGAGTACTCCGAATTACCTGAGGATACCGACGACGTGCGATTTGTCACATTTCTACCCATAGGTCGTGAGGATACCGACGACGAGTACAGCGAGACCAAACAGCGAGACAGCCATAGCTCTGGTAGGGTGCAGTATGATGCCATGAACATGCTACCGATCCCATGTGGACAGAGCGAAGTCGTTCAACTCAATGTGTCATAACAAAATAGCAACTCATTCCGGCGTTTAGTGAAAAACCTTACACGGAAGTTGGCCATCTTCGTCGCCAGAAGCATTATATTGCAAACAAAAGCTAGAACTGGGCAGGTTGCTCAATGTTCTCACTGAATCCAGTGCTGGATCCCAGCTCATTGACTTCCTATGCTCACGGGAGTTATGTAAGGAGGCTTACATTCCTTAGGTATGCATATTCAACATTTTCCCATCCAACCAGGCCGCAAGACGCCCGGCCAGATCCCGGCTACCTTCTCCCTCCCCTCTCATATGGCCTTGAAACATTGCCGAACCCGGCCCGCAGTACGTGTCGCTTTCAAAGGCGGCATGGAAAAAAACAACAGCACCCTCGCATCTGGACCAAAACAGAAGGGTGGGTCCCCGGCCAGCTGTGAGGTCGGTGGCATCGGTGAAGTCAGTGGAAATTTCCAGACATACAGACCGTCCTGACAGCCCCAGGCGGCTTCACCATATACACTGCTTAAGGGGAAGAGAAAAAAAGCACTCCAACCAATCAAGAGGCAGAACCCAATCCGGAGCCCTGGGAGTGGGTGGAAATTAGAAAAGGCGGAGCTACGGAATGGACGAGAACCTGGCAGCCTGGCAGAAGGGCTCTCGAAAAAGCTCTCTCTCGAACGCTCGCTCTCGGACAGTCTCTCTCGCAAGATCTCTTTCTCACTCTCACAGACTCTCACACTCACTTAAATGGAGGCAGACGTGAAATGAAGTGCCGGGCGGCGGAGAGTGACGACGGCTGGAGGGCGACGACCATCGAGCAGTAGCGCAACCAGGGGGGCCAAGGGGCCATGGCCCCTCCCCAGAAATTTTCTGGGGGCCCGCTCCGAGCCAGGGGCCCGCTTCGCGGGCCCCTGGCTCGGAGTGGGCCACCCTACTCAGATCCCTGGTTAGGGGCCCGCGAAGCGGATCTGTGGCTCGAATCAGGGGCCCTTTGAACCAACTGAAAATCTGGGGGCCCGTTTTAACCAGGGCCCGCCTCGAACCGGGGCCCCTGATAAAGGGAAAGTGCTTTTATTTCTGCAAAGTTTTACAGACATAGGGGCCCGCTCAAAAGTAAGTGCATGTTTTCCGCAGACTTTTTACAAACATGAGGGGTCCCGCTTGCGAGGGGGCCCGCTCTCCAACCCTGCCCCCCCCGAACTGAAATCCTGGTTGCGCCACTGCCATCGGGCATGTGAGTGTCATACGTCCGACATGTCTTCCTCTTTCCCAAACCTTTCCGAACCAACCTAAGTTCTATCACCCAGCTTCTGTCTCCTCAACCTCATTCACTTACTAAAAGGGGCGACCTGTTTTATGGGAGGGACCAAATAGGATAAATTCAGGGTGGGGAGGGAGTGTGTCGCGGAGGGAGTGTGTCGCGTGCAAGGATTGAGATGGCGAGTAGTGTGTGTGTAAGAAGTGCGTGGGTGTAGTGAGATGCGGCGTATGGAAATTTAAATATACTATATTAATTATATAAATTATGTGGCAGCAGTCGGCAGTGATGGACAGGAACAGCAGCGGAGCAGGATCGGATCAAGTAAAGCAGAGTACAGCACAATTATGCTTGCAACAATTCCTGTCTTCCTATCCCCGTCTAAATAAACTCGGCCTTTAGACTAACAGGAGTTCAAACAATAATGCTATAGCTACCCACCTGCCGTGGTGCAACCCTTTTCGTTGAAATCCAAACTTTACATGAACACAAGGGATGATGTTCACATGATGTTTGATATTTGCCTAAGGAGTAACATTGTCATATGAAGTAAATTTACAAGCGAGGCAGTCGACCTTTGAGCCGTCCTCCTATGGACTGAACGTTCCCGGGTAAGGGTAATGAGTGTCAAAGCCAGTTTTTAACTTGTCTAGAATATTAATGTTGTCTATATATATATATATGATCTACGTTTGGATGATGTCGAATTGCGAGAGGGTGCGATGAACGTCCACTTCGGGGGCATTAGCACACTTGCTCCGGTCCTTTGACTGCGAATCCCGCTGGCCTCTGTGACCCAGGGGCGCAGATGGGGCGGGCACAGTATGCAGGTGCAGGTCAAGGGAAGCCCCACCTCGCGTCCGTCGAGTTTGGCGCCGAACAATGGGGTAATGCAAAACACTGCACGGTCGTGAGTGCGCCCCCGTTCGCCATACGCTTGGACACGGAGCCGTATAGCGTTTCGGGTGATACGTACAGACAGGTTTGGCGTGCCATAGGCCCGGAGGCTGAAAGGGTAGGGCAGGCTAGGTTATATAGACGGCCAGGGGACGTGCCCAACGTAGTAGGGATCCGTGCCCGCCCGTGAGCACCTTCACTTGGTCGCAAGTGTACAGCGAATAAGGCCCGGTGCGGCATCGACTGATTTTTTTAGGCTAGGTATGCCAGTCAAAGACACCAGAGCACTTGCATAAGCCCTCGGAGCCATTACGATGAGCCCCTCGTAGCATTAAGACTTCATCCAGGCGAGGAACATTGTCAATAATGGCGAGGCCAGCTATGATGACAGTGGAATATTTACATATTCGGCCAACCTACCATAAAAAGAGCAATGGTCTGTCGATATATGTGTTTGTGTACCGCTGAGGGAGGAGCCAAATTTGGGGACCAAGCATTTCATTAATTAATAAGGAGAGAATGAATGGGAGGAGCGAATGTGAAGTGAATGAGTAGAATTAATGTGTGTTAGGTAGCTTTAAGGACCAGCGGAAGCCGCTTGGGGCTCAATCACAGGCACCTATTTCGAGCGGAACATTGCACAAAATTGTACTACTATTAGCATCAAAATGTCCCAACTCGGGATAAGTCATTGAAATCGAAGGCAAATTGCATTCTCATTAAATTTATAAATACAACGTAATCTTTCTAATTTGGCTAGAATCACTCATTTACCTATATGGTGTTCCCAAAACTTTGACCTCGCACACATATAAATTCGTGTTAGGTACGGTAGCTCAAACAACATCAAGCCGGCTGGGGTTTGGGGAATGTGTGGTGGAGGTGGCGGGGAAACACAGCACAACCCACCCCCGACAGAGGCACAATCAGCAAAGGAGATAATTAGCCCAGTCTAAATCTAGAGTCAGCCCAAGTTCAGCCTTGTTAAAGTGCAGTCTCAGTTAAAATAAAGCCCCAATAGTTCAATCAGAACAGTTTTAGTTCAGGTTGGGTTAGCTTACTTTTCACACACCCATTATAGTCTCACACACGCAGCTTCCCAAGACACAACACACCGAACCCGCCACACCCCATACGCCTGCACACCCCACCGACGGCAGAGCCGCCACCCCTACACTGGCGCCCAAGCGTGGGAGTTTTCAAAATTTTGGGTCACCACGAAGCCCGGGAACTGGCACAGGTCGCCGAACCCAGAGGATAACGCATTGATGGAATGCACATGGAGGCGACTAAGTAGATATGTCGGCTTGTAGTTTCCGTTTAGAACTCGAAGTTCAGCGATATGAATGTAGAAACTGGAATGCAAAGCATAAATAGCAGTGTGCTACATGGGTCTATGATAGCTGGGGTCGGCATCAGGTCAGGTCGCAGCCGAAATGTGTATCCGTTGCAGGAAATCTGCAACTTCGTCGTGGTATTGGAGCATTAAGATTGTTTGGCTCTCTGGGAACATTTGGACACTATTTTGCTCGGTTTACACACATTCCTGTGTGGGTTGCTCCTAAGGTCATTCGAGGTCAAGGACCAGGTGACCGAGCGCGGCCGCAAACATTTTTAAAGTATGTGATATCAGTGTTGGCACTTAATTTGAAGTCGGTATCTTTTACCACATTAATGTTGAAATCATGAGATTGTGACACAGTGCATTCTAGGTCAGTGACCGAGATGGTCTGATGTGGTGAAAATTTACCCCGTTTGACGGAACAAGCAGATAGCTTCTAGCGTTTGGTGAAGACTTTAACACTCCTTGCCGCAATATTTCCAATATTTTACGAGAGTGTGGGTCACATTATGCAGTGAACCCATTGATATTGTGCGGCCTGATCTCAAACATGAAATAGCTTTATATGGCTTGCTTCATTTTCGGTGTGCTTCTTTTCGCTTTCATACTAAAACGCCAGGAACGCATAGCGATATGACCTAGGGTTACAAAGGTGTATGACGTTGGCCGACAAATGGTGACTAGTTGACTTCTATGAACCTTGGCTGCCGGTAGTTATGTTTCGTTCCACACCCACCTGTTTTGTGTGCATTGTTCTAATATTGTTGGCGTGTTTACAAGGACGGGCTATGGAAACTGTTGGTTTTCACGTTTGTCACGCAGTGACGTATTTTTGTCTTGGAGTCTAAATAATGCTGACCTATTCACCGGAGCCGAATTGATCTAAACGTGCGGCGATTAGAGTAATATTCCACGAATCGGAACTATAAGTGAGGAGCAAGAGGGAAGTATCCGGCCTCAAACTGCATCTCATTCCGAACAATGTGTAGACAAATGCCACTCCTCGTAACATGTTTTCCAAATTTGTACTGTTGCCTGTCGTTTACGAGAGTAGAGCAGCTTTGATCTAGTGAAGTAAAATAGGAAATATTTAAACAATCACAACTGCACTCTGATGATCCCGCAGGTAGAAATGACAGCTCAGCTGCATTTAACAACCGTGGGGTGTCCATAATGCATCTCAGGTTCCGCCTATTGGAAGTCAGGGGGAGATATTTTGCTATCTGTAGGCCAAATTCCCTACAATCATCAGTTTCCACACATTTTCCCCGGAAGCGCAAATATGCAGGGCAGTTGATGTTTCCTTTGACAAAGGCATTCACCGCTCCATTGAATAGGTACAACGTGTTCCAAACAGTACTGATAGTAAGGATGGACATGGGTAGGATGGATATAGTAGGATGGATACTGGGGAGGGATAGCAAGACAGGTATTATAGGAAGGATGTCGCAACGCAAATACGTGGTCCCCTAGCAAATCTCAGTTTTAGAATTAGATACACTATGTTCAGATCCACATCTGGTGGCGCTCCACAAAGAAAGTGCAGTGAATGGATCATGCACAGCAGTTCAGAGAAAAGGGTGAATCAATGGGTGAGTCTCTCTCTTTCAGCTAAGTGAAAGCCGGTGGTGGAGGGATATAGCGAATCCGCTCACTGAATCCTTAGTTATCCTCCCAAAATCTCACCCCCTTGTTTTCCCAATGGCATGCTCAGTCGGATGGTGCTCACAGGTCATTGCAACCCACAGAAAATGTTGGTTTGGGCGGCTCAGCAAACCAAAACTAAAGGACGGTGATCTCCGGGCTATGGACGTGCCAGAGAAAGCAAGGCTGCAAGAAAAAGGTATGGAAAAGAGACAAGAGGGAGGTCTCCCAGTCGTGGAAGCCCATGAGGGGCAAGAGGTCCGGTAGGAGACAGGAAAGTCTCCCGGTCATGCGGTCGCACGAGTGCAAGAGGTACGGTTGGAGACAGGAAAGTCTCCCGGTCATGGGTCTGCACGTGGACAAGAGGTCTGGTAGAAGACAAGAGGGAAGTCTCCCAGCCCTGGATCTCCATGAAGACAGGAGCACCGGAATAGGAGACACGAGGTCTCCTGACTACCCGGCGACGCATGATCTCCTGTACCCCGGCGTTTGCGGACATTCTCGAGCTCCGAAGTGGCTGGGGGTGTCTGCTCTGTCTCCACCGGACCAGACATGAGGTATGCGTCACTGTTCACCAACTGCGTTCGTTCAATACATCAGCGAACAAGCACGGATCACAATCCCAGGCCTTGAAGCTCGGGCACTCCATCAAGAAGTGTGCAATCATCGAAATGGCGATAGCTATCGAAAGAGTGCATGATCCGGCACCGCTATAGAAGTATGTCAGGTTGCACGACCTGGAGTGAACAAACCAAGTGTCCAGAAGGGCACTTGCAACACTTCATGAAGAGGCATGGTACAAGCCAACCATTCTATCTCTAGCAGAAGACGTCGAATGCCTCCAGAGCTTCCTAGACAGGAGAATCGTCTTCTGCCTCCAGAAGACGATTTCTGACGACAGAGCCTACACGGGATGCCTACAAGGGGTTGTCCAAAGTTGTCCTCTCTAGGTTGATCCTCTTCAATTCAACCAGCGTCCACAAGAAGAAGCTGAGAAAATCACTGTAGAAGTTCACTGTCACACGAGGATTTCGGCAGAAGTTCCCCCCACGCAGAGGATTTCGGCTGAGTCCACCTTTGCTGACCGCGCTCCCGCCAGCGGCGCCGAATTCCAGACCAGGAGGGGCAGGAGCGGCAGAGGCGGAGCTACCCAGCGCCAGTGAGGGTTAAACCGTGGGTGATGTGAAGCATGGGCGGTGGCTCGGTCACTGGGCGCCAGTCTGTGGGATCGGGGCGTTGCCGCCGACCACCGTGCACATGCGCCTGCCGGCGATCTGAGCTGACACTTCGAGCACTGGATGCGCTGCGGCGCAGCATCGGCGTGCCCGAGCGCCGCGCGGTTTGGAGCGGTGCAACTGGCACGCCCAGAGCCGAGTACCAGTCCTTACGTGCTAATCCCACGGTGAGTAACTGTCTGGGCGTTGTCGGAGGCATGTTCTCGCATCTGGGCATAACCAGGTGCATAGTATGACCATAAGGCTGTACGTGCGTTTTTAGCGACATGCATGGTGTGAGTCTCGTATATATCTTGCTTCTGTGAAATATTCCCAAACTTGCTCCATTATGTGTACTGACTTATGTCGTGATGTTCATGAGCTACGCCTAACCCTAGTATATTAATGGAGGAAAATGTTGAAAGTGCGCTGCCCACCACCGCTGTTCCTAGGGTTTGCACCATTGTCTCATTACTGTGTCTGCACCTGTCTCCACCAACTGGTTTTACTGTGTATTGTTTTCACATAGTAACATTAAGAAGCTCTTGAACCAACCCATTCTAAATTCACATCGTTCACGGCGTGTGGCACGAAATCACGTACACGGACACCCTGAATATAACATGGGGACTCGTGGCACCGGTGCCAAGAAAAATGTACTCATTGATCTCTGGAATCAAACACATGATCTCAGGATACTCCTCATTATATCTGGTATTGAGACTAACCCCGGTCCTCCATTCGTCGATCGAGCACGAATACAAATAAGCCACGTGAACATAAACAGCATCACGGCCCCTGCAAGACTTGATGAGGTCGCACAATTTACCACTCAAAATAGTGTAGATATATTATTATTAACTGAGACAAAACTAAGCAACCAGGTCCACCCAAGTCTTTACAGATTATACAAATTCCATGATCCACTGACGAGGCACAGGACTCGCCAAGGAGGTGGGGTTGCAATCTATATAAGCACGGCACTCGCAGTCAAAAGACTCAACCACACAGAACTTGATGATGTGGAATGGATATGGTGTCTGGTGAAAATTAAAGATGCATCGATCATAATATGCTGCACATATCTCCCACCGAATCTGTCATCAGGCGAATATAAGTCATTTATTGACAAATTTAATGATAGCATGTCCTTAGCCCTGATGTCGAATCCATCAATTATCCTTGTTATGGGCGACTTTAATTCTGGCAATATTTTCTTGAACCAGTCATACGCCAAGGGAAGAGTTACCCCATTTGATTTAGATATTCTGGAAACAATTAACACGCTGCAACTTTTCCAACTTATAGACGAACCGACAAGAGTCGCGACCGAAGTAGAAAATCTTAGAGACTTAATCATTACTTCAAACAAAGAAATGGTTTCTGAATGTGGTATCTTGCCTCCTTTCTCAAATATTGATCATTACCCTATATTTGCAACTTTAAATATCACCAAGTCGACCCAGCAAATCTATAATAAGACAATATGGGACTTGTATAAGTTAGACAGCGACAAAATCATCACATTCCTCCAAAATGTAGACTGGGAAGATGTTTTAGGAAAAGACGTTGATGAAGCCGCAAAAATGTTTTCTGATGTTATTATTCAATCGGCAAAAAAAGCTTTGGCCACAAAAATAATCAAAATCAACGGGGCAAGCAAACCTTGGGTTAATTCTGAGCTGAAGAGAAATATCAGAAAACGAGACCGATTATTTAGAAGTGCCAAAAGGATACAGACATGGTCTAGTTGGAATAATTGGGAAGATCAACGGAACAGAGTCACCGAACTTAACAAATCACTAAAAAATAGTTACATTAAGAGCCAGGTTAGGAAACTAGGAGAATGCAAACATAGCCCTCGAAAATACCATCAAATTTGAAGGGGATAATTGGTGCCACGATATCCCGAAGCATACCACGCTAGATGGTCGAAATGGTGCAATTATTGATGATACAGAGAAGGCAACACTCTTGAATGCGCATTTTGCGGAACAATCCCAATCACCTATCAACTTGCAACTACCCTCTATGGACGCACAATATAATCATAGCTTTCCAAGTTTGGCAGAAATGCAAGTCACTGAAGATGAAGTTCTTCAGCAGCTCAACCATCTTAATCCAGATAAATCAACAGGACCTGACGAAATACCTCCCAGGCTGCTTAAATTAATTTATATTCTTATCTACGACACCCTTACTAAATTATTTTTAAAAAATCCTTATTACTCAGGGTTTTCCCCAAGGGATAGAAACAAGCTAATGTATCGCCCATATTCAAAAAGAAAGGGTCATGCTCTTATCCCACAAATTATAGGCCAATTAGCCTCTTATCGTGTGTGTCCAAAATTATAGAAAAGTTAGTTTTTAAACGAATCTATTCACACATAACGGAAAATAATATACTCTCTGAGAAACAAAGTGGTTACCGTCCCTATCATGGGGACCCAACTACAGTTGCTCTACTTGACACATACTCTATATTCATCTTTAGATCGAAATCTTGACTTTACATGTATATATTTGGATATACAAAAATATTTTGATCCTATATGGCATGCGGGACTTATTTTTAAGTGCAAAAATCATTGTGGGATTACCGGTACTGCTACAAATTGGCTACAATCATACTTAGAAAATAGAGAACAGCGTGTAAGGGTAGGAAACAACCTATCATCACCAATTACCATAAATGCGGGCTGCCCACAGGGTTCTGTTTTGGGACCCCTTTTGACATTAATATATTTAAATGACTTGGCGGACATGATTACAAATGAAATACGTTTTTTCGCTGATGACACGTCGCTTTGCTCTTCGCACACCCAAGGCTCACTGGAAACACAACAATCAATTCAAAAAGATCTTGATATTATACACGAATTTGGGACAAAATGGGGCATACAATTTAACGCGGCAAAAACGATCCAACAAACATTCACATGTAAGAGAAACAGTAAAACCCTATATCTCAGAATGGGAAGCCAGCCAATACGAAACTTAGGAAACCATAAACACCTTGGCCCAACATTTTCTTCTGACTTGCGCTTCCATAGTCACATAAACGACATTATCCTAAAGGTCAATTGTGCACTAAGCCCTCTTTATCCTATTGCAAGTAAGATTTCAAAGCAAATCCTCTTAAACTTGTACACAATTTACATTCGGCCTTTGTGTGACTACGCAGATACCATATACGACGGGCATATAACAATATCGGATGCACTCCGACTTGAAAAATTACAAACAAAAAAAGATCAACTAGATTAATCACAGGTGCACTATATAGAGCATTATCAGGAAAAATTAGGTCGGAATTGGGATTGGATGAGCTTAAAACACGGCGAGAAATTCATTAACTTCTTTTGTTTCACAAAATCAAGCACGCAGGTATGAGTCTCCCAAATTATATTAGAAAACTAGTTACTGAACCACGGCAGACCATTACAGGAAGGCGCCTGAGAAATTCAACTACACTAACAGTCCCGCGAAATAGAATCGCCTCGTTCCAAAAATCGTTTTTCCTGGCCACAACAAAGGTGTGGAATAATCTTCCTGAAAATTTAAGGCACAAAACAAACATCAATAAAGTCAAGAGTTCAATTATGGGTCGCACAGGTGCCGCGATACCACCACAATATTATTCGCTAGGAACAAAAGTAGGCAACACGCTGCATGCAAGATTTAGAATGGGCCTCACTCAACTAAACGCAGACGTATTTGTCATCAATCCTCTACATGACCCATCATGCCCATGTGGCCACTTTAAACAAGATACAATTCACTTCATATTTCACTGTCCTCTTTATGCTTACCATAGAAATATTATATTCACCAAACTCCGAAGCACAACAAATATGTTTACTAATTTAAATGAAAAGGAGAGCTCACAAACACTTATTTTTTATATGGTCTCAGAAAGAACCTTGAGCCGTGTATTGCATTAGCATTTCAGACGTTTCTTATCAACACAAAACGCTTTAACACAACAAACTAACATTCAGAACTAACCAGGTGCTACCGGGTGCAGGCATAGTGTTGGGTACCACTCAGATGAGTGCATGCTTTGTGTGGTGTGCTTTGTGATGGGGCGTGCTGGCGGGGGCGGGTAGCGATTGTCGCACCGTGTCGGTGGTCAAGCGTTTTATTGGTTAAAGATGCTGTTGCGAGAGGCGCCTAGATTTAAGACCAGCTTGGTCTTTTGTACCAATCGCAAAATTGCCCATCTTGTATGCGTGTTGTGATGTGTTAAATAAATAAACAAACAAACAAACAAACACATGTGCAGAAGTTCACTGTCACACGGGCGCAGAAGTTCACTGTCACACGGGAGCAGAACATCACCCCAAGTGTGGGGTGGTGTTGGTGACATCAGCACGACAGGGAGTTGTTTCCTACTCCGGCGGCGGCCGCAGCGTCTCGATGAGCAGATGGAGCACGCGCCCACCACGCCAATGTCCAGCACCGGCCTGCCACCCCAGTGACGGACCACGATGGACAAGAGCGCACCTGGGCGAGTCACCAACCAGGTCCCAGTGATCGACAGTGAGAGTCGGACCATCCCCGTTGACGAGCAGCCAGTGTATGATGTTCTCAACGCAGCTTTAGGTGGTAGTGGTCACGAGCTGACTCGCCGGGTGGCTGCAATCGTCACGACCTCGTACCGATTCGCCGACATTGGATACTCGGTGGGTGTCAGTGTGCACGGTCAGTACCAAGTACACAGCCGAGGGCAATGGATACTGGGCAGGTGTACGGTGTGTACGGTCAGTACCAAGTACCCAGCCACGGACAATGGATACTGGGTGGATGTACGGTGTGTACGGTCAGCACCAAGTACCCAGCCACGGACAATGGATACTGGGCAGGTGTACGGTGCGTACGGTCAGTACCAAGCGCGTTTACTCCTCCAGACCACCCTCACGGGGGTGCCACGACCGCCAGCGGCCGCCAACTGACAGGCAGTCGCCCTGGATGGCGCGCACTGGGCAGGTCTTGCCGTTCAGGAAGTGCTGAACACTCCCGCTGTTGAAACTGTTCATCAATCCGTGTGCTATTTTCCTAGCTCAACCCAGCCGTGGCAAATAGCATGGACTGCTAAAGTGGTGACCACGGAGGCAGGTGTGAAAGCCCTTGCAATGGAACCCTACGTGCTTCGTCACAATTCACATCGTCCAACTATGAAGTGTTCCTGATTTCCACCGGGATGCACGACGTTCACGTGTGACCCTTTTCCGAGTCAGTTCTGAAGCGAGGTGAAGTGCAGTGGTACGAGGATGTTGAATATCTGATATGCGGCGACGACTTCGCGGCAGATCTGGTCATGACTTCCCGGCGCCGATCGTGGAACTGGTGGAGGAGGAGCAGGAGCTCCAGCAACCATTCTGTAAGGTTGTCAGATGGGTCCCCATCGCTCCGAAAAAGCTGCAAGACACGCTCAATGAGATTGAGGCTGGCGGCTGGAAAGGTGGGTTGGCTGCCCTTCGGGAGAACTCACGGATGTATCGGAAACATTCGAGATGGATCGCTTAAGAGCGTCCTGCTTGCACTGGGCTGGCTCATCATTGTCCAAAAGGCCAACGGCGACGTCGGGTGGAAAGCACGCGAAGCTGACGGCGGCTACCTGTTAGAGTGCGCTCGTGGCAACTGTTCGGGCCATCCAGACGAGGTATGACAAGGCTGTTCCTCAGCTATTGAAAGAATTGCGTGACAAAATTCACCTGGAGCCAACGGTGTCACTTCGTGCTGAGGTACGTACTGCCCCGCCCCAACCCCGGCCATTGAATGGTGTTATTCGATGGCACGTACTGATGACGCCAACGTTCCAGCGACAGCACGTCGGTTTCGGTGGACCACCAGTGGAAGCCCCAGTGGAGCACGTCAGTTTCAGTGGAGTACCAGTGGAATCCCCAGTGGAGCACGTCAGTTTCAGTGGAGTACCAGTGGAAGCCCCAGTGGACCAAGTCAGTTTCAGTGGAGTACCAGTGGAGCACGTCAGCCAGCTGCCACACGTCCACATCGACACGACAGCTCAGCGCACTGTTGAGTGGCGATATTGGTGGCGATGTTAGCGCGCACATTCGGTCGCGACGCGCCAGTGCAGTAAGGAACAGAGCACTCCGAACCCCAGCAAGCGACCAGTTCCTGCCTCGCTCAGCTCTGCCGGTGAAGGTCGCCAAGATTGCACACACGAGTCGCTTGGCGCAGTCACCTGTTCAGCCTGGCCGGCGACAGCCGTCTCAGCAGAGGCGCCCGAGTAACAGTTGATCGGGCGGATTTACACAGGAAAGACGTCTTCCAACGCCTTGGAGCACCGTTCTGTCGTGTGCTGGATGTGGAGCTGACTGAGGACGGGCCCGGGGCCGTGGTGGAGAGCATGTTGTACAGCGTCATGACAAGTCAACGGATGGAGGCCCAATGGGCAAATAGGACATTGGTGGATAGGACGAAGGTGGACTGGCGGGTGTTTGTGGAAATCGTCAATTGGTGGGAGTGCCAAGACCGATCAGTAAATATCGCGATTGCAGCTAAAATTTGATAAATTGACCAGTACCTTTTCAGGTTATATAGGATGGAGTTACACCCACCCCGCCTCTACCCAGGAAAAAGTATGATGATTGACACGCTAACAAGCACTGGTAAATTTACATCTTAACTGTTCACCACAGCATAAAAACGTTGCACCGTATGCACCATGGACGGCGTGACCAGGGGCGCTACTATTCAGCTGTCATTATTCCGTTGAAAAAATACGCCTGTGGACGTTGCCATTTGTACAATTTCGCTGAAATCACTGAAGGAGGGAGGGGGTGTAGGCACCACACAACGAAACTTGCAAATATATTGTGCACTACATAAGTTTCACGCTCATTATTCGGTAGCATTCAGTGCAAATGCTGTTAAGGAATATTTCAGTTGTCTCTATTTCAGCTCAGCTGATACCCAAGGATAGTGGAATTATTGGCACAAGTCCAAGAGTGGAGATTGCTGAACGTGATTGGTGCTGACAAAAGTAATTGTGAAGAGTCTTTATATACAACGCAAAACAGGGTTAACGTTTAATTTCCTAAATTATCAGTGTTGCGTTGGCGACACCAAAAACACACGCACTTCAACCATATACAATCCCTCTTGCCCACACCATCTTCGATAGCAAGGGCGGATCTAAGGGACGCCATCCCGGCATACGAAAAATCGCACACAAGTGGAGTTTCATCGAAATCTAAACAAGTTGTATTATGGAAGTATTCCTTGAACCATCTACATTATTGTAGATAGTTCAAGAAATTCTTACATCGTAGGCTGTCTAAATCAGAGAAATTTGTAAAAAGTGAAGACACATTTTGATGCTGCCCTTCCCCACAACCATCCACCGGTTGCGGCACCTCCCAAACCAAACTTCTGGATCCTTCTTTGTTCGTCTGTTTGGCATAGCAGTCATGGTGGAGCTTTGGACTGTGTTCAGACATATATGCTTTATCTCTCGAAATTGTGGCCAGGTAACATTATGCCTTTCTCGTCATTATATATGTGATAGTATTCTGATTTATCAGCTTCACCAGGCCACTGTGAAACTCAGAGAACAACTTTTGTCAGTACGCAATAATATTTAAATGTTGTATTAGGAATAATTACATGCATTTACCTTTAAGTTAAAACGTTGTCATTAAACCCAGAGGCGTCTTACTTGACTTGCACCACATTACTCAAATACGTGGAGCAAAATTGCCCGCTTTTGAGCGCTCTGACTCAAAACTGACCTAGTTATAAATTGAGTCTCATAAATACTACAGCAGTGTGTGCTAAGGTGTAATTACTTCTGTTTTTCTTCACAGATTATCCTGATTGTGTGCCTTCTCGCAGCGGTGCCTCGGCACGGTGCTCCCCGTCTCCGAGTTCGGCCGTCCTTGAGACAGCCGGACTCTCAATGCAGTGCTCACAATTGCGCAGGAGGCACAATGCTCCCCGTCTCCGAGTCCGGCTGTCCTCGAGAGCCCTGCCGCGACACAATGCTCTCCATCTCCGAGTCCGGCTGTCCTTGAGAGCCCTGCCGCGACACAGTGCTCCCCGTCTCCGAGTCCGGCTGTCCTCGAGAGCCCTGCCGTGACACAATGCTCCCCGTCTACGAGTCCGGCCGTCCTGGAGAACCCTGCTTCGGAACAGCGTTCCGCCTCTCTGAATGGGGAATTCCCCGAAGGCGACGGCGGTGCTTTGAAGTACGATTCCAAGGGCCTGTTGAGTCAATCAATGCACAATACCAGTGTCGTTCTGTCTCCACTCGCATTCAACTCCAATCTGGGAAATATCCCCTCTTATCGCAGCGCTCGACATGACTCTCACCCCATCGAGAGGAGTTAGCACACCGCACCACCTGGAGTCCAACGATCCGGTTGATAACGCAATCGACGATCCATAACTGAAATTGCGTAGATACGCAGAAATGGAGCCGATGATGCCAGCTGTCAAAATTAGTTAGTTAGTTATTTGGGCTTTAGGGCGCATCGACTGCATTGGGCGCATCGACTGCATGTAGCGCCCATAACAATACTAATTATTTTTTTTAAACGATACATCACATATTCTAGCAAAATCAGCAGAATAGTAAAATAATGGTAAAGATAAGAACATTTGTCACGGTATAGTATCATCATTTAACCTATTCCACTATGTGCGTATATTACGGAGAAAGATATTTCGGTGAGGTAGTCAAAAAGTCGTCCCGATTGGACAATGCTAGAATCGTCCCCTAAAACGTCACTGAGCGACATCGGTTGCATGCGTCCAAAGTGACGTCCATGCTCCTCGTCATAACCAGAGCAGGAGGGCAGGATATGACTCACAGATAGGCGGGCGTGCCATTTCGGGCAGCGCGGTATGCCACTACCACATACCAGGTAAAAGTGAGTCACGTCAAAATCGAGTCACGATAAAAAAGAGGGCATGTAGTGCTCACAACGGCTGTGCGGCAAAGCATCGTAAAACAAGTACGGTGTTGATTACATGTGTACACGTATAACCTCACAGCGGATCGCTTTCCAGTATCGGAAGATGTTCCAGAGTGAACTATCGTCGCATCAGCCACCAGCAAATTTTCATGTGTTTTCATGTGTTCAAAGTCTCGCAAGTTCCATGTGCTACATCCATAAAGCAGTCCTTGCGAAATGCTGGCACGGGAATACTACACCTTCAGAATCCATAAAGGGCGCGCACAGCGAGATTTCTCTTCCCAGCACTGAAGACAGTGGCGTTTGAGCTCCGCATTCTAGCTGCTTGGGTCTTTCCGATCCAGACCTGTTCCAGAATGGCACCGTTGTGCGAATGCAGGAGTGGAGGAGGAATAAGATGGACCTTAGATTCTTTTACGACGCATTCTAGCTGCTCCGTCACTTGGTATGCATATACGATGAAACCTTCGATATTTGGTCTCTCGCTGGAAGTGGGAAAACGCGTGTTCGCGGGTCCGGGGCTGCCTATTTCATTGCAGAATCGGCACGATAATTTCCGGATACTCCGACACGGTACGGGTTCAAGCACACGTGTACGGCCTCCCATCTCGATCCAGAGCAGTAAGACGTGTCAGGATGCCAAGCAATGAAGTGTGATTAATAAAAAAAAAAACGTCAGTACCAAAACACTGCTAAGAGAATCGTATCGAGAATCGAGAATCGAGAGTATGATATTTACAACATCGCGAGAAATCACGATATTGGATAGCGCTTTGACTATCGCGACTAGCCGAGTTACAAACTGACATATATCCAGGAAAAGTAAAATATACAACTGATGTACCAAACACAAAAAAAACAGATTCCGTTCCAGTGTCATTCATCGGCAAAAATATGTAAACAAAAAGGTAATAAAAAAGGTAAAAAAGGTAAAGGTAAAAAGGTTAAAAAATACGCATCGGTAAAAAAGTCACCCATCTGCAAAAATATGTGTTTATCATCGATAGGCATCTAGATGTTCCAAGGTTTTCATCAGGAAGAGCTCAAGTGGAATGTAACCCTTCCACAGTATTGCCATTACTGCCAGGTCATCCACAGGGGACACCACATCCCACAGGGTGATAGATAATTGCTGCACGTCCACGCCTATCACTCAAAACACTCTCGCGACTCGTCACATATCGCCCACTGCGAAAGAGTGCCCAAGCGCAGTGCGAGAACACTGATTGGTATGTGGGATGGGTGGGAAACTGGCGCAGCCTGCAGGCATAACACAGGCCACGCATTTCCCATCTTAGCGCCAGCGGTGGTTCGCTTTAGATTTGGATGCGCTTAGTGTGATGAGGCCACTGATGAATATGGAGAGGCTACCGATGTTCCCCCAATGAATCCGCCACAGCATGAGCAAGTCCTGCACGCCCCGCTGACAAAAAGGCCCAAACCGAGGCGAGCGAGGACAACATCGGACCAGATAATGCTCTTTGACCAAAAAACATGGGGTTCAACAACTTCCATCTATCTGTGGAAAAGGCTGCCGAAATAAACCCACAGAAGCCATCAATTCCGACTGGAGAAAAACCATCAACAAAGACGTGAATACACTCTGCGCAGAAGTCCGAATGCAATGGCATGGCACTCATTGGCATCAGTGGTCGTCATGACCAGACGAAGGCAGTGGTACGGCACTCGCGGCCATCAGTGGTCGGTCATGACCAGACGAAGGTAGTGGTACGGCACTCATGGTCATCAGTGGTCGGTCATGACCAGGCGAAGGCAGTGGTACGACACTCATGGTCATCAGTGGTCGGCCATGGCCAGACGAAGGTAGTGGTACGGCACTCATGGCCATCAGTGATCGTCATGACCAGACGAAAGCAATGGTAGGGCACTCATGGTCATCATTGGTCGGCCATAGCCAGACTAAGGGAGCACGAAGAGGATGTTTGTGCACCCAAACCCAACACATCTAAGTAAACGCCCCCCCCCCCCGCCCGCATAGAGGAAATGGTGAAGCGAAGGAATACCATTCCTTTTCAGTCCCACGGATATCAGCCATACAGGATAACGGCCATACAGGGTGGCGTTATCCGAGCACCTAATATGGAAGCGCGGGGCACGAGTGAACCAGGATAATGAGGAGGCCATCGTTCAGGATATAGCCATTCAAGCCAGCGGGTCATCATTCCCGCTGAGCGCATGCGCCGCACTGCCGGTATCTGCCGTCCGACGTAGCAGTACGGGCCATGAATGAGGAGCAGAAGGAGTAGCGTCATCACCACGTCAAATAAACCGCCAGACATGTAATGGATGCCATTTATGCTGAGGACTTGATGCTCTCAACATTATGGTCCTGACTGATGAAATGCGCTGTGCACTTCAGGCGTGCTTCATACAAAAGGGATGGCGCTGTGTTCGCCCGATGAAATAGTCTCCACGTTTCCGCTGGACAGTCCATCGACCGTTTCGTTAGGAAGCTGGACACAACATACACGAAGGAAAGAACGAAACGGAGAGGAAAGCCCAGAACAGCCATGGATAAACAGCACAGGTCACGAGTTGGATGAACTTATCTGTTCACAAGAGACTAAACTTGGGACTCACCAGGTGTCTGTGACTCACCAAGTCAAAGGCAGATAGTGCAGAATGTCGGTGTGAGTCGTTCCAGCGTCTGGAGCCACTTGAATAGTCATATCAGGGCATCAAAACGGATTATTACACCGCATGTTTGACGATAATGGAGCGAAACGCAAAAGTTTATTCAGACGCCTGCACAGTTATATTACCACATAATGGAAGGAGGAATTGGTGCGTGAAGAAGGTGGTGCGTGCAGATTAGTCGTCGATGTACCGGGTAATCGTCAGAATAACTGAGTGTACCGCTGGAAGGAAGCAAAATGTATCACCTCAGCGATTATATCGCGAAAAGTTCAGGCTCCCAAGAAAAGTAATGGTAAGTGTCGAAGTCTTATGGAATGCAAAGATATGCGTTTTCTTCCTGCATACTGCGAACGCCAAGGTCAATTCCGAAGAGTACATATGTTTGCTGGACGAGCATCTCTTGTCAGCCTGTCCGACGATGTACCCTGACCACATCACTGAAGACCGCCCACGGTTCATCTCCAAAGAAGAATCGCCTCCCAACTGCTTTGATCCGAACCCAGTATATTGTTTGGGACTAGCTGTTTGACGGTGTACGTGCACACTGGGCAGGAACCGCCGCGAAAAAGTCGTGTTCGTGGAAGAGCTGAAGACGACGGTTGGTTGATTATTTGGGCTAAAGGGCGCGCCGACTACGAGGTCATTTAGCGCCCATTGAAGACGACGGTTATAGCAGGCGGTGAAAAGATCTCTCCGGAGACCATTAGGGGAAGCATGATGTGGTGGTGATGGTTGTGACTCAAGGACGCATTCAGCAGCTGAGGCCGTATGGCGTCGCCTGCCTCTCATCCTGGCAGGAAGGGCGGGCACCGCGGATAATCGAACCCCGTGCCTCTGGCTTGCCAGACGCTCAGCTTAACCACTGAGCTACGGACTCCTCGGGAAGCATGCTGTGAAGACGGAGGCAGAACGCTGCGGTTACAGCTGTTGGTGGTCCGATCGTCCACTGGTTTCAATACAAACCGGCCGGGAAAGCTGTATTTTGCATACTTTCCTTTAACCCTAATAGTAGTACCAAGCTGCAGTGCTCGGTGGAAATCGGTATGCTCACAAATCATAGATAGATTGCTTAACAAACGAGCAAATTGCAAGCTTTTACCACAGCTTGTTTTGGAAATGCCCCATCAAAAGGTTGATTTTTGCTGGGGGAGGGAGCGAGGGGTATCCGGTATACATAAGCTGGGAAATTAGAGTCCAGAATGGATGGGGACACATAAGACGGGAGATGAGGGCCTTTTAATTTGGTAGATGAGGTCATCAAGAGAGAATAGGACCCCATGAGACAAGAGGACCCCAGGGCACACATGGAGGCTCCAAGACGAATAAGGAGGCCCAGTGATATAGAAGGAGGCATCCAAGACATCAGATCAGGCACACAGGAAACGAGAGAAGACCCCGAGGATACAACAATACCCAGATAAATTAGGCCCCAAAGACGGACAAGGGGGCTCCAACGACGAGCAAGAAGGCCACCAAGACGAGAAAGCAGCCTCAGGAAATGAGCGGTGGCCGCCTAGGACGGAAGAGGAAAGCAGCATACTGGGAGGGAAGGTCCCAAGAGGCAAGAGGAGGTTCCCTCTAAGACTGCTTCCCCTGCTTCCAAAGTTCTGAGGTTTACGAACACCCGTTAAGGGTTTTGATAGTGATGAGATATGCCACTGAAGGCGCAAATCATTATCAGTTAGAGGTGTGGGCAGGTCCTGGGTTCAAAAAGACGTCCGAAATATTGAGTGTAATGGTGCTTTCCCATGTATTGATCATTGTACGCACTTCTGCTGCCAACAGATCGACATCCGCCTTCGGGGGTGGGGGGTGAGGGTCAGGTCGATGTGCCCTGCCCCCCCGAGCATGCTGAAACATTCGAGCATACTGAAGAGAAAATCCATTGAGCAGGGAGGGAATGCACTCGAGACTCGAGCTTTCCTGAGGGACGCCACCTATCTATGGAGGGGAAAGTGACACATGCCACTAGTGCCCGCTTCCTGTATCCGCCCCTGGATATGACCTGATTGATACATACGCGTATGGCATGATCCCCTACCTCGGCAGCTATTTTCCACGCAACAACTGTTAGGAATATGATAGATGATAAGCTCAGTCAGTTGCTGGCATTCCATTATCGCCTGGTTAGGGTTAGTCACACGTGAGTGATGTGTGATCCCGTGAATGGGACTTTTTCGTGTATGGGGATATGGCTGTGCAAAATGTGAAGGACAACCACCACGCGAGAAAATATAAGTCTGGAACTACAGTCCACTTGATGATTTAATCAACTTGGGATGAGAACCGAACATGGTCCTCCGGGCCGGATGAACAAAACCTGTGGATTGAACAGTGTGTAGCTGAATCAGGCAACCTGCAAGTGAAACAGATGTGTAGGCTGGGCAAGACATGCTGGTGAATTACCTAGAATGAAAACCAAATGAGACAAAACCCTTGTGTATTGCGAATTGTGAAAACCAAAGAATGGAGAACTGCATGCGTGCTACCTACCTATGATATGACAAGGTAAGACTAATATGTGGGCAAGACTAATAACAGTCACCATGTCGGAAACAGGGAAAACAAATAGAGACAATGAAACTGAAACGCACTAAAGAGAGGACCAAGGCACCAAAAAGTTTCAACAAACTCAAGTCACTGTATGCCACAAAGGAAGTAGGTCCAGATGGCCTTGCAAATGCAATTCACCTGAATGAACAGCAATTGTGGATGCTTCAACAACTTGAAGCTAAGCTTGAGGATTTAGACATACAAGATGATTCTCCACACATACCAGTTGCGGATGAGGCTATCTTCAAGGCCAAGCGCATACTATCGAGAGTTGAGAAGACAGCTGACAGTGAAACCAAGATACAGACCCATGGGAGGTTTCAATGGGATGTTCACCCCCACAAGTACAGTGAAAACCGACTGTCATTGCCAGAATATTGGGAACTCTATGCAGTAACAGTCCGCAAAATGTTAAATACTTACCTGTGGAAAACTATGTTCATTTGGGAGGACACCTTGACGGAGAGGCAGCTCGTGCAATGAATGGACTACCTACAACTAAGGAGAATTATGCATTACGTGTAAAGAAAAACCGCAGTGCCCGCCCGAGTGTTGCCTCAATGATTTTCGAAAACCATGAGAGTATTTTCGAGTGGGGCGTATGTTAGGAAGAAGATAGATGGTAAGCATAGTACGTTACTGGTATTCCAGTATCGCCTCGTTAGGGTCAGTCACACGCGAGTGACGTGTGATTGCGTGAACGGGACTTTTTGTGTCTGGCGATCTGGTTGTACAAAATGTGAAGCACAACCAACACGCCAGAAAATATAAGTCTGGATCCACAGTCCACTCGATGGTTCAATCAATTTGGGATGAGAACCAAGCAACACCCAGGTGGGCCAAAAGACTTCCTCCGAAACATGACCAATGCACTTCAGAGTATTTGCATGGAAAAAGTCGATTTCTGTAGAATAGCACTCTCAATTTTGTAATGGAGGGACATTTGTCAAACATTTGTCAAACATCGGGCGACACCAAAAATAAAACCCGAATGCATCAATAAACAAAGCAATACAACCGAATAAAGCAAACAGATAACAGCAAAAATGCAGTGAATGTTTGGGACCCACCCGAGTATTAGCAATGACCATTGTCCACGATGCACGATTGGGACGACACGACAGCTTTGGCAAGCAAACACTTGCCAGACGTTGGGACGATGCCAAATCGCAGGACAGCTGTCAGGAGCTGAGGATAGAGAACATACCTACCTAAGCATATTTATGATATAGGTACCGGCACAATGCACACATCTCAGGTCGAATTCGTCAGGTCTTTTTGTGTAGTTCAAGACTACATATTGATATCATGCAGTGTGTGAACAGCCGATTCTGATGCTGGACAAGGTATGGAGTTTGTAGGTATATATACGGAATATAGGCTGTGCCTACAAATAGCATGTGCTGATATTGATTCAAGTATACATGCATCAGATGCTACCCAATAGCAGCCATTGGGTAGCCATTTCTTCGGAACTCTTTCAGAGCTGCTCGGCATTCGCCCTCCAGACTGACGGCAGCGTGGCCCAACAAATGATTGGTCACAAGTTTGTGAGCGCCAGCATCACCTTCAAGGACGCGGCAGTGAAAACAGTTTTCATCACGTCCCACATCGCTGAAGCCAGCGGAACAGCAAGACCACTGGAGGCGGTAAACGAGGCGCGGAAGATCCGCGCACGCATGATGGCAAGATAACCGGCAGCACCACAGACACCGAGTCCACTAACACTAGCTTCGAGGACGGACTGTGGCGAGCCCTCAAAGAAGAGCTGGGGCGGAACATCATGACGGTCCGGTGCGTCGCACATCGCCCCGATCTCGCTCTAGTGTCGTGAACACAGCGCCTGAGCTCTGGACCTGGAACGCCACGGTCGCGGCGGTCTGCACCTTCTTCCGGGCATCAAAGAACCGAACCGAAACGCTGACTGGTGCCCTTCCATCGGCAAAATCCATCCATCCATCCAGCCCTTCCATCGGCATCCCGCGTCACCACGATGTGCGCTTTGCACAGCATCTGCTCCAAGTGGTAAAGGCTGTCCTGAACAACCTGCCCGGCTGTCGGAAAGTGTGGCAGCAAGTGACCGAGACTGGAAGCGGGACGGATAAGTCAGAAGCGAAAGGATTCATCAAGACTTGGAACATGGCACAAGCGTGGCTCACTGCCCTGATCGGCAATATCCTCGAGGTGTGCCGAACGATTCAGAAGCAGCTGCAGCGGAGCGATCTCCTCAGCGACCTGCTCTCACCATCAGAGACGCGGCTGTTGCCAAGCTGGACCTGATGAGGGAGCAACCATTTCCGGGGAGGCGAGGAGTGGAACCACCAGTAGAGACGAGGAGAAAAACTGTTCACGCCTACGTCCCAACTTACCGAAGAGAGACGGACAGCATCCGATGGTGGAATAATCGGCCGAGTTCCCGTCCCAGCGGGTGAACACGGAGCAGGACAAGCTGATAACTAAGCTGAAGCGTGTCGTGATGGCGGAGACGTTGGCCGAGTTTGCGGACACCGGGAGGTATCTGTGAGAGTGGCTCTCCCCAGGATCGTCGGCCAGGTTCGCTGACGAAGCATGCGACCAGTGGCACCGAATCAAAGGCATTCCTCACCTGCCCCCGGACGCAGACGCCGGCGACAGAATGCCTGTGCGCCTGCGACAGCTGATCCCAGCGAACTTCTCTGTCCAGAGAACCCTCTGCGCACTCTCGGCCGTGCCACCACATTCCGTGCGAACAGAAAGAACCGTAAGCCACCACCGCATCAACGTGGACGACCGTCGTACGTCAATACGTCGGCGGAATCTAAAAGCGGCAGACTCACAGCGGTTCTGCATGGGGCGGGAACGGCCACCTACGACCTGATCCTCAACAGGTGCGCCCGACGCAACAGACCACCTCACGAGGACACAGGCGCGCACCCAGGATTTTTCCATGGGGGGGTGCCCGGACCGAAAAGGGCACTTGGCCGGCTCCAAAAGGGCACTTGACCGGCTCCAAAAGGGCACTTTGCGGCCCGGGGCACGCTGGAAGGTTTGCTGACCGGGGGGGGGTGAATTTTCCATGGGACACGTTATATGTTATAGCACCGAACCCTTGTATTTACAATAATATTTCCAAAAACATGCAGCCTGCATGCATTATGTCGTGAGATGAAGGTTGCCCGCTTACCTTTGATGTAAAAGCACGCAGGATGTGGATTTCTGGAAAGGATGATAACAGCTGACACGAAGGCGATGGTCCTGAAGGCAGGTGACATGTACACAAACATGTAACACAATAAAAATAGCGACGAAAGCTTCAGGGCACAGGGCAGGGCATAGGGCAGGGCATAGGGCAGGACACAGGGCAGGGCAGAGTTCACGGTACAGCACAAGGCACAGGGCAGGGTACAGGGCAGGGCACAGGGCACTTTTAGATCAAAAGGGCACCTAATTGGGACAGGCATAGGACAGGAAAGGGCACAGAGGAATGTCATTTTTAGGCCAAAAGGGCAGTTTTGGGCCCAAATGGCACCTTTGGCACAGGCGGGGCACATAAGGCAGGTGATTTTTGGGCTAAATTTGGGACATTCCGGCCAAGAGGGCACTTTTCGGTCAAAAGGGCACTTTTGGCCAAAAGGGCAGTTTGGTCTCATGGGGGGGGGGCGGGCCCCCTGCCCCCCTCCGGTGCGCCTATGCGAGGACACATATCGGGAGAAGGGCTTCTTAAAAAGTTATTCAGGGACACCTTCAGTGGCATGTGAACTGTGAAATTTGACCATTGTGCCTGCTACCCAACTAGCCATGTGGTGTCTAGTCCCTCCGATCGCCCATGTATGAAACAGAGCAGATTGTATTTTGCGGTCGGTCAACTATCAAATGTTATCACATGCTTTGTCATCCAAGAAGAAATCATAGCTTCACATAGGCGACTTGGTTGTTGCTATGATGCCGGGCCAAGCCTGGCAGGTTGAACACTTGTTTATCAACGGAAACACCCTCAGGTACATACAGTTGCATACTCTGTCTATCTCCGAGTGGTCCATGCATGATCTTGATGTAGAGATATTGGATTGAGAGGAGCATACCTAGGTAACTGAGGTGGGTGTGTGTTGATATGCTTGACAGGTCAAGATGTAAGCACTGAGCTTCATGGCTGTTTAACTGGATCTCGATTGAGGTGATAAAGGTTAAAGATCTTAAAGGAATCTTGGTTCTGACGATGTGATGCCGGTGGATGAAAATACATCAGAGGTTCAGGAGATTGGAGCGATACGCGACGCATCAGTTGCTGTATCTAGTCCAGTATAATCAAGTTACTTTCTGTCGTCAAGTGTTAAGTTCAAATGAGTTCTACGTCGTGTAACTTAACGCAGGTACCATATCTATGGTCATAGCTTTATCACCCGCCAGCAAAGAATGTCTGCTCATCAGATGTCACGTTATTGTGACATTGTGCCATACATAATCAAGCCATTGTCTGGCAAATGGCATCAGAGGAAACGCAGACGTGTGGACTGTGGTGGCGAGACCTGTCGAGTGTGGACTGTGGTGGCGAGGCCTGTCGAGTGTGGACTGTGGTGGCGAGGCCTGTCGAGTGTGGACTGTGGTGGCGAGGCCTGTCGAGTGTGGACTGTGGTGGCGAGACCTGTCGAGTGTGGACTGTGGTGGCGAGGCCTGTCGAGTGTGGACTGTGGTGGCGAGACCTGTCGAGTGTGGACTGTGGTGGCGAGGCCTGTCGAGTGTGGACTGTGGTGGCGAGGCCTGTCGAGTGTGGACTGTGGTGGCGAGACCTGTCGAGTGTGGACTGTGGTGGCGAGGCCTGTCGAGTGTGGACTGTGGTGGCGAGGCCTGTCGAGTGTGGACTGTGGTGGCGAGACCTGTCGAGTGTGGACTGTGGTGGCGAGGCCTGTCGAGTGTGGACTGTGGTGGCGAGACCTGTCGAGTGTGGACTGTGGTGGCGAGGCCTGTCGAGTGTGGACTGTGGTGGCGAGGCCTGTCGAGTGTGGACTGTGGTGGCGAGACCTGTCGAGTGTGGACTGTGGTGGCGAGGCCTGTCGAGTGTGGACTGTGGTGGCGAGGCCTGTCGAGTGTGGACTGTGGTGGCGAGACCTGTCGAGTGTGGACTGTGGTGGCGAGGCCTGTCGAGTGTGGACTGTGGTGGCGAGACCTGTCGAGTGTGGACTGTGGTGGCGAGGCCTGTCGAGTGTGGACTGTGGTGGCGAGACCTGTCGAGTGTGGACTGTGGTGGCGAGGCCTGTCGAGTGTGGACTGTGGTGGCGAGGCCTGTCGAGTGTGGACTGTGGTGGCGAGGCCTGTCGAGTGTGGACTGTGGTGGCGAGGCCTGTCGAGTGTGGACTGTGGTGGCGAGACCTGTCGAGTGTGGACTGTGGTGGCGAGACCTGTCGAGTGTGGACTGTGGTGGCGAGGCCTGTCGAGTGTGGACTGTGGTGGCGAGACCTGTCGAGTGTGGACTGTGGTGGCGAGGCCTGTCGAGTGTGGACTGTGGTGGCGAGGCCTGTCGAGTGTGGACTGTGGTGGCGAGACCTGTCGAGTGGGTGACATTTCAGCGGGCCTTTTACGGCGAGTGCCATATCAGGGACTGCGACAGCGCAGCGAGGACTATTTGAGAGAGTGCTATTTGAGCGAGGTTGGCTCAGCGTCAGTTCAGCGATTGTCAACTTGCAGTGATTCTGCTGGGACGGATAGACTTGGCGCCGGGGCAAATCGCCTGTTCGGAAGGTGATACTGATTGTGAATACGTAAGATCCGCACGAAATTGCATTTTGAAAGTCGGATTTCTTAGAGTTCTGTCTGCTCGAACTGAAGCTGCTCGCCTGATGCAGACACAGTGACTGAAGCGCTCGAGATCGCCGCGTCAGCCACATGCGATGTACGCTATACAGGTAAGAACATACTTATCTAGCATACTACGGCATCTAGCAAACTATCAGGTCAATACTTATCTAGCTAGATCCGTTGGTGGCCAGCAAAATCGAGCTAGCTGCCTGGAATCGCAGTGCGGTTCATTCCACTCGTCCACCTAAGGGATGCGTCAATATCAAGCGAATATGGACGGTGTGTCTTGTTTGTTCTAGACAAGCTACCCATGTCACATTTTTACCTGATAATTGTATTCATCTTTCTCAAACTTTGCCAAAAAGTATCCCAATTTGTTTATACACTTGATCGAGAAAATGAAGCGTTCGGTCCTCCAGTGCATAGTGCATTTTTGACCAAATACAGATATAGAGACAGATGCAGATAGATACAGACACGGACTTGTATTGAGGTAATCCACAATGAACTTGTGGCTATTACAGCCTCGCGTTAACATGATAAAACAGCAGGGCAGAAAAGGTCAAAATCACAAAACAGTTACACCGGTGGTCATGCATGTCATAATACGATACAGCAGGGCGAGCAGCAGATCAGTCCGGCTCGGGCGGCACGGCAGACCGGTGCCACCGTAGGCGGCGATCGAAGATCGGCACGGTAAGCCGCATCAGTTCGGGTAGTACAGTGTCATATTAGACCGAAAAGTGCTCTTTTGCGGTTCAAAAAGTGCTCTTTTGCGGTTCAAAAACTGCCCTATTTGTTTCCAAAAAGTAACCTTTTGGTCCTGAAAAATGCCCTCCTGTGGCAGGGCCCCCAGTCAAAAATCCCTTTCAGATGCTCTGCAATAGCTGGGCGCCTAATTGAGTCTATGTTTTGGTCTCATTATATGAATTGGTTGGTTATTGGTTTTACGACACGTCGACCGTTGTGTCATATAGCGTCGCCAATCTCTCACGCCGATTGGTCGCGGGCGAAGAGTAGCGGCAGGTGAGACTCGAACCCACAATCTTTCGATTGTGAGACGAGCATCTTACCCCTAGACCACTCGTCCCCTTATATGAATTGGTCCAAATTGGTCAACCCAGAGTAAGGAAAACTTGCACAAGAGTTGCGAGAAACCCTACATCCCATCCAGCTTTAATACATCCTTCCTGCCAAACCTGATCTGGTAAGCTACGTCTAGCCGAAGAAGAAATAATGATGCATGCAAGAAGTAGAGGATTCCAGTACCTATCATTGCACATTGTTGTAACTATGTCCTTTATCTATCACATTTTCCCCTTTCATCACCATTTCAGGGATAATTTTGGACTCCACCACACTGGCATCAAATGAGCTTCCAGACACTGGTTGGTTAGTTGGTTGGTTATTGGTTATTGGTTTTACGACACGTCGACCGTTGAGTCATATAGCGTCGCCAATCTCTCACGCCGATTGGTCGCGGGTGAAGAGTAGCGACAGGTGAGACTCGAACCCACAATCTTTCGATTGTGAGACGAGCATCTTACCCCTAGACCACTCGTCCCCGAGCTTCCACACTGCCTGTGCTTGTGCTTGTAATGCCATGATTCATAAATATGTTGTTCTCCCTATGTTGATTTTTTCTTTCTTGTTAAAGTTGGCACAACTGAAGAAGTATTATTTCGTAAATAAGTTGAGGTTGTGGCCAGTGTCCATCGGTATTGATAGGTCAAAACCAGTGTTTGGCACTGGCATATGCCTAAAACAATTATAGCCGGCCGTGTCTAAGCTCTAGTTTTAAACCATCCACGATTATACCACGACCACAAACAACCTCAGGGCGCCCATTGGCTAATATTTAGCTGAGAGTGACCGAGATGCTAATAATATGCAGATAAACCCAGCAAATGATGCTCTCCGGAATACATAGGAGACAGCCCCTGGAAGAGGCAGCAAATTTCCACTGTGTATGGTGGCAGGAGCGCTGCTTTCTGGAGGCACCATGTGGAAAATAACGACAATAAACTTATACTGGCCATAAATGTGGAGCTAAGGAGTGTAAAAGCCGGTAGGCACCTACCTACAGCACCATGAAAATATTTGAGACAGATGAAGGAGCATCAGTGCACGTGTTGAAACGGTTGTCGTGTGCGGGCATCAGAAGTTGGTTTCAACCTATTAGAATTTGTACCTGAAAACCGTTCTGGAGACAAATTCTCTACCAAACTACCTGAATTCCTACCCTGCACAGGGACCTTCCAGTGAGGCATGGTGACCCTTCTGGTGAAGCCAGGGCCTTACAGTGAGATACGAGAGTGCAACGGAACACATTGTCAATGTGAGGCTCAGGGGCATTCCAGTTACAAAACAGTAAATATTGACCTGACCATGCCGAAAAATACGCAGGTCTAGACATTCCGAAGTATTATGCACGTGTTCGATGCTTACATATGCTTTCTTAGCGTGTGCAATGGATCTTGACGGACGTAGTTCAATTATTTACATGTATTCTGCATTGAAATTGTGCACATAAAGCATAACGATCACGGAAAGCACGAGTAGTGGAGCCAGGCATTCCCTTTGCCAGCGGTATGGACACCACGAGAGCCGCCCCCCCCATGCAGTTCGCGCTCTGCGCCCACATAGCTCAGTAAACATACATCAGCTTCACCACGGAGCAACGAAATTGGAATATGTGACACATAACGGCGCACGTGTAGATGCTCCACGCGTCGCACCACACGACGACGGCAGCCTCGCCGAAACCGGCCAACGACCCTGGCGCCGCGGCGGGCCCGGCACACACCTGCGGTTCTCGGTCGAGCCGCTAGATTCCTCTCAGCTGCGTGCACTCCGCGTCGACAGCGAGTGCGCGGCCTGTGTGGCGGAGGCCACCTCGTCCAGGAAGGAGGCGCTGTTGTGCACGCACGTGCCGCCCAGCAGCACGCGCACGCCCGACATGCTGCTGTTCACCTGGTGCACTGCGAGCGACTCCTCGTAGGTGATGCCGCCGACCATGAACACGATCACCTCGGTAGGCCTGAGGCACACACGGCATCCGACTTTCACATCACGTCGCCTACCCAGGGCAACTAATCCACTTAAACAAATTATTAGCAGAGGTTGACATGAATACCAAACATGAAGGTATTTCAGGTAGTGAAAATCACACAAATCGTCAGGTAAAGCATAATGAATTCAATCAAGATGGCTCGTGGGTTCTCACTGACCAGCCGGAGGCCGACAATGCCAATCAGTGAACCAAGATAGCCTGGTGGGTTCTCACTGACCAACCCGAGGACTGCGGTGGGTGTGACGAGGGGCTGCCGTGGATGTGATGAGGGGCTGCCATGGATGTAATGGGGGACTGTCGTGGGTGTGATGAGGGGCTGCCGTGGGTGTGATGAGGGATTGCCGTAGATGTAATGGGGGCTGTTGTGGGTGTGATGAGGGGCTGCCGTGGATGTGATGAGGGGCTGCCATGGATGTAATGGGGGACTGTCGTGGGTGTGATGAGGGGCTGCCGTGGGTGTGATGAGGGATTGCCGTAGATGTAATGGGGGCTGTTGTGGGTGTGATGAGGGGCTGCCGTGGATGTGATGAGGGGCTGCCGTGGATGTAATGGGGGACTGTCGTGGGTGTGATGGGGGACTGTCGTGGGTGTGATGAGGGGCTGCCGTGGGTGTGATGAGGGATTGCCGTAGATGTAATGGGGGCTGTTGTGGGTGTGATGAGGGGCTGCCGTGGATGTGATGAGGGATTGCCGGAGATGTAATGGGGGACTGTCGTGGGTGTGATGAGGGGTTGCCGTGGATGTGATGAGGGGCTGCCGTGGATGTGATGAGGGATTGCCGGAGATGTAATGTGGGACTGTCGTGGGTGTGATGAGGGGCTGCCGTGGATGTGATGAGGGATTGCCGTAGATGTAATGGGGGGCTGTTGTGGGTGTGATGAGGGGCTGTTGTGGGTGTGATGAGGGACTGCCGTGGGTGTGATGAGGGACTGCCGTGGGTGTGATGAGGGACTGTCGTGGATGTGATGAGGGATTGCCGTAGATGTAATGGGGGGCTGTTGTGAGTGTGATGAGGGGCTGCCATTGATATGATGAGGGGCTGCCGTGGATATGATGAGGGGCTGCCGTGGATATGATGAGGGGCTGCCGTGGATGCTATGAGACGCTGCTTTGGATGCCACTGTGATCACCTAATCCCCAACGACGCCGGTCGCCGTCGTCACCCTATCGCCCACCTGACGGGCTGACTGTAGCCGCTGTTGTGGTACGGGTAGGCGGTCTCTCTGAGCCGTCCCTTCAGCAGGTCGTCCAACAGACGCGACAGCAGCGGCTTGTGCTGGGTATAAATGTTGTCGACACCCTTGACACCCTGACGGACACACCGGCCACTCAGGGACGCTGCACGCGCCAGTATAGTTACGAACTCGATAAGGTTTGGTTACGACCCGTTACGACACAGTTTGTAGCCGAATTACATGCACTGGCTAACATGGCGCTACGCGCCACCACGTAAACAAATTGAACGATATCTCCAAAGACCGACATCCGCTGGCTGGCATCAGAAATGATTTTCAAAAAACTAAAATTTCAGGGTTTTAAAACATGAATGAAGTGTTGCCTTCATAGTGTTGCCACGAATACGGAATTGGCTTGTGCACATCAGCACCGCTCCCCCTCCCCCCAATAAAAACATGTTTAAAAAACTGCAAGGGTGAATCGAGGTCACTCACCTTGAGCGTACCTGGAATAATCGTCATCAAACGCAAGGTATATTGTAATGGATAAGCCGGTACCATAGTGATCACTGTCTTGTGCCTGAACATAAAACCACACCTAACCGCCATTTTGAGCATCCTAAATTTTGAAACAGATAGATTGTTATTAACCTCTATTCGAATCAAAGGCCTTTATTGTAAATACCACGGAACGTCCATGAACTCTCCGTCGAACACAACACGCAACATGCACTACGCATCACATTTTGAGGTGCCTTAATTTCCCCATTTTCCCCATAATACCGAAACACGGGTTGCCTTGGCAACCCGCGTTTGTCTTCGAGAGACGGGGTGTAGGGCTCTCGTGCTGCAGGCGTCGGGTCGGGTATCATGCCGTTGCCGGTAGGAAAATGTTGCGACCGTCTAGTTACCGGAGCAGTGTGACACGCGTTTTATTGATCCGAAAAATTAGTGGTAAATCACTATGACTGCGTGTTGCACGACGAAGTGTATTACTTCATGTTGCCCCCATCTATATGCAAATAACTTGGGACCATGAACAACCACCAATATGGTTGGTACACCAATACACGAACTTAGTTGAACTGGTCGCTATAGATGGCGCGGTGCGCGGCATCACTTAGCGAAGCGCCGACACATACCATTTCTTTGGACAAAGAATACAAGCAAGTTTGAGGGTGTATTACGAGTAAATTGGCAAAAACAAAATTTATGTAAGGCAAGGAAGACTACATCTGCATGAAGACATGATTTAAGCTATGAAAAAAGCTTTCAAAAGCGTGACGATTCAACTAGATCGAGTCAGGTCAGGTCTGGTCGTGTCGGGTTGGGTTGTGTCGGCTCGGGTCGTGTAGGGTTCGGTTGGATTGGGCCGGGTCAGGTCAGATCAGTTATGATAGTCGGGTTGGTTTGGGTAAAATCGAACTGAGTCTAGTCGCGCTGGGCCAGGTCACACATAACTGTTCTTATCGTATATACACGGCAGTAGACTCGCTTTGGTTTCGCACCGCAACCAAGCGACCACCACACAGACCTGCAACCGGCATTGGTCTCCTCTGTCCTGGCAAGACAGGGTTCGAGTAGCTTTGTGCGTTCGCGTGGTCCCCGGCTGGAAGTCAGCTGGCAACTGGTCCGATAAAACCAGGAACCGACACGGCACCGGGGCGGCCGTGGCGGTGCATTGCCGGAACGTTAATCCTCGGTCAAAATCATCCCATTGAACTGAACTCTCCGGATCGGGTGGTATAGAAATGGCTCACACGACAAGCTCTGTGTTTTGTGTATGACCCTGATCCGCAAAGCCATCCCAGTAAGGTGTGCTTTGTATATGAACCTGGTCCATAAAGCCACCGGATTAATAATTCGGACTGAATAAATATTAAAAGAAGCTGACGGCGGCTCACCTTGAAGAAGCGCTTGGTGACAGCCACCGGGTCGGCCTCGCCAAACAGGTCACTACTGCGGGACCGGGCGCCGCCGTAGTCCAGCATCGGATACACTAACTGCAACCGGTGGTCGTGTCAGAGGGCGTACACGCCAGCCGCACTGTAGTCCTTGAACACACCACGACTCTGTACACTGTACAGCCGCTGACACGGCATCCCATGGCGGCACGGGCAACTCGAAGCACACACGACACGACTGAGTCGAGTGGATCAGCATAGCAGACAGGAGTGTTTTTCGCAGTTAACATCTGCGCAACACGATTATCGTGTGATGTTAATCAGCATAAGCTGGTTCCGCCTTCAGAAGCCCAAGCCCTTGTATATCGAACGCATAAGCGCACACATATCGGATAATATCACACACAAGTCCAAGTTGGCTGTGATCCTCAGTTGATTCGGGTCCATTTTCACGCGGTGAATATCCCTAGCTAGGGCGGTCTTTAGTGTGGTACCTGCTGTCTGAATTTTCTGAGCTGAGCGTCTAAAGATATGACTCGCAGCTGACCACCACCACCGACTGATAACGCCGCTACATATCCCCTCCCCCCCCCACCCTCTGGGGTGTTCTTGATCCACATCGAAAACAAAATTCGGCGCCATATTTAAGCTTTCGATGTCCCTCGCCTGATACATTTGCATCTAACGCAACGGGCTAGAGGGTACCCCAAGTCGTCCAATATCGAATACTGGTGGGGGGAGGAAATATTTAAACAGAACACTGAACATTTAAAATGTCGTGTACATGCACCCGAAGGAGAAAAAAAAAGCTCAGCATTTCACTCGTTGGAAAATATTTGCATTACTAAAAGCTGCTTGGCAGGCACTTTGTTCCGCCTCCACAGCACCGCCACGGCTGACATTCAGGGAACATCCGAGACCAATTCAACTTCCGGCCGTCCAAAATACATGACTAATGGTACGTCATCGAGGCACAGCCAGTCAAACCAACCACTCGTCTTTCATCTTTACGATTGTGTCCGGGAAGCGACCACTTTGACTGCGGTGCTGCTGATGCAATACCACTCTGAGCATCCCAAAACGCATCGCTTTGTATTCATGAGCGTGTGACGACGGAAAGAACGGTGCCAGCGGTGCACTCATGGAGCGTTCTGATGCAACACCCATGACCCTATTGGGCGCAAAAGCGCATCGTAGACTCTCCATGCCCTGCTTTCATAAAATTTTGAAGACAGCCAATTGCACCTGACAGCGGAGGGCACTGGCTGGGATCAATGGGGAATTTATGGCAGTATTGGAACACGTCCCCAGGGTAGCGAACATTATTTTCTGACATGAACGAAAATGAAAATACAGTGTAACCGGCGCGCATCACTTCCCAACGTGAAGCAAGACACGACCGCCCCTTCTCAGACGTATAGTCTGAAATGTAATGTAATGCAATGTAACTGACTAAGAATAACTCTTGCAACCGCCATCTACATACACTGGTCCGCATTCACATCATAATACTGATCCAGCCACCCCCAGTAAACTGCGCACACCAGCCATTCAAAACACATTACCTTCTATTCTTTCAAGCGGCCTCCACATTTCCAGAAAACTTTCTCATTCGAAAACAACCTCCACCTCTCCAGACAACCCTCATCACCTCCGATAAACTCTGCCTTCCCGGACAACCTTCACCTGCCCAGACAACTTCAGCCTCCTCAGAAAACCTCCACGCTCCCGGACAACCTTCACCTTCTCAAGCAACCTCTGCCCCTTCAGACCTCAAACGTCTCACAGAGCCTCTACCTTTCGAGACAAACCCCAACTTCCAAGACAACTTGCACGTCCCAAGACAACACCCATTTCCGAAAAGAACTTCCACCGTCCCACATTTGCATCATGTGCCATCGTGTACATATTCGTGTGCCGTGAATGCAACAGGGCTTCCGGGACCAGATCGTGGTGTCATAACGTACAATTTCCGTACCTTTACGCGCAGCATCGTACCGTCGTGCAGCAGTCGTGCTCCTGCCCGTACCTGGATGTCGGGCTGGCGCAGCGTCACGGCGTACCTATGTGTACCGCAGGCGTACCTCTATGTACCGCCGGTGAACCTATATGTACCGCCGGTGTACCTCTATGTACCGACGGTGTACCTCAATTTACTGCCGGTCTATCTCCAGCAGTGGTAAATTATTCACGAAACAGGGTGGAATATACCACTTCCTGAACAATGAAGCGAAATCCTTCCCAAACGAGTATCGACATCGTGCTTCTTGATGTTTGTTTATGAAGTCTTTATGTCTCATTCCTAACTCCTAACAGTATCTCGTTTGTAGGCATCATGCTTATGCTCAAAATTACTGATCGTGATATACGAACATCTCGTAATATAATTTCAGGTAAAGGAATTACCTGTGATGTGGTATGTTATACAATACCAGTTTGATAGCATGGATATTGCTATGGTTGCCCTTATCGTGAATATAAGTATCCATAGATTAGGTATCTCTCAAACAAACAAAAAGACGTACTTTATAAGCACACTATTAGCTCAAAATTTGGTTCGAAGTATTTGAAAGACATTGTGATATCGTTTCCATGGAGAAATTTCACATCCTCCTGTACTCGTTTCGACATCTCATGCCTGACGAAAAACCATTATTTTAGCACTGATCTGCAGGCGCAGATGAAGTGCGTCGATACACTGTACAGACGGACCTTGATGTACTTGTCGGAGACGCCGCCGCGACGCAGCGTGTCCACCAGCCGGTTGATGTCGTTGTTGGCGTGCGTCTCGTACCGCAGCGCGTACAGCAGCACCAGCCGCGACGCGTCCAGCTCGCGCGTCTTCTCCGAGCTCAGCAGCCGGTATATCCGCTGCGGCCGGTCACCGTCACGGGCAGGGTTACGGTCAAGGTCATCGATGGAGGGCACGTCCAGATGACAGTTACAGTTGCCGTAAGGGTAGAGTGACCAACCGCTATAGTGACGGTCACTGCAAAGGCTGGTCGCAGCCGTTTGTGGCTACGCCGAAAGTCGTCGTCGGAATAAGTAAAGTTTTGCATGACACCATGAGAATGGGAAATCAGGCTGAACGCTCTGGTTCCATGACCAACGAATATAACTACCACTGAAAAACAATTATTGGAGGTGGGGAATGTATTTCCGCTTCCCTGCCGTAAAAAAAAAACATGTCCTGGGCCGGATCTGGATTGGAGTGACGGTCTCAGCGACGGTTAGGGTACGGCTCATAGCCGGTCACCACGCCGGTCCCGCGTCTTTGAGATATTTCCAGATATGTATCAGACGGGGTGCATTTCGCTGTCGCTACGCCAGCTTTATTCACGACGGTACATACGAGCACCTCCCGGCAGCGATAGTAATCCCAAGACACATCTGACAAACATCTGACAAACATCTGACAAACATCTGACAAACATCTGACTGGCGCAGCCGCCCCAGCTAATCCGGCCTTAGTGGAGTGTTCCACCACATATCTTCTGTTTGTTTATTGGGTGGTTCTCGACGCACTTTATGCACGATCACGGCTAATGGCGCCGCCCACGCGGTTTTTCCGGTGGGCCGCGGGATTGGGAAATGTCCTGAGCGGTGCGAGTGTCACCACCTCTCTTCATCAAAGCAACCAAGCTCATGAAAGCATAGACATCGGAAGGAGATAGGAGAATAAGGTTTTTAGACCGGGAAAGAACCTAGAATCGTTAGGTTATATAAGAGTAGGCAATATTTTCATTTTCATATAAGCTTCGCTTGCCTTTATGTAGTGAGATATGAAGTATCCCTCAAAAGCCGCATATCCGACCTCAGCTCCGGTCACACTGAAGTGCTTGACCTGACAGGGCTCGGTCACACTGGTCTGTCTAGCCCAACCTGACCTGACTTGAGATCGGCTCAGGTCACTGAAGTGCCTAGCCTCACAGGGTCTGGCCACACTGATCAGCCTAGCTTGACCTTACCTGATCCGACAGGTTCCGGTCCCGCTGATCTGCCTAGTTTGACCTAACCTGACCTGACAGGGTCGGATCACACCGACCCGCCCAGCCTGATCTGGCTTGACATCAGCTCATGTCACAATACTGCCTGACCTCACAGGGTCCAGTGGCACTGGTCTGCATTGTCCGACCTGGCCTGACCTCGGCTCAGATCACGCTGAAGCGCCTGACCTGACCGGATCTGGTTGCACTGATCTGTCTAGCCAAACCAGACGTGGCCTGGGGGAAGGAAGGCGGGGTCCACGCAACAAGCTCTTCATGGAATAGCATCATGTTCCGTAACACCACCCCAGTAAACACCACGATTACACATATACGAACGAAAAATATCCTGGCATCAGCATGGCGCGAGCCCGTGTCAGGCGGTTGGTCAGTTGGCCAATTGGGCGCCCATCCGATCAGGGATCAGGAATCAGGTCAGACCCAGCAGATCAGTACAGCCGATGAAATGAGCCAATGTCGGGCAGCTTAGTGCGAACCAAGGCCGCGAAAGGCTGGGTTAAGCTAGTGGCAGATCATGCCGGTGGCCAAAAACTGGTGTTAATCGGCTAAAGTCAGCTCGAGCTGAGGTGACGAGTGGTCTAGGGGTAAGATGCTCGTCTCACAATCGAAAGATGGTGGGTTCGAATCTCACCTGTCGCTACTCTTCGCCCGCGACCAATCGGCGTGAGAGATTGGCGACGCTATATGACTCAACGGTCGACGTGTCGTAAAACCAATAACCAACCAGCTCGAGCTGACAAGAAGATTTACATATCAATTATAGTATACCAGTGCCAGACGCCAGTATGGTGCTGGACGAGCGAGCCACGAGGCGTGCTATGGTTATACCACGCTTCCGGGATCGGGCACCATACAGCGACAGGGAACTTCGGAACTGATCGCAACTGCGATCTCTTGGCGGTCGGTGAAGGCTCATCGCGTTCAAGCTTAATGGAAGTCCGCACGCTTGGGAAATAAGTAAAACTGCTTCCGGGAATTTGGCACAGCGCACTCAACTTTCGGACGGGTGCTACATATTAGGCAGATGAAGTTGGCTGTTAGCAATAGTGCCTGCAGTTTCGGTGTATGGCCATTGAAGAAAAAAACATCCGACTCCGCTATATATATATGTATGTATGTATGTATGTATGTACGTATGTATGTATGTGTATGTATATATATATATATATATATATATATATATATACATACATACATACATACATACATACATACATACATACATACATACATACATACATACATACATACATACATACATACATACATACATACATATATTTATATATATATATATATATATAATATATTACATTAGCATCAGCTTGTCAAGACGTTTCTCTTTATTTTAAAGCTTCGTCAGTTTGAGAGCACGTCACAGTGCAATTGCGTCAAACAAATATTTGAATTTTGAAAGATCATCAGACAAAACTTGCACACCACCTCCTTCCTCTGGACACGTAAATTTTACGCTCGATGGTGCATACACGCTGTACATCACCATTCCACAGAACAGGTTATCGTTTCACCATTTCACAGCAATCAGGTTATCACTTTTTTAAATTTTCTCCACCCTGGTTAACGACCGTGCGTAAGAGCCCTATCCATCTCTGTTCCCTAATACGTCTACACTTCGTTGAATTTTGCCACGCTCTTTCCAGACCAACTGCACATCTGCAATGGAATGACCGTCCTCATGGGAATGAATTGCTACGGGAGTGCTATACTCTTTTCGAATACTCGATAGATGATTTTCTATGCGGGTATTTAAAGTTCCTCCTGCTTCTCCAACATAAAAAATTGAGCTGCATTTTGTGCACCATATACCATATACTACATTATTTGCCCTGCATCCAACCGTCCTATCATAAGTGCACTCAATTCCAGTGGGACCCTTCACCGTATCACCCCCCACATACACACGTTTGCATATCACACAGTTATTGTCACACGCTTGCTTCCCCTGGGTCCTGCCTATGATAATTATCTGGGTTTTGCCGTGCACAAGATGGTCTGGAAGATTTCTCCCTCTTTTGAAATTTTGATAGGCAGGACCCAGGGAAAGCAAGCGTGTGGCAATAATTGTGTAATATGTAAACGTGTGTATGTGCGGGTGATAAGGTGAAGGATCCCACTGGAATTGAGTGCACTTATGATAGGACGGCTGGATGCAGGACGAATAATGTAGTATATGACATATGGTGTGCAAAATGCACCTCATTTTTATGTTGGAGAAACAGGAGGAACTTTATATACCCGCATAGAAAATCATCTATCGAGCATTCTAAAAGAGCATAGCACTCACGTAGCAATTCATTTCCATGAGGAGGGTCATTCCATTGAAGATTTGCGGGTAGTTGGTCTGAAAAGAGTATGGCAAAATTCAACGCAGTATAGACGTATTAGGGAACAGAGATGGATAGGGCTCTTACGTACGGACGTTAACCAGGGTGGATAAAAAAAGATAACCTGATTGCTGCGAAATGGTGAAACGATAACCTGTGCTGTGGAATGGTGATGTACAGCGTGTATGTACCATCGAGCGTAAAATGTATGTGTCCAGAGGAAGGAGGTGGTGTGCAAGTTTTGTCCGGTGATCTTCCAAAATAAAAATATTTATTTGACGCAATTGTGATGTGGCGTGCTCTGAAATTGACGAAGCTTTGAAATAAAGAGAAACGTCTGGACAAGCTGATGTTAATTTAGCTAATAATATGGAGAGGTAGCTGAATATATACCAGAGCTGAATACATGTCGACCCAGTTTATATCAGACAGGTCAGTGGACAGAACCGATTTCATCAGATCACACCATGCAGTACATTATGTCCAGACCCGGTGGCCAGGTCAGACTGGCCAGATCCGCGTGGGGCCGGGCGAATCTGTGTGACCAGAGCCGGGGTCGGGTCGGGTCGGGTCGGGTCGGGTCGGGTCGGGTCGGGTCGGGTCGGGTCGGGTCGGGTCGGGTCGGGTCGGGTCGGGTCGGGTCGGGTCGGGTCGGGTCGGGTCGGGTCGGGTCGGGTCGGGTCGGGTCGGGTCGGCTCGGGTCGGGTCAGGTGCGGTGGGCTCACCTGCAGACTCTGCTGGTGCTCGTCGTGACAGGCGAGCTCCTGCTCGGTCTCGGACACCTCCAGCAGAGCGTGCCGGTCCACCAGTCGCGACAGCTCGCCCACCACCGTCACGTGCTTGGCCACTGTGCCCGACATCTTCTTGAACTGCGGGTACATCTCGACAAACTGCTTCATGTCCGAGATGCTCTCCACCTTCTTCTGGCTCTGCAGCTTCTTCTGGTACTCGTCCATCAGGCCCTTGATGGTTTGGCCGATCTCGCCGAAATTTGAGAATAAGTTCTGGCGGAGAGCGAACGGCAGATCGGTTCCCGGGAGACCACTGGTTCGGCTGCACAGCCAACGTCCTCCATGTGTTGACCAACGCGACCCAGATAGACACAGCTGCCTGCATTATATTTACATTTTTACTCCTCCGAATCTTACGTATTTATTCCTACGATCTGTAAAATATTGCATTTCTTCCACCTGAAAAGGTCATAACAATAAAACATGTCAAGTGGATATTGGTTTCACGACACATCGACCGTTTAGTCATATAGCGTCGCCAATCTCTCACGCCGATTGGTCGCGGGCGAAGAGTAGCGACAGGTGACATGTACAAGTGGAAATGCCAAAGCAAACATATATTCCTTGATTGTTTCAACCGAATGAATTTCCTCAAGTAATTGTTCTTGAGCACGTCCAACACAAAACACGTACGTTCAACACCTGCAACAAAACAAATGCAGCGTGTATCCGCAACCAGCGAGGGCGAAACCCGAGCCAGCCTACAATTATGTATATACGAAAAGATTGATATGAGGCACCAATCCAGACCATCACGCTTCTGAAATATTGCTCGGTTTGTGTTTCCACCATGTTTCATGTTCTGCTTTACTCATTAGAATATATATTTTAAACTGGGAATTGTACCACCCTCCATCGGAATACTTCCTCTGAAGTATTCCAACGTTTCAGTACTGGTTTCATGTTTCATGCTCCGAATAGTTTCCTGTACTGCTTTACTCACTAAAATATAGATTTTCAACTAGGAATTGTAGCACCCTTCATCGGAATACTTCCTCTGATGTATTCCGACGTTTCATTACTGGTTTTATGTTTTATGTTAAGGATAGTTTCACGTACTGCTTTATTCACTAAAATAAAGAGATAATATGTATAGATTTTTAACTGGGAATTGTGCCATCTTTCGTCGGACTACTCCCTCTGAAGTACTCGCAATTTGTATCCACGTAGTTCGCTTTGTGCCAGCATTTTCGGCGCCCGTACAGCTCACGGTGCCAGGCCGGCCGACCACCGGGCACGTGGTTATCACATGTCACGTGACCTACGTGCCCCGAGCGTCGGTGGTCGGGGCCAGGTGGTAGGGGCATGCAAGACTCCGCAGTGAACGGTTGTGTGGCGTAAAATAAGCGTGAGTGTTGCAAGGCAGAAGGGAACGTCATACAGTGCGACGCATACCACCTATCCCAAACGTTCAGCATTGTGTATAAGGCAGAAGGAAGCGTTATACAGTCTCACGCACACTACCTATCCCAACCGTTCAGCATAGTGCATTGACGTTTAAACACAAGCACCGCATTCGGCAGAGAAGCCCAATGTCGGCACGAATGAATTGGCCTTCAATGCGCTTATAGCAAAACTTTCAAGAAACATAGCCGAAATCGTGCTCATCTCTGCAACATGATACACGTAATCCAACTTAGCCGCATTGTGCCAAACTACCGAAATCGGTTGCACCCACTCCGGAAATGCTGGCACTTCCTCCCACATTGGCCGCACCGCTACTCGGTGGTGTGGCCGCGGAGCGCGGCTGCGGTCGATCGGCAGCCAACCGGCAGGTTTTCTGCCGCGGCGGGATACGCCCGGCCCTGTGCCCGCACCACGGCAGCCCCGTAGCCCTCGCTCAGCCTCTCTAATGGCGCCATTGGGTGCAATATAACCCAGTGGGGTTGACGCACCCTAAAACCCCAATAATCATCTAATGGCGCCATATACCAGCGTTCGGTTACGTACCGGCAGCCACCAGGAGCGGAGGTCACGCAAATACCCATGCACCCTGTGCCGCATAAGTTTGACATCGTCACATGTCACCAAATGAAAGATGGAGAGGATACAATCCATTAACAGACGCATCATGACTTAGATAATGAATCGCACAGTTCCTGGGAGCATGAATGGCTCTACTTCTCACCCCCATCCCTCCCCCATTGATCTCTGTCATGCAACCAATGGCATTGTTGGTCACGCGAAAGCGCTAGTATATACAAATGTTTTCATCGCTGTAACGGCCATTTCACGTTACAAAATAACTACAGCATACCTTTCAGTTCAACGCATATAGAGTGTCTTGTATAAAGCTTATGCACTTGCCGACATAATATTATCTTTCCGATAAGAATACCTGACAAGTATGTTGTACAACCATAAAAGAACACCAGAGCGTCAATATTGATGTATCAATCGATAGACCCAAACAAGGGGCAAGTCTGAAAATTGACCAAACCATCACCCTAGCCACGGTACACATACTTACTGGTGCCATCATAATGAAATGGAACCGGTACCGTCATGATGATGATTATTGGGGTTTTAGGGTGCGACAACCCCAGTGGGTTATATTGCACCCATAATAAGCTTGCTTAATCACACATCAGATTGTCACATATGAAGAGCGCTTAATATAACATATCTGGGGAAGCAAATTATAAGCTAGGAAGGTGTGTATATTACTTCAAATCCTATATCTGCAAGGAAGCACAAAACTGCTGTTTTGTATAAATCGGGAATCATTTCCCAACAAGTCGTCCAACTTCAGAGTATTAGCATCATATCCGAAGTGACGCCTACGTTCTTCCGTATATACTCGGCACGCCACCACCAAATGGTGCAGTTAGCGCGGCATTACACCTCACACATTTCGGCCTTTCTTCCCAGCACAATAAATACCTATGTGTGGCTAGCGTGTGACCAATTCTGAGTCGACAAATGGCCACCTCGTCCCTTCTAGTTTGGCTGAAGCACGAGGGCCACAGTGCTAGGTGTGGTTTGATTTGCTTTAATTTGTTGAACTCCACTTGATCCCATCTGCCCTGCCACTGTCTAAGAATAAATGATGAGATAATTGGGTAGTGATCACTGGCTGGAAGTGGGAGCACGCGTCTACTTGGTGCTTGTGCTGCACGCCTTGCAGCCTGATCGGCCAGCTCGTTACCACGTATTCCGACATGTGCAGGGATCCAGCAAAGTGTTACTTTTTTCCCATATGATGTATCGAAGTAAGTTGCAATAAAATGTATCGTACAATGACATGCTGCTGGTTAAAACTGCGCAACGCCAAGACTGCTCAGAGAATCAGTGAAAATAACATGTATATCCTCGTCGTCGACCTCGATGTATGAAAGGGGTTTGCTGATGGCTATCAACTCGGCAGTGAAGACTGTGGCGTGTGGCGGCAGGGGAAAAGATCTTGTGGTGGATCCTCTAACGAAACCGGTACCGTCATGACATACCGCGCCGACCGTACTAGTATTCTCCTACTGGTACCGTTATAATTAAATGGCCATATAAATGACTACGTAAATAAATCAGCCAAAGAGTACTCGAAATTAATCAACAAAAGCGAATCGTGGGTTATCAATCAGGCTAGGATATTTCCCTGGGAAGGGATTACACTAACATGTACAGGAGGTCGTGGATTAAACTCCTTACATCGTCATGGGAAGTAGCTATGAAGCCAGTACTGTCAAGGCCGTAGGTGGAAAATTTATTCTTTTTGAGGTGCCTGTGCACCCCTGAAACCTGCAGAGCACCAGTGAAGCATATACAAACCGATGAGAAATACCCCTGAACGTGTTCAGGTCGTTTTAAAATCAATGGAAAGAACCCCTTAAAATGTATGCCATTATCCACCAATAACTGGAGCATGTAGGTTCATCCAGATACTGGTCCCGACACCACCTCCACGGCAACCACACAACCGACAGACTCGACGTCTACTAAAACGCCATTACACACCTTGACAACTATAACGCACTACCATCAAGTGCGAGGGCACCGACTGAAGAGCAACCGATGCCGTCTCGCCCTGCCTGGCCACCCACCTGCGCGTAGAAATCGTCGTGCTCGGCGGACATCACCACCTCTCTCAGCTCGGCCGGCACGTTCGGCACCTCGGCCAAGCTGACGCGGTTGTTGGAGATGGTGAGCAGCTCGTGCATCATCGCTTGGTACGTCCACTGTCGGCAGTTGAGGGGAGATATAGTGATAGTGTCACAGCAGGCAGTTGGTGCCTACACGTTGGTGAAACTTCAAACGTCCAAACGTCCACTGTCGGCAGTTGGGGGGGGAGATACAGTGCTGGTGTCGCAACTGGCAGCAGGTGCCCACACATTAGCGAAACTTCAAACGCCTTGTTACGGCACTGGTCTGCCATGGCTCTCAATCTCAAACATCGTCTAAACGTCCACTGTCGGCAGTCAAGGGGAAATACAGTGCTGATGTCACAACTGGCAGCTGGTGCCTACACGTTAGTGAATCTTCAAATGCCTAAGCGTCTGCGACGGCTATATTTGCATCCAGCATTTAGCACGTGTTTACCAACAACATAGAAACAATACGCCAACAGGGGAGATCAGGGTCCCACCTGGTTCATCAGGGAGATAAGGGCAGAGTTGGAAAAATACTCTGTTCATGGATTTTTGCAATCCAGAACATTATTATCTCCAGAAAATTATCCTCTCAATGTTCTCATTTGGGGATGGGGATGGGGATAGCATGGTGCTGTTTGAAAGTGAGCTACTCGGTGATAAAGTGTGCAAGATTCACTGGAAGGTACAAACTGAGATTCTGATGTCAAAGGTTTAATGATAAACATTTGATGAAATCCATATTCGATTACACAAAAATGTTCCTCTCCACATCCAGGATTACGAGATACAAATCCAACCCTGGACGAGAGCCGCATCTGGTTCGGCAGACCAGGATCGCACATTGTTCAGCAGCTCAAAGCCCACCCGGTTCAACGGAAGAAACCAATGCCCACCTGGTTCAGCATGAGGCTAGGGTCCATCTGGTTTAGTAGGAGACCAATGCCCTCCTGGTTCAGTAAGAGAGACTAAGACCCACCTGATTCGGCAGGGACACACCTCAACAGCACAAGATCAGCCCCCCCCTCCCCCCCATCAGGTTCAGCAGGAGTCCGGGGCCCACCTGGTTCGGCAGAAGAAACTAAGACCCACCTGGCTCAGCAGGAGAAACTAAGACCCATCTGGTTCAGCAGGGATACGCATCACCAGCACAAGATCAGGCCCACATCAGGTTCAGCAGGAGTCCGGGCCCACCTGGTTCAGCAGGAGAAACTAAGACCCACCTGGTTCAGCAGGGATACACCTCACCAGCACAAGATCAGGCCCCCATCAGGTTCAGCAGGAGTCCGGGGCCCACCTGGTTCAGCAGGAGAGACTAAGACCCACCTGGTTCAGCAGGGATACACCTCACCAGCACAAGATCAGGCCCCCATCAGGTTTAGCAGGAGTCCGGGGCCCACCTGGTTCAACAGGAGAAACAAGACCCACCTGGTTCAGCAGGGATACACCTCACCAGCACAAGATCAGGCCCCCACCAGGTTCAGCAGGAGTCCGGGGCCCACCTGGTTCAGCAGGAGAGACTAAGACCCACCTGGTTCAGCAGGGATACACCTTACCAGCACAAGATCAGGCCCCCATCAGGTTCAGCAGGAGTCTGGGGCCCACCTGGTTCAGCAGGAGAAACTAAGACCCACCTGGTTCAGCAGGGATACACCTCACCAGCACAAGATCAGGCCCCCATCAGGTTCAGCAGGAGTCCGGGGCCCACCTGGTTCAGCAGGAGAGACTAAGACCCACCTGGTTCAGCAGGGATACACCTCACCAGCACAAGATCAGGCCCCCATCAGGTTCAGCATGAGTCCGGGACCCACCTGGTTCAGCAGGAGAGACTAAGACCCACCTGGTTCAGCAGGGATACACCTCACCAGCACAAGATCAGGCCCCCATCAGGTTCAGTAGGAGTCCGGGGCCCACCTGGTTCAGCAGGAGAGACTAAGACCCACCTGGTTCAGCAGGGATACACCTCACCAGCACAAGATCAGGCCTCCATCAGGTTCAGCAGGAGTCCGGGACCCACCTGGTTCAGCAGGAGAGACTAAGACCCACCTGGTTCAGCAGGGATACACCTCACCAGCACAAGATCAGGCCCCCATCAGGCTCAGCAGGAGTCTGGGGCCCACCTGGTTCAGCAGGAGAAACTAAGACCCACCTGGTTCAGCAGGGATACACCTCACCAGCACAAGATCAGGCCCCCACCAGGTTCAGCAGGAGTCCGGGACCCACCAGGTTCAGCAGGAGTCCGGGACCCACCTGGTTCAGCAGGGGCGTCACGCTGTCGTCGCGTCTGTCCAAGATCAGCAGCAGCGGCGGCGGATCCACACGGCGGAAGCTGAACAGAGTCGCCTCCTTGGTGAACGACAGCTGGGGACGCAGGACACGTCAGCACTGCCGCATCGACACACGTCAAAGCTGGCGTGCACGTGACACGTGCCACGGCAGCACGACACACGCTACAGGTCACGGCATCATGACATACGTCGCAGGTCACCCTTCACACGGCGGCAAGACACAGCGAAGTCTAGCTCACCTCAAAACGGCAAAAGTCCGAATGCGAATAAGGTCACAAATGCATAACGTATCAGGGCACGAACTCCTGAATCGATGATCGCGTGGCCACTGGTAAATTGGCTGATTATAACTGGAACTTAGCCATGTACCGACACCACTGACAAGCTTATCTAAGCGATTCCCGGAGGGAGTTGAAAATTGTAGCATATTACTTGTATGTTAGTGCTGAGGCACGGTATACATCAGACATGCCTGCATGTTGATCAGGGCAGAGTGGCAATGTCCCCAGATCGCTCGAGCGATCCGAGGTCATTGCCACTCGCTCGAGCGAAGAGCTGACCGCTCCCCGGCCTCGAGTCACTCACTCGGACGCTCTCGGCCAGCTTCCGGCACATCTCCGATGAGTTCTGGTAGCGAATGATGGGACACTTTTTGAGCGAGAGCAGCAGGGCGGCCACGCCCTGTGTAGCTCGCACCAGGCCCGGCTGCGTCCAGGCCAGGCCTGCGACAAAGGTCACCGTGCGTCAGCCTCACACCAGCTGGTGGCCACATTAGACCCGCACCAGGCCCGGCTGCGTCCAGGCCAGGCCTGCGACAAAGGTCGCCGTGCGTCAGCCCCACACCAGCTGGTCGCCACATTAGACCCGCACCAGGCCCGGCTGCGTCCAGGCCAGGCCTGCGACAAAGGCCACCTTGCGTCAGCCCCACACCAGCTGGTCGCCACCGCATCAGACTCAGCGTCGGTCACGAGCCCACCGTCTCCGACGCAGACTGATTAGACGTTGTCATCCGCTGTTTCTAGTCACCCGCAGAGGTTTCATCCGTGGGCGACGCGGGAGGATACAGCTTCGTGCTGGCATAACGTCAGATGGGGAGATTGTAACTGGGCGCGAAACACCAGAGCGAACGTGGGGCTGCTGTGATCCGCGACTCTTACATTTCTGATGCATATCAAATTCAGTTTTTGTTCACCAATTCACCAAACTTCAAAATTTGGATGAGCAATGGCACAGCTTGCGATAGTGTTCCACTCCCACTTACAAATAAATGTCCAACTCTTTAAAGTATGGCCATCAAACACGTTTTGAGAACATCCACGGAAACCAAAGCACAGTATGAATGTATTCCTTCAGGAATACGCCTCCAATCCATGTAGCAATGAGCATTGATCCATTCTTGGCCAATTACCTGCTCCTCTACTCTCACCAAGTTTTCATCTCAATTATTGTCAACTGTCAATAATAATACAATAATAAGCAACAATTATTATTAATATTTGTACAATCAAACACAATGGGGAAAGCTGAACTATGCACACTTACATACTGACTCCAAGAGAAGTCTGTGCTGGAAAGCTCTGGTAGCAAAGCTATCAATCTACGGCACACGAGTGGCAATAATTATGTGAACGTTCCCTCCCTGAACAGGTGCGAACTCCCATTCCAGTTACCCTTTCTAAACTGTGGCAACGTCAGAACCGGATATATGGATGGCGTGTTGGTGTCATAACACCTTGCTTACCTTGGGGTCCACAACCCGGTGGAACCCCAAATTATATTACTGGCGACGACGAATGACGAATTGTTGCCAAAATAACGAGAAAATGAAAACGTAGGGCGAATATTTTCCATCAGTCCAACATCAATACGCACGTAGGTCAATACACACATCAAGTAGAGGTCGCACTGTTAGGAAATAATGCTGGCAAAGCAGTTCCTAAACTGGCGATAGCAATAGCACGGCAAGCAAACGATTATTCAGACGTTATGATTTATTATTGCAGATCTTGACAAACCTTAATGTCAGCACAAGCCATCTTCAAAATAGCGTTGCTTTTTGTCGGAAACTCCACTTCGCTGGGTGAGATCTACATCTGTTGTTGAAATACAAAGATTGACCCAATGGTTTTGAAAACATTACTTCAGGACTACGCCTGCAGAGCATGAACTAGACATATTTTTGTAAGGCACATGGGATAAGGTGGAGTTGAATTAGACTACAATAGTCATGTTTAAAATATCGTCATTCAGTCTGCTTGTTTTTACACAGCAAACCCAGAGGGGGACCGGTGTTGTGGGTATCGTATCAGGTTCCCGATTCTTCCCTTCAACAAAGACTGAATGGCCTCGTTGCAGTTATTCACTCTGGCTGTCGCTTCAAATGCCCTGTATGCAGCTGCCATTGTCCACCCTGACTGTAGCTGCAGCCATCCACCCGACTGCAGGTTGGTTGGTTGGTTATCGGTTTTACGACACGTCGACCGTTGAGTCATGTAGCGTCGCCAATCTCTCACGCCGATTGGTCGCGGGCGAAGAGTAGCGACAGGTGAGACTCGAACCCACAACTAGGGGGGATAATTTGGCAATTTTGGAATTCGCATGTGTCCATCGGGGGATATATATTTCAGACAATTTTAAGCATTTTTCCAATATATATTCTGTTTCGATCTTCAAAAAAAACCTACTAGGGCCAAATTACTTTTTTCGTGTCCGGCGCCGCTCGGCGCGGGGCGCAGGCACGGCGCCATAAGGGCGGCCGGCCCACCGCCCGGCGGCTGAAAATCGCCTCTATCGGCAGCGCGGCGGCTAACACTGCACGGATACCCGGCACGTAGCCAGGATTTTGCTCAGGGATGGGGCCACGGCCCAAAACACCGGCGAAATGGGTCGCCAATTCACGCTTTTGCTACCGGAGAGGGGGGGCGGTTTGCTCTCTGAGGGTTTTGAAACAAGTCTTTCCATGCAACGATACATTTTTCGGTAAAACTAACATTTTCGAGCGGAAAAATCAATTTTGGCAGCTAAAAGGCTTAAATTAGATCGTTCGGGGGGGGCAAGGCCCCTGTGACTCCCCGGGTAGGTCACTCACCGGCGCGCTGTACGCTATTATATTCAGTAGGTACTCAATGACCGTGACAAAAGGTAAATTGAGTGTGCAGTAAATATCGTTAAATTACCTGTAAAAGTTAATCCCTTTTAAGCATCATCCGTTGATGAACGTTATCCGATCTCCTCTTCCGATCCGATTGCACCTTGAAAACTCCGCTTGACTGTGCCTAACCTGTTTCTCTTACCTTGCAGTTGGTGACACCTGGTCCTGGTCCTGGTGTGCGACACTGATGAATTTCGCTTAAACCGAAGACGGCCGCGATGCCGCCCAAAACCAGAGCAATGTCTGGCGGGATCGATCCCGATGTCGTGTTCCCGGCAGTTCCAAAGTTCATCCCGGCATCGCAACTCCCCACTCTCAAAAGTGTGATTGGCGTCCTCCGGCATATCACCACTGCCAAGACACCACACGAAAAGGCGGTGAGGGAGGTGAGCAAGCTGGTAGCCGCCAAATGGTTTCACGACACCGTCTACTGTATCTCACTGAACGGCGTGGTCCGAAGGATGGACAAGCTGTGGAAAACTTTCCGCGAGGGACGGAAGAGGATCGCCACTGGACAGGGCGGAAAGCCCGTTAACGAGTTTAAAGAGCTGGCGGAGCAGGCCGACAAGTTATTTGACATTAGAGCGGACACTGCGCTCCAAGAGGAAAAATGCAAAGCCGAGTGGGGAGTCAACATGTCTCAGTCCGAGCAAAAATACTACGATGACCAGAAGACGGAGAGACAGATGCACTGCGACAGAGGAGTTGATCCTGTTTGGTACCAAGCAGTGATGAGGAAGGAGAGGGCGCGGGAGAGAGAGGAGCGGTACAGACAGGAAAGGGACCAGCAGTTCCAGTTCAAGGACATTGCCGAAATAGAGGACATGCTGTCGGCCGAAGGGAATATCGTGTCGGCCTCGTCGACGAGTGCGGACGTGACCCCGGAGAAAGTGACCCCTCAGGCGGCAGACAGTGGCAGGAAAAAGAGGAAGCTGTTCGTGTCAGAGTTAGAGGAGAGCGAGATGGAGGAGATTCCAGCCAGGTTGGCACACGTACGGGACAGCGAGCGGAAGGTCCGGGACTCACTCTACCTCACAGTGGGGAACCTGGTGGGGAGGGGGATGTCGTTGAACGAGGCCTGTGTGGCGGTGGTCGAGGTGGGGAACGGTTTGTTCGAGCGGAAATGGAAGCTGCCGGCGGAGGATTCAGAGCTGTTTGACCTGGACACTCTGCCTACGAAGGCCAGCATTCGTCCCAAGCTCAACTTGATTGAGGCGGAGGCCCTGTCTCTCGCCGTGTCAGAGGTCAGCCATGCCAAGGAGGGTGGTCGGACAATCACTGCCGCAATCGACTCCACGACAAAGCGCAGAGTCGGAAAGTTCGCCACACAGGGGATCCACGTCGGGAGAAACGTTCCCATCCCGCTCCCGCTAATGGGGATCGCTGGGGAGTCCACCGACGAAATCGCGCTGCAGATCGACTGCGGTATGGAGATTCTGGCGGCTGTCCAAGGGAAGACCGCTAAGGAGGTGTACAGTCTCATTGACGTGCACATGACTGACAGCACGGTACACAATAAGGGGTTCGCGGCCGTGCTGGCCGAGATGTACGACCTCGACAAGCAGGCCGGCCAGATTTTCTGCGGCTCCCACACCACGCTCGGGTTCTCCAACGCCCTCAACAAGAAAGTGGCTGCAATTGAGGCTGACATGAAGGTGGATCAGGTGCTGAGCAAATTCATGGTGGGAATGGAGCTTGACAGCAAGCACAGGAGCCTGGCCGGCCAGGCACTCGACATGGTGCTGAAGCTGATTGCGCCGGAGTACTCCCACAAGGCCTGGAACTGCAATCAGCTCTACAGGAACTTCCTGGAGCAGAAGCAGGTGGAACTGGTCCTCTTCAGCTACAAGGATCAGCGTTTCGGCTGCTTGTCCCGGGCGGCCGGCGTACTCCTCTTCAACCTGCCGCACATCGAGATGTTCCTCTCCCAGAACCCACACATCAGCAACCGACTCGCCTGCCTGGTGAGAGAACTGCTGGAGCTTCCCTACCTCAGGGTGGTGTTTGCTGTGTTCGCCGCGGTGGGCGTCCATGTCATCGAGCCCTTTTACTGCATGACAATCGACAGCCAGTCGACCCACTCGAGTCTCAAGACGTTCTACACCCAGCTCCACTCCGACCTGGGCAAGGTGGCAGACGACAGGTTCTTCGCCCTGGAGAACCCCCAGTTCGAGTCTGTCAGTGAGGAGATGTTTGGCGGAGTGGTGGCCAGCTATGGTGAGTCTGTGGTCGGTGCCATCAGGAGGCGGCCGCTGAGAATATGGATGACGCCGTCGACCTCCTCAACATCTGCCTGCCGGAGCTGCAGACCGTGCTGGCCCGGCAAAGGAGGGACTACGGCCTGGCAGAGGAATTCCCTGCTGAGTTCCCCGTGTTCGAGCAGGCAGCGAACATTGACGACACCCCGGTGAACAATCTAGCGATGGAGAGGCAGTGCGGAACGGTGGACTACCGGCTGAAGAAGCTGCAGACTCTGCCGGCAGTCAGCCGGTCCATGGTCCTAGCCCGGGCGAAGGAACTGCGGGAGGGAAAGAGTCTGAGTTCCGATCATACAAGCTGCAGGTGGCGAAAAAACAGGAGGTGGAGCTGGAGTGGTCGGAAAAGACAAGAGAGAAGTTCGCTCAGGGTGCGGGGAGCGACAGTTGGCCGCCCAGACGAAGGAGAGGAAAAGACTGGACCTGCTGGACCTGCTTAAGGCGGATGGTGGGCCCTTCACAGACGCCGAGCAGGTCCAGACGTACCTCGCCAGACCGGAACTGGAAGAGAAGGCGAAGCAGCAGAGGCTGAAAAAAGAGCTACAGTTCGCCAGAGAGAGCTCAACAACGCTACCCAGGGTGGATCCGCTCTTCCGCATCCAAGTCACCCTGCCAAACAACAGGAGGCGGGACAAGACCTCCAAGGAGTTTGGAGACTCCCTGATGGCCTTCCTGGGCAAGAAGGCCGAGTCCGCGGCCATGGAGTACAGGCTGTTCAAGTCCTCGCTACGGAAGTTCAACCCGGAGAGCGACCGCAGCAACGTCAACAACTGAGTGCTGACCCTGCCGTTTGCTGCCGTTTGCCGTTTGCGTTTGCTGTGAAATGTTTTGTTGTTTGCTGTTTTGCTGTTCAGTCCTCCCTCCAGAAATTCAACCTGCCGACCGCAGAAACGTTAACAAAGAGTGCTGAACCTGTTGTTTGCTGTGAAATTTTTGTTGCTTGCTGTTTGATGTTTTGCTGTTCAAGTTCTCCCTCCGGACATTCGACACGGAGAGCGACCGCAGAAACGTCAAAAACTGAGTGCTGAACCTGTTGTTTGCTGTGAAATGTTTTGTTGCTTCCTGTTTGATGTTTTGCTGTTCAAGTTCTCCCTCTGGACATTCAACCCGGAGAGCGACCGTAGAAACGTCAACAACTGAGTGCTGAACCTGTTGTTTGCTGTGAAATGACGACGGCGGAAGCTGCTCAAATACAAGGGTTGAATTTTTATTAGAAAGTAGTTATGTAGGTGTGAAATTCATCGACATTTACTAATGCATGGTTACCGTTACAAGCGCCTTTGTATTTAAACAGCGGTTCCATATCACGGGCTATATCACGGGCGTCATTCGTGAAGCTACAGGTCCTATTTTCATTTAGCCAGGGTTCAGGTTAATCACGTTCTAGGTCACTTAACGAGGCGTTTCAAGCTAAGCCCGAAATAAGGCTAAACACGAAAAGTTATTGAACGTTTGAGATCATTTAACAATCGAAACACAACATACATATATTGGAAAGGCACTTCAGTTGTTTAAATTATTCATCACAAATAGAAGCTTTCTCAGTTGGAATTTTTATGCAGACTTCACCCTTACCTGAATGACCGGTGGCCGCAGCGCTATTGAGCGTCATATGTACGACCCGCACAGGCCTCGATAGGCTAATACACTCTATTTATCCTTTTGTCAAAATCAGTGAGTACCCAGCACCTACATGCAAGATCCCGCACAACGTACTGGAGCATCACCAGCCGCCGCGCTACCGATAGAGGCGATTTTGAGCCGCCGGGCGGTGGGCCGGCCGCCCTTATGGCGCCGTGCCTGCGCCCCGCGCCGAGCGGCGCCGGACACGAAAAAGTAATTTGGCCCTAGTAGGGTTTTTTTGGAAGATCGAAACAGAATATATATTGGAAAAATGCTTAAAATTGTCTGAAATATATATCCCCCGATGGACACATGCGAATTCCAAAATTGCCAAATTATCCTCCCCCCTACCACAACCTTTCGATTGTGAGACGAGCATCTTACCCCTAGACCACTCGTCCCCTACCCGACTGCAGGCATTCACCCTAATTGGTATTCACCCTAATTACAGCTTATATTGCCCACCCCGACTGCAAGCTGCAGCTACCTAGCCCGAACGCAGCCAGCCATCCTGTCCGCAGGATGGTGGCTGTCCACCCTGCTTGCTGCTCACCCTGATCTTGGTTGCACTCCCCGGCTGCAGCTACCCAGAACGTCATTCACCCACCTTGACTGCAGCTGGGCATGCCCAGGTGGAACAGGTGCGGCGCCACGGCCAAGTAGTCGGCGTAGCACTCCTGCATGTCGCGCACCATCTCGTGCTCGTCCGCCTCGGCTAGCTGCTTCACGTCAGACTTGGCCAGCACGTTACTGAAGTCTGCCAGATGGTCAGCGGTTACGGCGGTTCGTCACGAGACCAGAGGACCCAGCACAGGGCGCGACACCAATACACCAGGGGATCACAGGTCAATGCGGCTCGTCACCAGATCAGAGGACCGGTACAGGGCATGACACCAATACACCAGGGGATCACAGGTCAATGCAGCTCGTCACCAGACCAGGGGACCCGACACAGGGCGCGACACCAATACACCAGGGGATCACAGGTTAATGCAGCTCGTCACCAGACCAGGGGACCCGACACAGGACGCGACACCAATGCAGCTGCCGGCCTCCGCCCGGATTCGCCTTACCCTGTAGTGTTTCACGTATGAGGTTATGGCTGATCGGTACGGCTTGCTGATGAAATGTTAGGCTGTTTGCAAATCTGATTGGTGCTCTTGGACCGTATATCTGCTGCGGATGCCTACATGGTCTGGCAGCACTAGCATGAGGTAGCACTGAACACGAGGGGCAAAGCTCATGGGTTTGTGCTGCAGCCATGATCAGTGGACGAATAGCGCAGTCTATGATCGACAGCTAGACTGGTATGTGGGCTAACTAGCACATACTGCATGGCATGTGGGCGCTCAGTGCATTGGCCCGGTGCGCAGCTATAAGCCCAGGTGGCTAAATGCATGGCCGCGATGCAAATAAACGAGCGTTGTATTCATGTGTGAGCCAACAAACGGAACACTGCTACACAAATAGCAACGGTCATCTCATTGGGACAACGGAATACAGAACAGCAGCTAGCTAACTGCGCGGCACATGGTACACGGAATGCCGCGAAACTACCAGTGTCCTCGCGCACGTGGCTTCCACGCCGCCTCGAACGAGCGGTCGTCCCTGAGGTCTGCCAAACACCAACGTCATACATGGCCAGGCGGACTGATACTGACACTGAGCCCATTGCAGTCCCACGTCAAGCCCAAGCGGAACCGACATTCAGCTACGCCCAACAAAACACACCCACCCACCCGTCCACAGTCGCCCGTTCGCCACACCACCACCATCACCGCACGTGAAAAGCACCCGGCACTGACCGCCGCCCGCCCCGCGCCCGACCACGCACAGACGTAGTAGTATCCGTAGCGGGGCCGGCGCAGCTCGCGCGCCAGCTTGGCCACGTTGTCCTTGGTGGGCCTCACGAACACGACGCACTTGAGGTGGCGCTGCACGTCCGGCGCCAGCTCGCCGTCCAGCCGCTCGAACAGGTACACCTCGCGCTGCAGCATCTCAGACTGGGCGAACACGATGCTGACGATGCCCGTCTGCCGGCGAGGCGACAGCGGCGTCAGCCACGCCGTCAGCCCGGCTGGACCAACACGATGCTGACGGTGTCAGCTGCCGGCGAGGCGACAGTGGCGTAAGCCACGCCGTCAGCCCGGCTGGACCAACACGATGCTGACGGTGTCAGCTGCCGGCGAGGCGACAGTGGCGTCAGCCACGCCGTCAGCCCGGCTGGACCAACACGATGCTGACGGTGTCAGCTGCCGGCGAGGCGACAGTGGCGTCAGCCACGCCGTCAGCCCGGCCGGGCGCCGCCCGCTCTTAGGCCGGTGTAGTGGAACTGCCCAAATGCCACGCACCAAGCCAACTCTCGCGCTGGTAGCGGCAGTTAATCGACGCATACCAACGCGACGTTTCACCTCCTCCCCCACTTCCGGGAAAAAGACGGGTAAGACGACGGATACGAAGGTGAAGACAGGTGAACTGCCAGTCCAGCGGCAGGGCACCACCAGGCGGAGGGGTACGAGTCCAGTCCAGCGGCAGGGCACCACTGGGCGGTGGGGTACGAGTCCAGTCCAGCGGCAGGGCACCACTGGGCGGTGGGGTACGAGTCCAGTCCAGCGGCAGGGCACTACTGGGCGGTGGGGTACGAGTCCAGTCCAGCGGCAGGGCACTACTGGGCGGTGGGGTACGAGTCCAGTCCAGCGGCAGGGCACCACTGGGCGGTGGGGTACGAGTCCAGTCCAGCGGCAGGGCACCACTGGGCGGTGGGGTACGAGTCCAGTCCAGCGGCAGGGCACCACTGGGCGGTGGGGTACGAGTCCAGTCCAGCGGCAGGGCACTACTGGGCGGTGGGGTACGAGTCCAGTTCAGCGGCAGGGCACCACTGGGCGGTGGGGTACGAGTCCAGTCCAGCGGCAGGGCACCACTGGGCGGCGGGGTACGAGTCCAGTCCAGCGGCAGGGCACTACTGGGCGGTGGGGTACGAGTCCAGTCCAGCGGCAGGGCACCACTGGGCGGTGGGGTACGAGTCCAGTCCAGCGGCAGGGCACCACTGGGCGGTGGGGTACGAGTCCAGTCCAGCGGCAGGGCACTACTGGGCGGTGGGGTACGAGTCCAGTTCAGCGGCAGGGCACCACCGGGCGGTGGGGTACGAGTCCAGTTCAGCGGCAGGGCACCACCGGGCGGTGGGGTACGAGTCCAGTTCAGCGGCAGGGCACCACTGGGCGGTAGGGTACGAGTCCAGTCAGTGCCCTCAAACAGGATCAGCAAGCAATACAACAAGAACAGGGCGCCCAGCCTAGTACCACACAATTAAACAGCACAGAGAGCCACGCAGCTTACAGAGGGCGAGGTGTACAGCTGGGAACATTCGCACTACAGTCAAAATCAGCTTTGTGAACAGCTTGCACGGAAGTTGCCAAAGAGGACCCGTTCGCCATCTACTTACTGTTTCCTTGTCTATCATGAGGACCTTCATGCCGGGCCCGCTGTCTTCGATCATCTTGGATATGTACTTTCGGACAGCGATAATCACGTCCATCTTTGTGACTGTAGTTCAGGCAGGAAGCCTAACGGAACTGCCCAACGGAAGCGTGTTAATCAACAACCGGGTCACTGCCGGCCAATGTCCACTGGGTGAGGCCATTGAATAAACCAAAGCGCTCATCATGGGTAGGTTGAATAGCTTGTTATTTTAGATCAACTACATCTTGTTGTCAACTTCCAAGTAGAGACGATTTTAGGCAGCTAGATGAATGCTGAGGTACTACCTTGAGATATAAAACGCTAAACACAGCCGTCGATGTGAAATTTTGCTGGATTTCATCACCTAAGGAATCCTTCACAAACATTCATCAAAGTATGAGAATGGCTACTTAGCGACTGACTTGTGCGCTTCCGTGGGACAATCATTCAAGAAAATCAAATTTTCAAACAAGCCGCAAATGAAGCCTGGAAAGGCCTGCCTCCAACCATTTCTACACCTTCACAAAAGTGAACTGGCGTGTCCAACTCGGGGCAATGAAGCCCGTGGCCCACCGTCAGACTAGATCTAGCTCAGGGAATTCTTACGGACATACAAAGCCACCACGGGGTTAGGTCGTTTATGAGTCACAGGACATACGTCTCTGCAGAGCACCGAAACTCCATTCTGTTTTTCTCTGCTGGCTGGGAGGACGGTAAGCATACAGAGTAGCACCTCAACTGCATGCATCAGTAACCTGATATCACTTGTTATTTAGTTAATTGAGTTTAAGGGCGCTTCGACCAAAGCGTGATTATTTAGCATCCACCTGACATCACTTGAAAAGGTCGCAATATTCCAAACTGTGTCCTGAAGACACCAGCTCATAAAATATTTATGAATACCTGGAACATAGAGAAAAAATTAACATAGAGTTACGGAGGCCAATTTGCTGCTGATTCATGTCAGGCATGCATGCACTAATGCAAAACTGCCGAATAAATTATGGTGACAGAAAATTGGATCGTTATAATGCAACAGATTAACAAGAGACTAAATTTAATCAAAGTCGATGTTGCAGTCACTTGAGTATTCTATCTTGTATTCTATTCTATTCTATATATCGGGTATTCTATTGCAACTAGCGCGTAACGTTTTGAAGTGTCTTGAACGGAAATATCACATTCATGAGGAGCAGTCAGCTGCATTCCAGACACACCCCCATGGTACGTACGTTCTTGTCCAATTGGTGCATGGAATGGAACACAATTGTCGAGATTCTTTGGTAATTGCATCTGCATGCAGCAACTAATCAACAAACTTGCTTCGTCTAAACAAATTATTGCACCTCACCTAGCTAAGACGTTCAAGAGCTTTGCTTACCCATAGGCCAGTTACTATCTATCATACCATGCTTGTCAGTCTTTCTCCAGGAGTGTGTTCATCACAAATAGCATTGAAGACGTGTGAATACGAATTAACAATGCAGAATTTCTCCCGCACAAGTGAGGCCATTTAGCCACTCAGCCGCGCACACTGCTCACGGTTATACATCAACCGTGGGATGCGCCCATGAGCTATAGCTGTGTAACACCTAACACAATAGGCAACCAGTCAAATCGTATGCTAACATTGGCACACAGAATTGGGGATAAACAGCAACTCTGCAACATACAGCAACATAAACAGGACATTATCAGGGTGGTGTAGTGGACAACTGGTGCATGTTGTGTCGTATCAACATAAACAGGACATTATCAGGGTGGTGCAGTGGACAACTGGTGCATGTTGTGTCGTATCTGGTGTGCGATGAAGTGCATTTTCCATGGCATAGAAGATGACGAATGGTGACACACACACAGGGAAAACCTTCACAGAGAGCGAAATATTCGACACTATCAACTGGACACAGTAGGCACACAAATGTGATGTAGGAAATATTGTCTTAATTTCGAGTTGCCAGGATTCTTGTGCACGAGGCAAGCGAAGATTTTTTGAGAAATTTTGTTCCTTGTATCAGCTTACAAGCTTAGAGGAAAAGGTTAAAATGATCTGAATTAAATAAAATTTAACTGAAATCAAAAAGTTAATGCAAATACTTGCCTTGCCCAATATTGTACCCAATTTTGTTCGAGGAATTTTCAAATTGGTCTAGTGACTTCGAAGGTGATAAACATCATTCCTAATAGTATGCATGATTTTTTAGACATTGCGTGTAAAGAAAGCATACGACCTTCAATATACCAGGAGGTGCTGAGTTGACATCAAAAGTAACGTTAAGGATTATACTTTATTAGGTACTGAGTACCTAATAAAGTATAATCCTTAACGTTACTTTTGATGTAAACTCAGCACCTCCTGGTATATTGAAGGTCGTATGCTTTCTTTACACGCAATGTCTAAAACCCAGGAGCATCTAAGAGCCATTCTTCGTTGTATTAAACATGATTTTTTAGTTGTTTTCGCCTGCCTGCTTGGTTTGTTTTTGTTCAAAAGGTGCATGTTGGTATGGATATTCAGGGCCACATCAGAATCCCAGCATATCAAAGCAACCAAGTCCTTAGTACCCTGAGCCTTACCAATCATTCAAATCCACAAGCAACTCAATGCAACGAAATGGTAAAATAGCATTCTTATGGGTGAACTCCAAACCTGAACAACCAAACATCCAAATGCTTCAACAACCCGAAATATTAAACCACGAATTTCTCGCATCCCCGAAGCTTCAAAGTACGGCATGGTTCAAAACCACGAAATCAGCTCACAGCATGAATGACTAGACAATGGCAAACTGTCATCTGTATGCAGTAATGTTAAAGCAGACAACTTTGGACTGCATTGTGCTGTGAAATGCGTCTTGATGCGCCTGCAGTACCATGCAGGTGAGGCATAGCCAGCTATATATCTGACTCTGGCAGTTGATACCCCCTTCCTGGTTCTCAGCAGTCATTTGTTTTCTTTTATATGCGTAATCCAGGTGTTCAGAGATATTAGGTCATGTCACAACCCCTGTCATTCCTTAGCTGACCAACTTTCCGAGGTTTCGTGATTGTAGTCGGCATCCCCGCCGATGACAACCACTTGTAAAGCCAATCATGTATGTCGTTCTTGCATTGTACTGTCAAGGCTCAGTCCGAATTCTGATACACTTCAGAGTTGTCTGTCTTATTACCTACATTTTCAGCTGATTTGTGTGTGGGGGGGGCTCAAACATTTGTGATATTGAAGCTTTGAGTACTTGAGGAATTTGGAGCTCACGAGAAATTGGGAGTTTGAAACAGCAAGAGGTCTGAAGCACTTACACTTTATAAACTGGTTCTTTTGAGACATGGAGTTCTGAGCTCGCCCAATGGAGGCTGTCGTCGCCATTTTGAGGTTTCTGCGGCCATCGGGAAATTTAAGCTCGGGGAATTGAGGATTTTTACTTTGAAACTCCGGAGGTTCTCATATAGACATGGATCTTCCACTTACATGAACACACCTCATTAACACTCCTGACACATTGCAAACTGAAGAAAAAAAACTTGGCCACAATTATATCCACCAAATGCTAAGATGAGTAGGCACATTGTAGAATTCCAGCGTGTCAGAGCAGCACTCAGATGTAGCTTTGCGCCCACGCTAGGCGGCAGGCACAAGGACGAAACTATGCAAAATATGTGTCAAGCTGTTGCAATGGGACAATCACCATCACAAATTGTGCAGTGTCGTTCGGACTCCGTGCCCATCGTCTCAATCTGATGCAATGTTTGAAGTGATGCTGTAAAAATACTGAGGGTCAATACCTCAGGGCTGATATTGGTGCTATATACTCGATCGCATATTGGATACCATCGTCTGAGAATTGCTAGCGCGATTCATGTGGTGTTTGCGCCCCTGGTGTCGATTTGTGGAACTATCGGTTCGGTCCCGGTTTCCGTTGAATACAGACTGGTAAGAGCCTGGTATAATTCACAGGAAAATAGGGCAATATCCCAAGATGTAACCTGATTTGGTCAGTCTAGTTAGGTACCTTGGTATCTTCCATGCAAATAAAAACATTTTCCCTGAGCACAACGCACACCACTAGGCAGATAGGTAATGAAAACACATATTACGGCTCACACTCAGACATCTGGCAGAAACACAAGATAGCCCATAGTTAAATTACAGCTCATACTCATACAACCTACAATGAATATAAGCACAACAAAGGTCATCAAGCTTACCACCTGGTGTAAATAACAAAGCAAAAGTTGCTCCGTATACAGAAATGCAACAAAATAACCCACAAAATAGCAAACACATATTGCCTTCCCTTGCATCTTCCCGTCATTCTCTCACTACCAATCCAAACCAGCCTAAGCCCGATGTGATCACAAACAAACTCTGAGCTGAGATTGTGCGGTAATTATCGTTGGACACATCAATGGTTCAATCATGAACCCTACTTACGGACAATGTCACGGTCATGTATCAAACTTAGGCCGAAGACGACAATAAATAGCCAGTCCAATATGCGTTCTGGTAGCCTTCGACTCTAAGTCACTCGGCCTAAGAGGATCAACCGGATCCGCCACGATCCCCCGGTCCAAAAGCATTCGATATCCTGGTGCCGACACAGATCCTACTTTAACCTGCTCGACTGTGACGGGCAAGACAGAACATCGCAGGAAGTCCAAAGGATGATAAGTCAGGGTTAAAATAATGGTTTTTCGTTAGGTGTGAGATGTCGAAACGAGCCTAGCGCGATGTCGAAATTTGCCATGGAATTAGTGTAATTTAAAATGCTTTTGATGTGTTTCAGACTGAAATTTGAGTCCATGGTGTAGGTACTTATGACTGGACCTTTATCATTTGTTTTGAGATTCATAATTTAAGAAGAGCTATATTCGGGATAGGGAGAATAATAACTTTGCTATAAACTAGTATTGTATGCCATATCACATTATAATAGGTCATCCCTTTGCCTGAAATTGCATTGCAAAATGTTTGTGTATCACCATCCCTGATCGAGAGCATGCACATGCTATTTATCAACGAGAACTGTTAGAAAGGAGCCATGAAGACTTCATAAGCATTCATCAAAGAGCAAGATGCCGATACTTCTTGGAGAAGGATGTCGATTGAGTATTCAGAAAGTAGTATATTCCACCCTATTTCACGAATAATTTATCACTGTGATAAGTCCACCAGCCTTTGTCTCTCATCTATCCCCAGGGTACAAATGCAAACAGATAAAGGTTTACAGCTTAATAAAGGCTACAGGGGCCCATTTGTGCTAACCCCGCACAGCAAAGATACAATACGAATAGAAAAATAAGAAAACTAGACTAATCAATGCCAAATCCTGAATCTGAACTATTCTGAACTATCGGTCCATTGTGCTATCACGGACAATCTGATCAGCATCACATGCCCGAAGGTCGGTACTGAATCTAGCATCTGGTGTGCCTGTTACTAGTGTGATTTCCAATTAATGAACATAATTTAAGACAAGGTCCAGAGCGCAACATGACCTGGAGTGCCCGTCATAACAGGCCCTGCTCAGTACATATCTCTTGTATCAATCCTACTTCATCCAAACCAAATTTCAATCCCATCCCTAGCATCAGTGTTTCAAATTCCCCGAGTTGGGTGCTAACTGACAATTAACACATCGTTCTCTCATCGCTTTTGATATTTTCTGCATCCTTCGAAACCAAACATTTCGAATTTCCGTGATATGTTCAACCATCACGCATATTACTATAGGCAATACTGTCTTAAGAATATACATATGGAATGCAAATGGGAACATCCCACTAAGTTTCACGCCAGACACTCATGAAATAATCGTGCGGTACCTTTCACACACCGTACCTCAGCTTGGCCTGAGAGCTGCTTCCACTCTGTGGACCTAAACAAATTCACCCACGTTATCCAGTTGGCTATTGTGAACATAAGTCAAGCAGCTTCGAGCATTTTCCATGTAGTGAGAACGTAGGGCTGTACGCTGAGGATATGGGAAAAGCCAGATATCGTCTTTCGACACCTAACTAACGCATAACGCCAAAGCTAATTTTCGGATGAAAGAAACCGCAGGGCGGTGCGGAATGAGAATAATGGAAGCGGAGCACTTTTTTCGGCCCTTCCTTGTATGCTGCCCGTGATTTTGCACAGCAAAATAATACCATCATTTCAGCTATGCTAAAATGGATGGCAATGAAGACTAGTAAATGGAAAAACATATTGCTTACATTTCCAATATTTCATGTAGGTAAATGCGACTCAATGCGGAATATATTATAGTCGAACAAAAATTAATGTAGTTGAAATTAACATGCTCACCAATCTTTCAGTACTTCAGAACACTCAAAAGCCGACATGAAAATGATACCTGGAGGAATGGCTGAAACTTCAACCCTCGACTAAAATCATAGCAAATCTGTAATGAGGGCCTGCCACTTTATCTGAGTGTATTTTGTCCAAATGATTTTCTACGGCTTCCCTAGTTATTGTGGAAGCTGCCAACTTGTCTCCTGCCCTAGGATAATCCTCAGTGTTTTTGTATGTACTTGGGTTCTCCTTAGTAAAATCGGATAAAAATTGCAAGCATAGGAACTCTACTAAATCACAATCCTCATCAAATAATTCACCATAGTGGTTTAACACATCTTTAAAATTGAAATCTCTAGAAATTCAAGATCATTTTAACATACCCTGCTGAACCGTCACCAGCTAATTTAATTTCAACCTATCTTTTAAATGTCATAACACACCTCTCAAAATTGCATCAAGATATCCTATGGGGTTCCACTTTTGGTTTATAGGAAACATTTACCATAGTATCCAGGATTTTGTATTTACATCCTGATGCCTAACATGCAAATTTAGACACAATGATGCTTGCTGTAGCCAGCCAACTCAAATTCCTGTAACGTATCTCCAACAAAGCATTGATTAACACATGCTTGAAATATGCACATTACATCAAGATTTTCAGAGAGCATATCAGCATGAAATATCGCAATTTTGCTTCTCACACTTCTCACATTTGCATAAAAACAGAAGCTACACCTGTATTCCCAGCAGCAAACTTTACGTTTTAAGCCTCCATTCTACTGACCATTTATAAATGTAATACTTTAAGTAAAACACCAATTTACCACACTAAGCAGGTAATTCTTCTCCATTCTCACTAAGATGAAACCCATCTGAAGCAAACATATCTCCTTTCTTCCAAATGCCATCCCAAAATTCTAAAATTCTACCTAATTTCCACATAAAGCTTGGATAGCCCGCCATTAAGTCCAAAGGCTCTGGAGGCAGGGGCAGATCCAGGAATTGTTATGGTTGGGCACACATGGTCTCTAGAAGGGTGGCTCTGGGTGGAAAATTTGAGGGGGTGCACTCAAGCACACTGAAGTGGCACCTTCTCCTCTCAGAGGGGTGCATCTGGCTAAAAATATAAGGGTACTCGAGCCTTCCTGGAGGCCAATCTGCAAAAAGTGGCCACTGCACGCCCGATGCACACCTGAGAGACGTCAAATGTACGCCTCAGAGGGTCCGAACGCACTCATGGAATGTATGTGCAAACATATAAATAAAACCAGCGGAGGCACCGCAGGGGGCAGTTTCCCCACCTCATCACCGGTTCACGGTGCTCACGTCAGCCGCGTACCGAAGAGGGAGCCGGGGGGGGGGCGGGAATGACCAGTGGTTAAGGTGTTAAGCTCTGGTTACCAAAGGTTCCGGGTTCAACACTCGCACCGCTCGGAACATTCCCCAATCACGCGGCCCACCGACGAAAGTGTGGGCGGCGCCATTAGCCGTGAATGTGCATAAAGCGCGTCGTGAATCACCCAATAAACAAACAAAGAAGGGGCCGCGGAATAAGGGGACATTGCCCCCCCCCTGGATCCGAGACGTATTGAGGCTCCAACAATATGTTGTTAGTTATTTGGGCTTTGGGGCACATCGATCACTGTGATCATGTAGCGCCCATAGGCTCCAACAATCGCGCCCACGCTCTGAAAAATTGCGCCGGGTCCCCGAAGACAAAGGAAGCCGGGAACTGAAGTATTAAACACTGGCTACGAAAATCAATCCTGAGCCTGAAAATCACTTTTGAGCCCGGCAATTCGCGCCAAAGGACCCCGCAAGCGGGTCGGCTGCCACAAAAAAAAATGTACCCGGGTCCCAAACATTGTGCCGGAGCACACATACCGCGCAAGCGGCTCAAAAAATATATCTGAGACATCCAAAAATAACGCCGAGACCCGGAATATCAACCTACGCTAAACAAATCAGAAGACGTTCCGAAAAATCGAGTATGGCCCAGATAACTCGCATAGGTGCTCAGACAACTCACGGTTGGATAAGAACGAAAAATCGGGCCGTGGCCTCGAAACGTCGCACTGGGGCACAAAAATTCCGGTCGGGACCCAAAAATGCGCGTCGGTGCCCCAATAAACGCAGCGGGGACCTAACAGCACATCAGGATTCAGAAAACGTCCCGGGCCTTCCTTGAAGCACACCGCATCTCACTGAAAAGTGACAATGGACCAGGGAGTCAAATGCATGCCAGTGCTTTCAAAAACACACCAAAGACCCTGAAAACGTACCGAGGGGGCGGGGATGGCCGAGTGGTTAAAGTGCTGAACTCCGGGTGCCAAAGGTCTCGGGTTCAACACTCGTACCACTCGAGAAATTTCCCAATCCCGCGGCACACCGGCGAAAGTGTGGGCGGCGCCATTAGCCGTGATCGTGCATAAAGTGCGTCGAGAACCATCCAATAAACAGAGAAAGCGTACAGAGGCTCTCAAAACACACTGGGATCACAAAGACAGCATGAGAATCTCAACAAGCAAGGGAGACAAAAAAGAGGTACCGAAAAATAGAACCATATCAGAGCTTCAGTTAGGATATTTCTGGTAGGCTGGGCCCCCTCCACAAGAAAATTAGATTGCACTTATTATTTTCATGAAAAGGATCCCTTTGAACAAAGGAATTTGTTGAAACCTGGTGGCTTTCTAATGGGGTAAGTTTGGACCCGTTCAAATCGATTTGCACCGGACGCAAATTCACATATGCCACTGGTTCGTATGTTACTACATACAAGATGGGGAAAATAGCGGTGTGCCGTTTCCTTGACATACAAAAAAAGTGGTATAATCCACATCAGTAGCCCTTTAGAATCCACGAAATACGTATTTCTTCAATTTCAACTTTCAACGTTAATCTCTGCCATCTCCTGCCTGTTATGATATGACAAATATACTCTCCCAATACATCATGTATCCAACCACATGTGTTCTTCAGCCGGCGACAAGGTGCTACAGTAGCAGAATGGTGCAAAAACAGCCATCGTTTTTCAGCATGTGCCCCACAGGACTTTCAGATTCAAAGTTCCAGGACTGGGGGGGGGGAACAGATTCGCTTTCTGAAACTCAAAAACTACCTGACCATTTAATGCATGTGAAAAACAACATTCAAATCCAGGTGTCCTGCACTACATTCAGAAAGAAAGAAACATCGAAAACTTAGATAGGGGAGTACAGGGGGTGAAAATGGACCATAGTTTGGAAATATTTTGCACCTTGCTACCACCAGAATTTTGATCCCATTGTCTAGTTTTTGATCACATTCCATTGCTAAGTAATAGCTTATGGCTATGTACATCTCAGTTATTGTAACTGGAAACTTCATAGGCATGTCATAGGCATTTTCATCTGACTAAGATGAAAATCAGCAGTCATATTTTGGAAGTGACCCTTGGTGTGTAAATTTTGTGCAGTTCTATTTTCTGCAGACGTTATTTTCCATGGTCTGACATGATTTCTGTGGCTTCAGCTTGATTTTCAAGGCAACAATGTGATAACTTTGGTCATGGGGTGTATTGTGTCAGCTCCATGCTTGATATGCTTAGGGGCCTGGCTAGGTCTTTCAAGGCCAAAATTGACTTGTTGGGGACCAACCCATTTTTCTCCTATGCAATTTGAGGGAGGGGGTGTTGGTGGGCTGCCTTCAGTGGCTTTTTGGGGCCCCACATCATATTTCTGGCCGCTGATGAGATTTTGGGGATGACCAGTCTTTTAGGGTACCAGCATGACCTTCAAGTTTACTGCACAATTTTTGGGGGGCTCAATGCCATTGCTCGGAACTAGGGTCCATCGCCTCTCAGGGGGAATTTTGAATTTTGCCTCATTTGGTAGGTACACTGCTAATTTAGGTAGTTTTTAATGAAATGTCATCATAATGCTGTACTAGGCTTCTTATGATGTGTACTAAGCTTTGGAACACCCCCTCGCTAGCTCAAATTGCACCTGGTGTTCAGCAGTTTTCTATGAACTGGGCCTACTGCCTAATGCACTCCTGGTGGCTGTGCATGCCTGATGCACCTCAATGCATACCACTGGGCCTTTCTGCATGTCTGAATTTAGGTCTGCATGCACAAGATCTTGTTGAAACCTGCCATGCTTTGGAGACTGGCCCAGAGAGGCACCTTTTCCCAGCAGGAGAGGTGCTACCTTCCTTGGGCAGGGTGTTGGCACATGCCACCAATGTCCTTTTGCATTCACCCCTGTCAGAAGTACCATTCATTACTAGCTGCCAACCTCAGAAGAATTTACATTGACACATCTATCCTGCTTGTAACTAATCTGCCTATCAGTGCCCTGCATGCCTACTTCTATCCCTTCTTTGGTTGGTAAATTTGCATTCTAATGCAATTTTTGAATTCTTGCACTTTCATTTTTCAATGCAATATTTATGAATGTGGTTAGCGTCATGTGACCACTCATTTCATCTGCAAATGCATACTTTTCAGTTGGCAGGAAAAATAACATGAGCACATTTTCTTGTGTCCAAGAAAATGAAGTCCATTCTATGCTAAATAAAGACAGCAAGTTAACCTCCCCTCATGTGACTAACTTGACCCAAGTCCAAAGTGTTTACTTGGAAATTGAAGGTACACACTGCACACTGCACATTGAAGGTACACACTGCACATATTGAACTATTTCATATACCCTAATGCCCTGGTTTGCACTAAGAATATGAACTCTTAAAATAGTCAAATATTTGTACCTTATATTTGATTACTTGATTATTTTTCCTTGCCTGTGACCTAATCAATGACCTCCAGGTAAACAAAAAATATTTTATCTTGATTAAAGTTGCTCTGCTGTTTGAATTAGCATAACTGGTTTATTGGTTTCAAAGATACATCAGGGGATACCTCTCTCCAAATGGCTGGTGCAAGTGTGAATCAGAATATCCCAGTGGCTGCCAGGTTAAAGCTCAATAATACCCTTTTGTTTTACTGTTACTTACATCATTAAGAACAACATATAAAAAGACAGTTGCCCCTTCACCAATTCTCAGTATAACCTTCCTGTGCCTATCACCAACATCCTTGACTTTGCCCGCCCCTCAAGATATAAACTCAACTCATCTCTCTGGGTTTTTACTATAAAAGGCAAGATGTTGATGATTATTGGGGTTTTAGGGTGCGTACCTTACAATCAAGCCTGAAATTATCCGCCACATCACTAAAACCTCCTCTCACGAGCACTAGTACCTTTCTCACTCACACTCAGTGACCACTGACATTAATCTCTTATACACTCAGAACCTCAAAACTAGGTGGGTAGGAGGTAGATAAAGATAGGTACCTAGGTATTCAGTAGCTTCACCATGGGATTCCCCAGAACCAATTTCTTCCTCCTTGGCAGAACTGGATTTGTATTTTGCATTCAAGGATGTGGATAGGACAATTTTAGGCTAACCAAAGATGGATAAATTTGACTTCAAACTAGACATCACAACCACAACATTTTGCACTTGCCAGTGACCAAGGCCTTGAATACCAAGGTCCTCAGCATAATACCGAGACAAGTCTTGCCTTGTATCCCCTTCGATACATCAACACCCACACACTGCGAGGGTCTAAAAAACAGACATCTCCCTCCTCAATCCCTCCTCCTCCTACTCACGGTGGTGTATCAGGAATATTTACTAAACTTCCGGAAGTTTAGTAGACAGTTTTACTAAAGTTGTGTATGGAGATATATATACCATGCACCCGGAAATGAGGACTTGAAAGAGGTGGATTTTTTCTGTTAGTATTTGGATACCAGTGACTTTTCTTGCGTAAGTGGCGGGCCGCGGGCACTCACTGTTCTGTTTTTTTACACGCAATCTTGCGGTTATGCCAGTCGGGGTCGGGGTGAGGGCAGGTGGGTACGCTGGTGCAGTTGTCGCCGTTGTTCTCAGTTTGCGGTTTAGGTACCTATATATAGGTAAGACATGTACCAATGTGAAACCAGATATAAAAGAACGCACCAACATCGTACCTAGGTAGGTAAATAGGTATATGTTATATATATATATATATATATATATATATATATATATATATATATATATATATATATATATATATATATATATATATATATATATATGTATATATATACATATATGTATATACACACATATATATATATATATATATATATATATATATATATATATATATATATATATATATATATATATATATATATATATATATGTATATATATATACATATATGTATATACACACACATATATATATATATATATAAAATATTATTGTTGAATCCACCAGTCGTGAAGAGTTCCATGTTCAGTGAGAAGTGTGAATTTGAAGGTATTTATGCTGCGATGATAGTTATTTTTCAGTATCACATGTTGCTGTTAGCCCAGGGGGCCTGTCTCCTCCCCTTAGGGGCCATTGGGCCTGCCCCTTGAAAGTTGTGTCTTCACTATTCAAATTATCCGGTTCTCTATCCAAAAGTGCTCAACCATGGGACTTTGCGAAATTTCTGGGTGCGCTCCTGCTGTTGACCCTGGCCCACCCACTTTTTTTAGACGTTCCTACACCTATGTCTTATGACAATGCAACTACTTCAAGAGTTGATGTAATGCAACATATGTATTGATATTCACACCATATATTATGTTATGAAAAGACTATAATGTAGATAATGTGCCAGCCAGTAACAAGATACATTCATACTAGAGTTTCACTGTCGTTCTTTGACTGTTAACATATTTAACATTGATTTTATTAATATTGCCTACAGGAGAAAATTATAAAGGCTGAAGGCAGTAACGTAACACAATCAAGGTAAGAAATGCAATTCGCAAGTGCAAGTTCCTTGCAGGGGCGTATCCACGGATTCAAAGTTACTGGGGAAACTTTCTGGAGGACGTCACCATTTGTATGCCCCCCCCAAAAAAAAAAACCGCCCCGGATTTCGTCCACTTCATTTTCACATGGCCGTATTTCGCTCTTTTTTGGTCACAATTTCCCAAAAATTGCTGATTACGACATAGTCGGATCCATAAGCTCGGTATGGGAGGGGCACATTGGTTTGGGAGGGGCACTCTTTCCAAAAGTCATCTTCGATTTTCGAAAACTCATCGAAATTGGACAGCTCACGATGTAAGAGACGGTTTAAGCAAATATTTTTATGATAATATTGTATAGTTTTCGAACAAATCGCACTTTCATGCAACTTTTTCGTGAAAAATAGATCATTGGGGGGGAGACGTGCACATTGTGCCTGAACGTAGATTCGTTCCTGGACTCCGACCCACTCCGACTCAGCAGGCAGACCTATGACAACTGCCTACAAATATCGCATTGGTTTAGTTTAATTTGTCGGACGGCGAAAAAGGCATCGTTCAAAGCCACATTATCACTTCAAAGATGTGTATATTGAGCCTTCGGCATCAGTACGCTTTTGGTGTCATCAGATCTCTGAGCCGCAAAGCAAAAACCCATCTAGGGTAATACAAAAATCGAAGCAGTCAATACCACTGTCTGACCAGTGGGGCATGCCTAACGGGACTTACGCTGCACACGTCCTTAGACACTAAATCAAAACGCAGACCGCAGTCACCTACTATGCATTACCGGAGTAAGCTCATACTATAGAAATATAAAAGCTATTTCGCACCCGCTTGTGCTCACTGCTCACGACACGGTCGCGAGATCGTACATACGCAGGGAAATAAATCACATCACCGGGAGCTTGCTAAAGATTGGAACAAGACAATGATCGTGAGATCGTACATACGCATGGAAAGAAATCCCATCACCGCGAGCTTACACTTAACAGCAGATTGCAACAAGACAAAGTTACACTTCTACCGCCTTGTCGCTCGCGCACATCGTGGGCCTCTGCTCCCGTGGTCTGCGTTTTACGGCTTCCCGAAGGTGGATAGGCGAACACTGTTGAGTGACACGAAATCCGCTGCCACGTCCCTCGGATTTACCTTCTGAACGCGCTCTCTGTGCACGTGTAGGACAGCCACGGCGTTCAGCCGACGTTGGGTCATAGTAGACCGCAGCCAGGTCTTCAGTCGGCGGAGGGCGCTGAAGCTCCGCTCTGCCGTAGCCGAGCTCGCCGGCAAGACCAGCAGCAGTCTGAGCAGTCGCTCCACTTGCGGGAACATCTCTCGGGCAGCCGGGTCCAGGCCCCGGAATGCTTCCACCGCATCCCGCAGTGAGGCCACCTCACGGCCGCGGATAAAAATCTGGAGCTCGGCAGTCAGGCTGCTCAACTCCAGTTCCTCCGGCCAGTGAGCGATCGAGCGATGGATGCTCTCGATGTGACTCCTGGTTGGAGTTCCCAGCAGGAGGCTCTCCATCTTCTGGTTCTCTGCGATGCCGTCCCCTTTGAAGCGCTCGTCGAGGTGGCTGATCGTGGTGTCCACCAAGCGTCCGAACTCCAACCGGAGCCACTGCTCGACGGTCGTCGGTTCGAACGCTTCTGCCGGCCCAGTCAGTCGCGCTGGGGGCTTCTTCTGCCGGGGAAGCTTCACGGTCTCGAGTGACAGGGAAGAAGCCTTACCCCGCAGATACTGGATGGCGTCGTCCGCGTCTTCACGTAGTCCTTGCAGGAATGCAGTGACTGCGTCCACGGTCTTGATCAGCTCTGACACTGTGCAGGTCGTCTTCTGAGCTTTAACGGTCGTTTTGTCCAGGGGTTCCAGGACTGATCGCGCGAGACCCAACGCCACGTAAGTGTGGCCGCGGCTGAACGTTTTCAGCAGACCGTCAGAGCGAACGGCCACATGACCATGCGTTTGCTTCATCTCTTGTAGAGTCTGCAGCACTTGAGGGTACTGATCCAGTACGGCAGCCACGGCCTTCAACCGCACAGTCCAACGGGTGGGGCACAGTGGTCGAAGTGTGTTCGGCGAGACGTTCTCCGACTGGCAGACGGCGCAAACCTTGTTGCGTACTTTGATGGAATCTCCGAACAGCACTCCCAGTTCGTTCACAGCATGCAGCGCATTTCGGATGAGTGTCGAGGCCTCGCAGCTCTCTTTGGTGACAATATTAATGCAGTGCGCGCCGCAGTGTAGGTAGAGAGCTTGCGGCTGTTTCTCCCGCAGCAAGGCTTGCGCGCCCTTGAATTGTTCCTTCATGTTTGATGCCCCATCGAAGGCGAGACCTCGGAGCTGGTTCATTGACAGGCCCAGTCGGAGCAGCGCGTCTTCAATCATGTTGTCAATGGCCGCGCCGGTGGTGGATGGCGGCTCATAAAATCCGACAAACTGTTCCAGGACGTCCAACTCCGCCGTGGTGTACCGCACACAGATCGCCTCTTGTTCAATCCCGCTCACGTCCTGGCTGCCGTCCACGATCACGGAGAACGGACTTGGCCCGTGGTCGGTCACTTCTGATATGACATCTCGAACGACTCGGTTGCTGATGAGGTCCAGGAGCTCGTTTTGGATCGCTGGACCAGTAAAGGTCTCACGCCGTTTCAGCCACTCGACCAGAGTCACGGAGTCTTCGGAGCGCAGCTGCAGCAGTTCATGCAGGTTGCCTTCGTCCAGTTCATGTCCACGCAGTGCGAGGCCCTGGTGACCTAGCAGCATGATGCTCGTGATGATTTTGATGATGGCTTCTGAGGCTTCTTTCTGGGAATTTTGGACGGCGGGGGACACCATGGTGGAGATGGAGTGTTTGTTGCTGATCAGGGTGTAGACGGCCTCTTTGTGGTATGGCGAGCCGTTGTGCCCTTTCAGTAGCTCGTCTCCCCTCTTCCAGTTACTGAAACCATCTTTGGTGAAAGCCGTCTTCCGGCAGTGCTTGTTCGGGTCAATCTTCTCGTACCGCATGCACTGGAGGCATAGCATCCTCTCCTTCACCGGGCAGTAATGCAGCCATGGATATTCTCTGTACCACCTGTTCATGAAGCTGTACGACCGGCCGCATGGTGTCACTTGTCTCGGGATGGTCGATGCAGGAGGTTGATAAGGTCTGCCGACGGCAGGAGTAGGACTCGTAGCAGCGCTCACCGCAGGAAGTTGATGGGGGTCCACCGACTGCATGAGTAGGACTCGTAGCAGCGCTCACCGCAGGATGATGGTGGGGTCCACCGACGTCAGGAGTAGGACTCGTAGCAGCGCTCACCGCAGGAGGTTGGTGGGGTCCACCGACTGCATGAGTAGGACTAGGACATGAGTAGAAGCATCAGCAGTGGTCACAAATTGACCGTACCTGGTATCAGGCGGCACCGCCTACCCTATTATAACCCACATCATCACCACACGGTTTCGCCTTTAAAGGCATCGACGCCAGAGCATCGGCACAAGGGGAAAATCCGCTCAGACCCTAAACCCAGACGCATTTGGCTTGCAAACATGGCATGTTTGCGATAATTCCGAAAATACATTACCACCGAATCATTCTCTGCCCCAGCAACAGTAGGACAATATGGACTCTAAAATTTGGGCCATTCTGTACTGCTATTGATGTCATAATATGAGAGCATACCTCAGCACATGAATGTTCAGAAAGCCTGAGCATTGAGCAAGAAATCCCTTCCAGCGACAACGATACCCATCAAGTATACAAAATTGGGCAAGCATATTTTTATTGAATATACTAGGTTTAAATAGGAAGGAAAGGCCATACTTCTTTGATGATATATTGAGAGGTCCGGTTACACTTTCTTCATCTAAATGTATAATTGTATCCCGACAATCAATTTGATTCTAGGAACCTGAACAATGTATTTGCGTGCTTTATTAACTTACCAATCTTGGATGATTTATGAAAGAATTTATCCAATGGCCCGGAGGCCACACCACGTCTTTTCATTTCTATTACAACTGAAATCAGATAACAGATATTAAGTACATCAAGTCACAGGTGATGCCTTGCAGTACACCGATCTCGCATCTTAATATGGCAGCTGGTTAAGTTCGTACTAAAAGAATCCTGTATTTATAACTGCCAGAGGTAACATAATTTCACAACCTGTGGATACAGCTCAAAAGGAAGAAGAAGCAGTTGTGAAAGAAAGATGTGTGGTGAAAAGTACCCAAAATGGTCTAAATTTATGGCTGAACTGAGAATATCCAAACATCGTTCTCCTGTTAGGTAGGTACCTTGTTAGGTAGAATGGACCTAGCTTGGGGTATTCTACTCACTTTTCACTACATTTCAATTCACAGTGATATGTAGGTAGTCAGGTACTTTAGTGAAAACCCATGAATTCCTTAAAAAAATATTGATATTAAAATTGGTTAAGATATCAACTTTTGCATACGGGGAAAGCTCACAAGATATCTGTCCTAGCCACTTTTATATTTTTTCCATGTCATACACCATACATGATGCAAGAATGCAAATGTTAAGCAGCAAGACGCTTATACATACACAGTGGGACCCATTTTAATCCTGAGTCTCTCTAGTTGGCTGTTTGGTTCATGGTTTTAGTGTTTCTGTGGACTATTGCCCAGTAAGCAAGGCTCATTCCTGGTTATTTATCAGTATGCCACATGTCCTTTAAGTTGTAAAAAACCATTGCTTCAGGCACCAAAAATAAGTGTCCTGAGTGGAATTGTTGGGAGATTACTTTTTGAAGAGCAAACATTAACTTGACTGAGATGAGACATGGTTGATATAATAGGGCCTAATTTGGCCATTTGGGGAACATATTTTAATTATTTCATTGATTCTTTAAAAACAAAAAGACATTTGATATGGGTTGTTTTCAATGTGGGAGGTACCTAGTTTGATAACATATTTTTAATGGCATCCGTTTGGATTTGAACACAATCCGGGTAGTAAGTACTTACGTACTTTTTAGCTCTAAAAATCAGAGCTTGTGGGCTATTTCTCTTTTGGGCCTGCCCCTCCCCATCCTTGGATCCAATGGTGTGCCTCAGGTGGTTCCCAGTGACTATCGGAAATTTCTCTATTGAGCGGGACATTGCTGTTTCTGTTTTACAGTCAAAAGGTGTTATTAAAAACAGCATTGGTGAAAAAGGCAAGTTTTTATGCCTGTCCGCCTTGAATATAATTTAACCTTGGGATTAATTTAAACACAATACTCTAGGAAAAATTCCAAAGAAAATTCCACCTTTGTACAAAATGATCCCACAAATAGTTGGCAAAGGTGGTCATGGTCCCCCATGCACCCTTGGATAAACCAGTGAAGCAATACATGTACCTTATTCAGAAATGAGAGGAGGGCATCGTTACATATACAATAGTGTGGGGACCAATTCCTCGTAGGGGCACCACTCTTTGTTGGGGTGCCACTCTCGTTAGGGGTGTCATGCCTTTTTTTGCGCATTTCGACCATTTGTGTATTTCGGGGCACCCCTTTGGCCAGACGGTGGTCAATTGGGAGTGTTTTCTAATCCTCGGACACAATTTGTGTCCTCTTGGGCGCCATTGGGTGGGTGACAGTGTATTTTTACTTCTTTGAGAAGAGAATACTTTTTGTACATTTTGCGTATTTTACGTCATGCCTACGTCGCTCAAAATTCGCGTTTTTTGTGCCTCGTAGGGGCGCCGGGATTTCCCAAAGGGCGCCTTCGGCGCCATGTAAAGTGGTTGGGGGGGAGGGGAGTGTAGCAGTAGAATGCTAAAACCGAGGGACGAAGATTTCACACCAGATTTGTATAATTCTCGCCATAAATGGACCATCTTACGTTTTGTGTTTAGCGCCGTCAGCTAAAATTGAGTCTGATTCGTTAAAAGATCCACGCTATCAGGTCACGTCACGTAATACACAATGCAGCCGAATTGCGTGACTGCGGCTGTCAATATTTATTAGCTGAGCCAAAACACAACCATTATTTTGTTACCAGAAGCATGCATTTTTCACCTCCTGAAGTTTTTCATCCATAGTAATTTCGGCCGGTGAAAGAGATGCAGACCGTGCTCGCAGTCTGACAAAAATGCCAAACTGTGAGCCTTGATTTTACTGGGGAAATTCCCCAGTAAATTTGTGGCTCCTGGGTTTTACTGGGGAAGGTTTCCCCACTTTCCCCAGTGGTGGATACGCCCATGGTTCCTTGCCTTGATATTAGATAGCCATGTATTATATATGGCCTTGGCCCTAGCTGCCATACACTTCAACATTTACATGCATATTAATTACTAAAGCATACAATTTACTGCCACGATGCATCCATTGCGTGGCTGTAGTATGGAATAGAACGTACAAAATTCCATATTTCAATGGATTTTCACAGTTGGGCACAGCACATAGATATCCAACCTTTTGAGTGAGATGTCTGGGTGTTATCGTTCCTGGCATCCAACATAGCAAAATTATTCTTTCCATCATGTATTATGGTAGCATAGATACAATAATGAAGTCCACACCCTATCATATCAACTTCAAGTGCGAAAACGCCTCTTAGACTTTAAGAATTTCCCGAGAGGATTAGGCGCTCGCGATGTGACCTGACAGGGTCACATGAGGAATGATATGAAGAGTGATGATGTGACGGGCGACGAGTGATACTTATCATGTGACCAGACAAGGCACATTACGAGCATGGCAACTGACCCGAATGGGTCTTTACCTGGGTAACTGCGTAGTGAAATTGACAGCACGTTAAACATTTAATTCAAATTATGTCGTTCAACAGAAATGGTTCGGTCACATGGTGGGCTTATGGTATATGCAACAATCTCTGCTCAGCAAAGACTCTGATCCCAGAATATATTCTATGAAGACATTTGGATTAAAAGTGCTAGAACACCGAATTACAACGGAGACTACTATCAAGGCTTTTCATCATCCAGTGATGTGTGCGTCCAGGCTGAGATTTAAGAACCCTGAAGATAGTGGGAGGAATTTAGGCCGCTTGCAGGGTGTATATTTCTGCACACTACTTATGATGCAAGCAGTCAATTGGGCATAGTAAAGTCGATTTTGTGCGATATACTCCATAGACGTCATTGTTAAGCTATAAAATAATTGGGGCATGCACAGTGGCGTACCGAAGTGGGTTGGGCATTGGAGCAGTCCCCTCACCCCTGAGAGGTTGTGAGCCCCCAATAATCGCGCCGGGGTTCGGGAAAATAACGTCAAGCTCCCTAAAAATCCTGCTGGTGTCCCCAAGAATCGCACCGGGGCTCATAAAAATAACACTGGGGGCCCAAAAAAGTCGCGCAGAGGCCCTTGAAAATGATGCTGCCCCCCCCCCCCCCCCCAAAAAAAAAACAGCAAGGCCCCTAAAATCACATTGGGGCCTCAAAAATCGTTCTGAGACCCTAAAAATGACGCTGATCGCTTCAAAATGTGGGACCGGGCCCCTGAAAATACCGCTGGGACTCCCTAAAGTTGCGCCGGGATCCCAAAAAGTCGCGCCAGGACCACAGAAAATCGCGCTAAGACCTTAAAAGGTCGGGCCGGGTTCCTAGAAATCACGCTGGGGGCCAAAAAGTATCGCCAGGGCCCCCGAAAATCACGCTGAACGCCAAAAAGACTGGTTGGCCGTCAAAATCACGTTGGGTCCCAAAGGGTCGGGTCGGGGCCCCTGATAATCGCACTGTGGCCCCCAAAAGGACGGACCGGGACCCATGAAAATCACGCTGAATCTGAAGGTACCAAAAAGTCGCGCCCGGGCCCCTGAACATCACGCTAGGGGCTCGACAGGTCGCATCGGGGCCCCAAAAGTCTCATCGGAAACACCTAATAAATGAAGCCGGGGCAACGAAAAAAACAGTCCGGACATGGAAAATAATTATGGTGTCCCAGCCAGCAATCGCTCCAAAAGAAACAAACACGTGTTGGGCCCCCAAAGACTTGTCGAGGCCACTAAAACTCGCGATAGACATCCCAGCTAATGACGACAGGGTGTAAAAATCGCACTTAGACCCAAAAACGTCGCACCGCTGCCGTTGGAAATCACACTAGGGGCCAAAAAAGTCGCACCAGAGCCCCACAGGTTGCAGCTGGCTTCCCAAAAATCAATTCCTACCCGGAATGTCACTTTGCGGCCACAAACATTGCGCCAAAGACCTCAAAAACGCGTCGGGCCCCGGAAAAGAAACGATTTGGAGCTCCGAAAAAATGCACCGAAGCCCGAAGAATCGTAACGGGGCCCAAAAATATCGCGCAAGAGACCTACAAATTATAGAAGTCGACCCCAAAAATCACAACTTGACTCCATCGAGACGACCCGAGCACCGGAAAATTCAGAACAGGTGCCGAAAGAAAGTTCTCCTACGGGCCTTTCTACTCTGAAGGGTGCCATTGGCTGAAAAAAAAACTTATTGAGCAGCCGCCGTGGCATACAAAGGAGGCAAATCCCCCCCCTTTCCCTTCATCCTGAAGAAGTGGACTCCCAAGAACCCAAGAATCGCGCTGAGGTCCCCAAAAATGGTTCGGGGGCCCCATAAATTCGCATCGGTTCCCCAGAATAAGGGGTTATAAATAAATATAGCGGGCGCCAAAAACATGCACCGTGCCGAAAAAAAATTGCGCCGGCGAACGCCAAAATCACTCTGGGGCACAGATTAGTACAATCTGCCCCGCGAACTAGCGCAAAGCCCCCCAAATATCGCGATTGGGACCCAATTTTTTGTCGGTAGTCTCATAAGTTCTGGTCGTGGCATCAAAAATTTCCCTCGGGGCTCACAAAAATTAGCTTCGATGGCTCGAAATAAGCACAGCGTAGCCCCAAAATCGCATGGAAACCGCATCTCTTTATCTCTCCAAAATAAAGAGAGATTTCGAAAAATAAATTTCCGAGCCAGGAAAATCGCTCCTTAGCCCAAACATACCACCAGATGCTTTAACCCGCGCACGTCCGGGGGGGGGGCGGATATCAACCCCCCTCCCTGCGGTTTTTCCTACATTGCCGCCATACTAATCGGGTTAGCAAGGCCAAACCTCGCATGGCTACTCAGTGGTCTTTTCCGCATATCCTCAGAAATGTTTGACCCTGGGTCATCTCAAGTCAGGTCACCAGGTCAGGCGAAGTGACCTAACGTCCCTCCGAGTTCTAGGTGGCATCACTCCCACAATAATTGGGCGATTGATTTCAAACTTATATCACGTCATGATCTTATCAGGGTCTATAATATGTATATCACGGTTTTTTCGTAGTGTTGACCTGAGGTCAGGTCGTGGCGATGGCTTACCCATTATAGGCCTATGGAAAAATATAAAAATGTTTCCTGATTACATATTTGCTCTCGGAATGACCTCCAACCGTTATCGCGTGTAGTTGGAAGCTATTCGCAATGCTATCGCTGACATTTTTGCTCAGTGGTCCCACCAAGGTCAGCTGAGGTCACCTGAAATCACTAGCACATTTCTGCGCATTATATCGCAATGCATTGAGCTAGAAGGCTGAAATTACCGTCATTGTGCTTGTATCGCCAAGACGTGTCGATTGATATATTACATGACCTCCCTACTCTACCCCATGACCTTGACCTGAGGTCATTGTTTCGGTGACCCATCTGTTGACCTGACCTTAAATTACGCAGCGTATCTCGATATCACATTTCAAGGGCTGTCGAATAGCATTTGCAGTTTGTTTCTATCTGTTACAGGTCCTGAGATATGTGCCAATATCTGAGGGTCCCACCCGATCTGGTCGAATTTGACATATGATGACCCAGCGGCCTAAATATTGACCTGAGCGAGAAAATGACCGAAATACTTGCGATAGAGCTTGTCACCAGCTATCCAAAGCCGTTTTCCGTTTGTCGCTACCTAGCATAGTTCTCGAGATCTTAGGGTGGGCAGACATCTGCCCCCCCCCCGGACATGCGAAGTTGGCGCGGACCGCCGGACGTGCGAGTGTTAACAAATAGCATACGGCACCGAAAAACGTACCGGAGCTCGAAAAATCGCGGCGGGACGTAAAAAAGCGCGTGGCCCGGAACAAAAATCAAGCCGTGGCTCGGACTTTACATAATTCAGAAGTCACCAAAAATTACGTCGAGCAGAGAAAACTGGAATCAGATCCACCCGGAATCACGCGCCTGGGCCCGAAAGGTCGCGGCGGGACCCAGAGAAATTATACCGGAGCCACCTTTATCGTGCTGGAGTCCCACAAATGTGAGCGAGGAACACCAAATAAACACAGCGGTACCCTAAGAGCACAACTGGAGGACGAAAATGCACCGGGTCCTCCAAAGCGTACCGAGTCTGGCAAAAAGCGCCAGGGCCTTAAAACATGCGTTGCAGCTCAAAATAACTACACCGGCAGCTAAACAACCAAACACAACGGGTCCCTCAAAGCACATCGGGGATTTTGAGACCGCATGGGGGCTTCAAGAACAGGCTGAGGCCCTCAAAAATCGACATGGTTCTAGAAGTCGAAATGGTCCGTTATGACTTCATGAGGTGCCGTGTGTTGTCACCTGTCAGCTATTTTGCACTGAATTGTTCGTCCCCAAAATAAGCGCTTACATTCTGTTTCAGTCGGGTGCCACATGATGTAGTTGTAACATTTCGTTTGAAGTGGCTGATATTCTAAGGTGCACGATGTGTACTTCAGAGGTGATCGAGGTGGCTGATCACCTATGTGTCGGAGTTAGGCCCTGAGTACGAACACCATACTATGTATTTATATTTATTGAGTTTTTCTTTGCCCTAGTCTGTGAGCCTACCAATCTTGCTCTGCCACACACCGGATCAAATAATTTTCAACCAGCGATCACCCGTCTTTCCTGTGTCTCAACCACTCCAGCATCAGTCATTAGACTTCTTTTGCCATGGGCCAGCAAGTAAGCTACGTTCTTGCTTATTCTTTCTCCTCACCAACATCGTTGAACATTTACAATGGGGGACATCCTAAAGACGTATAGTACTATATCATGGAAACTAAGGCACACCACATACCCATTAGTGAGGCTGTAATGAGCTTGCCCCCCCCCCACACACACGCACATAGCGGAAGTTGAAGAAATTGTGTTTGAACAGTAATACTAAATGGTTTCACTCGCACCAGGAAGATAAATCTATTATTAAAAAATAATCCATCCGTCGTGAAAAGAGTTCCAAGTCCAGCGAGAAGTGTGAATTTGAAAGTAATTATATTGCGATGATCGTTCTTTTTTAGGACCACATGTTGCTGTTAGCCATAGGCGCGTCCAGAGCCCCGCCCCCTTAGCGGTGAAAGTTATGTGTTCACTATTCAAATTATCGGTTATCTATCAAAAAGTGCTCAACCACGGTTCTTTGCGAAATTCCTGAGTGCGCCCCTGCTGTTGATCCTGGCCCACCCACTTTTTGAGACGTTCCTACACCTATGAAACACACCTCAGTTCTGGCCCTTTCCCTTCACCGCTATCGGGCGAGTCGCAGGAACAGACTTGTTCAGAAGCGGCCAGGCAGCCTCGTGTCCGCGGGCGCCAATCCCATCCGATGGTCAGCAGTCAGCAGCTACCTGCGAGACAGTGTGGACCACATCTGCAGCCCAATGCGAACCACACGTGGCTGACGTGTACTCTCGCTGGACGCTGTGGCGGTCACGTGCGCTCCACAACGGTTCTTGCACCCCAACACCATGCGGACCACTTGTGACCCACGCCAGTTGTGACGGCCACGACCGTGCGGTTGTTTGTCATGTGATTCGGAGCGCCAGCATAGCATGATGACGTAGACTGTCAGTCTGTGCATTGCAGACTTGCCGAATTGTTCGCCCGAGCTGCTGTCGAACAGAGGCAAATGTAAACACGTGCTAACGATATAAGGGCGCATTGAACTACAGATAGCTTGTGCGCTGAAGGACTCACTAGCCAGGCAAAGTGAGCTGGATTTTCTACTTGTTGTTCAACACTCAACATGTGTAAATATTTAGATGACTGTTGTACTGAAAGAACTCAAGCCCGCGGCTAAGCTAACAATGTGATATACTAGTCGTTTGTGTTGTTGCCAGGTGGACTTACAAGTCAATGATTGAAAGGCGAACCCATAGCCAATCCTCTTAATTTGCTATGAACCAAACGATATCGTGTTATTCATTGCCTACGTTTTCCAATTGTGTTCCTGTTCATAATTAACACAATTGTGTGCCGTTTGTCATTCCAGGGGTTTATGTAGCATATAAATACTTAGTAGAATATCAACAATCGTTGCCACCGTTGAAAAATGTTCATACAATAGATAGAAAACAACAATGACCCAGTTTACCTTACCCCGAAAAAAAAAAATAGACACGCCGGTTTTAGCTGTTGCCAAAACGTGGCTGCCGCAGTTCGCGTTCGGCTGAGCTGCGTTTCTGTTGCTGCCTGCGTGTGACGCGTAAGCGGCTCACGCGTGTTGTAGCTGCATTCTTGCAACCCAAACTGCACACGGCCCAAGCGGCTGACCTGCGTCAGACGCGCAACTGACCTGAGTTTTATCTGCGACGTATCCGGGCTTCACCCGCGTTTTATCTTCGACATGCCTGTGCCCCATCTGCGTTTTATTTGCGGTACATGGGCGGCTAACCTGTATTTTTGTTGCAACATACCTATGTTGCTGAGCTGCATTTTAGCTGCGACATACCTATGGCTTACCTGCATTTTGCCTGCGGCACACCTGTGGTGGTTGCAGAACAGCAGCGATGGAGAGAAGACAAAAAGCAAGGCTTTCCATTTTTATTCAGGTGCTTGGACAATTAAGTCTCATAGCGATCTCCATTACATCAGCCACATACATCAGCCACGGTTCCTGAACAAAAGTATTGCGCCGCAAGATTAGGCACCACAAGTCGTCATGCAAGCATTAACATTAGCATACGTTAACATCGCAAGATATCGAACCAAATACTAATCTCATCCAAATTGATAGCCGAATGCAACCACTGGTGGCAAGCTAAAGCGAGAGATAGAGAGATAAAGAAACATACATATAAAGCTACATTTAGAGAGATGTAAACATAGATGGAGGGCTGTCATGCCAACGCCACTGCCGCTTTGCTCTCACACGCCGCGGGCGGATGACTGTCGTGGGTGAACCGTTCCCGCACTTTGCCGCCGCGACCCCTGAACACATGGCTCCACTCTGCATCCATGTCCATCGTCGTCACGGCCGCCGCTGCGGGATTCTTGCGGATTTCCACTGAGGAGATAGGCACAAATGAAACGCCGCAAGGTAGCGACAGACAGGTTCCCGCCAATGGCGACCTACATGAGACTAGCTGAGAAGGAAGCCATGTTTTACTTTAGCACCCGTTGTTATACTGATGTGATACATTTCTGGTCCAAGCAGGAACGCAGCCAAGAGTGGAGGTGGCAGCGGGGGCGGTCGCATGCCACACTCCTTGAACTCCACAGGCCTGTCACGAACCTGTTTGTAGTCGTTTACAAGACCACCGCGACGAAAATAAAATGCCAATTAACACTTCTTCTTGCCGCTGAGGCTGTTTTCGGGCCACTAACAAGGTCTACGAGGCCTTACGAACGCTTTCAGGCCACTCTGAACGTATGCGGGTTTTTATGAACGTCTACGAGCCCTTATGGAAGTGCATGGACCCTTGCAAGAGTGTACGAACACTTACGAACGTGGAACTAATTTATCAGTATTGTAAGCACCAATTTATGCAACAACGGCACGTTTGTCACCCCACATAATTTGTTTGTTCGTTGCCCCTTTCCCTCCCCTGAATATATTCCAGGTCTCGCACAGAATCCTATGACATTCCAACTCCTCCAGCCATCCCCTCTCCTGAGAGCCCTGTAATTAAGTAGTCTTTTGCCATACTTCGATCACTTTTACAATGGGTTGTCGATGGACATCATCCTCCGTGGTAACTTCTACAGGGGGATTATTTCTCGAAGTGTTGACCTGAAGAAGAAAAAAAACACTTTGGTATGGCAAGCAGCGACGTGCCGGGGATTTCCTTAACAGGAGGATTAACTTATTCCCTCCTTGCCTTTTTTCTAGGGCAGGGGGGGTGGCCTATGCTGTCGTCCAGACCCCTTTGCGTACATGTGACGCCATAGTTTCGCAACCTCAGGTGACCTATGAAGAATGTTTGCACGGAAAGATGGAAAATTAATTAGTCAAGAGGTACCAAAATTGTGGTTTGCTGCGCTTATTCGTTTGGAAATTATCGGATCAAAATTGGAAAGAAAATATTAACAGCTCAGCAGGTCGCAGTTTATCTCTCGAGATGAGGCAACATTCTATATCGGATGCATTGAGAGGGAAGGGAGAATTGCACATCCCTTAACGTGTGTTCGGGATCAGATTGAGAAGAGCAGTCAACGCCATGATTTAACCTCTTCCTCCAGCCCAAACATTGACTTCGGTTGTATATTTCTGTCCCCTCGTTCACCGTCCATTCCGGCGCCGCCGGCCGCACCGGCATCTCGCGGCCGTAGTACGCGTACCTGGGGTACATTTTTGGTCGTCTGGAAGATGCCTGATAAGTCCCAGCTTAAATTGTATTATGCATGCAGATGGAGTTGTACTCTATCACATGTGTTCCTGTGTTCTTAAGACTTTATTTTGGTGGACATTTTCAACATCTCAAACCTTCAATGTCAAATGCAGAAATGTTTTTGAAATGTCAAAATCTTCCAAAAGTTAACTTTGGGTTTGAACCTGTCACCTGATCGTGTCTCGGATTAGAAGGTGATGTAACTATTCTTGTATTTTTGTGATCAATTGCCTATGGACAACTAGTCCACATTTGTTCCTATCTTTTATAGGTGACTGCTAAGAAGTGTTTAACCCACGAATCGCCTGGTGAGGGAGGTGACCCTCCCCCCCCTCCCCTGCCACACACATACACACGTCAAACCCCCACCCTCACCCCCTTGGTTTTTCTGCGTTAACAGCTAGTAGATCACTTGAGACAGCAGATTGATACTTTCAGGCCCTGAGTTGCAAGTGAGAGCCCCTGAACCGACGGAGAACACCCCAGCCGCCTGAGGACTCTGGCCGACAGAGAAAGCCGGTATGAAGGGCCTCTGGATCGACGGAGGGTCCAAGTCATACAAGGGGGTCCTGGCCTGATGGAGGGGGCCCAAGCTGTTGAAAGAGGAGCCTCCGACCTGACGAAGTGGGCCCTGAGAAGTGACAGAGGATCCCCGAACCGACGGTAAGGGCACTTGATCAAACCTGCAGACTCTCTGGGTAGGCTTTGGGTCGTGATGATGGAGAGGGGCTAGATCTGACAGCGGGCCTCAGGCCGATGAGGCGGCCCCCGAGCTACGGATACGGTCCGGTCCGAAGAGAAGTGTTCCCGGTGCGACTGAAAAGGCCTCGAATTCCATGGAAGGCCTCGAAATTCCAGACTGCCAAAAAAAGAACGTTAACTGACGGGGAGAGAGAGAGAGATACAGATAGAGAGAGAGAGAGAGAGAGAGAGAGAGAGAGAGAGAGAGAGAGAGAGAGAGAGAGAGAGAGAGAGAGGGGGGGGAGAGAGGGAGAGAGAGAGGAAGAGAGGGGGGAGAGGGAGAGAGAGAGAGAGAGAGAGAGTCACTGAGACCTCTTGATGACAGCGACCTCTTGGTAGAGCGGGCCTTTGTTAAGTTAATATTAAGTCCATTAAGTTTTGTTAAGTCCATTAAGTCAATTAAGTTGTTAAAATTAAGTCTATAATGTCATGAAGTTAAAAAAAGCTAGTTCAAGGATATTTCCCATAGCCACTTTATTTCTGGTGCCATTTGGTCCTGAGAATTAATTTACCACCGATTCATTTTTTTTCAAACAAAAATTCAAAAACATTCCAGAATAAATTCGATGTTTTGGGGATTTTATCTTCAAAATTATTTAAAAGGTCGGAAAGCATTTGTTTTTTGTTTTTGTGCCACTCATTGCCTTTCCCGGGGCGGCATTTGTTTCGAAAACCGTCATCTTCAGCAGTCCATCACATATTTCCAGGTACTTGACAATGACGGAATCGATGGCCTTGACTGCTGCACGTGTCAGCTAAGTGAGAGCATGTTTTCAGCTTGTGTATCATGGATATTGAAGAACAAAATCGAAGTTGTTTTACGACATGGTATGGAAAATACGACAAAGACGAGTGACTGCGTTCATCTCGACATTGACCTGCTTGACCTTACCGAAAAGGTTGAGCAAAAGAGATAACGAAACATGCTCCAAGTAACTTTAAACATTCACCGAAGTAGCTGCATCATGCCGTTGATCGTATCCGTCTATCTCCTTTAGAACAAAAGTTAGCGGAAGATCAAATCGACCGCCATCCCTGCAATGACGGGTGAAGAATTATCCCGCATTGCGAGGATTAATGGACTCATCCTTCTCCAACGCCATGTCGAGGAGGCCACACCGAGCCCTCGGGCGTGGTTCCGGTCAAACAGCCTGAAAATGAACGCAAACAAAACTTCGTATTTCTCGGAACACTTCATTCACTCGCTAAAGCTATTGACTTCAGAATCGAAGTCGATGGTAGGGAAATTCACCCAGCAAATATATTTAAAATAAAGTGTTCTCCTTGATCAATCAATCAATCTCCCTTACCGGGAACCAGCACAGGTCCTCTGTCGTCCGATACACCCAAATTCACAAACGCAACAACACCAAAATTAACTCCTCTGTAATCACACCGCACACGTGAACTCCTGAAAGCCCTCGTCCACGACGGAAACCGAGAATCGCCGTCTTTCCCATCATCCACTCCCGACTGTGGATGATGGGGTCGTGCCGCGGTCTGCCGTAGTTGTGGTGCACCATTAGCTTTTCTGCGCGGCTGGCGACCGATCTGCGGCGTAGGCCATATCTTTCCCTTGCCCTGCCAGCTCTTTGTTGGCTTTGAGTCGGGCTTTGGAGCTGGCGGCTCTGCTGGCACGCTTCGTACCCTCCTCCACGTCGCATGCTCCCCAGTCACGGCGGCGCATGCTCGCCACTCGCGGTGCGGTTCCCGAGACACGGACGTGACACACCAACGGCGGTGTGTTGCCACCTGCCACCTGTTACCTTCCACCTGCCACCTGCCACATGTCACCTGCCTCCTACCTCCTACCACCTGCCACTTGCCACCTGTCACCTGTCACCTGCAACTTGACACTTGTCACATGTCACCTGCCACCTACCACATGTCACCTCCCACCTGCAACTTGACACTTGTCACATGCCACCTTCCACCTACCACATGTCACCTGCCACCTGCAACTTGACACTTGTCACATGCCACCTGCCACCTTCCACCTGTCACCTGTCACCTGTCACCTGCCACTGTCCAGCTGTCACCTGCTACCTGGCACCTGTCACCTGCCACCTGTCATCTGCCACCTGCCACCTACCACCTGTCACTTGCCACCTGACACCTGTGACCTGCCAACTGCCATCTGCCACCTGCCCGGTTGGCTGCGACGCAACAGCATCTTACCTACAGGGCAGCCTAGACCTGGGCGAGCTGTCCGATGATGCGACATATGGCTGAGTTTCGAGAGCTGTCCGATGATGTGACACAATGGCTGAGTCTCGAGAGCTGTCAGATGATGTGGCATAGGGCTGAGTCTCGGGAGCTGTCCGATAATGTGATGTGGGGCCGAGTCTCGGGAGCTGTCCGATGCTGTGACATATGGCTGAGTCTCGGGAGCTGTCGATGCTGTGACATAGGGCTGAGTCTAGTCTCGGGAGCTGTCCGATGATGTGATATGGGGTCGAGTCTCGGGCCCGACTGCTGGAGCGCCACAAAATTATACGCTATGCAAGGTGACAATGCTGCTGTATGTCTATGTCTTATCGCCCGTCGGATTTGGTGTGTATCTTGACTCGGACACTGGTCGCACAGTGTGGAACACCCTTAATACACGAATTGAAACTGAACAAAACGAGGAGGTGACACGATTACATCATATGACAGCAAATGGCACCCAGCATTAATTATGTTGCACTGCCATCTGCGGTCACTAAAAACGTAGACTGAGCCGCTTCACAGCAATTATTAGAAGGGTATACTGCACCGCTTCACATTTAGGCCTTCCGTGACAGTCTACATGCTTCACCGTGGGTCAGTGTTCAAGGCCAAGAATTCGCGTTTGCGGTTGTCACCTCACATTTGCCCTGCAGCCATGAAGTAACAGGGACGGATCTATGCTGTTCCTACCCTGCCCATTCCCCACTCTGAAAACAACATTGCATTTCAGTGAACGGGCTAGCACTCGATTCCTGTTGACAAGAAGTGGATCACTATATATTTCGGACTTCGGCAACACAGAATGAGCCAGAAAGGCTGGAAGGAACGCGGTTACAAAAAGTCTGGCGAACACTGGAAGGCAGGTTTATGATGTCAATCAACGCATATCTGGTCCGAAAGTGATGATATTTCTAAGTTGTACACTTGTTTGGTTAATTCATATTGCTTGACAATTATATATCATATTGTCATGTTGTTCCACAATCATATTGTTAATTCATATTGCTTCATTAAATTACACCTCTTTGATTATGAATCCCAAGTAGTTGGGCGAAAGTGATATGCTGTATGGTGTAGATCATTACATCATTATATTTTGTGCACTGTATGACAAGCAACATATTCAGATTTCTGTGCAGCTAAAATGCATGTGCATGCGGATGCTATCCTACTTATTTTACATTCGGAGGTTTTTAGTTCATATTGATTCAGCAAGAAATATCACAGTGTCATCCGTCATTTTTTGTGTCAAACCACATTAAATCGCTTGAAGATGGAGCAGTATGTTGCATGTTAGATTGTAGCCTGAACAGTAAAAATAACACCCCATGGGGCTAATAGAATACACTTTCCAGGACCAAGGTCGGTCTGGAAGTTTTTGTTCCAGACTACGTCGACCGTGTGAAGTTCTGTGCAACCGGCATTCTGGAAACTTGTATTGTGCCAAAGCTGAACTGACTTGAATGTCGTGCTTTTGAAGACAATCGGAATCAATAACCAACTAACTTGCGCTTGTCCGGATCGTGTCGCAGATCAAGTTGCACAAATAAATCAACGGCAAAATCCCTGTCCCTAACTTACACCAAACTCTGCATTAATGCATATTACTAGTCAAATATCGTTATACCACTCGCTGTAAAAGCATTCAAGCAAGCCACGAGGGGAAGGTAAGTGAAAATGTTTTACCACAAATTATGCAATATATATATATATATATATATATATATATATATATATATATATATATATATATATATATATATATATATATATATGTATATATATTTACATAGATATATATATATATATATATATATATATATATATATATACATATATATATATATATATATATATATATATATATATATATATATATTCATAGGGGTTTATTCAACCAGTTCCGATTTTTAGTATCCTGCTCGGCTTCGTCTCCGGGTACAAATAACGGGTTATCCCAGTGTTGGAACGCTTTTATCTCCTGCACTAACATCAACTACTAGGAAATGGTCAGTAAGTACATTGTACTTATCAATGCATTGAATCGCAGTCTAAATAGAACACCCGACGAACAACTAGAAGTTGTCTCGCCATGTATTGTATTTAACAGATCGATCAATCGGAGGGAGGCATCGAATAAGCTCGGGTGTCACGCCATGGGTGGAACAAATATTGCTTCACGTGCAGGGCAATAAAGAAAGTTGTTTTCTGCATGTATGAATATCGCAATAAGTGTACGATGGTCGTTATATGTGGTATTGCATTTGTTATAAAATGATACTCGATAAATGTGCAACGTTTCATGTAGCATCCTTCTCAAGAGCAAATATGTGATTAAAATATATATTTATGTCGTTTTCATAGGCCAGCGGGCTGCACGGATCCTGACATGACTGTCTACTTTGATCTTCGAATTGCCCTTCAAAAATGAGCCACACCGAAACAATTGATTTTGATCAAGTACCATTTGAAGGTGAAATGTATGACTACATATAAGATGGCGTCTGGCATTGACTGTGATTCTGTAATGGCTCTCACGAATAATTCGAACTATTATATAAACAAAACACAACTCTATGTAATTATATATTTTGGCTGTGTGATAATGGATGGTGCACAGCAATAGTACGGGTCTGGGGCCACACGAGGATGGTCAGGACAGGCATAACAAGCGCATGTTACCCGACGCTTTACCAGGGGTTCTTGGTTGTTCAATTATGCCTCCCGAACTCAACGGTGACATCGGTTGGGCTGAAACTGTCCGTAGTTGATTGTACACTAATTAGGTGGCCCTGTCCTGAAATTTGAGCTCCGGGTGACGAAGTTATGATGTCATTATCAGAGGCGGAAGTCTGGAAAGCACTTCATGTACGTATTCAGAAACCAAGTCGCATGTTCGCAAATAAACTGTAATGGGTGAATTTGCAACACCAATAGCAAGGTTTCATTTGTTGGAGCGTTTGTTCCAACAATTCCATTTTCACAGACCGCTTCCCTGCTCTCGTTCCCAACTCACATCCGGCCTGATAGCGGTTCAACCACTTCACCTCCGTTCTTGTGCTCCTTCCAATAATTCCAGAGCATTCCTCGTTAGTAAGTCTTAATTCCTTGAAGGTTCCTTGCAGGTCCTGATCTTGCCTTTTCAAAATCGGTTCGATGGTAGCCCATGCCTGCATTGTGAATAACCCAATGCTGCATGTGCGACTGAGACACAACAAAGGTAGGGACAGCACTGACCTGCCTACGCGACTGAGACATAGCAAAGACAGGGTCAGCACTGACCGCAGGGAAAATTGTCAAGTGACGACCGCCAACACGAATGCCTGTCCTTGAACACCGGCCCGTGGTGATCGTGGTAGACTATCACGGAAAGCATAAACGTGAAGCGGTGCAGTATACTCTACAAATAATTGCTGTGAAGCGGCACAGTCTACGTTCCTAGTAACTGCACATGGCAGTAGAACATAATTGGGTAACCGACTGCTCCTCGCCATTGTGTGAATCGCCATTATCTGCGCCATTCGGAGTTGTCACGAACACATATGTGTTGATGCATATAATATTTGCATTGAGGTCCACCAATGATGAGAGCATGCATTGAGCAATGTATTGCATTGAGCAATGCATTGCATTGATCAATGCATTGCATTGAGCAATGCATTGCATTGGGCAATGCATTGAGAGTCCACCAATAAGAAAGCTACTGCATGCGCCATGTATGTAGGATGTACATACTAATGTACCAACTCATGCGCAGCGTTTGTATTCATGCAGAGTACAAAGGTGGGCAAAGTAACGTGCTCTCCAAAACCAGGTCAAGCGACACATTTGCATTATTTCCGAATATTGTTGTTAGATTTTACCATAATTTATTAACCTGACCGCCTTAAGTTCCGTGTCCAGGTAGGCTGCCAACAACAGCCGTGCACATGGTTTGTGTGAGTAGCTGATTAGTCAAGTGATCCGGTCCGCCCTCGGGCGAGAACGGTGTGGAGGTCACCTGCCAGGATACGAGCATCGTAGAGTTATAGACGGGCACACGCGCCGTGACTCCAACAAGCAATGCTCCGGTGATAAAGTTAAAGTGTGCCAATAAAGTTGTCCTTCGGAGCTTCCGGCTGGATGAGGTGCAAAGTGATGCAGCATTATATATATAAATGCATTTTTAATTATATTCATTCGGCTAAAGTTAGGTTTCCAAGTGGCTGAGAATCTCGTTGGGCAACCTTAGGGGCGACAAGGCAAGCACATGGGTCGTTTCAATCATTCCGCTGTGCAGAAGAGGAAACCGAATCGTCCTTTCGATAGCGAAAATACACACATATGCATACACACACACACACACACACACACACACACACACATATATATATATATATAGATATATATATATATATATATATATATATATATATATATATATATATATATATATATATATATATATGTATATATATATATATATGTATATAAATATATAGATATATATATATATATATATATATATATATATATATATATATATATATATATATATATATATATATATATATATAAAATATATATATATATATATATATATATATATATATATATATATATATATATATACGTATATAAATATATAGATATATATATATATATATATATATATATATATATATATATATATATATATATATATATATATATATATATATATATATATATCGTGATTCATAGGATGCCAAACGGGGGACTGTTTAACCAGATCACATGGAGTTCAAACTATTTTTAACACACACAAGGCGATTCAAAGCACAGTGTACAATACACCTCAGGATGGGAAATAAAATAGACATTGTAGCCAGCATGCATGTAACCTGGTCTTGAACTGGTTCAGCGTCTCGAACAGACTGCTTATTCTGGCAGCGAGTTCTGGCCTCTAACGGCAAGAACACACGGATGGTTTCGTCTCGCTCGCATTTACGCAGCAGGCTTTGCTACCTTCAATAAGTGACCTCTGGCGGACAATTGTGATGTGACAAGTGACAATACGGCTGACAATACTACAATGTCCTCTTGGCGCGAGCTGAGGCGACTCTCACAGGTCACGTCTATTGTATTGGAGGGAAGTAGTCGCAGCGTTCGCAGGCGGACTTCATGGGGAAGATATGGGTGCATTTGAGATTATCGTCGTAAAGAAATACTTCTCAAGTTCTTCATGCCGGTATAATAGAACAGACATGGGAAATAACCTCATAATTTGGTCTTATGTAAATTTGCCGTGCCTTGAAACGAAGCAATTCGGACGAACATATGTCTCACAGACGAGACCAATTATGCCTGGATCTTGTTTGTTTGTTGGAAGTTGTCAACTGTTTCTCTTGGTTCAGGTCAGCGATTGTGTAAAACCGCATGTCATGCGAATTGTTGCGAAATGATTACGCCATGCTAGGATGCACAAGAATGTCTAGTTTCGGTAATATCATGCAAAATATTTAAAATAGTGAGATATCAGGACTTTGACTTGATCGGTTATATCTAAGTTTAAATTCAGATATATAAAGAGGCATCCTACCTGTGAAGAGCAGTTTCCTGGAAGTAGCATTTAAGGTTAAAAAATCAGCGAGGAAAAATTGGTCCGGGACGGAGGATCGACACAAACCAGGCATGCACAACTTTGCACGGTTCCAGCAACAACGTGAGCACGCGTCATTGAACTGCCAGGTTATTTTCTTTCCCGTAATTCTAGTAATCACAGCATCTCTGTGTGCTATGCATGGGTTTTCGCCGCTGACCAACCGTGATCCATCTTGAAACGGTGCCCAACCACGTGAACACGTGCAATTCAGCTGCTATGGCACCTCCGTGTGTGTTCAATTACAAATATGCGAGGAGAATGAGTCATGGATGGATGATCGCTACAAACTAGATATAAAGAACTTCAGTCACTGGACTTAGATCAGCTGGATATGCTCAATACATCCGCTCATCTAACAAGGCTGGTGGGAGAACAGCGTCTCCCCATCCTCCAGGCATAGAAGGCAAGTGATGTACGCTCTCTGAAGACAGTCCGCATCAGACTTTGCATGCATTTACTGGTATTTTGTGGTTTCCTTCATCCCGTTTGCCCAGTGATTCCTTCTAGCAACGTAATTGCGAGTGCGCCACTTGGGAACACCATGCTGTTTTTTGTTTTGTGGTCCGTGACAGGACAATTTAATGCTTACTTTAAGCTTATGTCACAAGCATTCCGTGTTGATCTGAAGTGGAAAGGGCCATAGTGTGTAGAGGACAACGCATATCAAGATCAGTACCAGAAGATATACATAGGGGCCATGGTGTTGAGGGTCACGCTACTCAAGATCAGTAATAGAAGATAAACATAAGGGCCACGGTGTATAGAGGACCACGCAAATCAAGATTAGTACCAGTAGATAAACATAAGAACCATAGTGTGCAGAGGATCAGATAAATATAAGTACCATGGTGTGTAGAGGAACACGTGTATCAAGATCAGTACCAGTATATAGACATAAGGACCATGGTGTGTAGAGGATCACACTACTCAAGATCAGTATCAGTAAGTAAGCATAAGAGCCATGGTGTGCAAAGGATCATATATAAAAAGGAGCATGGTGTGTAAAGGATCAGATAAATATAAGGACCATGGGTGTGTAGCTACCCAAGATCAGTACCACTAGCTAGGCATAAGAGCCATGGTGTGTAAAGGACCACGCATGTCAAGATCAGTACCGGTAGATAAACATAAGAAACATGGTGTATAGAGGAATACGCTCTGCTCAAGATCAGTACCAGTATGTACACATAAGGGCCATGGTGTGTAGAGGACCACGCATACCAAGATCAGTCAGTACCAGTATATAAGCATAAGAATCATGGCGTATAGAGGATCACACTACTCAGTACCAATAGATAAGCATAGGAGACATGGTGTGTAGAGGAACACGCTACTCAAGATCAACACCACGATATAAACATACATTAATTTTCATGTTGTCCAAAATTGTTTTCATTTTCTGTATTAGTGCATCTCTCACCCGGTGACTTCGCGAAAGTCCTTTCGCCCGTCCGACGACTCTCAAGAAGTTCCTTCGAGTCACTGCGCTGCAGAATAACAGCAAGCATTCGTTCAGGGCTGTGGAGTAGATGGTATTGCTATCAATACTCGATTGTGAGAGATGGCTGAACTTGAGATACATTGGAGCCAAAGTTTGTAAGTGGTCACCAGAGCCTGTGTGCCGCGAACTCTGCGATGTCACGTGGGCCCGGGCAGTAAACAAGAGCGAACTACACTGAGTTGCCGGTCCGCCCGCGCGTCTGGCTCCGCCTCCACACGCCCACGCTCGTCCAACTCCTGCCAGACCCAGCCGGGTGCCCACTCACGGTGCGAAATCTCATACCGGCGTATGGACTCACCTGCGGACTAATTCTGCTGATCGACTCCCGCCTGCGGGTAGCACGCCGTGTCTGAACACTCACCTGCCAAGCGTGGGGGAACACAGAACCGTGTCTGAACACTCCCGCCTGCCGGTAGCACGCCGTGTCTGAACACTCACCTGTCAAGCGCTCACTCACGTGTTCTGCGCCGTACCTGCACAGCCTTCTCGTCTTTGTGTCTTGCGCTATTGCATCAAAACTCCACGTCGTGTACTGACTAGCGGCTTCCAGACAGGGGAGGAGAACTCTAGACGGGTGGATGTGAGCTGGTTCCACGGGTCGAGGGAAGAGTGACCTGGAGAAACATTGAGGAATTTCCCTGCATTTAGTTTTATTTCCCGCTGAAGGAAACCAGTGGATGTACAGCTTGTTCACTCATCCTAAGGTCATGAGATGTTGCCAAATCGCAGCAAATCACAATTTTATGAACATCGCCTGGGTGGAATTATCTACTTCCTCGATCGCAGCCTCGATGCGGCTGCTATGCACCGTAATTTTCCCGGTCGTTAGCTATGCGCGGAGTCGTGCGCAAAATACCAAATTGATTGACCATACATGCGATGACAAACAAAGCATCATTACCGCGCAGCTAATTACACAGAAGAAAATATATGCGATTCACATTCAGCATGCTAATGCTCTATATCGTGTTCATGTGGGTGATCTCTTGCAGCACATTGTGCGTTGGAAAATGTAACATAAAAATTGGAATTGTGCTCTATGTTTCGACGCAAGTATCAACCCCCTTGCATTGTACGTTGCTGTGCATATATCAGCCATTTAAATGGCAAGCAACACCGACTTGTCTATCCAGAAGCTATCTGGAACTATGAGCAAACACATAATACCCAGCTGACAGCTGTCGAAAGTTAATATCACATTTTGAGTACATGCCCGGTCGTTCTCTACATAAAACAATTGCTCTGACTCAAAGTTCACTGTTAAGACGGCCAAGCCGCTAAGCAAGACACATCACATCTGACATGTCCCCCAACTTCCCTGAATAACGAAAGACCCTGGTTTGACGTGCCTAAGTGAAACATTTCACACGCAGACAGTGCATAAAGCTGCCTCAAATATATCATTTCCTCCTCGTTGTATATTGAGGTGCAACATTTCAGTGACATTTTGACCCAATTTTATCATCTCCTCGGTATTTAAACAGCTGTATCTCGCCTTTTCCATGGCCCAAAAGCTCCGGATACCCTGCTGATTCGTTTGTGCCGCGGGTGGCGGTCGTCGTCTCGAATCGTGCGTCGTGGCGTCGGCCAGTTGCAAGCCAACGCCGAACTTCCGACGGCCCGACTCCACAACCCAACTCCCGCCGACAGCCGTCGCATCGTCCGCGCCAGTCTCAGAGACGGTCGAGGTCGAGACAACGTCGCCAAGGTCGGCAATGTCAAGGTTGACCGCCAAGACCTGCAATGCCAAGGACGACCGCCAAGGTCGACAATGCCAAGGTCGACCGCCAATGCCGACAATGCCAAGGTTGACAGCGCCAAGATCGACCTCCTTGGTCGACCGCCAAGGCCAACAATGCCAAGGTCGACAGCGCCAAGATCGACCTCCAAGGTCGACCGCCAAGGCCGACAATGCCAAGGTCGACAGCGCCAAGATCGACCTCCAAGGTCTACAATGTCGGCAATGCCGCCGAGTCGAGGCGGAGACGGCTCGGCAAGTGCGAGTCGTACCGGCCGCTAGACGTCGCTATCAAGTCCACGTCCGACCGCCCAGCAGTCGGTGCACACGCCCACGTCCGACCGCCCAGCAGTCGGTGCACACGCCCACGTCCGACCGCCCAGCATTCGGTACATACGCCCACGTATACGCCGACTGCGTACACGCCCGCATGTATGACGTATACGTGGGCGCAAGCCGGGTCCTCTCTGCCCCAGCAGCTCCCCCAGCCGGCGACCGTACCGAGCCACCCGGCGCGGCTCCACCACCCCGCTCGGAGTAGTTTCAACTTCGGGCGCCCCTGTCCTCTCCATTCGGGTTGAGTTAACCTTGCTCGCCGCCCGTCCTCGCTCAGTAGCTGGCGGTCCCGCAGTGGCGGACTCGCAGAGGAGAATCCACATCCGCCCCTCTCGCCGGTCAACGGAGCGTTCACATCCGCCCCTCTCGCCGGTCAGCGGAGTGTTCACATCCGCCCCTCTCGCCGGCCAGCGGAGCGTTCCCCTTCGCCCCTCTCGCCAGTCAGGGCACAACTCACGCTTTTGAAACCAGGACAATGATTTTCATGCAGCCTTTCCCGGTTTCCTCACCGAACAATTGGACTTGCTCTCCAGCTTCTAACCTTTTCTGATTCGTCACCATTGCAGTTGTCAACATTCTGAGTTGGCACCATAGCATTCTCTTTCAAGTAGAGCATTTGTGTATTCAAAGAAGAGGTTTTATGGCCGAACCTAGCCAAGGCCGGTCCAGCCGTCACTGACTGGAGGCCAACCAATCAGCCACCGTCACGTGGTTAGATCGTCACGCCACGTGACCTGCACACACCAAGCCATATGCCTGATGGCTGTCCGATGAAGGGTGCCACGCTGAGCGGTTGTATGTCGTGCAAGCGGAGCGGGAAGGTTGTGGGACGAAAAGACCGTGACAGTGTGGTAGCTCTGCTAATTTAACAACTCGTTAAAGTTAGTTTAGGTTAGAGATACGTGCACCACATTCGGCTGATGAACCCAATTTCTCAATGATTGTAGCCATTCTGGACTGAATTTGATTATTTTTTTCAGTACACATATGCCAACATTGAAGGCGCCATTTCTGTCATCGGATTCATGCGTCGAATTTCTAGCGCGCATCCAAAACTCTAAGATATGGTGTCGAACTGTCCGAATAGGTTTTACTTAACTCCGAAATTCCTGTATTTCCAATATATTGGGCGCAATACCGCCCATGTCTACGGATTGCCAAGAAGTACCATTGTGGTCGGTGCACAAGCTTCCTGTCGCGAGATGTTCCCGGACCGTGTGCTTCGAGCAGGAAGCATCCACAGCCCGTAAATTGACCTCGCTTGTATCCCACTGGCGTCTTATGCTGGCAGTAAGTGGAGCTGCTACGGGATCCACAGCAAATGGAGCTGCTAATCAGTCTCAGTAGACAGAGCTGCCACAACAACCACAGTAAGCAGAACCGTCTCACAATCACAGTAAGTAGGGCTGTCACAGCAGTCACAGTAAACAGAGCTACCACAGCAGTCACAGCAGACACAACTGTCATAGTAGTCACAGCGGGTAGACTTGTCACAGCGTTGACAGTAAACAGAGCCATCGCAGCCGTAACAGTACGCGGAACTGTCCGGCCAGTTGCGCCAGACCGGGCTGTCAGCGGCAACTCTTTAAAGCAGCACACCTCGGACGGCTGTCAGGAAATGCGGGCGCTCGTCTGCGACTGGACGTCACCAATTTCCGTCCGCGGCGCTCGTCTGTGGCCAGGCAGTGCTGTCAGTGGGCGCCAAACTGTTCGGCTTGTCGCCCCGCCCCGCGGCAAATGCAGCGGCTCTCTGCAGCGGAACACACCCAACTCCCTCGCCCCCGCCTCACAGACTGCGTGTCGCACATAGCCCTGTGTGTGGTGAGCGCTCTGATGGGCGTTATAAACTGGCCAGTGCCCAGACGCCTCCTCCAAATTCGTTCACCATTGTGAATTTGGAAAAGGCAAGGTAAAGACAAAGCATGGTATAGAGCATAGTCTGGCGATCAACAATTATCCAAATTGGTACGAACCAGTGGTGACAGTTTAGGAACTTAGGACTCAATGAGCAATCAATAAGGACTGTGAAGCAGGGCATCGTTTAGTTAGTAATCACTGGATAGTCAAATTGCTACAAAAGACACCTACATGGAGGAAAAGGGCACCTTGATCATGAATAATGGGATAATTGGCAAGTGCAGGATGAAAAAGTCACCATGATTGTGAGGGAAAACCAAAGGGCTAGGTGGGAAATTCCCAGCCAGTTAACAGCTAAAAATAGCCTGCTATGCAGCCGAAAAGACCGCTCCAGCCCCGCCTACTGTCTGAACTGCTCGACATACACTCCACTTAACTTCGCCCTCAATTCACCCCTGGCACCTGTAAATGTCTCAAGCCCTGCACCACCTCGCCAATACATGCAAACGTCGTTGCAAATGTGCAACGTCGTTGGTATATCGGGAGCATCAACTAAGAACAAATGGCTCCGGCCAGCCCGTGTTGGACGTGAGGCCACGGACAGGAGACAGGATCAGTTGCACGTATACACTACGAACTGCTACACGACTTCAGGTTAACAAGCTCGGTTCCTTAGATGGAGACAGGATCAGTTGCACGTATACACTACGAACCGCTGCACAGTTTCAGGTTAACAAGCTCGGTTCCTTAGATGGAGACAGGATCAGTCGCACGTATACACTACGAACCGCTGCACAGTTTCAGGTTAACAAGCTCGGTTCCTTAGATGGAGACAGGATCAGTTGCACGTATACACTACGAACCGCTGCACAGTTTCAGGTTAACAAGCTCGGTTCCTTAGATGGAGACAGGATCAGTTGCACGTATACACTACGAACCGCTGCACAGTTTCAGGTTAACAAGCTCGGTTCCTTAGATGGAGACAGGATCAGTTGCACGTATACACTACGAACTGCTACACGACTTCAGGTTAACAAGCTCGGTTTCTCAGACGCTGCTGTATTTATTCGCCGTTTGCAGCACCATGTATGGCAGGACGGCGGTGGCACTGACCGACAAATTCCCTGCTAACAATCCTGCCGTCCAACACATACCACGGCCACCAGCCGTCCAACACATACACAGGTCACCAGCCGCCCAACTCACACGACAATCGGCCGTGGAGTAGCAGGGATGTAGTATAGCAGTGGTGTCTGGAACGGTACATAATTTGGCATAATATCGTACTAAAGGAGTGTCAGAAGCAGTAATATGACGCCTAGCAGTAATGCCTCGATGCAGTATTGTGATATAGAAGAGATGACTGGAGCTGTAAATAATGTGTTATAATGTTGCACTGAAGTAGTGTTCGAAGCAGTATGGTGTAGAAGTAGCGCCGGGAGCATTAGCATCTGTTGCAGTAATGTCGCGTAGCAGTGGTATATTCATCAGGAATGTCGCATAGCAGTGATATATATAGCAGTAATGTCGCCTAGAAGTGGTATATGTAGCAGTAATGTGGTATAGCAGTGGTATATGTAGCAGCAATGTCGCGTAGCAGCGGTAAATATAGCAGCAATGTCTCATAGCATGGGAAATGTAGCAACAATATCGCATAGCAGTGGTATATGTAGCAGTAATGTCGCATAACAGCGCTGTATGTAGCAGTAGTGTCGCATAACGGTCGTAGTGTCGCATATAAGTGTCGTATATGTAGCAGTAAATTCAATAGATGCACGCACTGCTGTGTAGCAGCAATATCGCAAGCCAGTGCTGCATGTGGCAGCAATGTATGCAGCAGTTGTGTCGCGTAGTAGCAATACCGCGTATGAGTTATGTTTGGAGCAGCAAAGTATATAGCAGTTGTGTCGCGTAGTAGTAATGTCGCATACAAGTGATATTTGGAGCAGTAAAGTATATACTGTCGCGTAGCATGAGAGTCGGATCGGAGCAGCTGTGTCGCTATAGTAGACGCAGTGGCAGCGTTGACGGCAGGCCACTTGCGTATGTTGAAGAACTATTCCCACAGATGGAAATTGAATGACCATTTGGAATTTGAATGACAGATGGAGATAGAATATTACCAAGAATGTAATAGGATGCAAAAACTGTTAATATTGATCGTATTAATCGTAATGGTATTTTTCCTCGTTATTGCTGTTATGCTTTGTTCCTGTTCTTTTATAATCATCACTAATTCGTTTTTAATATTACTTTTGTCCTTATTAATACAGTAATAATATTGCAAAGCGGTTGACCTGTATGTGTGGCGGATTTTTAAAGTGCTGAAGTATCGGTCAAGGTATATATTCCAAGTGGCAAGCACCCACAATTTTGGTATCGAAGCACGAGTCCGGCCGGCCGGATGTGAGCCCAGTCAAATGCACTCAAGAACTTTCAAAAGCACCGGGTATTGCAACTATGCCAGCTGATAGCCCGCATAAACACCACAAGAAAGCCATAACCATCATTACACAAGGATGGCTAAAAAGGCAGTTTATCCACTGCTACCAGGATGCGATAGTCAGCTGGTGTGGTGAAGTATTGCAATCAAGCATGATGAGTGGTGTGGACTGCTTTGCTGTGGGATGCGGTTGCTTGAGGACGAACTGATAATAGTTTGGCATGATTTGAGTTGAGGTTTTAAAATCAAACTCTGGCAAGCCACACTTAACGTTACAAAATGATCTTGTCCGTTCATCTGATAATGTCACATCTGATAATGTCACATCTGATAATGTCACATCTGATAATGTCACATCTGATAATGTCACATACTGATTGTCATCAAATGTAAAGATGGAAACGTCAGCTAAGGTTATTATTAACTTGGTCATTAGTGGCGCACTAATGACAACTCGTGGAAGGATTTGCGTCAGGTATTATGTGAGGCGAGGGCCGACCGGAACATGAATAGTTTTCAATCACTGAGGCATATATTGAGCAGCGATTTTCAGAGTGATATGCTTTAAAAGCATTTTCCACCAACAATTTCGCCTCCGGTAGTTACAGCCAGCATGATTCGAGTTTTCCAGCTTCATTACTTTGTCGATGGCATCATTTGCAAAGTGTCACAGTACAACAACAAGAAGAAAAACGATCAAAGATTGATACCTATGTTTGAGGAATCCAAGCATGTAGGCAAACCTTGATTGGTGGTGGGTGTAATTAAAAAACAGGTTAACTATGCCGTTTAGTTGTCATCAATTTCCTCGATGTGATATTAGATGCTTCTTGTGCTATTTCCAGGTTATTTATTGCCTTCAATGCATTTATGAATGACGCACTACTCCAGTTTTTTAAGTTCGATAGACTTCAGCCTGCACCAAAACCCCCTTAATATCAAAGAGCGTAGTATGAAGACAAACGGCGCGACCGGTGTTTGCAGGGCAGACAACTTTACCATGGAAAATTGGTTGTAGAGAACGCAATATGAAACAGAAGAATATGGAGTTTTTAACGGCGAATCGATTAGTCGAACTATAAAAATGTTAGACATGGTCACGGATTAGTATGTTGGTAATGGACACGGGACGGATTGGACAAAAATGAATCGGCGAAACCTTGCTGATAGCTACCAATTTCCTTTTTTATGGAGAAGGAAGATCAATATATAGTCAGGCCTTTACGAGATGATTTTATTTGGAATTTTCCTGTGAACAATGGAAGCCTATCACCACAAAAATAAGTGCTTTATGACGGCTTGTTTTTGCTTGCATTATCATTAAGCAAGTTTTTATGAAAATTATGTAGATGGGCTATGCAAGCATAAAAGTACAATGTTTTTGTAAAATAGCTAATATTGATTTGCAACATATTGCACAATTAGCTGACAGACCGGTTAAAACACAGGTATGTATCATAAAGGGGGGCAAAAATCCAGCGGGTCTTGACCAGCTTTTCTGATTTGGCTTTCAGTCCTTGCATTTCTCACCTTCAGTATTCACCTATCGATAAGGTATGTGACCAAGGCGGCGGATGGATGTCCAATAATCGCCGATTAGGAGCGAGGTACGAAAAACCTACGGGATCGTCATGATGATCCCGTAGGTCCCGGTGCATGGGGGTGGGTGGGGTCCGAAGAACGGCAGCCGCTGCGAAGTAGGGCAAGTGTGCATGCGCATATATTACATGGGGCGGTAGGCCTGAGCGGTGTACGGAGTCAAACGGATAGCTTCAGCAACAAGTCGAAAAGTAAATATGTCTCCAGCAAAAAAAAATGTATTTCGGTATTTGTTTTTGTCTTGTATTTGTATTGTGTTGTTTCCATGTATTGGTATTTGTATTTGTTATGTATTGTATTTGTCATTGTTATTCGGTATTTGTCTCATGACACTACCGGGGCTGGCGGCAGCTCGGTGAACATATGGTACGCTCTCCAACTGCTTTCAAACATACATTTCCCAGAACCCTTATGTTATTGCCTGTTGCTTTGCAAGGGAAGAACAACTTTACGTTCTTTTACGACACATACAACTGTTGGGTCACATAACGTCGGAAACTTCTCATGCCGATTGGTGGCGGACGAATTCGGTAATCTCGCCGGATGTTGGATTCGAACCCGCGATCTTAGATGCCTACGTCTACCCTGACGACTGAGCTACAACTAGCCCGCCTTTAAGAGACTAGTTACTGGTTCACTCGTCAGTTAATGAACAAGCACAGTTCGTATTTTCCATGTGTTGTGTTTGTTATGTGCTGATGATGGGGCTATTAATCCCACTCGCTGGCAGGCAAGGAGGTGGATTTTTACTTGGAGGCTATGGAAAGCCGGCCCAGCTATGATGGTACGCTCGGCGCACGAACGATTCCAGCCGTCCCCCACCCCCCTCCTCGTCTGGGGGCCGACCGGTGACGGCCGGGCCGGTTCGCCGGAAATGGTCGCTCGGCGCGCGACGCGTCGTCATCGACGCGTCGGTGTCGTCGCGAGGTGCGTCGACGTCGTGCTGGCCGTCGGCCGGCATCTGCGGAGCCAGTCGCCCTGCCGCTTCGCTCGAGTTGACTAATGAGCCAGTGTGATAGACGGTAGATGGGATGGGTGTGTGGTAGATGGACCCGTTCCTCGACCGCCCTGAAATGACGCGTGTCTTGAAAAGGCCACAGAAACACATTTTTCACCATTCCATTAGATCCATTTTTCAGTCGTATTTTTCTGTTCGAGCGGAGAGGGACGAGTGGAGGAGGTGAACTTAATCTCCCTGAGGTCTTTCGCTTGCCACTTTCGATCCGAACCATTGGCGCTGGAATTATGAAACTTGGTGAATATTCCTAACTAGCCCTATTATAAATTGTGCCCAAACGTTTTAGCCTTCCATAAACGGGTTTCGGGAGGGAATCAGGGAGACATGCTCTGACATTTGTATCGCTTCCGTCAGTCAAGCTTCCGATTGGCATCCCATTGCCATATATATACGGTATTGTATTGTACGGAAACGTGAGATGCGGCAGGAGGCTCTTCACCCACTGACTGCCGGACTTGGACGACTTGGACAAAATCTACTGTCGCTGGACTGCTGGATTTGGACAGATATGGATGCGGTGACCACCAAGCGTCACCCTGCTGAGCGGTAGCAGCTAAAGGGCCCGGTCGGCTCGGTGGGTGTTCGTCGGTGCGTGGGTTCGAGGGGTGAGGAGCACGGGGGAGGGGAGGGGAGAAATGCCCGCTGGGCTTGGTGTGTCCGGGCATATGAGAGAAGAGCGCGTGGTAGAACTAGAACTAGAGCTGTTTCGCATGAACTGGAGATAGGATAAAGAGCGGGTAGTCCTGTCCTTTTCAAGGTCTCTGTATCTGTACGGTGCATACATAGTTCAGTATATACATAATTGCCTACCCATGCTAGAATGTGCAGACAACCACATGTTACGTAGATATCAATAATGCTAGAGCAGAATAATAATAATAAGGATAGATAATGCCAGTTAGACACTTCCGCTGGTAAATTCGAAGCGGGTCGGATTGTTTCAAATCGGATGGCAGATCCCCCAGGGGATAAAGTGAAGATTCGTATATTTGTACCAATATGCATATCAAGCAATATATACGTATATGTATATATATATATATATATATATATATATATATATATATATATTATATATATACATCAATATTCAGCTACCTCTCCATATTATCACTTAAGCTAACATCACCTCATAAAGACGCTTTTCTTGATTTCAGACCTTCGTCTGTTTGGGAGCACGTCACAACGCAACTACGTGAAGCATATATTTGGATTTTAAAAGATCACCATGCAAAATTTGCACACCTCCTCCTTATAATACCTTTGGAAATATAAATTTCGCACTCGATGGTGCAAGCATTCTGTACACCGCCATTCCATCTTAATAAATCCTTTGAAATGCGCACCAATATTTGAGCAGGCTGCACCTCTCCTCGTTGTTCACCAACGACGATATAAATCAGATCATGGTTTGTTGTGATATTTTCAACCCTGGTTAACATCCGTGCCCAGGAGCCCTATCAATCCCTGTTCCCTGATACGTCCTTGCTGTGTTGAATTTTGTCATTCTAAGCCCGAAAACCCCTGAGACCATTCAAAGGCATCATGTGAAATTCATGCCCCTGAAATATGCATCATGGGCGGTGTCAGGTAGTGAAGCAGGGAGGCTGTAGAATTTAGAGCGATGGGTCGTATGTTTTGTACGCGTAGATATAAATCGGTGCACTTCTTCCAATACATAGTGTTGTGAATGAACCCAAATAATGGGGAATTATAAGAATGAAAGGTCAGAAAGTTTCAGGATTACATCTCTAGCGGTATGGAACCATGACGTGGACTTTACATGCCTACCAAGATACGTCCCTGGAAGCGCCTATGGACAACCCCAGGAACAGCCCTTGCAACCCAACATTTATTTTGTTCCTCGTAGAGAATGTTGAATGAGCTTGCTCACTTCGAAATATCGCTCGAAGGCATAGAACACATATGAATATGGAGTCATGACAGCGACTCGACATGCTACCGAAAATCGTCCTGGAGCCGCCCCTGGGCAAGACAAAATAGAAAATAATCATAAACTGCGTGCAAAGGACAGGTAATGAAGATCCGATAATGTAATAAGCATTGCTCTAGCGATATGAGATATGGCGTGGACATCTCATGCCTCCTAAAATCCATCCCTGAATGCGACCATGAAAAATAAAAAGCTCGCAAAAATCAGAATATGATCACAAATAACAGCTAAGAAAGTAAAGGAAGACTCAAGAAACTGCTCACATTGGTTAGAGGACAGCAGGGGATTTTATCAGACAAAGAAGTATGCCAATAATTGAACACATGCCTCACAAAATCCTTGCTTGGAGCTGCTCCTGGGCAGCCCAAAAATGTGTAAGAAATGCCAATATGTGCGAAATGAATACGTTGGAAAATTCACCAAATTTCACAAATATATCCCTAATAGTTAGAAGAGAGCATTAGACAAACTACAAGGGAGCCGATCCGCCTCCTCCCTTCCCCTTTCCTCAACGAGACTGGAGTTAACCAGCTAAGTGCTGGAATTTTGCCATGGCAACTTAGTGTTTAGCACAATTTAGCACTGCCCCTTACCCAATCTAGCTCGGTAACTATGGCACTCAGTGAGGTACGGTTTTCACCAACGTATGATACGTCCTCGTTGAACTCTTGAGGGGCGTCAACAACTTTGGCTATCTCTTATCGTTGACCTTCAGGTGAATGTCAGGGTGTCGTGATGTCAGGCTGTGATGTATATTTTGCCGGTTATTGACTCCTAACCGCTAACAAAATGATATGTGCGGAGTAAGCTATGTCATATAGCTAGCGTAACTTGTGACGAATACGTTGCTGTCACTAAGACGGGAATTCAAGGGTAAAGTCACGCTTAGGAGTGAAAATCAACTCATTTGTTACGCGTTCGATCATACACAATTGTGCTGTATTTGTCAAACTATGAATAGATGAACACAAAGCGATGGTGGTAATGCGATGAAGCAAGGGAAGGTAGACTTCGAATGATAAAATGCAACTCATGGTGCCCAATTGTCGTGCAGTCACATTTGACCCGTCAAGACTACTCACTTTTATTGGTACACTTCTAGCACAACTCTTCAATTAGTTATGTATTACTGGTGTCAAGTAAGTGTTGAATTAGAATCCAGCATCAACAAATAGCCCCCCAGGAACAATTGCTGGTAAAACAACCAGCTTGGGCCACACAATGTCACTTGCGCCATTGGCCTAAGATGCCATGCGCTCTATTCCTATCATTTGGCACAGGATGAGTAACAAATAGTGTTGACTTTGAGATAAAGAGTATTTTCGAAGCCGATTCGTTGAAAAAATAAGAACAACTTCGGCTATCCTCGGTCACCTGAGCAATTGGCCAGGGATAACCTCGAATGAATACAGACTTGAAACTTGAAATGCATGTAGAAGAAATGTGGATTGATTTTAAATTAGCATGCGATGCTCTTTGTTTACCTAAAGATAGCCATCAATAACCATTTCTGGGATCTCTAGGATTACGTGGTACTTTGAGGTAAAATATTGCACGTGGTCTTATGCAGACACAATGCAAACTTGTCCAATCACATTGGAAAGCGGGGGATTGTCCAATGTGATTGTTTTTTCCAATCACATTGGGAAAAACAAAAAACAACGGGGCATATATTAATATGCCCCGTTGTTTTTTTGTTTTTTTTTCGTAGGGAGGATTGTTCTTAAAAAGAAATTAACAGAGTGGAAATGCCATAAGGTTACGAATAACGTCAAAGGTTAGTGACGCTCATGCTGGCCGCATGCTGAAAGCAAAGTGTACGGGGACGATGTGGGACACTCAATTTCCTATAATACTGAGAACATCACTGGGAATGTGGTGCGGCATATATCCGTCATTTTAAATCATATTACTTCAAATTTGGTATGAGTATCTACAATTTGAGGCCGCGTCACGCATAATCTGGTTAGGGGGAAAAGTTGGAACGGTTCAAAAGCCGGTGAAAAAATATATTGGGTGAGCTTTACAAATTTTAACAGCAAGGTTGTACAAAAGCAATCTTGAGTTGTAGCATTGTAGTATTATTCAGAACTCAGCGTCATTTCCCATCAAATTATCTGTCATTCTTAATATTTTTGTTCCTCGATTTTGGACGTTTTTATGTTCATCCTTCATTCTGTTAAAATGTCATGGAGGTGACGTCACTATAACGTCACGCACGCCCGACGTATAGTGAGCAAGAAGGTTTTTGTGCAATGTGTAATTAACGTGTGAACAGATACTGAAAAAGTCTCAACTTGATATCGTGGCGAGTTTTAGAGTGATACAAAAATCGTAGATTCTGCCCGCCCCCCCCCCCGTGTGGTGATGTATATGACACTATTAACACTTGCATACCTCACCTGTACAACGTCGATACAGTGTCATTATACAGGGTCGATTAGCATATTATCATCATTTCTACCTACTAAATAGATCATTTCAAGTCATAATTGAAAACATCTCAGACGCTAAACCTCCTTACCACTGGAGTAATGCAAGGATCCACTCTTAGCCGACTTCCTTCATTCTTTATAGTCTTAGCTCAATTTTTGCAGACTCCCTCTGTCAAAACTGTACTCTATGCAGATGGCATTGTACCTTAAATATCACATAGGAGACCACATAATGCACTAGGTATACACTACAAAGCGCACTTACAGATCCGCAATGTGAATTTCCGCAAGGTTTAGTGACGCCTGATCCCCGACTGTGGACCTGCCTGCTCCTGAGCGGTGCTGGGCACCAGCTAACTGCCGCAGGTGACGGCGGCACCGGACTGGCGCCGGCACGTGGCGGAGGGGGGGGGGCACGTGGCGGAGGGGGGGGGGGGCGGCGGTGGCACCAGCTAACTGCCGCAGGTGACTGCGGCCGCTGACGGCGGCACCGGACTGGCGCCGGCTCGTGGCGGAGGGGGGGGCGGCGGTGGCACCAGCTAACTGCCGCAGGTGACTGCGGCCGCTGACGGCGGCACCGGACTGGCGCCGGCTCGTGGCGGAGGGGGGGGCGGCGGCGTTGGCTGCCAGCGGAACGCAGCGGTGTAGCTGACCTTTCAGATGGAGCTGCTGCAGATCAAGGACAACGCGTTCCGCGCAACCACTTGCATATGACGTCATAACGCCATGCTCGTGACTCCGTGGACGATATCGAGGCTCTGTTGAAATGGCAAGCGCAGAACCTGCTGTGCCGGAGGGCGTTCGGATACCGGCGCCAGCCGCGTTCTAGGACTGATGCGATTCGGCTCCGTGCAAGAAACGCGAGTTGGCAACCGTCTGGTGCGCGTTCCCAACAGCGAACACCCGGTGGATCTGCACGTGCGACTTGATCTGGAATCGGAGGATCCGCATGTGCCACAAATGTGGCGCTATCGGAGGTGGAGCGGCGATTCGCTTACTCGCCACAGACTTGAGACACTACTGCTGGCGGTTCTTAGCCGCCGCGACGGATCTCGTCAGTCGGCATCCATCGTGTGTTTGTGCGTTTTGCGTAGTGCGAGAGACACGCTGTTTGTTTATTTGCTGTGGCCATTCTCAGAAGCGCAAGCAGCCTTGCATATCCCGGCGACATACAAGAATACAATTCAGGCAGTTGGTTATAAAAAAACACTTGCTGAAGGGTTAAGTCAGCGGATAGTTGTAGTTAGCAAGCAAAGCAGTTAGCAAAGCATATTTTTAGCCTGCATGTCAGAGTGTAAAGTTGTGCGTGAGAAGCTTAGAGAGAAAAATTAAGGCAAGAAAAAAATTGGAAATAGCGGAGTGGAAGACTTTCGACAATATTGGGAGATAGGATTGACAAATTATTCCAACTTGTGTGGCATTTGTCATCGAAATCTTGAAACGTTTGGACACCTGTTGATGACTTACCTACATGTTCTACTGTTGTCTGCATGAACGTATATTTATCATAATACCACATGGTGTAAGCTTATTAAAAACTTAACTGTGGATGCCAATTATATAGTTTCTATCTCAAGCAGGAGTGGAACTTCTCTAAGATGATTGATGGCTCAGGCAGCTTCAAACTCACTTTAATATAGTGTGCACGAAAGGCCTAATGGTCCAGAGCGAAAATGACGTTGGAATTCATGGCTGGAGATTCCAATGCTTTTGATGGAGCCCGGGCCCACTATCTTTGCCTTGGCCCAACCAACTTTTGGTTCTTTTAGTATACGATCCTATGGGATGGGCCCTATCAACCAAATTGGCAGCACTCATTGCGTACATGCATTGTTCCTCACTGATCATTTTCGAACTTCTCCACCCATGGCAGTGAGCATGCACCTTATTGTTGCCCATGGTGTAGGAAAGCCACTGATGGGATGCATCAGTGGACCGGATGCATCAGGGCATGAAAACATGCTTGAATGAAACATGAAAACATGCATGAAAACATGCTTAAACATGCTGACTTGCCGTGTTAAAAATCAAATAGCTACTTCCGTCTTGGATATATGCGAGGAAGAAAAGTGGAGTAAACACCTTGTGTCAGTGCGGTAATACTAATTATGCGAGTCACATTAAAAAAAAACATTGGTGTTTACGTTAGTGGTAATTATGGTAGCCTACAATAAATACGTCAATGCAATTAACTGTGACAAAGAGAAGGGTGGAACTTCTCATCCGTATTTTGGAAGCGGGGGGAATTTACCCTTACATTGGGAACCCCAAATGTTGCTGAGAATTCACAAGGGCGAATGGGCATTTACTGGAAATAATTTAATTTGAAAATAATTCGCATCTTCTCACTGCAATCATTCTGGAAATGTTCCGTCAGCTGGTCCGGCAGGCGGATATGCATGCACCAAAATGTCATTCAGATGTTACAGAGCTAACTTTCAACCGAGGAATATTTCACATAAACCGTGAAATCCCAACACCCCTCTCCCCTCCGTCGGTAGGACGTGCGAAACACCTGGTCCACAAAACATTTCAGTGCTACCCTTACACTGAGTAAGTACTGCTGTATCCAGATATTTCTTCCGGAGGGGGAGGGGCACTTATCTTGTGGGAACCATTTCACCGTATATGTGCCACTTATTTTTAAGTGGGCGCACTTGAACCCACCCTCAAGAGATGCACCTTTCTCGGAGGGGTGATGCCCATTGGAGCTTTCGGTGGCGAGGCGCATATGCGGGTTCAGGCGCAGGTGCATTTATGGGGGGGCGGGGAAGTCTGGATGGAGAAGCAAAATAAGTGTATTTTTAGTTTTCGGATTTCGGCTGTGAAGGGCTTAGGCATCGTTGTAAAACAATATTTGTATAATACAATGTGTCTAGAATGTGAGAAAAGTATCAAAGAAGTCTGGCTTCCAACAATTAGGACGTGGTGTGGGTAGGGGGCGGGGGAGCATAGCCCGAATTGATTAGCTAGTGGCAAGGCGTAATCTGACTTATCAGAAGGGTGATTTTTGGTTGCAAAATTAGCCAGAGGTACAGGGTTCGTTTCCCCGCGATGCCCGCCCTTCCTACCAGGGTGAGAGGCAGGCGACGCCATATGGCCACAGCTGCTGAGTGCGTCGTGAAGCTACAATCCAATCCAAATGGTTGCAAAATTCAAGGGGGCGTAGTTGAGCTTCTAGGAGGTAACGCCTTCTTCCTATGAAGAGTTGGGACGCCATCCTCCGGTCGGAGGGCACACACCCTCATTGCCTCATTGCATTGGGTGTGTGCTCTCAGCTGGATCCACCAGTGGTAGTTCAGTATTGCCTATTATAGTGCAGTAATATCTGGAAAACTACTAATCGAATTTCCCCTGTGATAATACAACGAAATTTGGTGGTTTATAACATCTATTTTGCTTTTGGTGCAGTGTTACGTGAACTGTTTCAAAGTTGGGGATGAGGGAGGAGCTACTTTGAAGTCGATTCTTTCTATCAGTGGCGCAGCCAGGATTTTGGTTATGGGGGCGACCAAAAAAATGTAATGAAAAGGGACAGCTTTCGGCGCGAAGCGAAAGTTTCGGATTTTGCATGGTGAAAATCTGAAAAGTTCCCGCTTGATCCAGTGTATTGTTTATTCCTAATGGGGTCGGGTTCCCGAACCCCCTTCGCTGCGCCTCTTCTTTCTACACAGTGCCTAATGTGCCTAAAGGCTTGTGGAAAACTATTGGAGGTGGATCGGAGCGCAAAATCCGCCACCTCTCCATCTCCTTGTCCGCCGACAGAAATATGCTCAAGCTGAACAGATTCGGTAAAACATCCTTAATTATCATTACAGCTTTTGATATTCTGCAAGGTTACCCGACATGAAACGTGCTTTATATTGTCCCATCGGCGCCAAGTCTGTATTAATCACTCTGTTGCCAAATTTGGATGCAACCAGATTAATGCCAGAACAGCAGTTTTCTAGACAGTATAAACTAGTATATTTGGGCACGCAGCGGTGCTAAATGTTTTCCAAAATTGCATCACAAACTGCGCATATGTCAGTTCCGGCTCTCTTATCTATCAGGCATTACACGGCTAGTGCAGCAGCACTTCAATCGTATTGATACCTAACCTATCAGCATAACTATTCTCGCGGCAAGAAAAACTGCACTATTTCTGTAACAGATATGCAAGCCAATATTAAAACCAAGTCAACTGTAAATATATGTAGCCACGAAAAATATGTTTGTGTGAAACATGAATAGCCATTTTTGTCACTGCACGTCGCAAAAAAAAGACATGTAATGGCGTTGCAGCTCGGTAAGAAAAACGCAGAATCTCACTGCAGCCTGCAACAACCGTGGGTGATCATATCTGGGATGCTGAGCCATTATCAATATTATGACAGTTTTCTAAGCAACAAGATTGAATTATTCCTTGCGACATATCATCTCTTTCCGGTGTAGCTAGCGCATTGGCCGGTCGGTTTCAGGAATCACGTCTACCGAATAACGCTAAGGACTTCTTGGAAGCTGTTTCCCTTGATGAAAACGGTATCAATTCGCATACTGTAACTGTCGATGCTGACTACTATGCTCGCTGTATCCGTAATTGATGTGCGCAGTTGGTCTACGCGCAAAAACGCTCAGATGTATGGTATGTTCGTGTACCATGTGGCATCTGTGACAGTTTTCTACACCACGATAGTGCTTGATAAATTGCCTGCTTTTAATTGGATCTATATTGTACACCTTCTGCATTGCGAAGAAAACGTTCACTTTGAAGCCAGGTCACCCAGTCACGTGTGACCTATGTGACCTCTTGCACACTTTACTGCACTACCACCGAGATATGTGAGCCAAATGTTGTTCTAAATATAATGAGCTATGCATCCACCACCGAACTGTCATCTTCCCTTACCCCTTATTACTCTGACCAGACCCGAAGATAGCGGATGTCGAAATTGTGTTGAACTCTTCTTCATTTTTATTCTACCTATGCATCTTCATCTGCATCTGGTGGTTTGGCATAATTTACCTCATCAAGGTTGGTCGTCTTTTTCCTTACCTGTTTGGGCTTAGCGGCCATAGAGCCTGACATGAATTACCATGGCACACTACACCTCGGGGCCCTTTCCGTCAACCCTTGGACCATTTCGTCGGTCCAGAGGCCCTTCATGTCGACCCAGGAGGACCTTGCGGGCCACCCTCAAGGCGGCCGCTTGAAGGGCCCCCTCGGACCCTTCAAGGGGCTGACCCTTTTCCCCACCCCTTCTGGTTACATACTGTTCTTATTACTAGGGCAGCTTTTGTTCTGGGTTTTATTCATACATTCGACGACCTATGCCGTCGTAATCTTTGCTCTATGAACACTAAAACAAAACATGATCACGAAATAGTAATCACAACGAAACGATTCTCTTTAGTTCCTCCTTCTAAATCCAGCCTTCTTCTTGTTGAAATATAGGTAACTGTATGCATAAAAACATACCTATTAACATAACAAACAACATACCTATAACATAACAACATAACATAACAACATACATAACAACATAACATACATACAACATAACATACATACAACAACATAACAACAACATAACATAACAACATACCTATGTACCTATAAACACGCCATCAAATATTCGTCTAACTGCACCTCAACATAAAGCTGGCAGCGTTTATACCAAATGTTGGTAGACACATCTCTTGAAAGTACAGGAAGAAATGATAGCATTTTGAGATGCAAGGGTCCGGACCAGGGGATCGGAAATCACCATCATCAATACGTGTATCCATAATGTAATACGTACGTACGTACAATACGTGTATCCATAATATTAATGTTACAATGTTATATCCTGATGGGAGCTGCAATTACTTTTCTGCTCTTTCGTATTGAAAGTAAACGGAAATAATTTCTTCCCCGACTATTTTGGCTGCATCTCTAGTAAAAATACCTTCATTTTCACTATCTGTGACGTTCGGCTGTTTTGCCTACTTCGCAGGCACCTATCTTCTCGGGAATGGTCACATATAGGTGCGGGTGGCTGATTATCGTGTTATTTCTTGGCTTTATCTAAATGTGGCGATTTCCTCTGTTAGCGGTTCGGAGGATAAAGAAGCCTGCATAGCTTGCCATTAAAGGCTCTGGACGAGCTCGGTCTATGCGTTGGCTGTATCTCTCCGGGGGTGTAGACACATAATCAGCGATCACCCCGGCAGAACACATGGAAATGTACCGAGACTGGGTTCTATTGACAGTGCACCGAGACCACTTATTGCGCTCAACTTCTGCGAAAGTTGACACGAACAATCAACTGGGAAAGTCGCAAACAAAAAATCAACGGAAAGGGGAGAAGACACCCGTTCGATACACTTATCGATGTCATTCTAGTTTTTGCTCTGTCACTCAATACACTCAGTATATCTATCCAAGAGTTCAATTATCTTCTATTATGAAGACCAATGCGACATGGAACCACGAGCTGCACCATGTGGGACAGATTCTGGATCGGTTTGCGTCCTAATTTGGACGCGTCCTAATTGCGTCCTAACAAACTCAATCAGGAGGTCATTTTGTCTTGGCCTATATTTGACTTCGCGCGAGCGTGCCTATTTGTAGAATTTGGCAGCTAAAGTGGCATCCATTATCAGCAGCAGAAGCAATAATATAAAGCTTTTATCATTCTACTTCTTTGTTTCGATTGAGACATTTTGTCACTTGACACAATCTAGATGACAGATACCGCTAGGTCCGATCCAAATTCGCAAATCCAAATCCAAATTCGCACCAGCTAATTCCAGAATTAAATCAAATTCAAACCCCACGCGGACATCGGACCCGTGCTGAACAGTGCTTTCAGCTGCCACACGAGTAACGGCGGTCGGCCGACACCCAGCCAACGCCAGAGCCACTATCGCCGTCGTGTCGACATGGAGCCAACCTCTTTGACATGGCGCGCCAAGTTGGTGAGAGAAGCCGCCAAAATCGAGCCGAAATTGAGTGGCTAAGGCTTCTCATTCGCACCGGAAGCAGCGGCAGATGTCGGTGCGATATTGGCTGGTATGTTGTAGACGTAGTTCCTGGAGGTGTTGTGCTGTAGGTGGGTGCCATGAGCTGTAGCGTGGCACAGTGGTCATTCCTGTGATATTGTATGGTGCTCTGGTATAAGTCATTCCCATGATGTTGTGTGGTGCTCTGGAAAGGTTACTTCCCAGAGGAAAGGAAAGGTTGGAAAGGACTTGGTCATTCTTGTGATATTGCATGGTGCTCTGGAATAGGCCATTCCTGTGATGTTGTGTGGTGTTCTACAACATGTCATTCCTGTCATATTGTGTAGTTCTCTGGAACAGGTCATTCCTGTGATATTGTATGGTGCTCTGGAATAGGTCATTCCTGTGATAGTGTGTGGTGCTCAGGAATATGTCATTCCTGATATTGTGTGATGCTCTGGAATATGTCATTCATGTGGTATGGTGTGATGCTCTGTATTATGTCACTCCTGTGATTTTGTATGGTGCTCTGGAATAGGTCATTCCTGTGATATTGTGTGGTGCTCTGGAGTATGTCATTCATTATGGTGTGATGCTATGGTGTGATGCTATGTATTATGTCACTCCTGTGATTTTGTGTGGTGCTCTGGAATAGGTCATTCCTGTGATGTTGTGTGGTGCTCTGGAACAGATCATTCCTGTGATATTGTGTGGTGCTCTGGAATTGGGAATTCCTGTGATATTGTGTGATGCTCTGGAATTGATAATTCCTGTGGTATGGTGTGGTGCTCTGTATTATGCCATTCCTGTGATTTTGGGTGGTGCTCTAGAATAGATAATTCCTGTGATATTGTGTGGTGCTCTGGAAGAGGTCATTCCTGTGGTATTGTGTGATGCTCATGAATATGTAGTTTCTGTGATATTGGGTGGTGCTCTGGAATAGGTCATTCCCGTGATATTGTGTGGTGCTCTATGAACATTTTAAGAATGTCGTTTGTGAGGTGGATGAGAGTGATGTAAGCTATAAATCATCGAAGTTAAATATATCGTCAACCGACTTTTAACAATGACTGTGCCTGTACTTACATGCTCTTCACATTGCATATCACTGCTTCTTTGCATGGGTAGCCTCTGGGAGGAGGATCTCCTACCCCGTAGACCTAATGATGTGGAGAGGGGCAGAGGGGGTTCATACCCTCCCCACTTTTTGTGATATGAAGCGAGAGAGAAGCCCGAGCGAGTCCACTCCTGTCCATGCACGACAAAAGCTCATCCGAGCTACCCGGGACGACAGTCCTGACTTGAAACCTTAATAACGTCTTTGTTACGTTTTATGTCATAGCTTACTCACTCAGAATTATACCTGGTCTTTTAATGTTGTTTCTTTTGCAGATTTCATGACCTTTACCTTTTTAAGTACGCGCACTTTTTGTTGAAAGAAAAGACACAAAGAAGAAAAATGCGAAACTTAGCAACAGTCACGACAGGAAGATTTTGGACCGACTGGAATTACTCCATAGGCAAGTACCCTGTTCCATCCAACTTGCGCTGAATTGCAGAATTGTCAGAGATAATTAATGCCCGTTTCATCAATTCGGCGCATTAAATTGACATTTCGGATGCAATATTTGGTAGAGGAGCCCGTTTACATCAATAGCTACTTCAATTTTGGCATATGTAAGCACCCTTACAAATTACCTGCTTCAGCCCAAATTGGCTGTGGCTTTGCCGAAATCGGACTCAACTACCGAAAATGGTGAACGTGTCTAAAATTTACTTACATTGATGTCCAGTCCAGTCATCGAATTAGCATGAGAACCATCCCGTCTCTTTGTCTCGCGGCCTTCCCGCTCAGTTTATGCCACATGCGACCGTTCAGTGCGGCACCCTCCATCGGACTGACACTAGCTACGCAGCCGCCCGACCTAGGGACACGCAGGTCACGCGACATGGTGACATTACCAAGTGACTAACGGCTGGCTGGTTGTCCATTTCCGGGTTCCGGCTGGACCGGCATCGTCCAAATTACGACATTAAACCTTTATTTGGGCAAAATTGAGAGCTCCTCAAAAAAACGAGGTGATGAAAACCGCTAAACATCCAAATTAAGAGATATATAATTCTAAGTGAAGAAATTCGGACTTGAAACACTGCAACAAAAACGTTTGTATGGTCTCAAGATGGTGTCTTGTCCTGTCGGTCTTGTTGGGCCGGGCCAGGTTGCTCAGATGACCTTTGGCTGTACCTACACGGGATGAGATTCGCTGGAGCCTCACCCTCCCTCGGAATCGCTTGATCCCGTTTCTATTATCGCGAGGGGTACCCAGGGCGTTTTTTTTTAAAGAACCCGTGATGGATGAATAGCACAGAACTGCGTATTTTGCGCTTCCTTCTCTGCCCTTGCGCTGAAATATAAAGTTAATATGGGTAAGTACTAGTATGGGATTTCAGGGTGAAAACAGCCACTCGGCATGAGAATGGAAGCGGCAGCCGATTTGCCTTCAATGACGAATGTTGTATTTAACCCTGGACCGTGCAAGTTTGCTGTTGCAACCACTCAGAAGGTATTTTTACGACCACGAGAACACGGCGTGCGCCAGTGCTCCGCCATCTGGCCGATCTGATGAGGCGTCCTTTTATCGACTTAGGGATGCAAACCTTTGAAAATGTCCTTCCAGGTCACTGATTTGTGACGTCACAAGTGGGAGAATGTCGCCGCCCCCGCCCCCCTTGCACCGGCGAGGGTGGATAAATGTTATGCGCTGGCGAGGGTTAGTCTATCCCTGTTTCTGATTTCCTGAAACTTTTTTGCGGTTTACGTTCCGTACCGCCTAATTTTCCAGATCAGGTTCGCAGAGTTCGGTTAATGCTATTAAGATGCGCAATCGAACGTTCAGGTTGCGAGACGAGATCATTGGCGATACATTCCTCAAACAGCAATATGGCTAAAATAGCCAGACAGGGACAGGCCAGCATCCATCTGCACGCACTTGTTTCCGGACAAAAGACGTTCACACCCATCCATCTCCTGCCGTTTCCGTCTCCCGCCTTTTCCGTCTCCGTTGCCATCTCCGTCTCGCGAGGACAGGAGACGTCTGCCAGCACTACGTTCTCCGTCATCCGTGCAGTGGGACCAGCGGCGGAGGGCTGCCAGCCCACGGTGTGTAGACGGCCCGAGGAAGGTCCTCCCCGCTCATCAGCTTTTGTGCAGCGGAAACACCAGCAGACAGCCGGAAACCGGCTTCCGGGTGTTGGGAGCCGCGCCAGTGCCAGAGACGCCCACGAGTCAGGCCGCGTGTGTGTCGGCCGGCAGTCAGCGGGCTCGCTCCTCGACAGATTTGCGACAGAGACGGAGGGGTCCGGTCAGGGCGGATGACGGGGAATAGAAACGGTGTATTTCCCATGCACTTACTGGCTTCGAGGCACGGATGTGTTTTGATCGTTGTGGGACGGCCCGGTAGTCAAGTGGTGACGCGCCACTCTTTGCAGACCCCGAGCACCGAAAGACACATGGACTACCATCCATCCATTGCTGATCTTTGGTCTTCTTGACCAATATATGTGTGGCCCACAACACGTGTGCACGTTTTGCATATATACACACGTGTGCATATATACATGTATAAATTAGTGCACAAATGTGCATATGCACTGTAAACCAAATCAACTAATCCCTGGCTTGCACCTAGTCAACGCAAATTTGCATAGGCTGTGCTTCGTTCTGCAACACGGGTAAGCCTACAGTATCTACCAGCTGCTCGTTTTTTCCCACTGCCACTTGTTATTTAACGAGCCCTTTCCTGGTTAGGTAACTAGGACATAACTAGCCAGTGTGTAGGAAAACCAAGATTAACTTGTCAACTTGCCAAGGTACATACAAGTCAAGAAACAAATGAGGAATTAGCGAAAACTAGCTTCGTAGTTGATTCACTAAGCTCAATGAGGTTCCTTTACTAGCATTCTGTTCATTGCTGAACTCAGTACTTGTAGTGTGACTAGGCATACATTAGTAAATTAGCACATACTTAGTAAGTAGAGCCGCAGCCAAGGGGTGGGGGCTGTCCCCCCCCCCCCCCCCTAGCAACCAAAGATGCACTAGATGAAGCAATACACTCTTAGATTTTTGCCACCTAAACCCGAAATTTTCGGCGTGCCAAGTGCGCCGAAAGCCTTCTCTGTTTACTACCATTTTGCCCCCCCTCAGAAAATCCTGGCCTCGCCACTGTTAGTAAGCATAGCTCACATTTCAGAGCTACATTCATACTTCATACTTTCACACTTCATACTTTCAGACTCCATACTTTCATACTTCATACTTTCAGACTTCACACTTTCGTACTTCAGACTTTCGGACTTCGGACTTTCAGACTTCCGATTTTCAGACTTCCGACTTTCAGATTTCTGACTGTCAGACTTCTGACTGTCAGACTTCTGACTGTCAGACTTCTGACTGTCAGACTTTCAGACTTCATTCAGACTTTATGATACATTGATGAAAAGCACGATATTATGCCCACCTGCCCGATGGTGATAATGAAGAAGCCGTCTCAGACATCGTATATGAGGAATATGCCGGTGCTGTGCCTGCTTAGTGTTGTTGCTAGTTAGTGTTCGTGTTGCTTAGTGTTTGTGTGTCGGTGGATGGCTTGAGCAGCGATGTCGGAATGTTTGCGCCCGTCGCTCGCCGCAGACGGTGCCGCCTTCGCCGACCATCGTCGCCGTGTTCTCGCACGGAGACGGGCAGCCCCAGAGTGCCATAGGCTTTGCGGGGCGTTGCTCATGAATATAACAGGGCGGATAAAGAGGGCGGGCACTGCAGGCATGCGCTCCCTCCCATGGAAAGGTGGCGCCCATCCGGCCGGGTAGGCCCTTCCTGGAACGCTGGGATGCACGCCTTCCCCCCCCCTCACCCCGCCGTACGAATGTTTTTTTTTACAGCAAAAGTCGCTCTTTTAAAAGGGAAGGGTGCCCCCCCCCTGCTCAATGCAATTTTCAGCCACAGGAACTCGGAGGAAATGTGTCCTCGCCATGATAAATCCTCGATCCGCGCCTAAAAAATACGTTTGATTTGGTTCTTTAGTTCAATGGCAAGCATTTAAGGTACTCTTTTGCGCCGATGGGTGTGCTGAACGGATTTCCACCCAACTCCGGACTTCCGAGCTGGGCTCTGCGGGGGAATGATGACGGAAGAGCTGGGTACATTGGCGATGCGGGGCCAGCAGTGTCGACGGAGGGTCGACTAAACTCCCCCACCCCGCAATAAGCAGTAGATGTAATGACCAATGTCAGGCACTGTCCATCTCACCCAATGAAGGACGGATACACAATTTGTATCCGAAGACACCCCTTCAGAGACATTCGCAGTGGCGCCCCACGGAGAAAATACTTTCCCTTCAAGCAAATCACCACGATGAAATTTCTACATCCGCCCCTGCCCCCACTAGGAATTTTCTACTGGGGGGCCTATTCCAAGCATTGCCTGAGTGGCAAGCACATATTACGTGACCATCCTGACTATTCGGTCAGATCGGGTGCACCTTCTTCAATATAAAACAAACAAAAAATAATATAGATTATCGGACGTCTAGTGTACTTTCTATACCCGCCTCTCCCAACGTCATATACTGCCGTTCAATGATAAATGTACCAAGGCTTGCGATCATAAATTGTCCTCAAACCAAAAAATGAGCTTTCGTCGTGAAATAAAACATTTTTTGTGGGAGATATATTATATTAATTGGAGTGTTCGGGGAACAGCACACCTAGTGTTCGTAATCCAGCACACCTACATTTCCTGTTCGGAATGCAAAACACTACTACGAAATAATTGTTTTATATTTGCTCTTTGTAAGCGGTTACAGGATATTTAATCAAAATAAACCGCTTAAATTTTGATAGGTTGTTCATTTTCGCATTCTGCAAACACCGTACGATTACTGGTTCGGTCATTCTGAGGAAGCAGTAGAGCTATTCACTGAATGATAACTTATGTGTTCGGATACCCCTCTTCACATACCCCCGGATACACCCTCATGTCTTGGCTGTATTAAAATACCAGACATACCCCAAGTCCGATGTGACATACTGTTCTGTGAACACCTGTAGCTCATATACAGCCGTTCAGTAATTAATGTACCAATGCTTGTGATCAGAAAAGTTGCTACGAACTTAAAAAATGAGCTTTCGTCATGAAATAAAGCATTTCTGTGGAAGACATACAAGATTCATTAAAGTGCTCTGGAAACGGCACACTTATTGTTTGTAATCCAGCATTATCGTGTTCGGAATACAAAACACGACTACGAAATAATTGTCTATTTTAACACGCGCCCTGGAGGGCCTCTGAAAATTACGCACACTGGAGGGGGGGGCGGATTCCGCCCCCCCCTAAGATCTCGACTCCTATTAAAACTGAAGTAACGAAATTCTCAGGGTGGATGGGTACGATAGTGAACTCTATTGTGTTAAAATTGCATGACCTTAGGTCAATATCTTCAAGGTCAAATGAGGTCAGATATGTCAAAATTGTCTTGTTTTGCGTGGCTTGTCATTGTTATGGATCGCTGTGATTGTGTTTAAATGCTCCAAAATGGGCATCAATGATGTTTTGAACATTACTAATAATGCAATACAGATGCTAGACTCGGCATTTGACCTCAGGTCACCTATATAGCAGCACTTTATCGGGTCAGTTACCTGTTCCAGTTACCGGAACCGGGTCGCCCGCCCGACTGCTCCGTCGGGCGGCTCGGCGCAATCGGCTTCGTAAAGAAAGGAGTGAAGTACCTGAATATAGTATAGAAACGCTTAGGTACACAATGACAAACAGTAGTTTTCAGGATGTGTAGGGAATAACATGCAAAGTGACATCAATCGCATGACAGTCATTTGCATTTATGACAACATTCCAGTTGACCAAGTTTGGTTCCATTAATCTGTCATGAACTTGACCTGACTTAACCTCGGTGACCTAACATGACCTAGAAACTATATAGCATAACAATATACATCAAACAAGTCGCTAGTGTTGCCAAGAACACTTCCCTTTTACCAATATACGGGAAGCGCATCAACGCCGATTTTTGTGGTCTGACGCTACGAAATGTTTTGACTTTAACGGCCTCTAACTCGAAAAATATTCGGCTCATTTCCGCCTTTCTTACTTTAAACGACGCACCGGACATTTCTAAGCAGGTACGCAAAAAATGGCGTATATCAACTAGTAAAATCTGGAGTTATGTACGAAAAATCGGAGGGGTGGGCGGATTTCGCCCCCCCCCCCTCCAGTGCGCGTGTTAAAGTTGCTCTTTGTGAGCGGTCACAGGATTTCCATTAAAAGAACTTGTTTAAATATGGATAGCTTGTTAATTTTTGCATTCTGTAAACACCGTATAATAACTGGTTCGGTCATTCCGAGGAAGCGGTAGAGCCATTCATTGAATGTTGTCCTAAGTGTTCAGATACCCTCTCTTCAAATATCCCATCATGACTTAGATGCATTAAAATACTAGACATACCTGAAGTCCTATGTGATCTACTTATAGAGTTGTGAACACCTGCAGTGCCGAATCAAGTAATACATCTGGCATCAGGTAATGCCTCTGGCCTCAGGCAGAACTGACTTTCACCTTGTTTCAAGAGAAGACTATGCCGCTGTTACAAAGCACGATTGTGCACCTTTGACTTCAAATCAGGCACAAAAGATCAATCATCTTGGTCAGTGTTGTCCAATGCCATGGTCATTTAAATGGTGAATCCACCTTTGATACCGAATCCTATTATGCAGTGCAGAATGTCTTTCTCAATAGCATGTTATATTTAATTGTACTTTCTCGTGCAATAAAACATGAATATACCTCACCAAGCCATGATTGATATGAGTAAATTTGTGTTATAAGGTATATTTGAATTATTGGAATAATTTTCCAGTGCAATGTTTATCAATGCGCTTAACATGATGTGACCACTCATGCTCATCTGCAAATACTCACTTTCCAGTTGGAAAGCAAAATAATACCAAAAAAGTTGTTTTGAGTAGCATAAAAAATAATGTAAAAAGGAAAAAGCAGAATCACCTCACCTAACCTAGCCTAATCTTCCATGTAATAAAACAAAACTGGACAAAATTTGCAGCAAATTTTATTTTTTTAAACATTTTCCCCACTACAAAAATACCTAACCTAGTGTAACCTAGCCAACCCTGTTTTGGAAGAAAAAAATCAAATTTTGTGTGAGAAAATTGGAGTGAAAAAAATACAAAGTGTTCTAATAAACCCTTAACCTAACATTACCTGTCCTTACCAAGCCTAACCTTTCTCTTTTGCTTTATGGAAGACAAATGTGTGAAACTTGTCTTGTGAATATCTCAAAGCATAATAATACTAAGATATCTTACTGTGTATGAACATGGCAGGTGAGGGTTTGCTAGTGTTCCAAAATTATGCTTATGCTGGAATAGTGCATAAAACCGGACAAAAAAAATCCATGTGGGACATAAAACCACGACATTAAATAAAATGATGTTGGGACTCCAGACTGCTCAAAATTCAATAGAATGTTCATTTGCCAAGCATGTGCATTATATTTTGTCTCTAAGAAAGGAACACAGATTGTATGTGCATATCACAAGGGGACAACGGAAAATTGAGCTTCATATAGGATGGGCAGAAGTTAATTTCGTCTTGGTGCCATTTTCCATCCAAATTTTCAAATTTTGGGCAATTGTGCTAATTCCGTATCAGTTACTTCATGATGCTAAATATATATCGTGTCATGCTCAACCAGCATTCATCACTTGCAGTTCAAAATGCAATACCATCATGGGTGTTGATTTCTGAAATAATTGGGGAGGTAAAATACATGAAGGCAGTGGGCAGGAAATGCAAATGGATTGGGGGGGGGTGAGCACACTTCAAAGGGTCCAAGGTTAAAAGTGGAAATTATTGGGGGAGGGGAAAGGCCAACATTGAATGTGTGGTTTGTAGCTTGTCAATAAATCATTCGGTGGTTACTTAGCATGTGTCTGGCACGTGAGATCTTACAAGCTGAACTGCTCGCTCAAGTAAGAAGCTTGTTCCGCACTAGTGCAATAATCCTTGCAATGGGCATCCTAATCATTTGGCATGTGACCTTATCAGCACAATGTATGTGCTGGTTAACCCCCTTGGCAGGGATTTGTTGTTTAGATGAATGTATGCCTTGCTCATTTACATGGCATGGCTTCGGATATAATTAATTAACTATGCCAGTGTACTTGTGCAGGCCGTGTAATGCTCATTCATAACATGTCTGTCATCATGAAACAAGCCTTTGCATTGCAAAGCATATATATATATATATATATATATATACATATATATATATATATATATATGTATATATATATATATGTGTGTGTGTGTGTGTGTGTTTGTGCGTATGCCTACATGTGTGCATGTGTACATATGTGTACGAATTCACGAGTATCCAGCCAGATGCGCATCCTCACCGGATGTCACCGTGGTGAATCTTCGACTGTACTTACTGTACAGCTCTGGATCATGACGCAATGAATACACGGCAGCTTCTTGTGCAGGTCCAAACATTGTGCTCAAGCGCCTGGGGATCAGTGGGTCATCATAGCCGTTGTCAGGTCATTGCCCCGTTTGCCCAATTGATTATCTCGCCATTCGTTCGTGAAGCATTTCAATTCATCGTTCCGACAAAATAACGTACAGTGTTTGGTGCTTGGTGCGAGCTTGGTCCTACTACGTCTTCATGCCCGCTGGACACTCCAAATCCCATTAACCAGTGTTCTCCCACAGGTATGTAAGAGAGCTTCCTCCGTGTTGAGAGCTGCACTAGGCGAACTGAAGACTGGCAGACACTGCGTGCTGTGGCTCTGCTGGAGCTACATCAAGTGCGTTGCACCTTTACCTAGGCTCAATGTTGTCAGACTTGGTCTCCGTGAAAACACAAAATATGTCATTAGAAGAGCAGATATTCCCGCATGAGGCGAATTGTACCGTGTGCAAGTGAATCCGGTGGCACTAAGCTATCAATTGGGTGGACCCTCTACAAGTTGTTTGCGTTGACAAGAATACAATTAATTTGGCCTTTGAGTGGTCCACTTGTACCGGAAAACGTTCATCGACTCGGCTGCAGTTTAACTCCGGGCAGACAGACCCTGTCAAGGTCGGCAGCCAGACTGTGGCAATCTGCAGTCAGAATATGTTCCCGGCGGCAGCCAGACTATGGCAATCTGCAGCCGGAATCTGTCGCTGTCGTCAGCCAGACTGTGGCAATCTGCAGCCAAAATATGTCGCCGTCGACAGCCAGACTGTGGCAATCTGTCGCCGTCGGCAGCCCCAGACTGTGGCAATCTGCAGTCAGAATATGTTGCCGGCGGCAGCCAGACTATAGCAATCTGCAGCCAAAATATGTCGCCGTCAGTAGCCAGACTGTGGTAATCTGTCGCCGTGGGCAGCCAGACTGTGGCAATCTGTCGCCGTCGGCAGCCAGACTGTGGAAATCTGTCGCCGTCAGCAGGCAGACTGTGGTAATCTGTCGCCGTCGGCAGCCAGACTGTGGAAATCTGTCGCCGTCGGCGGCCCCAGACTGTGGCAATCTATCGCCGTCGGCAGCCAGACTGTGGCAATCTGCAGCCAGTGTCTGTCAAAATGGGCGGCCAGAGCGCAATTGCCAGTAGCCAGCGTGTGGTCACCAGTGGATGGGCCGTTTCCAACAGGGCAAGTCGAGTATAACTTGGCCGGATCATTGTTCTCATCGGTCGAGCGAGGGCTATTTCGGCGGCCGTCAGTGTCGGTGGTGTGTCGTTGCTGTCGCCGCCAGTTCGGTGCTGCACTGACCGACGTTTTATTTCCTGTCCAAGCCGCTGCCGACCGGAAGTGGCCGCTACAGCAGCATTTGGCAGCTCAGCTCGTGCGGGGGTGTTTCTGAAGGGTGTGCGCGCCCGAGGCTTGGTGCCGGCAACAGGCGGCTACGTTTGCGAACGGTGTTGTTCTTGCTGCTTGGTGTGCGGCTGCCATTCGGTGGAGTGAGCGGTGGTGTGCTTGAAGGCGTGTCGAACCATAAAGATCAGTTATGGCTCCTTTGAAACGGGCATGTTTGCAAGAAAAGTCAGAGCAAGAGCACGCTTGTGTTTAGGGGATAATTACGGTATAGTGTGTGTGCTCGCGACGATGATGAAGCAAGGGGAGGGGAGACCGTCTAGCAGATGTTCAGACAATCTTTATGACGATTAGGTTACTTTAGTCCTCCTCAAGATGACTTGTATTTGGAAAGGGTGAACAATAAATATATGTTGTTACGCCGCAGGCACATGCCCGATTTCTATCGAAAACTACGGAGAAATATTTACCCCGCGGGTAAAATAATTTCCCCCGTCGCCTCTCACACCGTACACGTGTGGGTGGCTTACATTCTAAGGGGAAGGGGAATCATGCAGCCTGTGTGCTGAATTAGTATGGAGCCTTACAAAAATCAGTTCATATAAGTCCGAGGATACAGTCGGTTACCGGACTATGTATAATGTATATGTATGCTGTATGTATGCATTTACTATGGCTGGTTATTAGGAACGTGGGCTCTACCGCTTAATAGGAATTATTGACAGGAAATACTGTGCCGATTCACAGCTCGGCGTTACGTGACTGTCTACCAAGTTGACCACGGGCCGGTGTCCACGGACAGGAATTCGCGGTTGCGGTCGCCACGTGACCATTTGCCCTGCAGCCATGAAGCAAGAGAGACGGGTCTATGCTGTTCTTGCCTTGCTTGCCTCAGTCGGACAAGCAACATTGGCGGTTCAGTGAGCAAGCTAACACTGGACTCCTGTCAACAAGGAACAAATGATCGCTATGGATTTCGGACTTTGGCAACACAGACTGTGCTGGAAAGGCTGGAAAGAGCTTAGTTGCAAGGGTTTAGCGAAAGGGAGGAGAGGTTTGTAATGTCAATGAAGCATTCTCTTGCACCAAAATAAGGATAGAATTCCCAACTTTTACATTTGCTTGCTTAATTTAGATTAATTGACAAATCGACTACGTACTTGACTAAATTACACCTGTTTCATTGAGGAACACAAGTTGTTGGGTGTATGTCATATATAGTATGGTATATATTATTATAATATTATATATATTGTGCATTGTATGGCAAGCGAGATATTCAAATTTATGTGCAGCTAAAAATACTTCTTCAAGTGGACACCATTCAATTTCTTTTAGAATCAGAGGTTTTTAGCTAATATTGCTTCGGCGCGAAGTGAACCCAGCCCATTCGTCATTCTCTGCGTGGAACCACATGTAATTATTTGAAGATGGGGCAGCATTTAATGCCATATTTTGTATGTTGGATTGCAGCATGGGCAACATGAATGACGCCCCACGGGGTAAGTGAAATACACTTTCCATGATCAAGGGCTTGATCTAGAATGTTCTGCCCCCACGAAGTCGAGTGTAAGAAATTCAGTGCGACCGGCTTTCGGGAAGGATATATTGGACCAATGCTGAACCGACCTCAATGCCGTATATTTTTAGAACTGTCGGAGACAATGACCAACTAATTTGCACGAACCTCGATCGTTTACCAGATAAAATAGCATGCATACATCAATTGTATGTGTGTGTATGTACGTATGTGTATTGAACCATTTCTTATATGCTCTTGCATCCTATCCGGTTTGGTCTCCTGGTAAAAAGCACAGGTTGTCGCCAGTACACTGCATTACACCACCGCTGTGGTGTAATGCTGTTATCTCCGGCACCAATACCAATCACTGGGAGAAGGTTAATGCATGCACTAATCAATGTAGGTACTAAATCACGGTCGAATAAGAACAGCCAGCAACAACTGGACGTTGTGTTAGAACTAGTTCATCTATGGATGGATGCATCGACTTAGCTCGACGTCAAACGACGAGTGGAAAAAGTATATTAATTGGTATGCAAGGCAAAAGCGAATATTATTTTCGGCGTGTAATAAAGCAACAATAAACGTAGAGTGGACGTTATATGTGGTTCTGCATGCAGGACTCAGAGCGAGCGAGCGAGAGCGGCTAAAGACTCAGAGCGAGAGCAAGACTCAGAGCGAGCGAGCGAGAGCGGCTAAAGACTACGAAAATATTCTGCTGAAAGGTTAGGTGTGACGAAAATCTATACCGACCCGATAAATATCATGCTGTTTTGAATTGAATAGTTTTCAATCACAAACCCTTCACATTCTTTTTAGAACAATTTGTTTAATAACATACTAGCATCACACATTTTTATCACGCGGTTATTTCCTTCTAATAGAAACTCAAGCAGTTCATGCCAGCTTTATATTATTATTAAGCGGTGCTGGGAAAGGACTTTCAATGCCGAGTTTTTAAGAAAACACTGCACGAAACCGAACGTCGTGTGCAAACTAATTTTTAGAACGAAACCGCAAAGTTTCGTACCCAGCATCAAGGGCCATCGAGTCAGGTTGGACAATATATAGCTACTGGGGTGCCGTTTAGCTACATATATCATGCGTGTGGCGATTATGATCAGTTCAGTTTTCAGATTGTTGTCAGTTTTCTATCTGTGCGCGCACAAATTGAACCAATTACAGTGCAGCATTTTGGTGAAAATGGCTAAATAGTTTTCGCCAAAGTGGCTTCGAAATCCATCGATCAATCGACCAGTTTGCTTCTTGCAAATTCATCGATTGAAAATGATGCAGGGCGCACGTGCTACCACGCCAATGAAGCTACCATGGGAGGGATTTGATATGTGAATGTAGATTACATTGGCACAAGATGATATATTCGAAAAAGGAACACCAACGCTTCGGCTTTATGCCTTCATCAGGATGGCAAGTATGATATGTTTTTTAAAATATATGAATCAATGTTTTGAATTTTTCAATCGACACGTGACACTACGTCTACTATCTACCACAGGTTGGCGAAAGACACACAGAAGCAATATCCGAAAGCACATTCACACAAATGTAAAAGTGTCAATCATTCGTTGGTAATCACCATCCAGTTCGTAGTCAACGAGGAGAATGTACATAGCATTACTAAAGGGCGTTGTTATCTTTTGTGACCTAAATGTGTGGGTGCAAATGTGCTGTACGTGTATATGTGTGTGTGTGTGTGTGTGTGTGTGCGTGTGTGTTTATGTGTAGGTGTGTGTGTGTATTTACGTTAGTGTGTGTGGGTGTAAGTGTAGGTGTGTGTTTGTGCAGTTTGTCTGTATGTGTGTGCCTATCCCGCCCCTGTCCCCTGTTTATTTCTCACCCCTCCCTTCATCATATATGCTACTATGTGGGCTAATTTTATGAATCCTGAAGATGTGTTGATGCAGTCTTCAGTAACTACGTGGGCCGCCTCCACTGCTTTCCTTCTAAATTTGTTTTCTACCCTAACTATTTCGCGTGCCCCATTCCATTCTGGGAGATGACCTTCCCTGTCTGCGTGTATGACTATGGCACTAGATAGCATGTGGTTACGCAATTCTCCCTTGCGCTCCCTCATCCTTTCTTTCATTGAGCGGCCTCTCTCACCGATGGATGTTTTCCGCAACACCCACGCGGGATCTTGTATATCACAGTGCTGTATACAAGATCCCGCGTGGGTGTTGCGGAAAAACATACATCGGTGAGACAGGCCGCTCAATGAAAGAAAGGATGAGGGAGCACAAGGGAGACTTGCGTAACCACAGGCTATCTATGCCATAGTCATACACGCAGACAGGGAAGGTCATCTCCCAGAATGGAATGGGGCACGCGAAATAGTTAGGGTAGAAAACAAATTTAGAAGGAAAGCAGTGGAGGCGGCCCACGTAGTTACTGAAGACTGCATCAACACATCTTCAGGATTCATAAAATTAGCCCACATAGTAGCATATATGATGAAGGGAGGGGTGAGAAATAAACAGGGGACAGGGGCGGGATAGGCACACACATACATACACACTGCACAAACACACACCCACACTTACACCCACACACACTAACGTAAATACACACACACACACCTACACACAAACACACACAAACACACACACACACACACACACACACACACACACATACACGTACAGCACATTTGCACACACACATTTAGGTCACAAAAGATAACAACGTCCTATAGTAATGTTATGCCCACGCTATATGCACATTCCCCTCGTTGACTACGAACTGGATAGTGATTATCAACGAATGATTGACACCTTTACATTTGTGTGCATGTGCTTTCGGATATTGCGTCTGTGTGTCTTTCGCCAACCTGTGGTAGATGGTAGACGTGGTGTAATGTGTCGATTGAAAAATTAAAAACACTGTTTCATAATTTTTGTTTAATATCATACATGTCACCCTGTTGAAGGCATAAAGCCGTAACGTTGGTGTTACTTTTTCGAATATATCATCTTGTGCCATTGTAATCTGTATTTTACTTGTTCAGTTAACTATAACAATATGTTAATAGAAATACGGCTGTGTTGTATAGAGTTGCGTTTCATGAAAGGTATTCTTTCCATTGTCACAATAATTCTGCACTATAATTGGTGAACTTGGCGCGCGCACAGATAAAAGGTGATATCAATCGCAATCGCCGCATGCGTCATATATGTAGCTAAACGACAACCCAGCAGCTGATTGCTATTGCCTAGGCCTGCCCAGCATAACCTTAGTAAGGTATGTTTCATACCGTCGTTTGCTTAACTTCAATAGATGGCGACTTAACACTGCACTGCCTTAGACAATATACATATAGTATGCAGGAATCAATGAGATGTCGCGAAATGTTATTAACTAAATAATATAATTGAAACGCCCTACTGGAGAATTCCGAGCGAGAGTGCGGAAAAAAACGTTCTAGGATTCTAGAATGGGCATAGGATATTTTAATCTTCTTATTAATGTTTATGAAATTTTAGCATATTTATTAAATACTTGAATTTCATAAATAGGAACATTTTCTTCATCCCAGAATAGACAATTTAACACGCAATGGTGTTTTGGCAGTACGATGAGTGCAATTTTGTACATTTCAACTGAATTGTCCGGCCAATGTATCTCACAGATGATTGTCCGTCCGATACATGTCGTTTGTTGGCAATACCGTCTTTGAGCTGACCATAGGTCCAGGGCCTTGGGCTGACCTGCTGAGTGCCTTCTGAGGTGCAGCAGACTGGTTTTTCATTGAAATGGTTAGTTGCGGCGTGCGGTAAACAAAATTACACCCGCAGTACACGAACATCATCTAAGCCGTATTTTGTTTACTATATGCTAAACCATTTGTGATTTAATTAGTATATTTAAACTACTTGCATATGGGTCGTGGTGAAAACAAAATGTTCCAGTCACGATGAGTTTAATAATTGTATCCCATGCCGGTCTTCACGTGAATTTTGCATGTATTCCAGCATAACCGACAGTGCAGTCGTGGACAATGAATCACAAACGGACTTTCTAAAGGTCATTGCACTCAGACACTGTATAATATAAAGGTTATTGCACTGTGCGATTGGCACATTCCCTTTTAAACCATGGTTTTGCAAACGTACGCGACCCAAGAGTAATCGTTAATTTTGGCATGGAATAAATCAGTATATTATTTCACGTAAAAGAAACAGATATTCACTTTGACTTACGTGCTCAAGACGTTCTTTTAATTTCCGTGGATTAACCAAAAAAAAGTCATGTGATTAACATTTTGTTCTTCCTGGAGCAAAATTGATTCAAGCAACTTAAGCGTATTATTCCAATGTCGTATGTTTTTACACAGTGGGATAAATCAAGGACACCACTCGCGGTATTTAGTTCCTTGAACCCACTTGTCTTCGCCGCGTGACTTACATGCATTTTTGTTCTCGCTCGTGATGTAATTCATGTCCCTGGTGATCTAAAGTGGCCTGCTTAAGCCCTTCAAACTCACAGAATAAAACAGCATGACTTTTACCGGGTAAATATAGTTTTTTTTTTTAAAGATAAGGGATGTCCCTGCCTTTCAGCAGAATCCCTTCATAGTCTTTAGCCGCTCTCGCTCGCTGGCCCTGTGTATTACATGCAATACCACAGATACCATCCTACGTTTATTATTGCATTACTACATGCCGAAAATAACATTTGTTGCTGTGAATGGACTAGGCTACCCGCTGATGCTGTCGGAATCCAGGATTGAATATATAATAGTCCATATTAATATATAAAAGTCCAGAGGCCTTCTTTTGTTAGCGAGTGTGTGTGTGTGTGTGTGTGTGTGTGTGTGTGTGTGTGTGTGTGTGTGTGTGTGTGTGTGTGTGTGTATTTGTGTGTACTCTTTTAGCAGCGGAAACGACACCAAGACGCGGCGCCCTCGACGCTACGTCTGGGTAGTGTCAGGGTTAGGCGCATTTTCGACCTCGATCCTCGATCGGGAGGGGCACATGCCCCCAATCCTCCCCCCCCCACCCTTGGATCCGCCACTGTAGTGTGGTCGTCAGAATAGATTCGCAAAGCAATAATTTGACCTTGAATTCAGTACCTTAATGACTTTTTCAAGCCTATGACCGGCTTTGACAGCTAATTGCTTTTGTCAATCGTTCAGTCACACATATTTAAATCACACAGCGCTTTCATTCCTATCCATGATGGATAGGTCCAGATCGGTGGTGTAACTATATCTCTTCATGGGCTTGCATACATCCATTGGATGACTGTTGTGAACAAGAACTTTAACAACCTTTATTTAGACAAGGTATAATGGGCACAATATGGCAACATAACATTAAACCCTTGTGCAAAATATCCAATTTCAACGAGCAACTAGCTTACAAACCTCGTCAAGTTCAACAATAAATTATGCATCCGTCTTGCGCGAACATTAAGTGACCGAATTGGATGAAGACACCTACTGCCTAGCATGCATTACTAGGGGCAGATTCATAAATTGCTATGGGGGCACATGTCCGGGGATATCTTGCCTTCCCAGGGGCGTCTCTGGCTGAAAATTCGAGGACCGGGTGCACGCGGGTCTTCCGGTGCGGGGAGGCTTTCCCAGGCCGGAGGGACGCCACCTTCCCATGGGGGAGGATATTCCCGCAGTGCCCCCCTGTATCCGCCCCTGTGTATTACAATGGCAATGATGACTTCAGACAGTGAAGCTGAGGTTAGCCCTCAAATTTGATGGAGAGAGCAATGAAAAAGTTACAAGATCCATGATGAGCCTGTTGACAATGGCCATTTATATACAGAGATCCACTGAATATTAACGCAAACACTAATTGCATCGGAACCTTCAATATTGCCTACATCAACTCAATCATAAATGATTCATACATCCATCCACCACATAACTTTTGCAGCGAACATACTTTCCCGATTGCAATGCGTCTCAAGGAGAAGAAGAGCATTGGGTTCAATTTCGACACATTCGACTGCTGGATCATATAATGTCGCCAACCTCTCATGCTGATTGGTCCCTGGTGGACTCGATGCTTACTCTGATCGATGGATCTAATGGCATCCCAGAACTCCGATGAGTGAAATGCATCTGGCACATGGTGGGAAAAACACCTTGTTCTCTATTTGTGCTACCAAAAACATTACTCTCCCCAGAAATTAGCCTCTACTTTTTCGGACTTGAAGTTGAATGGTACTGTGCTTCATAGTTACTGCAGATCTCTGCTTCTTTTTATGTCTAGAACTGTCTGGAAAGTGCCAAATAAAGATTCCGATGTCACCAACTTAATGAAAATCACCCTCTCCAAATTCGATGGTCACACAGAGTCCTCTCCAAATCAAGAATTCCATAATATATATCCTACATTCAGCTGGCATTCATTTCCTGCAGTTCTAGGTCAAAGGGTGCTACCTGCGAACATACGTGAATCCAACTTTGTAAATTCTCATTTGCGTACTAAACTACCAGTGCCATGTTTCCTATAAAGCATGAAATATTTTTTGTCTTGGTTTTGAGGACGCCCAGGTAATAGCCGAATTGCGCTTCTAAGTATTTAAGATATGTGGCCGAAAGGTAAATCTTTGATCTAATATAATGCCCAAACATTTGCGGTAGGTAGGAAAGGCACAAGTAGTCTGTGATCTAACCTGAATGGTTGCAAGTAGGTCGGTAAACGAAAGCGAAAAGAATGTATTTGGATTTTGTAGGTGCAATGTGAAGGTTCAGAAGCTACTTTCATTTTTTTCACTTCCCGAACTGTTAGCATTAGGATTTTACCACAGCATTAGAATATGCGGGAGTTCAGGCTTTGAAGCATAGTCTGCCCCGTCGCAAATTGTGGGAGCTCCGCCAAACGTAAGGATACCATCATCATCATTGTTGACATTCAGGGCGCGGTAATCGTTGTAGCTCAGATGATTCCTTGAAGCTATAGGAACATTTTCGAGTGTCGACGAAAACACCCCACATCCTGAGAAGCCACTTACATGCACCTCCCATCCGTACTACTGGGTTCCTGGGTTTCTGAACATGCACATTTCAATTTTCGTTTGTCCCTGGTGCATGCATGTCTTCATTTTCGTTTGTCCCTGGGGTATGCATGTAACCATTTTCGTTTGTTCCCTGGAGTATGCATGTCTCCATTTTCGTTTGTTCCCTGGAGTATGCATGTCTTCATTTTCGTTTGTCCCTGGGGTATGCATCTGTCCATTTTCGTTTGTCCCTGGGGTATGCATCTGTCCGTTTTCGTTTGCTCCCTGGAGCATGAATGTCTTTATTTTCGTTTGTCCCTGGGGTTTGCATGTCTCAATTTGAAGAGTTCTCTTTTAATACCCTCCGCTTTTTCTCGGACCGAAACTGTTCAGTAATATAAATGCATGCTACCGTAAATAGCTTAGCCCTCGCCGGGCGAGCCAACAAGTCCACCTTCGCCGGGCGGGGGATCTTAAAATACTCCTTATAACTTCCGATGTATGCATACAAGAATAAAATTCAAAGCGCCGTTTGAACGCCCTGGTCATGACGAGCCCAAAGTATGCCTACGATGTGCATTTTAACTGACAATGAAGTCACCAGACTTAATTATTAGGTAACTATAAGCATCCAGACTTAACTCCCTGAAAATTGTTTTAAAAGAGCAGAGCTTGTTTTCGTTTGGCATTGTATTTTTAAAGAAATACCATGGATGAATGAATGCATTTATATTGATCATAGTGAAAAGGGATTATGACGTAAGTCAGGCCGGGTCAGAATCAGGGTTCAAAACCGGCTTCCAAACTATGCATGTCCAAGACACAGGAAAAATGGCATTGGCAAGTCAGTATAGCAAAGAGCTCATAGTACACCTTAGTTCTTCATTTTCGGCCACACTGAGATCGCTAAAGGTCATAATAGGTCAACCCAGTGACATAGACTTCACCTTGAGGAATGACCTGAAAATATAAATATGATTTGTGTCCTTCCAAAATATCCATTGAAGCAAACTGTTTACATCTGATCAACATCATTAAATCCTAAGGTCAGGTGAGGTCAAGCCGTATGATCAGGTGAAGAAGTGCAAGCTTGCATATCTCCGGAGCATCGCATTTGTACACAAATTTGTTCCAAGAATAAATGATACGATACTGAAGCATGTTTGCAAATTGCGCAGCTTCTGACCTCGTGACCTGACGTCAGGCCACGATGGAACGATGCATGAATTGATAAAATGATTTATTGAGCCTTCACCTAAGTGGACATTGATTGAAAAGTAATTCCAAGGAAATCAGTTCAAATGATGTTCGATCATACGAAGTCAGTTGATCTCAGATGAGTCGTTGGCCATCCGATGTCATGTGGCACAAATTAAGCTGCGCTGGAACCGAAAGGTATCACCTGGCGAGGAACAGCAATGTGCTCTAAAAAGATGGCCTGGTATGGAAAGTAAATGACAAGTGACATAACCTTATGTTGTTTACATTTAACACATATTTTAACCCATTGTGCTTGTTGCATGCTTTGTGTCATTTTCGGCGTGAAAATTCCCCACGGTGATTTTCCGCACATACAATGCGGTAAAAAACAGGATGTTTACCTGGTCTCAGATTAATAGCCTTAACCTTAATTAACATCTCCAGATAGGAAGTTGTTTGTCTTGCTGAAAGGATAGCATGATCTGGGTTTGGTGCTTGTCTATTGAAAATATTTATAATGGCGACACTTTAAACAGTTTGGAACATCGCGTAATTTGAACCGTCCCAGGTTAATGACCTTGACGACCTGTACTTGAAGTTGTTACAGTGTATGTGGTACATGTATATATATATATATATATATATATATATATATATATATATATATATATATATATATATATATATATGAAGCTATTGCAAATTTCGTGTCTTGGCCGCTATTTCTGAAAAATCTGAGGGATGCTCTGGAGAGTCCCCCGGTCAGGGGAGGATTAAAACAGCACAGCACAATGTACGAATAAGTGAGTCTTTTTTATTTCGCGTTGACGCGCAGATATTAACTTAAAATACGTACGATTATGCGATTCTCTTGTCTGGTTAACATGTGCTGAGTTGGGAAGCTCTGATAAATATTTACGGTTCCATTTTGTTTCCACAGATAATTCAGATGAAGATAGGGTGATCATTTTTACTTTGATTAGGATTCAAGCGAGATATGACCGCATCAAATTTGGTTCGATATGGCGCTTACAGTGTACCATGCCGACTTGTGTGTCTTGTGGCGTTGTACGTGGACACAATGGCGCTGTGTGGCGATTGGCTCAATGTTGCTCCTATCTGACCTGGTTACAATCGTAAGTGCAAAATATGCCATATAGTCTGTCATAGTTGGTATGCATTACTAAACATGACCTTTTCACGATCCTCGCGTGCTACTTATTGTATAATATGGCATTTTGTCCGGCAAAAGTGCAATTCAAAGTACGATCACATGGCTTCTATTGGCGCTCAGTGACTGCCGACTTGGCGCTCAGTCCTCATGGCTTCTATTGGCGCTCAGTGACTGCCGACTTGCTTTGCGGTTGGCGCTATGCGTGGATACAATGGCGCTGTGTGGGGAATGTTGCAATGGCGCTCCTATCAGACCTGGTAGGAATCGCAAATGTATAATATACTATATAATATGGCATTATTAGTGCGCATTAAGAGGGATCATCTCATTACAATCCCGGCGTGATATTTATTCAGTTATACGAAGCCTTTTCAAACAGGGGTGCAAATTGATCATGCGATTTTATGCAGCGCACTGTAAGTAAGTTGCTTTGAAACTTCATAATAATCATCATAGGCATTGGGCTGAAAGACGGAAAAGTGTGGGAACAAAATCCTAGCTATCACAGCGATCACTAAGATTTACCACGACAGGATGACATTAGAGGAGTCCAGTTTTCGACAGCATGATTCTCACAAAGAAACTTTCGTTAATTCGTCTAGCATCAAAAGTATTCTGGATAATACTAAAAATGTTCACCTTAACTGGCGCAGTGGACATTGGTCCATCCCGACTGCCGAAGTCTCATCGAAGCACCATCTATCTTTAAAACTATATTTTGTTCCACTGGAGAGGAGCAAATGTGGAATATGCATGTCCATGATTACTAAGATACATAGCATGATATATTGCACCACTTTTGCAACACCCCTTGACGAAAATTCATTCTACAGTAGCTGTTTATTTTGAGTCCTCGAACAGCGCCAAAATGAGCACTAAGATGAGTGGACTGTGGCCCGAAGACATGTAGCAGTAATTATGAGACGTATGAGGAGTAATTATGACACATATGAGGCATGAGTCAGCGTTCATCTTAAAAAAAATTCATGTCGACGCCAAACTGTCCTGTCCAATGTCACGCTCTGACCTTGGCCTGCTCTTGCTCCAGTACTGGAAGTGTCTAGAATGCAATTATTTGCATAATCTGCACAAACGACATACCGGAAGGTGTGCCAGATTTGATAGCAATAGCATTGGCGGTTCAGGAGTTACCTCAGAAACATATCAGGGGGAAGGGGTATGAGGAAAATTCACCATCCCTCTCACTATGAGGGATAAAACAAGACCCTCTAATCCTTTGAAATTGAAACCAAAATGTGTTTGCATCCCCTAAATGGGAAAATTTGTGAAAGAAATAAATGATTTCGAAACGAACACGAGAAGTGATTGTTGAATGGGTCCACGCTTCATTGATATTTTGACTTAACAATGATGACACGATACAATTTACAATATTTCACATCCTTAGTTATATTTTTTCATGATCAACATATCGGCAAATGCTCTTGGAATGTCAATTAGAATTAAATGCAGTGTCAGTCGCAATGTCAGTGTCAATTCGAATTCGATAAAAGCTGGTGATTTGTTCCCAATCGCTGTCACCATAATATGTTTCTACGTTTAAAAAAATATGAATTGGCCACATGCCAATGTTTCTACGGTCCTGTTTCCACCTCCGTCCTGTTTCTCTGAACGGAGTAACGCACCTCTGGTAAGCATAGGAACTTCATACTCTCAAGTCATGCAACCAAGAGTCGTTTAACATTGATTGCCAAGCTTGTTAAGCAAACGTTGCTGTTGAAGAGTTCAAGTGGAAGAAGCCAAGCATGCTATGATGTGTGACAACGATTGAGAAAGTTTTCTGAATACGCGTCTGGAAACTTGCTACTGGAACCCTGACCAAACTAGGGAGCTAAAACTAACATCATACGTAAAAACGATTGCTAGAAAAGTATTGCTAGAAAAACTTGACGATAATCATGCCAAGCGTCCAGACGCTACGTACAAAAAGCCAAAGTAGGAACACTTTGTGCCCAATCTCCTCCGTAATAGGGTTAGAGCACTTCTGTGACCACATTGCTGCGAATGGATATTTTTAGCACGGTGATCAAGGATCACGACATAATCAAATGATCCTTGATCGCCGCGCTCTGCCTGTCTGATGTCTGTGCCTATATGCCTGCCTATCTGCCCTGTCTGATGTCCCGGCACATTTATCACTGCGGTTTATGCCTCGTGTCTCCATCGCCTCGTGACAAATGCACGGTTTTTCCCACTCCCGTTGCAACCTCGCCTTTTTGGTCGCATGCATATACAGCCGACAATAATTGACGGCTGCCCTCGTCTGCCGAGCCGAGTACCGCCCGACGGCCGGCGGCCGGCCAGACGACTGTCGCCGCTGTCGACGGGCCGTCGGTGCCGACGGAGCGGCGCCGGCGGCCCGGTTGCCGCCCACGACGCCCCCGGGTCGGCGCGCTACTACCATTCACGGCCGGCCGGCCGCTGCCATTGGCCGGGCGCGCTGAATGAAGTCACGTGACCGGCGGTGGAGATTTAAGCGGCGTGTGCGGCGCGACGGCGGCAGGCGTGCGCGGCCGACGACGCCGGAGGTCAGTCAGCGCGGCGGCGAGCACCGCACCGAGGTCGGCATGAGGTCGAGTCAGGTCATGGCCGCACACGGACTGGCGGTGGCCGTCTGCTGTGTCCTCATACCGACAGTGCGAGGTGAGTGAGTCGCACTGCCCCCCACCTGCCACGATGACGCTGGCTCATGTCGCGTGCGCCGCTGCTGCCAAATGGGCTGTACCCGCTTTCTGTCATGCTAGCATGTTTTGGCAAACTCGTTTTCCAAGGTCATGGCGTCCAATGTAAGAGCAATTTAGTTGGCGCTGAATGAATCTGATACATTTATGTTCTCTTGCCGTTTTAACCTGTGCTGGACGATTTTCAATTTGAAGATGGAAGGGTACAAAAGATGAAGTAACAGATGAACAGTTCGAACGGAAAACTTCTTGTGTGGGGAAGGGAGGATGAGGGGAGATGAATTCCAACTTGCACACTTATGCCAGATGTTTTCTTGTTCGGGTGTATCTTCAACGTGGTTAAATACCAACCCAATATCAACTCAATACCAACCCAATATCAACGCAATACCAACCCAATGCCAACACAATACTAAGCAAATATCAACCCAATGACATGCAACAATTCGTGCATACGTGGATCCGATAATTTCAGAAAACGCCTGCCAGATTTGAAGTTGGTACGGGAAGCAGCTGTCCCATTGCTCGCTATTTTTACTCACTTGTGTCACAATTACCAGGCTTTCCCCGCCCATATCCTCACACTCACACGACTTCTCGGATTGTACTGTTGGACGCGAATGAAAGTGTCCCGGAGTAAATTGTGTCCCAACTTTGAGTCAACCTTTATTCGGGCCAAAGGACACTATAAATGAGTAACTAGAAATGAGTTACACAACCCATGTTCCATGAATTACAACTTGTCGCGTGAGGTGTAATTTTAACTGTATGGAAACAAATAGCAATTCGATCCCCATTTCCGGGTTAAATTTGTCATACATTTGGTGCGATATTCGACTGATTGTTCATATTTCCCACGTCTTTCATTTCTACCTGACATCGAGGCATTGGGCAGCGACAAAGCAGGGAGGGTATTTCCTCTCAAGTTTCATGCTGCTGGCATTACGACTTCGTTGTATGGAAAGATTGGACTGAAGTTAGTTCGTCCCTTGTGCAAGACAAACTCTGTCTGCGATGTTAACCCTAGGTATTTCATAAAAGACTAAGGCCGATGGTGAATTTCATGAACTATCCAAGCAAGTTAGGTTTTGAAATATTCTGAATTACTTCGTTTCCCATACTTGTCTCGCCGCAGCTGGGGATTTCATTGAATGACATGCTCTTGCCATAAGCCTCAAATGTTGTAATAATAGCGGTCGTCGGAAAATTACACTATTTACGAACACTACACGAAATCTCTATATTATCATGCAATAGCGGGTCTCCAGGCATGTCTGCGGAACTATGAGCCACTCCGACCGAGTGGACAAACTTCACCCGGCGCAATAGCTTGCTTCTAGGTTAAGCAAGTAACGAAGGCGAAACATTCCTCTCGTACCGTACAGGACAGGACAATTTTGTCATATAAACTTTGGCCTCTCACTAATGCTCCACAGAGCCTGATACGCTCTGTGCTGTTCATATCGCGCTGATATTCCCACGGAGTTAATGCACTACCGACACCATAGGAGCGGCAGCGAGACAGAGACACTGTCTGCCAGGCGCAGCAACCTCGTAACACCTGGCGTCGACTTTACCCAAGATACGTATTGAGGCGGGCCGACGGCGTTTGTGGTATCGGGTGTGAAACTGACCAATAAACACCGGACTTACCCACACGCCGCAAACACAAGGGCGAGAGTGAGACTTGAGATGATACCGCTGTCGCTGCAACTTGTACTGAACTGCTTCACTTTGTGCAGTGCGATTGTGTTTGTCACCTCGTCACCTCTTTACCTTTCCATCTTATGACGTGCAAAATGAAAAGCCTTTCTTGCTGATTTGATTCTTGCTCAATATATCTGCATCTGTGCTTGTATCTGTAGCTGTATCTATATCTGCATCTGTATTTGTCTCTCTCGCTTTCACTCTATCCCTCCCTCTCTCTCTCCCATCTCTCTCTCTCTCTCTCTCTCTCTCTCTCTCTCTCTCTCTCTCTCTCTCTCTCTCTCTCTCTCTCGCTCTCTTTCTCTCTCTCTTTCTCCAGATTTCCCTTGTCTCTTTCGCCCTCCGGTTTCTCTGGTCTCTCTGATACTCAGATGATACTCTCCGTTCTTTCCTTATCTCCCCGTATCTAATATTTCCATTTATTTCCTCTCTGCATTATCATGAATGTTTAATGCGTAGTTCATATCGCCCTTCGCGTTTTTCCATTTTCCTTCACCCATGGGGCAGAATGAAAGATAACTAAGACTTTCTTCCTGTTGTAAATTGTATGAAGTTCCCGATGTAAACGTAAGTTTCTCGTTAAAAGGCTGAAGTGTGTCCCCGCCAATAACCAGCGGTGGTGATTGATGTCAAGCGACGTAGCTTGCGATGGTGCCTCTTAACATTGCTTGGAACATGTTTCGTTCGCTTAATTATCACTTCTGCTTAACGTCCTCATATTGTCTCACCTTGCCTACTCTAAATTCATCCAGGCCACCGTTCAGTGTCGTTTTGGCTAATCGAGCTCAAACTAATCCACTCGTACTTCGTACCTATAATGCATTGGTTTTTACTGCCTCCGACAATTTAAATCGAAGTAATGTTGATCAGATGATAAGCCCATGGGCCAGTTAAATGTTTGATTCAATCAGAACGAAGAAATGGATGATACCCACAAAGGTCGTCATTATTTATTTTATTTGGCTACGGACAGGAACATTGGTTCCTGAGGGCGCAGAGAAGGACCATGGTATGATATCTGACCAACGTCTTCATATTCTTGTCTATTTCATAGCGTGCCGTTCACTACTGGTGCGCAGATATCAAGGAATTTCAGGCATGGGCACTCTGCATACATTAGATGTCGTTAGCGCCTGGACGCGTCCTCTTCGGTTGCAAAACCGGATCAGACCCGTGTTGACTAGTCTGCACCACACCACCACTGCACCACAGCACCACTCCACTACTGCACCACAGCACTACATCACCACAGCACGACTGTACCACAGCACCACAGTACCACAGCACCACAGCACCACAGCACCACAGCACCACAGCACTACATCACCACAGCACTACATCACCGCAGCACCACTGCACCACAACACCACTGCACCACTGCACCACAGCACCACAGTACCACAGTACCACAGCACCACATCACCACAAAACAACTGCACCACATCACCACAACACCGCAGCACCACAACACCACTGCACAACAGCACCACAGCACCACAACACCACATCACCACATCACCACAGCACCATAGCACCACATCACCACCGCACCACATCACCACCGCACCACATCACCACCGCACCACATCACCACATCACAGCACCACATCACCACAACACCATACCGCCACTGCACCAATGCAGTGGTGCAGCACCACAGCATTACCGCACCACAGCACCACAGCACAACAGCACCACATAGCCACATCACCACAGCACAACAGCACCACATCACCACATCACCACATCACCACATCACCAAATCACCAATTCACCACAGCACAACAGCACTACAGCACTACAGCACAACAGCGCCACAGCACCACATCACCACATTACCGAACCACAGCATCTCATCACAGTGCAGCAGCACCACAACACCACAGTGCCGCAGTACGCCAGGAGAACACTAGGCTGCACTGCCGCGACTTGACACCGTCGCCACCTGGTGCCCCGCCCCGCTGTATTTCCGCTGTCGTGCCAGGCCGCTTAGCGCCCCCCCCCCCCGTCCCCCCAATCCCACAGGCCGACCGAAACTTGCGCATCAGTTGGCCGAGTGAGTGTGCTCCGGGCCGCAGTGACATCGCCCGCCCAGCCAGTGGTGGGTGAACTTTGGAGCGGCGCCGCAGCGGACGCCCGTGTTGGGCTTTTCCACTACCTTTGCAGCTTGGTACAGCGCCGACCGTGCACTATTGTAGGCGCTGCATGTGACAGCCATGGTTTTCATATTCAGCGGGCGATTGGGGAGCGCGTTCCTCAGTCCCTCGCTGAATGTGACAGTCATGGGCGTCACCACAGTGGGGAACTGAAGAGCGCATTCCCCAGTTCCCCGCTGAATTTGACAGCCATGGACATCACCACCGTGGGGGACTGGGGAGTGCGTTCCTCAGTCCCCCGCTGAATGTGACAGTCATAGGCGTCACCACAGTGGGAAACTGGGGAGCGCATTCCCCAGTCCCCCGCTGAACTTGAAAACTGTGGGCGTCACCACAGCGGGGGACTGGAGAATGCGCTCCCCAAGCTTTGTGAAATATAGCTTTGCGTCTGTGGCCTGGAAATTCGACTTGATCTCCTCGTATTCCCTATTCAATACACGTGGCGAAGGCCATGGTGACAGCATATACATGCAAGGAGGGCCACTTTAAGCTGATGTTTAGAGATGGGTAGCTGAAGAGTCTTATTCCAGGAATGTTTCCCATCGCCTTATCCCTTTTACAGAATGGCTCCGCTTGACTACGAAATAATGTTGTGGGCATATAGCACGTCCAGGTGTATCGAAAACGAACCGACCGATTGTTTTGCGGGAAATGTCAATCAATTTCGTACTACGTGATCGACATGTCTTTAAATGAAAGTCATGCGAATGTTAAGAGAGGCAGATACAATAGCCAAAAAGTGATGCTGGGGAACTGGTAATTGTTCCAGGCGCAACCGCTTCTTTATTCCGCGACCGATTTCGTCATACCTGACACCATTATACAGCCAATGCAGCGCGCGTTCAACTAAGATGAGTTCGTACTCATTTCCCAGAGTCATATGTGTGCCCAGGGCGAATAGATTTGGGGGAATAGTGTCAGGATGATTTCTTTACTAATGGTACCTCAAATTTTGCACTTTGTGCTGCCCGGAGCAAAAATAGTGACCGCGGAAGTCAATGAGGTAAAAACAGTGTACCTTTCCAATGATGGAATCAACAGATGGAAAGAGGGAGGTGATTGTGTACGTAACGCTGGCTAAATATTCGCAGTATCGCACGCCCCATTATGAACACGTCCATGCCAGCTTCAAAAACATTCAGAACGACCACGTTCTTCATCAAAATTGCCTCCATGGGCCATATCGACATGCCATATCGACATCAGGATGGAGGATTATCCTAACAGTTCGGTGTAAGCGCTACTAAACTAGCCAAGTTCAAAAAGTGAACAACCGATGTATGACGTCCTCCCAAAACCTTTCCCTGACGTCTGAGCACTTTTCAAAGGTGCTGAAGCTTCCGCTCAAATCCTCCGACATCAGCTTGGTGCTTCAATGCATGTACCGGTAGGTGAAGATTGGAAAATATATCGCATCGTGTTTAGCAGTATCTGTAATTGCCCGTGATGAGCAAATTATTTTCGAGCATGGAAGAACTCACGCCCACGTCATATAACAATTGCTGTTGATGTAGCTGACAAAACACGCGAATGGACCAGCTATGGTAATGGATTGGCTCCCAAATTATTCAGCTGGACGCGCCTCCGACAAAAATGGTATTTTCGAACTTTCAGAAAGTTAGTAAATATCCCCTTTTCGTCATGTAAGAGTACAGATCCTCAATTTCAACAATAATGGGTATGCACCTGCTAAATCAGGCCCAGTATCCTAACTCACCCACTTCGTATCCGCCCGTGATCAGCGTGGAATTTATGAACCTGAGATATTTTAAGCTATATTCGTAAGATAGTCCTGACCAGATTCTGCACATATCCCAGATAAATTGAACGAACCAGATGAAAGAATGCAGTCTAACGCGAATGAAAATGTTTATTAAGCCCGCCTCCCAGCAAAGCTGGTGGGAGTCAGTCGCTCTTGTGTAAAACATAGTTTTTGAAACTCTCTGAAACTTTCTTAGATCTCCCGTAATTGCTTACGTAACTCTACGACCCCTCGGTGACACCGATTGCATGCATTTCGGCAATAAGCCTTCTACCCATTTTCTCATCTACGCTGGAACTGGTTATTTTTATTTTTCTGTACCACCTTTGGTTTGCTAAGTGGTCAAGATGTCTGATAGGTTGAAATGACACCACCACCTTTTCGGATTGCTTGAGGCCCATGAACTTCGAATCAATAACTAAGATGGTATGTTATTAGTGTTGTTCCAGCATCATCTGTGGTGCTTAAATAACCATTTGTTGTGTTCAACACACTAAAATTGTGTATGGACAATAGCAGCCAGCAATCAGCGAGTGTGATGCTGAGTGTGCAGTGTTTTGGGCCTTTCGACATTAGATATGCAAGAGTTGCACGTTGTGCGCACAGCATTCGTCAATATAGCATGCATTCGACACACCTACTCACCTTGGATTGTGGTCTATGTCGTGCATCTTGCTGAAGCAAAACAACAGATCAGGTTTACATATGAAACCTTTTCTTAATGAGGATTCTATTTTATAAATAAACAGCTACTCGACTTTTTCGGTATGTTTTCAATTGGTTGATATTTGTTTTTTAGACAACCATTTTGGACATCCTGCACGTTGGATCGAATTCACTTGGATTCTTCCCACGTGTGACGTAAACACCTTAAATTATTTGACACATTCGGATTGCTCTTTCGAAAGCTTACAATGTGGACAGGACGTGGCCTATTGCGGAAGTTTTAGACGTTCTGCACCCTGGACATAAGCGACTTCAGACACTCTACATAATGAGCCGCTCAAGTCAACTTTGCATAGAAACAAAATGGTCAGTGCCGAGGCTGGCTGCAGCCGGTGTTAATGTGCGGGGGAGGAGGATGGTATGAATATATAATGAACGCGTGGGCGTCACACCGGTTCGAGTGCTCTGCATCTTGTTTTCCAGCTAGTATGAGGCAGTTAATATTCAGAGTGCGGTCCAAGTGCTTTCCAGCGAGGCTAGCAGAGAATGATGTCACGTTAACATTGCTGGCAGTGCACTCTGAACATGAGCTCAACGTCTGCTTACGCTCGTAAAACTGGGATCGGTAATACTGAGATTTGGAAGGCATCATCAAAGAGCTAAATCCATGCTGCATGGTTATTATTAGTGTGCTTGGGAAAACTATATCGCTGATTTTGCTGCATTGTGCCCTGATATAACCTTTGGATGTGTTGTTTTGGCATGGTGTGTTTAACGCGGCGCCCAACCAGATGCAGATTGAACAGGTAAATACAGATTGTGATAGTGTGACCTGGTACAGGGTAGGTCAAGTGCGATTCAATGTAGAAACAATTTAAATGTATAAAGTGGTGACGCACCACACCATAGGCGTAGGAAGGAGAGGGGTGGGTGTGGGGGACACTGGCAGGGGTATCATGACCCCCAAATATTACAAGTTGGAAGGAGTCCGGCTATGCAAGTGGCGCCTCCAGCCCCCTAATACGTTGTAAGTCGTTTTTTCTAAGCATGTGCTTTTTTTAACTTCCATTCAGGGTTATGCCGTTGATTTAGGCACAGCTGTTATTCGGAGAGCAGTAGTATCATCAGTTAGAGTGTGCACCTGCAGTTCCTTTACGGAGTTGCAGTTCCTTTCTCCACCGGCTCAGGGCCTCTCTTCGCTTGCTCAAGGGCCCTCTGTACTGGGCAGGCTCCCTCTATCAGTCCGGGGCCCTATACGTTGGCGCCATCAGCGTCTTCCCGTGGCAACTCTCCGTCGAATCGGGGGTCTTATTCATCGGCCTGGGATCCTCTCCATAAGTCCGGGCCCCTTTCGTCGGCCAGGGGTCCTCATACCGGCCCAGGGGCTATCGAGTTAGCCCTGAGGCCCTTACCGGTCGCCCGTAGGCCCCCTGGAGCGCCAAATTTATTGTGTGCTTCGTCACGGTCTATGTTGAAAGACAAAGGGGTCGTGGAGGCATGATACCCCCTTCCATGGATCTGCCACCGCGCGATGTAAGATATTTTTTTGTTTAAAGGGTGAGAGAAAATTGCTCAATTGCACCAAACAGTCGACACTTGTCCAGTCGCGTTGGTGGGTATCTGATATGGCTCTCAAGTCGTTCAGCCATCACAGGCTGATTCCATGGAAAAGTCGCAGGAACTTCCAGCGCACTGGTGGCGAGACCAGTGTTCAACTTCACACCCAGTCTTTAGCGACTACGTCAGTAGGTTCCAGGAGCATCTGGAAGACTGGACGGCAGTTTCCCCCTCTGACTCCCGGCACCCGCGTTCCTGCTTCCATGCCTGATGTCTCACTAGGTGTATTGGTGTGACACGGGCTAGTGGCAAGGACGAGGCCATAACACCAGGTGCGGCCATCCAGGGGTTGTTTACTTTGTGCTGTCGTGTCGCTCAAGTCCGCTGGCCGGTCTTAGCTGAATGATTTAGAGGAGGGTCATCTTCGGCGAATGTCATCGCTAATCATACCGCTGAGGACCCATGAACCTGCATATATATTGATATATATATATATATATATATATATATATATATATGGAAAAATGTGCATCGTCGCTTCGACTTGTATGTGCTTATAGGGACAACTCCCCCATCATTAACTTGCCCTCCCCCTCCCCCTATCAGATCGAGTAAAAAGCGCAGCTGCCCCTCAGTCTTCCTGAGACTTAGCATAGACCATGGGCGAGACCTGGAATGCCTCTGGAAACTGGTCTTCCCTGCCTCAGTTTTGCTCCAGTTGCTGCGCCCTGCATACGTTTGTCATGCCTCCTCCTACCCGAAAACAAACATCAGACGTTCCGACGCTCATGCAGCACGCAGTATGGTGTGGTTATGTGCATGCTCAGCTTCGGAAGGAAGATATCGTCACCCACGCATATACTGACTGATGGCAGCAAACGTCAGACAGTATGGTTGGCACCTCCAGCCTCATTGATTGCCAGTTAATCCAATGCTTCAAGGCAGTGCGTGGTCATTAAACGGTTGTAATGTGAGACTCGAGTTGGTGGACGTCCAGTATTAGGCGTGGACTTCGGATGGTGAGTTCCGAGTACTCCACGGCTATGGTATGCTCCGAGTACTCCACAGTTGTTAGGCTAGGTCTTCGGAAACATAGAAGTGCTAACGTCACAAGCGAACGCTATTTGGGGGGATATTGTCAACAAAACATATGGAATGCTGAGGAAATTAGTCGTGGCACGTGTATAGTCAGCCTGTCTACGACATGGTACTCAACGTCAAGCAACTGCTTTCATCAATACATTATTGAGCAACACAAATTGGCTGCAACCAATCAGTCTCCACCTGGAGCACAAAGTTATGGGCAGTAAAAGGGTAGAACGCTGGACCAGTAGGCCGTCTTGAAGTAAGTTCGATTCCCCCATAGCGCCCACTTTTCTGGTCCGTAAAGTTCGGCTGACGTGGGGAGGGCAGGCTTCGATCACTCTGCGCCTGTCTCGGCCGTGCGTTGAGATATCGGCCAGTACTGCTCCGTATATCTAGACTTACCCGCTCGGGTAAATTATTTTTCAGGGGAAATTGAATACTCTGCCTGATGTGGGCAGTTATCCTGTAAATTGAATACTCTGCTTGATGTGGGCAGTTATCCTGTAAATTGAATACTCTGCCTGATGTGGGCAGTTATCCTGTAAATTGAATACTCTGCCTGATGTGGGCAGTTATCCTGTAAATTGAATACTCTGCCTGATGTGGGCAGTTATCCTGTAAATTGAATACTCTGCCTGATGTGGGCAGTTATCCTGTAAATTGAATACTCTGCCTGATGTGGGCAGTTATCCTGTAAATTGAATACTCTGCCTGATGTGGGCAGTTATCCTGTAAATTGAATACTCTGCCTGATGTGGGCAGTTATCCTGTAAATTGAATACTCTGCCTGATGTGGGCAGTTATCCTGTAAATTGAATACTCTGCCTGATGTGGGCAGTTATCCTGTAAATTGAATACTCTGCCTGATGTGGGCAGTTATCCTGTAAATTGAATACTCTGCCTGATGTGGGCAGTTATCCTGTAAATTGAATACTCTGCCTGATGTGGGCAGTTATCCTGTAAATTGAATACTCTGCCTGATGTGGGCAGTTATCCTGTAAATTGAATACTCTGCCTGATGTGGGCAGTTATCCTGTAAATTGCCCATGGCACACAATTGGATCAAATGGACATAAAAACAGGCAACACGCTTTTAGTGGTGAAGTTAGTGGTGAATGCCACACTTAGTTTGTCAAGACCATTTGTCTTTCTTCCACTATGCCATCACACCTTAAATCTCCAAAAAATAAATATATAAAATATATTGGGCACATCTGAACATGTTAGGCTTTCGGGGATCACAAACAGGGAATGGAAGATCTGTCATTCAAGAATATTAGTGCATTTGCACAGCATGTACTACTCTCCATTGTTGTAGATTATAATGACAATTTAATTACCTAAATAATATTTTATGTGTCTTAACACCCGACATCAGAGAGGGGCGCCACCCCAAACAGTTCTTCGTGCGATCACTATAAAACAGCGTGCGCGGTGGCGGCCGGCGGTCTGGCATCACTGACCATCACTGATCGCACATCATTTGCAAGCCTTTTGACGATGCAATCGGTTATGTTATGTTAGGTCGTCAAGCTATGGCCACATTCCTTGAGGCACTGCTGGTGCAGTTTGCCAAAGTTGTCGTGTTAGCTTATTTTAGTGAAGCTTCAGTGTCCACTAAATTGAACATCTGTGTTTTTTTATATATAAAACCATGCCTTCTCACCATTGATCTCCCAATGACAAACCAAGATCATTGAATTCGACTGATTTTAGATGACGTTGCTCGACAAAGCGTTGATTGCCGAAAGTTTTTGCGGCATGAATCATAACTCAACGAACATTTTTACATTTCAGAGCACCAAAGATGTCGCATTCAAGATTAACAACTATACATTGCACTCGGAGTGATTACGATAGTATAACCTGACCTCGCCAGCCAATCATGTACACCTTGCCAATAGGTAAAATTTGGCATCGATACATTTTCATGAACGTATGCCCCACTTTGATGCTCACCTCGCCGCTCAGTCTCCAGTCTAAGTCGCGGCTCAGTCTCCAGTCTAAGTCGTGGCTCAGTCTTCAGCTCAGTTGCGGATCAGTCTCCAGTCTCAGTCGCGGCACAGTCTCCAGTCTCAGTTGCGGCTCAATCGCAGCTCAGCCCAGCTCGTGGCTCAGTGGTAATTAGATTCCGTGCATCAGTCGTACCATTGCAGGATGGTAGGAGCTAATTCAAACACCACGAATATAAGTGCTGTTCAGATGCTAAGAATAGATCGGCTCTCATTCAGTTTCTACTTCTCTCATACACATGTTGCAAACGAAACGATGTCGTATCTTCGTGTATCAAAGTTGCTGAGGGCGGACCGCCGGGCCAAAGGTTCTCACAGGTGCAGCGCTAAAGTGCACGGCCTATCGGAAAACACTTCGTCGCCGAAAATAGCGCCGATCTTGAGCCGAATCTGGTGGCGGCAATCATGCCCTTCAATGGACCAGCAGCGAATCTGGCCGCGCTCCACCGACCGTGAGATGAGGCAGTAAAATGACATCGGCGGTGACGACGCGACGCTCGTCGGCGGCGCGCCGACACCCCGCCAAAATCGTGAGAACCGCGCCAGCCGGCCGCGTCAGGCACTTCCGCGGCGGCTCGGCTGGCGTCGGTGGTGGGTGTAGCGGTCTGAACTGCTCGCGCGCACGCCGGCCTCCGGTCGCGCCACACCGCCGTCGCCCGGCGGCGGCAAAAACGCCTCCCGTTCGCCGACCACGTGCGCACGTCGTCACGATGCGAGTGTCGCGCTCGCACTGTCCCGACACGCGGCGGCACGAGCCGCGCGCGCGGCGTCTCCTGCCGCGGAGGTGCCGCGGAGGAGACGCTGCGGAGACCCCGCGGGGGTGTCGCGGGGGCGCCGCGGAGGAGGCGCCGCGGAGACGCCGCGGGGGTGCCGCGGGGGCGCCGCGGAGGAGGCGCCGCGGAGACGCCGCGGGGGTGTCGCGGGGGCGCCGCGGAGGAGGCGCCGCGGAGACGCCGCGGGGGTGTCGCGGGGGCGCCGCGGAGGAGGCGCCGCGGAGACGCCGCGGGGGTGCCGCGGGGGCGCCGCGGAGGAGGCGCCACGTCGCCGGCGCCGCTCACGTATCGGCCCGCCCCCGCAGGAGGAAACTGCTGGATCCTCGGCAAGAAGGGCCGCTGCACGGACCTGCTGCAGACCGGCGTCACACAGGAGACGTGCTGCGCGCAGGGTCGCGTCACCACCGCCTGGTCGTCGCGCGACCTCGAGGACGGCCGGCTCTTCTTCTGGCGCGCGCTCGGCGGCGGCGTGCCGTGCCGGCCGTGCAAAGGTGAGGCGGAACGTGCTGCTGTGCGCAAAGGTCACGCGGGACACTTGTCCGCAGAGGTCAGTCGGAAGTTTCCCCGGCAAGGTCGGTATGGGCGTGACCCTGCAAGGTCAGTCGGTGCACGATCCGGTGAACGTCGTTCAAGGTGTGCTCCTCCACGGGCCACACAACCTGCAACGTGCTGTAGATCCGCAATAGTTCCACACCGTACCAGCAGGCTCTGCCACTGACTCACATGTTCATCACCATCCGCACATCATGTGAACATCCTCCTCACATCACGTGAATAGCCTCCTCACATCACGTGAACAGCCTCCTCACATTACGTGAACGTCCTCCTCACATCACGTGAAAAGCCTAGCATCACGTAAGGATCCTCTTCATACCATGCGAGTATCCTCCTCAAATCATGTGAACGGCCTTCTCATGTCACATGAACATCCTCTTCACATCACGTAAGCATCCTCTTCACATCACATGAACAGCCTCCTCATATTACGTGAAAGTCCTCCTCACATCACGTGAGAATCCTAGCATCACGTAAGCATCCTCTTCATATCATTTAAACATCCTCCTCACGTCATGTGAACGTTCTTTTCACATCACGTGAACATCCTCACATCCCATGCCCGTCCCATTCTGCATTAAGCTGCGTTTCATTAGCCGCCTAGTTCGACTCGTATCTTTGCCATATATGGAATTTCTTCTATTTTGAAGGAATTGGAGCCCTACAGATTCGGTCGGGCATCGGCTCTGTAATAGCCTTAGCAGGGACTATGATCTTATCAGGGACTATGTGGCCAGTCTGTTCAATGCAATTTTGGGTTCAATTAGCTTCAGCATTGCTGAGTGTTCCACATAACTTCTTTCAAACTCGGCCTCTGATCTCTCCGGACATCCCTATCAGGTGGAATCTCGTTGCGGCAAGAACATTTTGTTTGCTTTCCCACATACCGAAAGGTAAATAAAAGGTGTACTTAGCGAGCTCAATATTATGGCAATAAGAGCGTATGGGGATGCAAAAAAACGCGAGCATCGATGTTGCCTGCTTCGTAAAACCTTTGCTAGATGTTCGTTAAAAGCTTCAGACTTATTGCTTACTGACACAATAAGTTTTAGCTTCCGGTTTGCATGCCAGTTAACGTTTCACGGGACACTTTCGGGGACTTCGGCGATCTGCCGCCAAAAAATAATTACAAGTCTGGGGCGGACCTCAGTGGCAGACACTGCGCCGCAGTGCTTTGGATCGGCGACCGAACGTGACGTGACACCGCACACAAACTCCACTCCCTGGCTGCTAAACGTCCGCAGCGGAATGCGGAGGCGGAGGTTGGCATTCATTAAAGCCGTGCGAGACAAAAGCAAGGGCCAATGATTCTCGTTGGTGCGAGCCCAGTAACGGCACCGTAATGACCGCTAATGCGTCCTGAATGTGACTCTGAAATCTCTATGGCGACTAAGCACGGACGGCAGAAAGTTATGAGGTTTTAACCCAGGGCATGGAGCCGGGGCGGCGCATTCAATTTGATAACGCTGGCTGGGGTTCGACTCCTACATGTCGTGCGAGAGAAAGCCGTGCTAACGTAAGGGATGAAGTCGATACGGAATGAACGGAGCATGGACTTGATCAGTTGACAGTGATCAGTTGTGCGTTATCAGTGACCAGCTGTGAGTCATCCAGTGGCGGGCATTAAAATGTATCGCTGCCCTCGTCTCCTGATGGTGTTTTTGAACCTTTGCGTGAGATTCATTTAGCATGTAAGCCGCTGGTGCCAGCTGTGATGCAAGCGTAGGTTTGCTATGCTAAAAATGAACTTCATGTTTGGTGTTTGGATTGAGTGAAGACTGTTGTCAAAGTGAGAAACAGATGCGCATGGACCTTCGTGTGCTGCTACGCGCCTACACATAGCCAGCATCGGAACGGTGACGGGGTATCAGATGTCCGCAAAGAAGAATTGAAAAAGGCAACACATTGGGGTTTGACATAATATCTTTGTGACGGGAAGACGACGCCAAATTGGATCAGATCGCAGGGGGCTCGCAAAGTAATGGGTAAATAATTAAATTGTGCCGGTAATATCGACCTCCTCCCTTGCTCTCTCGTTTGTTGTGTAACAAACGAAACCGACGACATAGAAGACAAACATGGACGACAATCCTATAGACTCGAGATTGTCCTACAACTTCGCTTGCAGAATTGAGGCATAAATCGAAGCGTCATGATTCGAATGGCTTGTTCAGACAGCATGACATACTTCACTGATAAATGCAGCCAAGGACAATGTGTGGGTGAATGCGACTGCTGACGTGCTCGAAATGCAGCCGAGACAGCCGAGACAGCCAAGGAGAGTGCGGGGGTGGACGTGACTGCTGACGTGCCCGAAATGCAGCCGAGACAGCAAAGGAGCCAAGAAGAGTGTCGGGCGGATATGACTGCTGACATGCCTGAAATGCAGCCGAGACAGTCGAGACAGCCAAGGAGAGTGCGAGGTGGATACGACTGCTAACGTACCCGAAATGCAGCCGAGACAGCCAAGGAGCTAAGGAGAGTGCGGGGTGGATATGACTGCTGACGTGCCCGAAATGTAACGCAGACAATGGGCGCTCCCAGCCGGGCAAAAACTGTCCGACATGCCACACGACAGCCGAGACGGCCGAGCACAGCCATCTTCAAGAATGGCGACAAGTTCGACCAAAACAACCATTGTTCCGTCTCTCATCTTTCACTCTTTGGCAAGGTACTCGAAAACTTGGTCTTCGACGAGCTTCTGAGGCACACTTCACATGTGCTATTCCTATTTCAGCATGACTCCTCAACCCTGCCGCTTTTGCACACCAGTCTTTCTTCCTACCTGCAGTGCGCACGGTCCTCGGCTGGTTTTCCCACGGACATCAGACAGACATCTCACGAACATACGCAAACTATTCGGCTGCCTTTCAGAGTGCAGATCACCGCCTTCTGTTGCATAAAATATCAAAATGATATCATGTCTCTGGTAAAATTCGCCAGTGGATCACTGCATATATAAAATGTCGGGTCCCGAGCAAAGGATGGTTGTAAACGGTAAAACGTCCAACAGGGTCAGTTCCACCTTCGACGTCCTTGAAAGGCCTTTCTGTCTCTCTTGCTCTTGAGCCTGCACCTCAACAGACTGCGGTATGTTGCCACATCGTCTGCATGTGCCATGAATGCAGATGCTGTGCAGTCCTACAGTCACTCTTCCTCTGTCTCACTCTCTCTCTCACTTACTCACTACTCACTCACTTGATTCTCACTTACTTCAAGCCGATTTAGATCATGCTTGCGTCTGGATAGCTGACTGGCGCTGCAAATGAAATCCTCAGAAGTGCCTGTCATTCACTATCACACTGAAAGCAAGTCCTATCGCCCCCCCCCACACACACACAATCAACACTTGCATACTGTTGATGCAACAACAGTATGCAACAGCATGCCTCGGAATTTCGTAATCTGGGAATAACATCGATGCAAAATTAGGCTTCTCTGCTCGCATCAGGTGGTTTATCTCAAAAGACAACAGATCCCTCTGACTTCTGGCATTGCTTTCATGTGCACAATGTAATTGCCAATACCCTTCTGGCTACATACTGCGCAAAATTAGGTTCGATTTTTGTATTTGGTTCCGCACTGCGGTATGTGGTTGCCAAAACTCGCACCAGTCGTCTAGCTCGTATTCAGCAGAAACTTCCTTAGCCAACTGACAGCTAGATCCAGCGGCGCGGCGAGGCCAGCATTGCGCCAATGCAGGCTACTGCTTGACTTCTGCGAGGTGCCTTCTGCACTGGACACCAGACACGCAGACCATGACGTGATGCTCACGAAGAGCATTCACAACATTCTCCTGCTGCAAGACAAACAGCATCCTCCTGCTGCAAAGCTTTCTTTGTCGCTCCTTCGCAGGTAAACTCGAAATCATCCTGGCTGTGATGCCATCCATGCCTTTCGGACGAGTGGGCGTGGTAAGAACGAGTTTTTTTTTATTAGCTTGTTTGTTTGTAAACTGTCACGAGAGATAAGTGCATCCACTGGTGCTAGAGGCGTGGAGTCCATCTTGCATACATTTAAGTAAGAAAGGTGCGGTGCTTATGACTTTTCACTAAGCCCGCTGGTCACGACAAATCGGCATGCTTTTCCTCAGAAGCTTGCATTTATGCGTTCCAGTTACGTGCTTTTCATGTTGGTCTTTGCCCTTTTCTCAGTGTTTTGCTGTTCATTTTCGTGTGTATTTGTAATCGCGCATTCGACTTCACCCATTAGTGGAACCTCCTGTTGGTGATACTCGCGAATCAATAAATAAGCAATCAAACATGGCTCAACTTGCCACCACTAAGTGCGCCTCTGCTGCCAGACATTCCACGTTACGGCGCCAGATTGCAATAACCGTTACGGCTTCGATGCACCAATGAAATGCTGACATGCATAGTGGAACGCGATCCATTTGCGCACGAGCTCTGTGCACGAGAGACTGGTGTGTATCTATTGCAAGACACTCAGGCGCACTGTTCTCTGTAAACAGCCTCCAGATTTGCATCAGTTCATCGGAGGTGCATACTTGACTAGTTGGTCATGTGCGGAGTGACTGGTCTTCGCATTTTCCTGGATGCTTGTAGGAGGCAGCTTTTCGGAAATGAATTGAATAAATGGCTATGAGACGTGCATAGCCTTTTAGGCTATATGGCGTTTACAGTAGTATTTCAAGCTATAAGGCGTTCATGCGTCGGGCAAAAGGCTTGAAAAGAAGGAAAGCAGGCGTTCATGTATTACCTACTTTAACTCATCCATGCACAATCATGTGGGCTCATGGAGACTGCTCGTTTGGCTGGGTGCAAAGAAGCCAACTCGGGCAAGAACTTCAATTTTGGCCAGCTCCTCACCGTTTGTTGCCATCGAGCCGCCAGTGATTAGGATTAGGAAGACAGTCATTAGGGAGACAGTCCGCTGATGTCCGACCAAGCTGTCAGCCTGCTATTTGTGGCAGGTTAGCTTTTGGCAGGCAGGCTAGGTTAGCCTTGTCAGCTCTGTAGTCAAGATATCAATATTTCCAGAGTACTATGACATTAGCTCGTTGCCTCGTATTCAGCTGCAGCGGTCACTTAGTCGAGACAGTCTGACCTGATGGCTGATGCGAATCTCACGATTATCACATTTGTTTTGCTCTTTCAACTCGTGATGAGCATTCCATTAGTGTTGAACGTTCCGTGCGCATTGCCAAGCCTGGGGTCGAGTAGCCTAGGCGTGACTACGCCTCGGATCCTTTATCTGATTCATCACATCTTTTTCGTCCCCCCCCCCCCCCCCTCCCCCTTAGGAAAATCCTGGCTGCGGCACAGATCCCACCTGTCGCCATTCCCCGCCCGCGACCAATCGGCGTGACAGACTGGCGACGCTGTATGACCCAACGGTTGAAGCGTCGCGGTCAATAACCACCAGCGCCGCATTACCAGTCCTATCCTCCCCTCTCGAAGGCTGGACTAATGCAACCAGAGCTGACACGCGATTATTGCTTCAGAGTGGGGTGGACGGCTGGGGCTCGAAGCCGCCGGGAGAAGTCTGAACATCCGTTAGGCAACTGTTAGTTACCTACCTTTAACCGAAGTGATTTATTTCGCTAATGGTAATGGAGATTATGCCAAGAGTGCACGTTTATTTCGTGCACAAACAGCTATTTACCCGCGTATTTATGTCCGGTTATTGCCCATTTCGCTCCCTTCACTGCCTGTGATCTAGTTTTTTTGTGCTGTTTTCCAATGAGCTGCTGTTGTTAAATGGTATTTGTGTACACTCAGTATCATAATGGCCACCATTGACGTGCCTTTGAGGTCATTACGAGCTGCTGAAACGGCAGGCGGCCAGTCATGCTGGAAGGCGTTTGCCCATCCATGCAATCTGTTATTTCCGCAACACTATGGAATGATAAGGCTAGACACAACACTCGGCCGGCACTGTTGCAGTTGCCCTCTGATCTTGGGTTGACTTTCGGCAGTGCGTTCATCTCACTATTTACACACCAGTTTAAAATCGTTAGCCCTCGCACCGTGTGCAAGCCTGGCGTATGCCACTGTTTCTCTCCAGAGATGCAAAAACGTGTCAATTGGATACCCTCTCTTGATTCCAAATGTCAGTTTTGCTACCTATCATATGCATAGTGCATTAACCTCTTTGTGCTTACATTCCAGCGCACAGTACCGCCACTGAAGATGCAGATCACTACCTAATTACTCTTTGGAGTGCAAACATTGATTTTCCTCAGTCATTGATTTATTGGTGCCAATAAATATTATTTAGATGCACATAAACGCAATGCATTAGCAAGTTAAAAAATGATGCAAAGGTGCAGCATGACAATAAAGATTCAAGATTGTATTGACACACTGGTTAAGCTAGAGCTGCAATATGTCAACCAAGAATGTCACATCAGTGTGCCTACAGAACATACCAATTTGTATCACAGCACACTTCAGTTGCTAAAATGAATGTAGATAAAATGTCAAAGATGCTAGAACAAGCTGCGGTTGCTAAAACCGTAACATGACAATAAAGCTTCCAAAATACATTGCAACACCATGGATACAGGGATGAAACAAATGCAGACCGGTCCTGGATCTTTGCCATCTAGAGCAGTGTCCTCTCCAAAAAGAAAAATGTCCTCTATTTTCTTGTTTGAAAGCTGAATGGTGCCACATTCACAAAGTGTTGATTTACTATTTGGCATAAGGTTCGCAACTCCCTTGGAAGTCTCAGGGTGTTTCATATGCTACAAATAGGAAGGACACCATCCTCCCAGAATAGGCTTGCTCACAAACTTTCCTCTAAATCCAGGATTAAATAACATACATTAACACCAAATGATTCATGAGACAACTCTCATGCACATTTTACCTCCATGAAGCAAACAAATGTGTCAGGTTTGCTTTGGTTTGGTTAGGTTAAGTTTTGTTCTTTCAATTTGGAAAAAAAAACAGAATTGCTTTGAGACTAAAAAAATTGTTTTAAACTTAAATTTCCTTCTTCAAAAACAGATTAGGCTAGGTTAGGTTAGGTTTTTTAGTGCAAGTTATTAACATAAAAAATGGCTTGAAAATGTTCCTTTTTAATTTATTCTCGCATGGAGAATGGATGCATGGATGCAAGATTAGGTTAGGTTATGCACATTTTTATAACAGTTTATACAGTTTATAAAGTACAAATTTACCCAGCCATGTTCCTAGATGTTTCTGAATGCCCCTTTGAAATGCATGCTATTTCTTTTTAGTTTGCTGTGCAGGTAGCTGAGGTTCCAAGAGCAGTCATATTTTTGGAATCTGGGGAATTTCCATCCTTAAAAAAAAAATGAGTCTTGGACATTAACCATGCAACACCGATGACCCACAATGGCATGGTGAGATGGATATTTATTGGAAGAATTGCATGATTGACATGAGTTAAATTTTGCAGGACAACAATGGTTTCATTTAGATCTTGGAATCATGGAATTGTGAAGAATGTTTTTAGATAATCGGACAAAAACTTGGAGATCATATTTTACATCGTATTTGTAATATTCGAGACTGCATTTTGAATATTACAGTCGGTTTTGACCTTTTTATGACATAGCAATAAGCTTCAACTCTGCCAAACAACACATGCCGCTGTATAAGAAGGGCGATCGTAGCGACCTAGGGAATTTTAGACCCATATCGATATTGAGCGTTGTTGGCAAGATTTGCGAAAAATTGGTTTGTCTCCAGCTTTCCACGTATTTGGAAGATAATCATATTTTGTGCCCAAATCAGCACGGTTTTCGAAGTAGGCATTCTTCGGAGACAGCAATGTTAGAGACCGTAAATGTTCTGTCAACAAGTATAGACTGTGGTCGTGTGGCGACCCTCCTAGCAGCGGATACGTCTCGTGCGTTTGACACTGTGGAACACGGTCGGCTGTTATACAAGATGAGCTGGTACGGCATTGATGATCATTGGTTTAGGGATTGGCTGCATGGTCGAACTCAGACAATTCAGGGCAGCTCCGTTGGGGCGCTACCAATGACCCACGGTGTGATTCAGGGTTCTCTATGTGGCCCAAAATTATATTTGATTTTCACCAACGAACTTGGATCTCATCTCCCAGACGGAAAACAGGTCGCCTACGCTGATGACGTGCAATTTCTGGACTCAGACACCCCGGCAAATTTGGAAGTATTAAAACAACGAGTAGAGCACACCTTGAGTATGGCTCTAACTTGGTTTACCCAAAATCGGCTCAAAATCAACCCTAGCAAAACGGAACTAATAGTTGTAAAATATCGGCGTCTGAAACTTGGCGAAAACTTCTCTATCGCATTTGGGGACAACGAAATCAAGCCCTCGCCCCACGCCAAAATTATCGGCATCTATGTAGATTCAGCTTTGTCATGGGAAAAACAGATATCCCAAGTAACTCGCCGCTGCTACTGTGTTCTCGTCGGGCTGTCAAAATTACGGCACAAAATTCCCCCCGAAACGAAAAAGTTACTGGTTCAGGCATTGGTTTTCCCCCACATATATTACAATATGACTGCTTTGGAGAGCTGCAACAAAACTCAGAAACACCGAATTAAAAAGGTCATCAATTTCGGCGCACGTATCGTCTCTGGCTTAAGTCGACGAGAGCACATTACAACGACGCTAGAGGCCCTGGATTGGCTGAAGTTCGACAACATGCTTCAAGAGCGCGATTTGGCCATGGTTGGAAGACTGCTTGCAACATCTGACCCCCTTACATTGGCTAACAGTATTAAGTTCCGCTCCGAAATCTCCAGTAGGAGCACTCGAGGAACTGACGCGAATAAATTAGAGCTGCCCCGCATTAATACGGAAGCTGCGAGGCGCAGCTTTCTGTATCGGGCGGTCAGCACGTGGAATAATAGGGTTGATGCTCAGGGACGTATTTGATGGCATGTTTTATCATTTTATCTTTTTCCATTGACGTTTTGCGTTATTTAGTGTTTTTCATAATTTGAGTTTCTCGTTTATCATTGAACCATGTATTGACGCGAGTGCTGAAAAGCCATGAATATGGAGAACTCAATATACGACTATGACTATGACTATGACATGCATGGCTTAACAATCGCTAGAGTAGGAGGCTATGGTGCTCATGACGAGATTATGTTCTGGATGCTGGAAATCCTCGACCAAGCTGTTTTTTCTACTCATGACCAGGACCCCAATGAACCCTAAAGTCCCTTGCTTCTCACAAGCAGGTACATGACGCATAATCAGAGATGAACGCACGTCTCCAACCGTTGTTCCTTCACCCTATCCGTTGGCGGCTGACAAGGAGTAATTCACGAATGGCGCAGCCGCGTCATAACTGTATTGGCGCCTAATTGATAAATGCTTTGAATGAATATATTTTGAGAAAGTAGTGAACGAAGTTACTTCTTTTTGTTTTGTATTTATGCCTCACAACATTGAAACATATTTACGTTTGCAAATTTACGTCAGAATTCCTCGTTTCACATCCCAATCATCGAACATGAATTTATAAAAATTATGTACAATATATGGCCACTGGCCTGGTTAGTGCGGAAATGAAGTCATGAGTCATAAGAAACACAATTAATAGAAACGTAGCGAATTTTCGTTAAAATTTGCGACATATCAGCTGGAAAATCAAACCCCAAGATTTATTTTACAAAATCATCTTCAACAAAATGTTGAACAAACAAAATGTTTTATCGCTAGCTGCCTGATATACTTTGTCTTCGGCCAAACGACTTCGAGAGGGTGAACGAACCATCATTTTCTTCAATGGGGTATCCTATCTTGACCATTGCACCAATCAGCTTACGTTTCCTTGGTATTTAACCAATCAGATTTTAGAATGACCTACGGTAAAAGTAATATGCGATGTGGTTTCCCCGGAATGCTGCTACCACAACACGAAGTGATATCCCCAAATATCTTCTAATCAGAGGCGGATACGGGGGGTGGGGGAACAGTGGAGGCATGTATCTCCTCCGCATGGAAAGGTGGCTCCCCTCCAGGAAGGTTCGAGTGCACCCGCCCACCTTCCGCTCCATGGATTTATCAGCCAAAAGCTCCCCTCTCGGAAAAAAGGCGGCCCCTAGGACGAAAAGGCGCCACTTCAGCATGATTGAGTGCACCCCTCCCCTGTTCAACGATTTTCTGCCCATTGCGTCGTTCCGGGGCTTTCACAGTGGTGGCCCTCCGATGAAATGAGGCTACTCCAGACAAGTGCCCCCACCCACAGAAAATTTCTGGATCCACCCTGCTACAATTTTGTCAAGTTAATACACGCAATTGTGGTAGGCATCTTCATTTGCATGAAACATCCATTTTAACACAGTGGGGGCTGCTAATGTTCTCGACAAGAGTGTGCTACCAAGGAGTTGCGTTATCAGATCCATCTGTACCCTCCATGGAGGGTAAGGGGGTACTTTTTTGCACCTCTGTTTCTCTCCCCCCCCCCTCCCCCTCTCTCTCTCTCTCTCTCTCTCTCTCTCTCTCTCTCTCTCTCTCTCTCTCTCTCTCTCTCTCTCTCTCTCTCTCTCTCTCTCTCTCTCTCTCTCTCTCTCTCTCTCTCTCTCTCTCTATCTCCCTCTCCATTGCTTGCTGATTCGCGATCGACATACAATTCCTTGTGTTCCCGCACAGAGCCACCACCAATGTACATTACATCATAATCAAAATGCATCACATCTCGTCTGCTAATATTTTGCATAGCGCCAGCAGCGCTGGGGCTCATCGCGAGGTCGTTTTGTTTCGCTGCCCACCGGAGAGAGAGAGAGAGAGAGGGAGAGGGCGCGTGGGCGTCGTCGCTAAGGTCGGGTGAAGGATAGAATTGTTCGCTATGGACTGTGGATGGATGGATGTCACTGTGTTGACATCACATGAGCCGGCGAGACGCGGCGAGAGAGCTAGCCACTGCGCGCTGCGTGGCGGCCCGCCGTGACGGCTGGTCACGTGTGCACGTGCCACGCGGTGTGCCCGGCCGTCGGGAGGCCGTCGGGAGGCCGTCAGGCGGCCGGCCGGCGCGACCCGGGGTGCGGCGTGCGCCCCAGGCAGACCGCCGCGCCCAACTACACTGAGCGGCAGCGGGCCCGCGCGTCCACTGGTGGCTCTCAAATGTCCCGCGCGCAGCTACACTGAGCGGCGGCGGGCCCACGCGCCCACTGGTGGCTCTCAAATGTCCCGCGCACAGCTACACTGAGCGGCGGCGGGCCCACGCGCCCACTGGTGGCTCTCAAATGTGCCGCGCACAGCTACACTGAGCGGCGGCGGGCCCGCGTGCCCACTGGTGGCTCTCAAATGTGTGGCGCCGGCTGGCGACACTGCACATGGTGAATGGTGTCGACGATTGGTGTAGCGGGCCGTATCCGACTGAAATAGCCGCGTCGCAACATTGCCGACATCGTCACACTGGTGGGCGACGTTGTATGGCCACTTGGCAGCGGTACAAATAAACCGACCCAAGCGCGGCGTGCAATTCGATTCAGACCGAGTTTCTTGATACACGTCGGCCCAGGCTGGGATTCGGCTCACTTGCAGTTCATGCGAGAGTGCCAGACTGGATCCGTGGCTGGAAATCAATGCAAACATTTATAAAATACTAATGTTCGCAAGATAACAGTAGATTGGACACGCTTAATAATCGAGGCAAAGAACCAAGCTTGGTCGGCATGCAGCTCGTGAATAACTTGGTGCAATTCCACAGTGCGACATGTATATTTAGTGGTTTAATGCGTAAGATTAACATGGGAGCAGCAGCTTGCTTGAAACAACCCGTGATATAGCGCCGTGTTTGAACGGTGTCTTCCCTGTGTAAATTGGCTCGTGATTAATGTGTCGTCTTTGCCATCCTCTTCATCTGCTACATGTTTCTCATATATATCAGCTGATGCAGATGCATCACTGTGTTATTTGTAGCCACACTTGTGACCAGTTCTGCCACTACAAGGCGCTCTTAGTGCGCTGAGCGAGCGAGGGCAAGCGACGGGCTATGGGACTCCCCTGCTGCGGGCACAAGAGGCGGGCTGTGGGGCCTCCTACTGGCACAAAAGGTGGGCTGTGGGACCTCCTACTGGCACAGAAGGCGGGCTGTGGGACCTCCTGCTGGCACAAAAGGCGGGCTGTGGGACCTCCTGCTGGCACAAAAGGTGGGCTATGGAACTACCCTGTTGCAGGCCAAGAGGTGGGCTATGAAACTCCCCTGCTCCACGTACAGGATCGGGAAGAGAATGGCGAAAGGGACCTTGTGAACCGACCGTAACTACATGTTTCCTCAATTCGGCCGAGTACATTCAACTTTTGAGGTGACACCTCAATATTTAGCGGAGGAATCGGATTGCAGAAACGTGCCTTCATTTTCAGCATATGTGAACAAGCATCATCCGATTCCGTCGATATTACCTGCAACCTTGCCGAAATCTTTCCCACCTGCTGAATATATGAAAGCTAGCTATCTTAAACCTTGCGTTATTGTGCTAAGGTGTCGAATTGGCACAGGCGCCACGCTGTGTCGCGGCCACTTTTGCCTGACAGCCACTCCACCCAGTTTATGCCGCATACAACCGTTCAGCAAGACAAACACCCGATACTTCTCGGCTTCGAGGGGAACAGGTCACCCGGGTCACGTATGACGTCATAGGCAGTGACCGGCGGTGGTTGGCCGCCCCAAAGCCAGAGCCGGCTGCACCGCCACCGACTAAGTTCCATCACAGCTCTGCTCTTGGAACAAACAAAAATGGACGCACTTCAAAGACTGCTCTAGGTGCACAGAAAAATGATAGTACGGAGAATACGGAGAGGAGCGTAGACTCCTTGTACACTTATTACACTACATTGGTCACAATGTGCAAGTGCAGCTCCATTTGCGGGGTCGCAGTGGCCGAATGGCCAAATGATCTTACCACCTCCCGAGCGGTAGTGATGTCGGAGTCGTGGGTTCGGATCCACGAGTCTCCAAGACTTTTCTCGGCAGACACACACCACGAGGAATCCGACAAATATTGTTTCGATGGGAATATGCTTAATAAGCCTGAGCTTTTCGAAATTAACCAACGTTCCTTTCAAAATTTCAAAAGCAAAGGCATGATATAGAAAGGATATTTTCAACTACTATTTGCACACATCATTTCGGTATGATACATGTTCACTTTATGATCCTCTGTTACTGAGTGGATTACAAGCCCAATATTTTCTTCATGACAAGCACCAGAGCATGCCTTCGCAAATATCATTGGGCTTGTCTGACTCAGACACGCTGCATATCAGTAAATAATGCGCACCTAACTGTACGAACGATGGGCCTCCATTACACTCCTGGTCGCATCTCCTTCAGCTTGGTTTCCTCAGTGGAAACCAAGCTTGGATTAACAACTCACGAGCACCCAGTAACTCGAACAGTCGGGATATTGCTCACGTGAATTACTCGGATGCCCACAATAGCCTCGCATGCTCCCAAATCAAGTGGGCAGTGCCAGCTGACGGCCTCAGTTGACCTATGCAGCCCGACAGGACACACACGTGGCAATCCAATAACTAGTCCCACGAAGCGCATGAACAATTTTGCCGATTTTCGGAACACACGAGACTCGAAATTGTGTCTCTAGAGGTATGTTCTGGCATGTTCCATAGCTCCTCTGACGTGAACACGGACACTACAGCACGCGAGGCTTCTGTCTTGCTGACGATCAAGTAACCGTTCTCTTCCGTGGTGTCCTTACGCTATATACGGCGTTTTGCCGCATTCGCCAGTACATGGGGAGACGTTGTGCAACCACCTAGCGTTTCAAAACGAACTGTGCTGGTGACATGGAAAAATCCTAAGTCTTGCACCTAACGAGACCACGCGCTTTTGCCCGATTTTCATAATATGGAACACTGGCTGACCTCTCAGGTCAGCATAAGGATATTATCCCGCAACAATGGACAATGACAACCCCTAATGACTCCGTGTGTAAATCAAATAATTGATATGTACTTTAAATATTCAGCATAATAATGCTCATTAAGCAGAAATATTCCCAATGTTTGGAAGCTACATTTCCATCCATATGTCGAGATTCAAATGTGGATAAAGTTCTGAAACCTTCCGAATTGGAGCAAGAAAATACTGCATACCAAGAAAATACCACATACTCTCTCCTATACCGAGATGGAAGTCAAGTTCAGCTTCAGTGTCCGCAGTAACCGTAGAGTGACTCAGAAACCGAGAAAGTCATCTGAGGTCAATTTGGATCGATGACCTCGAATGGCCTTGAAAAAGTCAGTGACCTATGCAAACAAGTTAGCTGAGTCGTTCATCGTCGCCCTGTCACATCCAGCATTGGCCAGTCGAGAGTGATACGGGAGACAAATTGCCAATATTTTACGATTTTGGTAAACAGCGGCCTGACAGTGCATGGTATGACGTCGCAGACCGGTTCTGAGACGACATCTTCGACTTTTATACCATAGTGATGGCGAATTGTGTCGGCCGAGATACGCCAAGTGGAGGCGCGTCGATCTGAGTAATTTGTTCCGTGGTCACGAAAAAATGCCTAATGGGTTGCACCAATTCCACCACCTCCCTGCACGGGACATAATTCATAATTGTGTGAAAGGATCAACCAGTTTTACTTCAAGAAAGAACTCGATACATGAGCCAAGCCTTGCTGACACGCCTCCAAGAGAGGCAAGCATTTATGATTGTAACCATTCAGTGGACTACAGCCAATAACTGTAATTTTGTCTACTTTCGTCTAAGCTTTTATATACGCCACGATTTTTTCATTCTTCTTTTTCTTCCAAAATATTGTTCTTCTTCTTCTTCCCAATTACTTTCCTCCGCTTGTCTTCCGAACTTCACATTGGATCAAGGAAGCCACCTTCTCTCCCAATTCTGGGACAGCATCGACACGACTCGATCCGATTCGATCCGACCTGACCAAATCCGCCGACACCCGACCCGACCCAGACCGACCCAACCCGACCCAGCCCGACCCGACCGAAACTGGCCCGGTCCAACCCCGACCGACTCGACTCGACCCGACCGGGCCAGCCGCGACCAAACCCGACCTGACCCGGCCCGACCCGACCGAAACCGACCCGGTCCAACCCCGACCGACCCGACTCGACCCGACCGGGCCAGCCGCCGACACCCGACCCGACCCAGCCCGACCCGACCCGACCCGACCCAGCCCGACCCGACCCGACCCAGCCCGACCCGACCCGACCCGACCCAGCCCGACCCGACCCGACCCAGCCCGACCCGACCGAAACCGACCCGGTCCAACCCCGACCGACCCGACTCGACCCGACCCGACCCAGCCCGACCCGACCGAAACCGGCCCGGTCCAACCCCGACCGACTCGACTCGACCCGACCGGGCCAGCCGCGACCAAACCCGACCTGACCCGGCCCGACCCGACCGAAACCGACCCGGTCCAACCCCGGCCGACCCGACTTGACCCGACCGGGCCAGCCGCGACCAAACCCGACCTGACCCGGCGCCCGGTCCGACCCCTCCCCACTTGACACGACCCGAATGTGTTCGCCGAATTCAGCGGCAACAGTCGCCATAGCACGTGACGTCTCGCCGTCCGAGACGCGGCGAGGGCGCCCTCGGCGTGCTTCCGAGAAGGGCGGCGTCGCCAGCAGCCTCGTCGCCCGACGCTAGTGGCCATTATCACGACGCTTCGAAGAACTTCGAGTCTGGCCGGCACCGGCGGCGACGTCGTCAGACAGCCTGACAGACGTCTGTCAGACGGGCTGACAGTCTGACAGTCTGACGGACGTCTGACAGACTGCCTGACAGTCTGACAGTCTGGCAGACGGTTTGACAGACGGTCTGACGGCCTGACAGAAGGCCTGACAGACAGCCTGACATACGTCTGTCAGACGGCTTGACGGTGTGACATTCTGACGGACGGTCTGACAGACGGCCTGACGGTCTGACAATCTGACGGACGGTCTGACAGACGGCCTAACAATATGATGGTCTGGCGGACGGTCTGACGACCTGACGGTCTGACAGTCTGACAAACGATCTGGAAAACGGCCTGACAGTCTGACGGACGGTCTGACATACGGTCTGACAGACGGTCTGAGCGTTCCAGACTGTCTGATTGTCTGACAGATGAGCTGACGCAGTGACAGCAGGTCTGATGATATGACCTAACAGACGTGCTGACGGCCGGTCTGACAGATAATCTGACAGACGCACCGATGGGCAGTCTGATAGATGGTCTGACAAATGACCCGACAGAGAGCGTGACGCATAGGAATAGCAGTCTTAAGCTCATGTCTGTTAACAACATTTCGCTGGTCTTCTTCTGGAGAGAGTGAGTGCCAACTCTTGCTATTCCGACTATAACTGTGCTACAGACACAACGCAAGAGTCAGCTCATTGCTTCCCACAAGATAAATATAACCGACAACATTTCCAAGCCAAGCCTTCCAAGCCTAAGAGCACATGGGAGATGACCTATCCTCGGTCATCACAGATTGAATATGTATTGTTCTAAATCATAGGTACTGATCCAAAATGTATCGGAATATTATATTTTATGGAAAGCAGCAACATGAAATCCATATGCCAGAAATATTAAAGCAATGTGCAATGACCTCTATCAACACCATCATGGGTCAAATATGCATGTTGCATCGTGCCAATTGCATCATTATATCATTTTTCCGTCTCATTAATTTATTATTGTCATGTCTCATTTCACCAATGGGTATTGAAATGAAATGGACAGGATATCTGACTATAACATTATCTAATGTTTACCCCAACTGCCCATGCGTCCGTATGACTATCACCCATGACCTCGAGCACGAGCCTTGAATGCTCATGAGACTCGCAAGATACAGCACCATGAATTTCCGTTTACATCGGCCGAATCTGTCAACTGTGTGCCGAGATAAATTGATGGGAAAGTGCGACTTTCCCAAAATTACAAGTGTTTTCAACTCAACTGATATGTGATGTCGTCCATGAACCACAAGGTCAAAATGTGTGTACCGCCAATGTGCATGATTGCGATCGCGGTTTGAATGAACTTGATTCGCCCATTGGTTGGCTGATGTAGATGAAAGGTTGAATGAAAGACCTTAAGCGTCCCAGTGACCCCCCACCACCATAAAGAAATCCCGAAATAGTTGGTTCCTCTCCAGACAAGTGCTCCCACCTGGATCAAGATTCCTCGTGCTGACCCTGCCCTTGCATAGTTTTAGATAAAGTTCCTGCTTGACATCTCAAGCACAATAATGGACAACGCAGAGCTGGGTTGTGAACTATCGCGATACGATCACGAAGCAATTGGTCACTAACCAGTTGGACACGGACAAATGGGTCATGGTAAGATGGTGCTCTGTGGACAAATGGGTCATGGTAAGATTGTGCTCTGTGGACGCACTGGGCTGGAGCTATTTTTATTATATATATATACGACCATATGCTATCGATTTGTTCATCTAGGTAAAATTTGGCTAGCAAACATATATCGCGATCAGCAGGTATATGCAAAGGCGCTGTAACCTCACATGACTGTAGAGCCAAGCCCTTGGCTGTATGATCGAAACAGTCGATGCACCCCTAGGTCATCAAATCACATGACTCCTTTGTCCTAATTTCAACACATGTATATGACATATGCAGATGACGGTTCCGACCACGTTTATATGAGCATGCATGGATACGACCTATCTCCAGACATATTCTCTAGAACCGAGGATATATTCCAGATATATTCTCGCGATTTTCACTTGACTTAGTCTGGGATGTCATTTATAGCCTTGAGGCCAACAAAAATAGACTTGGCCTCCGATGAATTGTGCTAGGCTATCAATTGCACTTGGTTTCATATCGACCCATCAGATCGTTTCAGAGTTACGAGTGGAGCGGGCGAAACGCCTCCTCTACCAGCGCCCCATGTATGTGAACATGGCTGCATGACCACTGCAGTCGATGCGCCCCTGAACCCCAATATGTGAACATGCTTCAGCGACGGGCGGGTAAGCTTCTCGGCACGGCCGGCCCGCCCCTTCAGCTTCAGTCGTGTATACACGTTCCTTGTCCGTCGTGTGCACAGTGGAAAGATCACGGTCGGGCGTCACCCTGACCGTGATCGTCGTGACCGTCTTCGATCGTGACCGTCCGGCTCCGGTTTAGAGGGCGAAGTTTGAGTGCATGTTGTGCTGTTAGTAGAACATCTCCGAATGTCAATGCAATCGGTGAGCACCACTACACCTGAACTGAACCGTTCTAAAATTTGTCAAGAGTATTTGGGTATCTCAAGTATCTGCGTGCTCTCCAGTCATCAGATCATTTGTCCTCTACCGCAAGCACTTGGGAGAACTTGTAGCCTACTATTTGAATGAGAGTCCAGGTTTCAATGGGCCGCTCAGATATCACTATCCACCTTGATTCTCCTGGGACTACGGATAGGTTGCATTCACAGTAGAACTCGCAAACTGCACGTCTGGCTCAGCACAGTATTGTCAACAGAGAAACTCTTCTGATTACAAGCGAGGACACGACACCAGCAAGTCTACTTCTGTGCAGATACGACAAAGGTCCATCGGAGCGGCCTTGCCACGTCTGACCCGACCTTGCCCGCCTGACCTGACCGTCACGTTTTCTAAACCTCAACCAGCGCCTCACGGGGGGGGGGGGCAGATTCTGTCAGGTCGCAAATATTTGCAATAGCGAAGAAAAGCAGGCGCGGCCCAGTCAGCCGACAGTTGTTCTGTTCCTTTATCAATTCTGCCTGCTTTGGCAGAAGCTTGGTGGCAGGTCATCAAAGGCCACTGAACTGATCGAATTGCGTGAGCTAGCCTCAGAATCGACTTCATCAACTTCAATGAACTGCTGTAGATTTAGTGATAACGGTATCAAGATACAACTCTCATGGTTTGCTGAAGCCAACAGAAACAGCGAAGCTGCGATCTCGGATTTTCCTCGTTTTTCATTCTTGATGACATTACTTTTTTGTGAAATTTCCATCTTGGATTGTATTAACAAACTTAACTTTACATTTTCAAAGTTAACTTTAAGCACCGTTTCTGAGCATTATCCATTCATTCTAACACAAATTTTATAAGCAGGTTGAAATACAAACATGTGGAATATTTTCACAACGAAAGTTTCTAAACTGAGTTTCATCTATTTGAGTTTCCAAAAAGATGCACCCGTTCTTTGCGATTCCAAAACAGCTGTCAGGTTTCAAATCAACCTCCAACTGGCACTGCCACAGCGTCCTTCGTATTTAAGGTCCAACTCGAAACAACATGATCTAGGATCTATAATATGGATCTGAGCGGAACATGCTTTCACTGTCAATGTCCTGCTAAGGACATTGACAGTTTTCCAAAGATGCTTTTATAAATTCTTCCAGAACAGTTTTTCAGTTAACCAGGTGCAACCCACAGTGAGACTCATTCGACCGTATATCCCAGCGGGGCTCGGGATGAAAACATTTTGTTGTTGCAACGCTTCAAGTCCTAATTCCTTCATTTAAAATTTAATCAGCCCCTTGATTTTATTTCTGGCAGATCAACATCGGTCGGCCGGGGGCCAACCGATCTCCACTGGAGCGGACTGTGTTCTTGTATTCAAGGTGATTGTGCCGACATTGGAGGTACTATCTCCGACATCGGGTTCTTGCAGTCAACCACTTGCATTCTGTGTTCGAAGAAAACGTTCCGTGACAGACATTAGCGGTGCTCGCCAAACGTCGGTCACGACGTGGCGAAATGTCACGTGGCCTGCGTGCTACAGGGCCGGTCAGTCGCCACCATTTCACTGACACTGATATCGGAGATGCACCGCTGAGCGGAGAGTGGTGGGATAGAGAGGATAGCATACACCCTATACAAAGCTTCCCTCTGTTTATATTGACGAGTTAGGCTGCGCAACCGCCTGGTCTTGGGCTCCTTCCGGTTGATTTTCTTCGTCGTATGTCAATTTCACGTGTGTTTAAGGTAGGAGTATGTTCAGGGTTTAGAGTAATAGGCTAGTTACGACTACTGTCTGATTAATCGAGGTGAGGATGGTAGTATCTTTATGAAAGGCAAGCTCTTTATCCATTGTATTTGGATGTGAGTTTCCTAAAATGTCCTCTGATGTAAAAGATGTCTCATGTCTTTTCTTTGACAAAGATTTGCCACATACCATCAGTTTCTTTCATAGCAATTGCATGCCATACGGATATGCCAAACTAACGAAAAGGAAACATAAGTTCGAAACGTCCGTCTTTCTACGCGACCGAAAATATTGGGATGAAATAGTGTTTATCAGGTCTTCCGAAAGCAATTTAGCATTTCCTGTTGAATTATGATATACACACACACACACACACACACACACACACACACACACACACACACACACACACACACACACACACACACACACACACATATATATATATATATATATATATATATATATATATATATATATATGTGTATATATATATATATATATATATATATATATATATATATATATACATATATATACATATATATATATATCTATATATGTGTATATATATATATATATATATATATATATATATATATATATATATATATATATATATATATATATATATATATATATATATATATATATATATATATATATATATATATATATATATATATATATATATATGCGACACCGTTTTCTAGTTTTTCCCATCGAAAGCTGGTCATCGCACGCAATTTCCCCATTCTTTAGCAAAATGTTGCCGCCTTCGGGTCATCCTGACCACTCTCCCACTGGTACTTACCGATTGTCCCGTGCTCAGGTCAGGTCGTGTTCGCCGCCGTGCGTAACGGGCCACCTGTATGGTTCAGATCGCGTGACGCGCGTGCCATACGGCGCGACACTCGGCCGGGCGCCGTAGTCGGCGTCGCTGCCCCTCCCTCGGCGCCACTGCCGCAGCACAAAAACGTGCTTAATTATCGGCGTCGACATTCGTCATCACCATTGTATGTGCTTTGTGGTGACTCTGATTTGCGCCACGCCACAAGCACGCAGCCTGTGCACGCTTCAACGTGCGGACTACACTGTGCATGGTGTGTTTTGCACATTGCGTGTGCGTGCGCGCGCCCAGCAGTGCCTCTTCGTCGTCAGCTCCGACGACACACAAAATAACCGTGGCGGTCGTGTGGTCACACAGTGCGACGTGCCGCCGTGTGCCACGCTGTCCACGACCGTTCATCGTCGCCTCGCTCTGACTCGAACTGATCCTCGTGTCCGGCAGCGACCTGCGCCAAGGTCAAGTGTCCCAAGGGACAGCGGTGTCGAAAGCGGGCGGGCGTGCCGCGCTGCGTGTGCTCGCACAAGTGTAAGGTGGTTCGCGCCCACCGCCGGCCCGTGTGCGGCAGCGATGGCCGCACCTATCGCAACGTCTGCAGGCTGCTGCGCCGCGAGTGCCGCCGCAGGAGCGGACTGAGCGTCGCCTACAAGGGCGTCTGTCAGGGTAAGTCGGTGTCAGTTCGTATCTGTCGGGGTAAGGCGGTGTCTGTTGGGGTCTGTCAGGGTAAGGCGGTGTCTGTTGGTGTCTTTCAGTGCAAGTCATTGTCAGTTGGGGTCTGTCAGGGCAAGACACTGTCAGTTGTGGTCTGCTAGGATAAGGCAGTGTGGGGTCTGTCAGGTTAAGGCAGTGTTCGCAAGGATCTGTCAGGGTCAGCCAGTGTCCGTCGTGGTCTGTCAGGGTAAGTCAGTATCTGTCGTGGTCTGACAGGGTAAGGCAGTCTCCGCTGGGATCTGTCAGGGTAGGTGAGTGTCGGAGTGGCGCGGAGACGCAGACGCGGCCGGCCCGCGGCTGCCGCAGACCAAGCCGGCTCCTGCTGTGGCGAAGAGACGGCTTATTCTCGCGTACGGTCTCCGGTCTCGCCAGGGCGTGCCGCCTCCTGGGGATGGCTGAGGTGCCTAGTACGGGGCCACGTGTGCCGACTCGAGCCGATCATCTGTCTCACCCGTGGCGAGTGCTTGGTGTCGTTCCCTGTGTTGTCTCTGTGGCCTGTATTTCTGCTGGAGGCCTGGATGCGCCCAAAGATTGCGAGCGAGCAAGTTGGTGAATGCACGCGAGAGATGCTCTGTACCGAGCCAGTTACGGGCAGTCCAATGTCCAGTGGTACACCGGCAGTCCGGCGTCTAGTAGCCAGTGTAGCGTGTGCTGTAAGAGTCGCAATCACGCTCTCGTGGTTCAGCCGCCCGGCCCTCTGCCGCCCGCCGGGCGCTGACCTCCAGGCGGCTACCAGCCAGAGCCTGGTCACGAGAGAGCGAGAGAGAGAGCTGTGACTGAGCTGTCTGGGTGTCGCCGCCGGCGCCACGGCGGGAGTCAAGCTGTCGTCTGATATACCCGCCATACCCCCGACTGTGGTCTGGTGGTCCCCAACCGCTCACCCAACTGTGGTCTGGTGGTCCCCAGTCGTACACCAGACTGTGGTCTGGTGGTTCCCAGCCGCACACCAGACTGTGGTCTGGTGGTCCCCAGTCGAACACCCGACTGTGGTCTGGTGGTCCACAGCCGCACACCCGACTGTGGTCTGGTGGTCCCCGCTGGCGCTCGGCTGGCCGGTCACACGTCCGTCTGGTGGTGCCCGCTGGCGCATGACTGTCGTCTGGTGGTCCCCGCTGGCGCTCGGCTGGCCGGTCACACGTCCGTCTGGTGGTGCCCGCTGGCGCATGACTGTCGTCTGGTGGTCCCCGCTGGCGCTCGGCTGGCCGGTCACACGTCCGTCTGGTGGTGCCCGCTGGCGCATGACTGTCGTCTGGTGGACCCCGCTGGCGCTCGGCTGGCCGGTCACACGTCCGTCTGGTGGTGCCCGCTGGCGCATGACTGTCGTCTGGTGGACCCCGCTGGCGCTCGGCTGGCCGGTCACACGTCCGTCTGGTGGTGCCCGCTGGCGCATGACTGTCGTCTGGTGGTCCCCGCTGGCGCTCGGCTGGCCGGTCACACGTCCGTCTGACATCCGGGCCGGCCGGCCGGCCGTCGTTTACGGTTGATTCCGCTGGCTTTAATGGCGGTCGGGCCGCGTCGGGTGCCGAGGCCGGGCCGGGTTTTCCAGGGGTGGGTGACAGATCCGGTCTTATTTGGCACTGGCTGCGCCACAGGTGGAGGCCTCATTTGAGGAGTTTGAATGGCCGCCCCCGGTGCGCAATCACGCGAGATGTGTGACCTGGGTCCAATGGTGGTCGACCGCAAGGCCGTGCATATTTTGCCCGTATATACATGCAGTTGCAGACTTGTCGGTTTGTTCAGCCGAGTGGTGAGCTTTTATGCGCACATAACGAAGAAGATGATTGGATCAGCTATCACAGAATTATGGTGACCTGGTGTCTAATGCTACCCAAGGTGCTGAAAAACGTCAACACAATTCTTCTCCTGAGCTTGACTGAAGCTTGAACTTGTCCTCAAGATTGTGCTCCTAAGATTGTGATCCTAAGATTGTGATGTGCATTCCAGCTCTTGACAGTTATCCTGTCTGTCTTTAGCGGTCCCGGAAGCATGCCCCAACATGGTTTTTGCATTTTGCTAAATAATTGTGGCATTTTATTAACGTAAGCCTCTTAATATTGCGATGATGCTCGCAGCACAGTTACATCGACAGCCTCGCGGTGTACTGAGCGCGGCGTTCCCAGCTGCATACAAAGCAGAGAAAAGGTCATAAAATCTTGCTGCGACATTGCCCTCCGGGTTGCGACATGGGTGTACCGTATGCTTTCAACGAGGCGGTGAGACACGACTGCCTTTGCCTGCCGCGTGGCGGCTCTCACCACCGTACCCTTCCGTCTGCGTGATGTGTGGTGCAGCTACATGCGTTTGTGTCTAGGAGAGCAGGTATACAGTGACACCGCACTAACCACCGGCTGTTTGTGTCTAGGAGAGCAGGTAGACAGTGACACCGCACTAACCACCGGCTGTTTGTGTTGGAGAGCAGGTGACAGTGACACCGCACTAACCACCGGCTGTTTGTGTCTAGGAGAGCAGGTATACAGTGACACCGCACTAACCACCGGCTGTTTGTGTCTAGGAGAGCAGGTAGACAGTGACACCGCACTAACCACCGGCTGTTTGTGTCTAGGAGAGCAGGTATACAGTGACACCGCACTAACCACCGGCTGTTTGTGTCTAGGAGAGCAGGTAGACAGTGACACCGCACTAACCACCGGCTGTTTGTGTCTAGGAGAGCAGGTATACAGTGACACCGCACTAACCACCGGCTGTTTGTGTCTAGGGGAGCAGGTAGACAGTGACACCGCACTAACCACCGGCTGTTTGTGTCTAGGGGAGCAGGTAGACAGTGACACCGCACTAACCACCGGCTGTTTGTGTCTAGGAGAGCAGGTATACAGTGACACCGCACTAACCACCGGCTGTTTGTGTCTAGGGGAGCAGGTAGACAGTGACACCGCACTAACCACCGGCTGTTTGTGTCTAGGAGAGCAGGTATACAGTGACACCGCACTAACCACCGGCTGTTTATGTCTAGGAGAGCAGGAAGACAGTGACACCGCACTAACCACCGGCTGTTTGTGTCTAGGAGAGCAGGTATACAGTGACACCGCACTAACCACCGGCTGTTTGTGTCTAGGAGAGCAGGTAGACAGTGACACCGCACTAACCACCGGCTGTTTGTGTCTAGGAGAGCAGGTATACAATGACACCGCACTAACCACCGGCTGTTTTTTTCGCTTCAGAAAGAGGTGGTAAGTACTCTTGTCTCGCCGCCATGGCCTGCATACTATTCTCTACTGCCTTTGCCCGTATTTCTGGCTGTCACCAGACACGGAACATTTTCCAGCAATGTAATGGGCTTAGCTGGATTTACCATTCAATAGTAATTCCAGCAAAGGTTTTCTCCGGATATTTCACTTTAATGATTTACCTGTTCGCAAGTGGATGGACCTGATTTTGAAACGGCTGTGCACTGGTAATTTTCGATGAAGCTGAAGCATACGGTTTCGCAAGCTATACATCGACACATTATTCACTAAGATCTTCAAAGGTAGTTGAATATCAACCTCTAATACAGAATCTCGCACAGAAGATCGTTATGTTCTTGCGTCAAATTCGTATTAGGGTTAATATAATGCGATGTAGTGTTAAATGTATGACATGTGACCACATACCCATGCGTGGTAAGTGGCATTGGTAAGCGTATTAACCAGACGTTATCTGTCCTGGAGCAGCATATGTACATATCGCAGGTAAGATAACGGTGACGTATGCACGCCAACGGCTAATGGTCATGCTTGGTCGCTCGTGAAATATAGCTCAGTTTCTCTTCTCCAGCGAACAAAGAAAGCAGTGTATATTGAATTGCACTCTGAACATGCATTCCTGTGATTTCCTCGAAGTCCTTGCAGCGCCCTCTCCAGGTCGGAAACTTCTATTCAATATGATGATGGCGATGCTTCATGATATGCAGTGCATGATCAATATGCCAATTATCGTTTTTCCGTCATTCCACCATGCATTTGTCTCGTCTCATGCACCTATGCTGAGAATGTGATGTGCGGTATCAATACTTGTGTCACCTTGCACTTCCCTATGATAGTGTTCGCCACAAAAGATAACTAGGGTGGGGATGGCCGAGTGGTTAAGGTGTTGAAGGTGTTGAACTCTGGATACAAAGGTCCCGGGTTCAACACTCGCACCACTTGGACATTTCCCAATCCCGCGGCCCGCCGGCGAAACAGTGTGGGCGGCGCAATTAGCCGTGAGCATAAAGTGAGCATAAACTACCTAAGTATAAAAAAAGATAACTATGTCTCCAGTAACGTCGTTGCTGGATTAAAATGTAGCATGCAATATAATATATATGTATATATATATACACACACATATAGATATGTGTGTGTGTGTGTGTGTGTGTGTGTGTGTGTGTGTGTGTGTGTGTGTGTGTGTGTGTGTGTGTGTGTGTGTTCAGAGCTCGATGGCAATTCGATGGTTGGTCACCTTTGCTGGCTGGCGTCTATCAGCGAGGCTGGTCGCCCAGTCACAGGTCACAGTGCGGCGTCACCTCCTTCTGCGACCCGGCCGCGGTTACTGCACACGGCCGTGCCGCGCGCCGAAGTTGGCCCGCTGGCCGCGCCTGTTGCCGGCGAAACTTGGCCACAAGTTTGTCTTACGAGAACCGACAAGCCAACTGAAATGAATTTTCGACAAATTGAGATGTCATGGTGCCAGGTTCTTGCTGTGTGGTCATGGTCGCTGATGACAGCATGCGCCAGGTCAATTTTGTTCTACGGAATTCAGCAATCCAGTTTCCAGGACTTAATTCAAACCCTGTCTTTGAAACTGGTACCACGCGGGAAAGCGGTTAGTGCATTGACACGGATCTGATGGTATCGTATCGCGTATCGCATCCAGATCAGCCAGTCAACCTCTCGGGCAGGCCTGCAGTGTAATTTTATCTCGAAACTCTTGGGGCTATCGGCAACATCGGCCGAGCTGAGCACCAAGCGCTTTTTTAGACAGTGCCACGAATGCTGCATCACTGCCTATCTGCTGGTGAGACAATACACCGCGAATTGTCGGGAGATAGAGCATTGACATTCAGTAACATTCCATGTCTCATTATCAGCAAATGTTGTTTCCGATTACTAATGGTGGAAATGATTGTCAAATTCAATTCAGAGCGTAAATGAAATTGAATTCGTTCTATCATGCACCTTATAACAAAATATCATCAGCGTGTCCTGGAGCGTAAAATATATGAGATGTCAATTATCGGTGTACGTTATCGTTACTAAGACAGATATAACTATGGCATCAGCAGAATAGTACCAAGCATGCCTCCAGAAATGCGACGGTGCGCTGTCGCTTGCTGTTGTGCTCCATCTGGCATCTCGAACTCATCAATAAATGTACACCAAACGTGTCTGAAATGTGTGTGAATGCGTGTCTGAAAAGAACTGGACAACTGTTGTGTGCTACAACCTCACATTTTCCATCCGGTTCATTTTTGTTCAAATCGCCAGCATTACCGAGCGGGAATTTCTCCGTGAGGAGGCTTTCATTTTTTATCGTTGTAGTGTCCTGTTCGGGTGTTTCATCTCCACATCTAGCTGATGTCATTTGGAGGGTGTCCGGTTCGGGATGCCGTCGGGCCGGCCGTGGGGGCAGTGAACACGGTCAAGTTGGAAACCCTTGACGTCATCACACCTTGTTGACGACAGGCTTGCACGAGACACTGCCATTAAATCCCTGCCGAGGTGTGGCGGCCGTACCCATTGTGAACTCGCGCGGCCGTAAAAGCGGTTCATTCATTTGTTTCTGAGTCACGGCCAATGCAACTGCAAGGCAGTACTGAAGTGATAACCGAAGTTAATATTGTCGTCTTGCTGATTTGGACCAACCAGCACTGACCCCTCCGTCGGTCTGTGCAATTCTTTAGTGCAACAGCTGCAAGTTAGCTTCCCAAGAATACTCATCAGCGTCCTGTGCACTCCACTTAGAATTTGAGATGTGCGTCGTCTGCTTAATGCTCTTCTACGATTTGTGCATGTCCCAGCTAAGCAGGATGCAAAGCCACCCAAATCGTTGGAGTAGCCTTGACAACTGTGTTCACTTATAAGAGATTGCAACCCACGAATAACCATCTACCGTAAAAATATACAGTGGATACCTGTGCATAATAGCTGGTGAAGATCTTCGTTTTAAAATTTTCTTCCCATTCATATTTTAAGAACCGGTTGTTCCGCGAAAGTCCTCTCGAACGCAACTGCATGACCAATTAGCTTCTCATTGTGTGAATAGCGCAGCACGGTTTATATTGCAGCTTTCGGCTATTCACTGCTCCATGCCGACAAGAACGGATCGGGCTTAAACAGGCTTATCGGTTGCCGTTTAGATGGACAGAGCCTGCCGTTGACTTCTCGATATAGCATGGAGGCCGATCGACCTCCCATTCCCCGCGGAAGCGGTGAGCGGCAAAAACACCAGCAAGTGCAGGTATAGCGTATGCCCACACCTCCAGCAATTGGTTTCGGGCCTGACCTCGACATTTGCCCGTTCCTCCGTGGCATGCTTAGATGATTCGCCGCTGCTGCGGATTCCTTCCTGAACGACTCCCCCCGGTTTTTCCCTCCTTTTGTCTCACCCAGCGAGCGACTCCCTCCGGTTACACCCACTCCTTTTGTGTCACCCAGCCAGCGACGAAACTTCCTACTACATCCAACAGGAAACACACACTATGAGAATCTAGTCGCTCAGTCGCTCCCACAGGTGATTTGTTAAATTGGGGTCAATTGGGGTCAATTGGGGTCAATTGGTCACAATTGGCTTAAGCCCTTTGCATTCCCCTGCCATCTCATCATAATTCCTCTGCATAGCGAAACTTTATGCTTGAAAGTTGTGGAAATGAGAAAATGGACGAAATAAGACAAATTATGGATCCATGGTGATGGCATCCATGAAAATGATGGATGCCAGGCTGCCAGGCTCTTCGGATTCTGATTAGCTATTAATTAAGGGCCAATGCATTTCTGTTATTTTTCCAAATCATTTTCCGTTTTTAGGTTTTAAGTCTGCGCAGCTGGAAATTTATGTGAACGTCAATGTAGCCTACGAACCTGGCACGTAGGCGTACGTTACTTTCATATTCCAACCATATATGACTTCTTTCCCTCGTATTCCAATCTCGTGTGGCACTTTCTTGACTGTCCTGTCATTGGCGAACCAAGCGCTCAGAGAGCAAAGTGTTCCACTGCGGTCGGGGTGTTCATCAGTATTTACATCTTGACACCTGCTCTAAACAAAAGTCGCCGTCTTTGCTCTGCAATTATTCATATTTAAAATAGGCGTCTTTTATAAACCTAAAATTCTAACCAAACCTTGCGAATATTTGTCGACCGCACTTGCCGTTTTGAGTGCGGTTTGCACGTCGCACACCGCGGTCTCAACCAGTGACTTACCGCTCTTACTGTTGCAGCCACGTGCGACACGTCGCACTCCACGATCTCACCCAATGACCTACCGCTCTTACTGTTGCAGCCACGTGCGACACGTCGCACTCCGCGATCTCACCCAATGACCTACCGCTCTTACTGTTGCAGCCACGTGCGACACGTCGCACTCCACGATCTCATCAAATGACCTACCGCTCTTGCTGTTGCAGCCACGTGCGACACTGTGACGTGTGCCAACAAGGGCGAACAGTGCGTGCTGGACCAGAACCAGCAGCCGCACTGCGTCCGGTGTCTGAGGCCGTGCAGCGACCGGTCTGCCAGCCCGCTGTGCGGAGTGGATGGCGTCACCTACAGCAACCGGTGTCGGGCACGCCAGGCGGCCTGCCTGCTCGGCAGGGCCATCCCCACCGCCTACCGGGGACCGTGCAAACGTGAGTGTGCTGCTGGACCATCCCCACCGCCTGCCGGGCACCGTGCAGACGTGAGTGTGCTGCTGGACCATCCCCACCGCCTACCGGGGACCGTGCAGACGTGAGTGTGCTTCTGGGCTCAGACACGATTGTCCCGCTGGGCCGGATATGGGCGTAGCACTAGCCATGAGCTAGCACTAGCAATGAACACATGAGCCCTGCATTGAGAACCTATAGACAGGGGTGTGCTCCGTGCTACCAGGTGGTGGTGGGGGGGGGGGGGGGTAAGCACTGCATCGGAGAACTGTGGAGACACACGCAGCACAGCTGCACCACCGTGTAGACGTGGCGTGTTGACGACCGCCTATTCTCCGCCTGACGACAACACACAGACGCGGACACCGTACCGGGAACGTAGATCAAGTGCATACCTCGCGCTGACACCGAGCCCGCAATGTGGCAATTAAGCTGCGGCGTCGGCCGCCCTTCAGACGAGCTGCGCCTCGGGCGGCGTCGAAGAGAGCGCGATTCGCGTGCCTCCGCGTGGGCTGCACGCTTGGGCGGCTCCTCGGGGCGCCGGGCAGGCGGAGCGGTCACCAAGTCGAGCGCTACTACGCGGCGCCGAAACGCCCGGCGTCTACTCCCGCGGGTCGATTCCGTGTACGCCGTCCGGTCTGAGAACGCGCGCCAGCACGGACGCGTGCACACCAGCGTGCATGTGCACGGTCACGCGTCGCGGGACCTGACTCACAGCGGTCCCTCGTGCCCAGGCGGTCGCCAGCAGCTGAGACGTTTGGCTGCACCGACACGGGCGCCTACTGTGTGCACTGGCAGTGACAGTGCGTCAGTGACGCGGGCGCCTGCTGTGTGCACTGGCAGTGACAGTGCGTCAGTGACGCGGGCGCCTGCTGTGTGCACTGGCAGTGACAGTGCTTCAGTGACGCGGGCGCCTGCTGTGTGCACTGGCAGTGACTGCGTCAGTGACGCGGGCGCCTGCTGTGTGTACTGGCAGTGACAGTGCGTCAGTGACGATCCAGCCTGACCGTAGATTGTGACTGCGCGGCTGAGATGCTGCTCAGTGCTAGCCGCGGCAGTCTTTTGCGATACGCGGCGACTTTTGATTCCACACCCAGGAAGTGGGGCGTCACTCTTCCTCTACAGGGCGTGAGACGAGCCGACATTTCCGGCATTCAATCTTCCGTCAGGCAGGCACATCCAGTGCATTGGGCACGATATTCAATGCATTAAGACCCTGGTGGAAGACGGGCAATGAATGTAAATTGATAATCGCCCGTCGTCCACCAGGGTCTTCACATGCATTGAACATGGTACCCGATGTGCAGTATCATGCTGCCTGGTTGGAGACATGGGTTGTTCCACACCCACGCCTGTATCACACTGTTGTAGTCTGCAAAGGGCAAAGTGATCCAGGCACGTTCAAGCGAGATATATTTTATCGTCTAATACGGCGAGGTGGCATGTGCCAGGGCTCCGATATGTGTTATTTTAGCTTGTAATTAAAGATTCGAAATGTCTTTAACTAGTATTGGCTAACGTTATGGCGATCGACGAAGACACGTTCGCTATGGCGGGAGTGGGCGAAACATCACTCCGGAATCTAGAAAACTGTGAGCATCACAGAACAAGTGCAACTACAAGTAGACTTGCATAATTCATGTACAGTTTTTCGCCTTCACTCAATATGGAGATCAGCACATCAGAACCCACCAAAGTCGTTGCCCGGCCAGCTTTTGACCGCCAAGGCAACGCCAGCAAACCCGGCAAACGTGTGACCGCCACAGTGCCCTCGGCAAATGCCAGCAGCGTTTGGTTCGAGGCATTCGTCAATCATGCCTTTCTGGATATATCCAAGCAGCAAATTCAAGGATATATGCGACGTTCGCGCCTGCTGTGTGCACTGGCAGTGACAGAGCGTCAGTGACGCGGGCGCCTGCTGTGTGCACTGGCAGTGACAGTGCGTCAGTGACGCGGGCGCCTGCTGTGTGCACTGGCAGTGGCAGAGCGTCAGTGACGCGGGCGCCTGCTGTGTGCACTGGCAGTGACAGTGCGTCAGTGACGCGGGCGCCGCTGTGGCACTGGCGGTGACAGTGCGTCAGTGACGCGGGCGCCTGCTGTGTGCTGGCGTGGCAGGCGTCGTGACGCGGGCGCCTGCTGTGTGCACTGGCAGTGACAGTGCGTCAGTGACGCGGGCGCCGCTGTGTGCCTGCAGTGGCGAGCGTGTGGGGGCGCCTGCTGTGTGCACTGGCAGTGGCAGTGCGTCAGTGACGCGGGTGCCTGCTGTGTGCACTGGCAGTGACACTCATGAACATGCGAGTTCGCAATGTTCATGAGTATGTCTCAATAATGTAAATCTTGTGACATATTTAATTGTCGTGCCACGTCATGTCAGGCCGTGGTGTCATTCGAGACGAGCATGCTTTAGCCTAAATGATAACACCACGCTCAATGACAAACGTAGGGCAAAGAAGTGCATTTAACAGTGACAGTAGCACCACCATCGTTAGTGGCTTGGCTTTTAATGTTGCCAGTCATGATGAAGAAGAATGGTGGGTTTATTTCCGATGCATTCCAATGTTAGGCCGCATAGCGTCGCCAACCATTGGCGCCAGTTGGTCGCAGGTGGACTCGGCAATTCCATCGGTTGCGGGATGCGAACCCACCATCTTACGATCAATAGATGAACGCCCTGCCCACTGAGTAAACGTGACCCCTGACATTCCTAATGCCAGCGTGCTAATTTACAAGCGATTTAACAGCAAACGATATCCGCAAGCTGGTTCTGTTTCTGATGTTCGAGGGTCAGGGACGATGATAAACATGTCCCTGTTCCAGTGCTATTCGGTATCTACATTGTGAGGTGTCGAAGCGCTGCATCTGGAGTGGAGACGAATCATCACTGAACCACGCATGATTACACAGTAGGAAAATGGCGTAATTACCGACATTGGTTTAGATAGCATTACCCACTTTTGCGCTGTGGTGTCAAAGTAGGCGAATGCTTAGACATGTTCGAGACGCCGTTCATCTGCCCAGGAATCGTCTGAGGCATTCATCTATTTTAAACCGGCACCGGCTAGATGAAAAAGCTCGGGCCCAGAACTCGGGCGGGCTATGCTAACGCCTTGGAAATCTTCATATTCAATGAATGTATCTCAAAATTCAGACTGCAGTCGATAAGTTCGGTGTTAAACAAACTTGCAGTGCGAGACTGGTGGCACTCAGAAGGTGACACGAAATGTGACAGATCAGATCAATACAAAATATTCCAAAGTTGTCAGCCCATGTTTCAGCTCGCCGCATGAGCAAAAGCATAAGCAAACCGTTTGACATGTCAATGCATATCGGACTGTCTGGCACCGAAATAAAAAAACACCCATATTTACAGGGGCGGAACGAATCCCTCGCCAAAGCTGTGATAGGTCTAGATAAACCCAACCAGAGTAGCGCCACCTCGTGCACACCCACAGCTCACTTCATGTTCCTTTCGCTCGTCTTCCATCTGTGACAAGCTGGTGTAACTTCTGTGCCCAGTTGTACTGCTGTGACCAGTGTAATTCCTGTGACCAGTGTATTCATTGTGCCCAGTGTAACTCCAGTGTAACTCCTGTGTAACTCCTGTGCACGGCTCGGTCATCCCGTCCAATCTACGGTGCTCGCGTGACTCGTATGACCTGCACAGCCGGTTGAGCCTGTCTGACATGTACAGCCCATCTGACCTTTCCAACCCGCCTGACACGTGTGACCCGCCCGTGGCAGCCGGCCTCACGTGCTCCAGTCTGCGCTGCAAGTCCGGCCAGCGCTGTCTGCTGAGCACAGCCGGCGGCAGCCCACGCTGCACCAGCTGCCAGCTGCGCTGTCGTCGCCAGCGGGGCTCGCGCCAGCTGCGCGTGTGCGGCACCAACCACGTCACCTACCGCAGCTGGTGTCGCATGATGAAGGACGCGTGTGCCACCGGCTTCGTCATCGACGTGCTGCACGCCGGCAGCTGCTACCCGCGCCGGTACTCGACCGGCCCAGGTGAGCGGTGCGCCACAGCCGGCCAGCTGCTGCTGCGGCCAGCCCCCCCCCGCACCCCGACACTCGCCGGAATCGATCGCAATATATAAAATCGGGCTGTAATGGAATGCAGTCTCGGGTGGATGTTTGGGCCGAGGCGTTGGCGAGTATTTAGTTGCATGGTGCCTTCAAAGATGCCGACATGTTGCGGAGATCGGTCGCATTGTTTGATGTGAAGCGTGTTCGGGCATGAAGCAGCGTTAAGGCAACGCTCGCAGTGTGTTCTCGGAAGACATGTTGCATAAAATGACATGGTAAGGGTGGACATAAATATGAGATGGGAGCAATTAATGAAATATGCCATAAATATGAGATGGGAGCAATGAAATATGAAATATGTTGTGCTTATTGCATTGGCTATTGATTCCGTTTTCTGACAAATAATATTTTGTGTTGCAGTTTTAGCCCTGTCTTGTCTATTTTATACTGAGAAGAGGAGCTATCTGCATTCTACCTCTGTGCGAGATCGGCTTAGACAATCGGGAAATTGCGGGAAACGGTTTCAGTTTGAATGCATGGCCATCCAGTCGGCGAATTCCAAATTACCGGCGTTATTTTAGCTGAGCTTTTGGTGTGTAGTTAGTCCCAACCCGATACCTTACCTGCCACCTCTCAGCACCAACTATCAGCTGACCCTGCCGCCCGGCTGAGCCAAAAACGATCGATGGGCTAATCGATTCCCTGTGACGGCATCAAAGTTTCAATGAAGCATCTTGCGAATGTCTCACAGACGGATGCGGATACGGTCCAAGCATGGGACAATCGGGAAATTTTCCAGATCCAACTTTTCCTTCATCTCTTAACCGACTTTGCTATACCTGGCGCTAATATATAGCCAATGAAATCATCCTAGGTTGGTTTGTTGATGGCTTTAATCGATTCAATGATTGCTTTGGTCACATGTAGTCGCCAATCTCTCAAGCTGATTGGTCGTGGACGAAGAACAGCGACAGCTGAGACTCGAAACCAGTGTCGTCGATTTGCATACCTATGGAGAGGGTCTGGACCCTCAATTTCAGTTTGCCTCCCCCGTGCTGTCGTGTATCGCCGAACCACGGGTGAAAAACTCAGACCGCACCCCCTACCCCCACCCCCCACCTCCGCCCCACCCCGCTTGACAATCGCACTTGGATATTCAGTTGGGAAAATATACCTATCTTGGCGGTCATTGCATTCATCCTTAATCAACAACTCGACTTCAAACTGACAAACATTCACACGTATTGGAACTATTATTGTCGATGTAACTAATGAAAAATGCACAAATATAGTTTTAATGGATGCTTTTTTGTGAAACGATGCCTCCCGAATAGCCCACCAGGAGCTTTCTCTGACTGACATGTTATTTCCAAACTTCGTAGCATTTCTCAAATATCCTCCGCGTGTTCCGCAGTGCTCCGCGAGTACACGCTTCACGCAAGAATGAAGGCCATCAATTTCAATGATACCATGTAACTGAGCAACCAAATTCAACTCCCAACCTACCCGCTCTGCATCCACCACTGACCAGCAAATACGTCCTAAACTTTCCAGCACTCTGTGCAAGCATATGAACTAAAGTCTCCAAAGTAATTTACGCAATGGCCTTTCAACACTGGCTGCAAAGTTTGGTGAAGAACAGTCAAATACTGTCCAAGATACAGACGGTAGAATCCGAACATGGTACGATGGGACAAATCTGTCAAAGTTGTTCGCATATGCATCTATAAATTCACTCTTGCATTCCTGCCCCCCCCCCCATCCCCGAACAACAAGAGCCTGACCAAAGTAAAAATTTGACACGTCACGTGAAAGAAAAGAAATTCACGAAGTTTCAGAATGATGGTCAAAAGCGTTCAGTAGCTGCAAACAAAATTACAGGGGAAGGGGCACTTGGTGTCTGGGGCTACATGTGCTTTCCACTGTACGAAAAAGTCGCTTTGAATGCGAGCACTTCCAAAGCTTGTTTCCGGCGCTGCACGCGGAACACTTTTTTGCCCTCACCAGCCACCTGGATGGCTCTATTTTCCTGCTGTCCGCCCACGCCATCATCAGCATTCGAACAGGTGCGGTCAGCCGTGTTTCGTGCGCACTGTTCGCGTCACGTCACGTCACGTGTCGTGTGACCCGTCGCCTCCCACTCCTTCCGCAGATGGCGACCACAACGCGACGGCCGTGCTCGCCAACTTTCCGTTCCTGCTGGCCCACTCGACCGACTGAGCGGCCGGCGCAGCGTGCGGCGTCGCCTCGCCAGCCGGATATGGCCGCGCGCCGCGCGGCAACGATGAACACAGGCGGCAGCCATCAATCGGCGGCCGGCGGCGGCGACGGCGGCGAGAGGGCCGCACCTGGCCGCCCGCCCCCACGGCTGACGTCACCGGCCGAGATGTCGCCCGACTGGGGCGGCGCGGCGGCCCCCGGCGGGCGTCGCCGCAGACGGACGCGGCACGCACCGACCGTCCGCAGTCCGGAATTGGCTGCCGCCGCTCGTGACTGGCGTCCGAACAAACATTGCCGCCGACGCGGGCCGGCCGGCGAGATGTGCGCTGTGGAGCGCTGGCCTCCCGGGGCGTGCTGTTTATGTACCTGATCGTGTCCGACGGCGACTACTGTTGTTGGAGAACAACACTGTCGAGTGGGCGGTGTAGGGAGGCGGGCGCCGCTGTCGCCTACACAGGCGGCTGTGTCCGCAGACAATGGCTCTTTGCGGTGGGGCGTGAAGCCGTCGAGCGACGTGTCGGACTGATGAGTGTTTGCCGGCCGACTGCCGCCGCCCCGGGCGGCGCTCGTCTGACGTGTGTGACCTCTCGACACCGCCGCCAGGAAGTCGGTCGTGTCGGCACGCCGTCGGCCGGTGGCCATGAACAGGACAATTGTCTGTCTTACTGTCGTGCGACGCGGTAAACACTTGTCGGTGTTCAGTGGCATTAGAATGAGAGCAATATGAAGAGAGAGAGAAGGAGAGAGAGAGAGAGAGAGAGAGAGAGAGAGAGAGAGAGAGAGAGAGAGAGAGAGAGAGAGAGAGAGAGAGAGAGAGAGAGATAGAGATAGAGATAGAGATAGAGATAGAGATAGAGATAGAGATAGAGATATAGATAGAGATAGAGAAAGAGAGAGAGAGAGAGAGAGAGAGAGAGAGAAAGAGAAAGAGAAAGAGAAAGAGTGTGTGAGAGAGAGAGAGAGAGAGAGAGGGAGAGAGAGAGAGAGAGAGAGAGAGAGAGAGAGAGAGAGAGAGAGAGAGAGGGAGGGAGGAAGGGAGGGAGGGAGGGAGGCAGGGAGCAAGTGCTGACTTTTTGATGTGGGCTACCTCAGTGTGTAAGAGTGTGGACGCCTATAAATATCGATTGTCTGTAAATACAGTTTGTGAACGCTGCCAGACATTGCTCTACTGCTCCGATTTCAGCAACGCAGTGTGGCGATTGAAGGTGGAGATGGAACGGTATTGGATACAGGTGCAATCCATCGCAGGCCTGCTGCTACTCGCAATGGTAGTGTTGGATCACAGAGCAGCACAGCCGCAATGCGATATTTTAATGGCTGTGTCGTTTGAAACGTCACATTGAGAGCTGGATCCTCACGGGATATCAGTGTGTGGGTGCGTGATGGCTGCAAGACGGATGACGGCAATGCCACGGTGGCAGCAGCTTGTCAGTTGATCCGTCAAAAACGCAAAACGCCACATGCATCCCTGGAATGCAAAGGACAGAGCTGACATTGCCAGGAGTGCTTAGATAAGCCCAGAAAGCGTTCGGCCGTTTCGGCACCGCGACTCAAATATACACCATGGAGCCGACTGGATATCGTAAGTTGACCTATTATCTCCAGTACTACCCGCAAGAATATTCCCGTATCCAATCAGCACAACGTTGGACAAAGTTCTTTTTTAAATGTTGGGGTTAGGCGGAAATTGAATGCTTTACCTCCATCACGGCGAAATTGCGTTGATTCACGCGCTCTTTGTCATTTTATCGATGAAATATATGATAGTATGTATCAGCCGGCTATGGAAAACATGATGAAATATATGATAGTATGTATCAGCCGGCTATGGAAAACATGATGAAATATATGATAGTATGTATCAGCCGGCTATGGAAAACAACGTAAAACGACTTTCAGGTTATGCATGTATAGCATTAGGAGAGCAACTGCCAGGGTATTTTTTAGCCCCTCGTCGCAGATCTTTGGATCCCGGCTCAGGAAATATGTGAAGGCCAACGAAGACAGCTACCTTGTAATAGTAAATAGTAATACTCGCCAGCATCCAGCATGTCCGACACATGAATGCATACTCGAAGCTCAATTCATCCCATTGTACTATCAATTTCTAGTCATCTCTAACCCTTATTCCACTCCGTTGACTGTGATCGCATATCTACACATGGCCTGTGCAGAGGCTATTGATAATCACATTCAGCTAGACTGACGATTCAGAGCAATCTTTTGGTAGATTAAAAACTTTTGTTTTACTTCTTCAGTATATTGTCCCATGCAGGGTTTGCATCCTCATATTCGTAGAACCAGTGATTGGAGCAGTCAATTTACAAACATTTGAGGAGCAGTGAGCTGGCTGCGCATGATCCCGCTGGTACGCTGACACGTTCTGCTCAGGATATACCGGCTCGCAATTCTGAAATATTTCGACTGATTTCTGGCTATTCCGAATCATTTCTGACAGTAAAATAGCAGCATCCGCAATCGTGATATCAATTCAAGTGAGGCATTCTTGTCGTTTTGTCCGAGGAAAAGTCGGATGAATAGCAATACTTGACCTGGAGACATTCAGAAGAAATGTTTTCCTTTCGCGAGACATTACGCAGTTTGCATGCAGCCTCCGACCCAGCAGAATCACACCATCGAAGCGTGTTTTGAGGAGAAGCGATGGAGAGGTTTGAGGTTGGTACCGTGGTTTTCCAGTCTTTCCGGTGAAAGAATCAGGATGCTGCAGGATGCAGAATGATCAGGAGGCTGCAGGATCAGAAAGAAAGAAAACGGCAGTGGTCGTCATCGCACAGCCCCAATAGATAACATCGCTGAAGAGGCGGATCAGCTGATTTGCTCCCATGAGGTCAGACCCGGCACGCATCTCACCCACGCAGTGTCGGACGGATTCGCTGTGTCTAGGTCGTCAGTCCAGCGGACTTTCAAGATGACAAAATTGCAGCATTTAAGCGAATTATCACTTCACCCTTGTCCAAACGTGTCAAAAGCAAGAGGCTGTCCCGAGCAAGGCGTCTCGACCAGATAATTCGTTCTGCTGAAGACAGTCTTTATGGACGAGAAGGGCTCTTCCCTTCAAGTGCTGATCAATCGGCAAAGCAACAGTCTACGTGACAGGAAAAGGCCGACTAGTCATTGAGAATAACTCTACCATGACAAATCCCGCTTTTCAAAGCTCGTGTTGAGCGCCAGCGTCAGCTGACACGGCAAGACTTCACTCGGACACCGACAACTGCAATACAAATTCAGAAGCTTGTATCCAGCTTCTTGACAGGCACTTCCTCCCCAGCATAAGGCGTGACATGTGATCTCCGATGATACTACATTGTCTTCCAGCAAGATTGTCTCCGTCGCACCACAGCCGTCTCACGCCAACCTTCCTCACCCAGAAAAGGAGCCTTCTTTCTGGTCTGGGAGCCATCCCTCTTATCTAATGGCCTTTCTCTCCTATTTTAGGGACCTCCTCGTTCATCATGGGTCTCATTTCCAATCTTGTGTCGTCCTCTTCCGAATTAGGTGTCTCCTGCCACGTTTCTGGATCATCCTGTTCTATCTTGGTGGAACCTTACCCGTTTTAGGGCCTGTTTTTGCGTCTCCGAAACCTCATTTCATATCCACTGGCTTTCTCTTCCATCTTAGGGCCTCCTCTCATTTTCTGGGGCCTCCTTTCCTGTATTGGGGCCTCCTTTGCATTCCTGGGGGTCTCCTTTGCAGTCCTGGGGGCTCCTTTGCAATCCTGGGGGCCTCCTTTGCAATCCTGAGGCCTCCTTTGCAATCTTGGTGGCCTCCTTTGCAATCTTGGTGGCCTCCTTTGCAATCTTGGTGGCCTCCGTGCCAATTGTTGGCACTCTCTTGATTTCTGGGGCCTTCTATCCTCTCCTAGGTGACTCCTTTTTCAAATTAGGGGCCTCCTCTCACGTCTTGGAGGCCTCTTCACCTGTGTTTGGAGTCTCATTATCCTCTTAGCAGGGTGCTTTTGTGTCATAGTCCCAAATCTTCTCTCCTAGGGTCTTCCTCTTCCAAAATATGGGCCTCATCTGGCTGATCTCAGTGGCCTTCTCTCATTCCGGCGGAGACCTTCTCACCCATCTTGGGGCTTCCTCTTGCGACCGGAGAAATATCTCCTATCATTCCTTATTTTCTATTGTAGGGGCCTCCTCTTCCATCTTGGGGGCCTCGTTTGTCCTACGTCTCTTGGGAGACGTCCTACGTCTCCCAATCTCTGTCCTACGTCTCTTATTGGGACCTGACTAGATTTCGCGGGAGTCTCGTTGCCAGTCTTGGGGCATCCTTGACAGCATGATCCTCTGTCTCGTCGGCCTCCTTGCTCACCTTTTTTCCTGTGCGTTTCCGGATAGGGGCCTCCTCAAATTTCAGGGGGGGGCAGTTTCACGGGAGGAGGGGCGACTGTCCCCTCTGCCTCCCCCCCGGGTGGCGACGCCCCTGCTACTAGCTCTAGCTGCGTTGCAGAGAAAACATCTGTTCAATGAGTGAGAGCCGAAGAGATGGGATGTGCTTTCAGCATTCCGGACTCCACGTTCGGGTCACAACTCAGCATTGGGGTGGGTATCGTTATATTTTGTATTCGTTGATGTAATTACCAACAGCAGTATCCGTTTGTGAAAGATGTCTGTGGCGTGAATGTGAATGTGACTGATTCAGTGGCGTCGCCGGGAATTTCTCGGCGCAGGACGATAATGGAGGTGCCAATTAAGAACCAATTAATCAGCATTAGCAGAAATATGTCTCGACAGTTTGATCGCGGTGCTGATTCAAGGCCGCTTCCAGTATTTTGGGTCTGGAGAGATGAAGTGCCCATTCTGCGGTGTCATCGGGGATTATGGAGTTATTGTTTGCGGTGAAGGTGCCGATTTAAGGGTGTCATCAGAGTTCTTATGGGTGGCGAAGGTGCTCATTCAGAGGCGTCACCAGGCCATTTTATCGAAGGACTACTCCGAATGGCGACACTTCGAAGATCTTAGAACATGACTTACTTTGATCCGTCCTAGGTCAATGAACTTTGATGACCTGGACCTGAAATATTTACAAGATGTGCTGAATAACAGAAGCCTCGGAAAATTCACCGTCTCTGCGTCTAATCATTCAGGCGCTATCACGGAAAATCTTGAGGAGGGCTCTCGAGACCCCCTCCCCCACGTCCGGCCCGGCGTGGGTTAACGATGACGTTATTGTGAGGACAATGGAGGGGATGAGTAGCCTGGATGTCCTCTCAAGTCATCTCTAGGTCTGGGAAGCGGCTGCTGACTGCCCTTTGTGTCTTTGAGCACCTAACTGTTCTTTGTGCAAAGTCCTCGTTCTAGTCACTTATGTAATTCTGATCATTCTGTCCAACATAATCACAGGTGACGTTTAGTGCTCGCATTCCGCTGTTTAATTCAGCCTCTTCCAGCTGTTTCTTCAGGACTTCAATTGTGTTTAATTCAGCTGCCAAGTCTTCGTCTAATCGCTTGATCTCAATATCCAAGCATTCACTTTCTAAAACGGCAAGCCAACTTCCGAGTTTCAACATGTTCGCATTATAGCTGAGTGCACTGATTTACCCTTCTGCTACCAATCCTAACCAGGCGCTCAATGGCAGCCAGGGTGACATCATTTAGCTGAATTGTACGTGGGTGGTGAGTGTAGTATTGCGGAAATTGCGGCTACAACACCAACATTGGCTACTGCGACAACAACATTGGCTGCTGTGACACAAACATTGGCTACTGCAACAACAAAATTGGCTACTGTGACACCAACATTAGCTATTGCGACACCAACATTGGCTACTGCGACACCAACGTTGGCTACTGTGATACGAACATTGATTACTGTGACACCAACATTGGCTACAGCGACACCAACATTGGGTGCTGTGAGACGAACACTCTCCAGATTTGCATTTCTTTGGCCGATATACAACACCAACAATCTTGAGCTTGGCAACATCAAATGTACAATTTGCAGCATCAGCTTGTCCGCTCTTCCCTTGATGAGCAGAATCTTTCTGCTGACCTTCCACCCAGAACCCGGTGGGCGATTCGCTCGATGCATTGTCGGTCACGGGGGCAGGTCTCTGTCAGGGATTTTTGTTTTTTCCGGGCTTCTGTCGCTTGCACCTCTTTCCTTCGACTTGTCCGCTCATTTCCGTGAGCGATGGCCGTCGCTTTTGCACTGGCGTCTACCGTGCGATGCTGACGCGAAAGCTGACGCGAAGATGGCCAGCACTGGCCCTTCTTTCAACACTGGCCCAACCCGTCTACACACAATGCCCCGGACGGTAGGAATGTACCCCTAGCTATCGCGCTGCTCAAGATCACGTTCAGCTAAATAGGGCGACAGGACTAATATAATGGCAAGTATAGGATAGCAACGACAGGCACTTGTGATTGCAGCAACAATTTCAAGAACACAAATATTTTCTATAAATCAATAAACACCCGCAACTCCTATCAGCTTATCTGCCCCTGTCTGCACTGTTCTTGAAACTATATCATCCGTGGTCAAATCTAATCAAGTGCAGGCATGAACATATAGGTAGTGTTATGTTATATTATCGGTTAATGAAATATTTGTGTTAATCGGTTATGATATCCTTTATAATTGTCATGACATATATATTTACTGCATGTAATAGAAAAAGCAATGCTGAAAAGTTAATTTTGGTGCACAAATTGAACTGATCCATTTCATGTTATCCAGTAGACTTAGGTACTTTTTTCCTCACCAGAAGACAATATTCATGGAAAAATAAAACGAAATAATAATGAAAATCTTCCATGAAAAATGATTACGCATGCATCTCATACTTCCAAACCTGCCATAGATACACCGGTCACTCAAACGGAAAGAAAGCATTATACATGCGGCCGGCGCAATCATTGCCAGCAATAATATACAACCATCCATCGATGACTTTCCAACAGCCAGAGAGAGAGAGAGAGAGAGAGAGAGAGAGAGAGAGAGAGAGAGAGAGAGAGAGAGAGAGAGAGAGAGAGAGAGAGAAGAAAAGAGAGAGAGAGAGGAGAGAGAGAGAGAGAGAGAGAGAGAGAGAGAGAGAGAGAGAGAGAGAGAGAGAGAGAGAGAGAGAGAGAGAGAGAGAGAGAGAGAGAGAGAGAGTGAGAGAGAGAGACATACAGACAAGCCGATCCGTAGCTGTCAGTGTTTATCGATAATACTTCTGACTTCAGCAGCATTGCTCAGAACGAGAGATGCTTTTTGAACTAATGTTGCCATGTTACGACCACTGGTCGCTGCTATCTTATGTTCACCATTATTACATGCAAGCTGGTTGCATCTTGCTAGACCTGTCCTTAAGCAGCACGAGAACTGGAAGCAAATTTTAGCTGCAGACCCGATTAATGTACGTGATAGTATCGCGTCAATATTTATGTTTGTGTTGCACCCTCGGTCTGCAGGTTCGCGCGGGTTGATTTGCTAGGAGTAGGAGTTTGATTTTCTTTGATTTCCTCCTGGTATCCTTTGTGTGTCTGGCCATGCTCCTCTTGGCCATAGTATAATGATTGATTCCTAGTCTTAATTAACCATGTTTTCCGCCACATAGCACAGCTTACAGCCCTCCTTTGTTTGCTAGCGTGGAATGCTGCGCTTTATCTTTATTTTTAAGTTACTCTTTGTGATGTCTGTTTGCGTTCATGGCATAAATGTGCATGTTTTCCCAGGGACAGGCTTGGGTAAACTCCTAGTCATTTATTCCTAAATGATGGTACGACAACTAAGAAACAGTATGTGCATATCGGTTTTGTGTGAAGCGTGAATGCACTATGCCTCAGACGAAAATGGTTGCATGGCTAACTGCAGCAATCAACTCACACCTGATGTCGACACTTGGTGCAGAAGTTGCTGAAGAGGGTGCCGCCGCAGTCTGCAGCCGCATGCGGGATCCGCTTGGGTCGTGCTGTGTGACCACGATCCACAAGAGGCCGGCGCGGACTCGGCGCACGGTGCCACCGACTTCGGGCCGAAGGAATGGCTGGCTGCGGCTGTAATCGCCGCGCCGAGCCGGATGAAGTCGCCGTCAGGCATGATGATGACGAATGGCACGTACGGGACGAGGAGTAGCATTATCTCTACGTGTTCGGCTCGCCCCCGGCGATCCACGCGCAGATCGGCGCAGTGGTGGCACTTCCTGGCCACCCACAACCCAACTAGTGAGCGAACGGCCTAAGGGTCGACGCACGCATCCGTCATCTCGAGCGGCGGGCAGCGGCGCTACCTACCGGTCGAGGCGAAGCCTCCGCGTGCCGCTCGGCCACAGAGGAAACACGTTCACATACTGCACTGCTCCGGTCCCACGCGTCTGTCGTGCTTTTGGAATCGTGGCAGTTGGGTTTTGTCATGGCCGGCTTGCGGACTCGTATTGAGGTAATCCGCAATGGACCTGTGTCTATTACAACCTCGCGTTAATATGATAAAGCAGCAGGGCAGAAAATGTTTTTTTTTAATCACGGAACAGCTAAGCCGGTGGTCATGCGTTTCACAATATAATACAGCAGGGCGAGCAGTAAATCAGTCCGGCTCGGGCGACACGTTACACAGGTGCCGCCGTAGGTGGCGACCGAAGATCGGCATGGGAAGCCGCATCAGCTTGGGTGGCAACGAATTGTACAACAGTCGTGCTCTGGAGCTAAATCAGCTCTTCCCAATCTCAGTACGAGACCGGGGGCCATGCAAGTGATTGTCCTGGCGGGTGGTTCGATCACGAATCTCCGACAGGGTGGTGAGATCATGAGCCAGTGACTCTGGCTCTCCATGACGGCGCATCTTGTGCGTGAAGCACAGGGTGTGGTATCTGGCCAGGTTCTCCGCACTGAGCCAACCAAGTCTCCTCAGCAAATCATAAACATGGTCAAATTGTTTGCGGCCTAAAATTACTTTTGCTGAATAGTTCAGAATTTTCTTTAATGCGAGATAGGTTCTTTTTGGTTCTGTTACCGAACACAGAAATACAGTAGCGGATCTGCGAGAAGGCCGAGGCATTGACCAGCGCGGAGATGACAGCAGGTGGAAGGTGCCCTCTCAGATGCGATAGACCACCCAGAACTCTAAAACAACGCCGAATCACTCCTGAGATGTGCGAGTCCCAGCTGAGCGAGCGATCGAAAATATGAATATATGACTATATCAGTAAGGTAAAGCTATATATTATAAGAAATAAGGCTTCCACGTGTTGAAGACTTTGCAAGCTGATTTTGACCTGAACAGCATTCATTGCCTGTGCAGTACTCGTAATTATTGTTGAAAGGAAGAGCTAGTACCGGCAAGGGAGTAAATCTGACCGAAGGTGATCTTCATAAAATAATAAAATCCTTAATCCCTGCGGGGCCGGCAAGAAATCCACCTCTACTATGCCGGGAATGGAGAGGCGCTTGAAAGCACCCCCCCCCCCCCCCCCCCCCCCCCCCCCCCCCACCCCACCCTCCCCCTCCTCTAACTTCCGATCTACGTATGCTATGATGAAATGCAGAACACCGTTTGGAAGCTCTGGTCATGGAAAGCCGGGGGCATACCTTATGTTTGCATTGTGACTGAAAATGAGGTCACCAGAGGTCGTATTAGGTCATTATACGTACCCAGCCTCTTAAGTAGCTGGAAATCGTCAAAAATGGCAGTACTTGTGTTCTTTTGACATTGTTTAGTTGAAAGAATGTACATACATGGATGCCTTTATATTGAACATAGTGAAAACGGGTCAAGATAGGATAGGTCAAGTCAGGTCAGAATCAGGCTTAAAAATTCGCTTCCGAACTATGCATGTTAAAGACACATGAAAAATGTCATTGACAAGCCAATATAGCTCATATCACATATTTCTCGATTGTTGTCATGCTGATGTCGCTAAAGGCCATAATAGGTCAACTCAGTGACATGAACTTTGCCTTGGAGAATGACGTCTAAAATATGACTGTGACATCATGGGCAGGGACATTCATCAGGTTGTCGAGACCTGTCAGGCTGATCGATACGACTCTGAAGCCGAATTCACAATCTAATGCAACGCATTTCGTCTGCAGTGCTCTATGTTGTTGGATGTATGTTGTTGGATCTCGTATGTTCTTGGAACTGATGCATTGCAGGACAAATTGAGGAATATTCTTTCATACCTGGTTTTAGAAGGATGTGGTGTACCTTCAAGTCTTGTCAAACGAGTGTATTAAGGTTACTGTCAATGCAATCAGTATTTGAAAGTGATAATCAAAACTGATGAGGAAATTCACGCAATTGGATCGAATGCCTAGTGATATGTGGCAACTTTAATATAACATAGAGAGGCTCTATAGACGCGTTAGCGCTGGTAGTTTCCCTTTCTTAACCCTTGTCAGCGTAGGAGGCGGTGCCGTCATTAAGGGGAACCCATCTGAATAATTTTGAACGAAATCACGGGTTGTCGCATTTTGGCTAGACATTGTGACACATTTTGTGCGACTTACGGATGACTGGATTCATATTCGAACATTCTCCCTATATCTTTTCAGAGTCATTCAATATCACTGATCTAGGCTGGCTTCCGGTGATCTTCTTCGTGATTACGAATAATCTGTGTTTACTGTTGTGGCCTGATTTCGAATTAGTCCTTTATTATCTACTAGGCGTCTATTTTGGCATTGTAATCTTTCGTGAGCCATGCGCCTAGAAGTGCAGTGCGGTTATTGCAACTCAAATGCAACAAATCTAACATAACCCGTGCTTAGGTAGCTTGGATATGCTTGCCATTCAGTTCAGCTTTGTTCCGTGTGGTGTTCCGATATCCGACATCTTTTCCCTGTCTATGGATGCACCATAAGTGGCTCGGGTACTCCAGTGGAAATACCCCACCCGACTGGTGACTCCCCAGCAGCAGGCGTAATCCCAGCCCACTCCACCACCATTGCAATACCCCGCCCCACTGGTAAGTCCTCAGCAACAAGCGTAGTCCCAGCCCACGCCACCACCACTGCAATACCCCACCCCACTGGTGAGTCCTCAGCAATAGGCGTAAGCCCAGCCCACTCCACCACCACTGTTGTTTCAAATAAATAGCATGTATTATATTTAAAGTATTTTTTTTTACGTGAGTACCAAATGACCATTTGCGATATGCAGGCTGAATTATATTTTATGAACATTTGATTTTCACTTCATGTTTGATGCCATTGACCTCAGTTGACTTGGGGTGATCTTCACGATTTGTGGCATCACGATTTGCCCATCACGCCCATCACGATTTGTGGCATTTAATGCGCGCTAGTGTCTATCAAGTCTCTCCAGACACATTTGGTGATGGGTTTTGACCTTATATAACTTACAAGCAGGTGTTTGTCACTTCTGCAGCCGCCAAAGGCCCATATTTCTCAGCTGTGACGTCACGAGTGCGATTGCCAGGCTGCGCCGAATTTCTCCACCGAATTTGGAATATGCCCGATTTCTGCTCGGGTGCGTCGGTAAATAAGCCTCGGCAAAGCGACGATAAACTATGTACCGCGTTGCCAAGGATTAAGATTGCAGTTAGCGTGTTCAATATGTTTGACGGCACGCAGTAATGTTCCTACCTAATTTAAAAATGCAAAATAATGCGGCTGAAAAAGCAGGGTTCTTGGAGAGATTCGAACCCACCAACTCTGGATCTCGAGTTTGAGTTCATACCTTTGCGCCACACGGCTGGGCGTAACTGCCCCGAAGTTTGGAATGCGGGATGGGCAGTGTGCAAGAAAAAATACTTTGACGCTATATACCACGATAGTTTCGATTGCTAGAGCAAAAGTGGTAGATAGATTGGAGACAGAAAGCGAAGCGATCCTTTTTCGGTGCCAGAATCATGCGAAATGACGCAATATAATCCGATATATGGTTTTTCGGAAATCCCAGCAACTCCCTGTACAGCATAGGAATCGGGCTATATCGAACTGGTTACGTCACGATCAATCAGTCCGAAGCGTTCAATGTAATTCACAAACTAAGTTTTGTAAGTAGCATGGTGTTTTTTTTCTTTTTTCCTTCAACATTCTTCTCAGCATAAAAATAGCATAGGCTATTGGGGGGGGGGGACAAATCAACATTGGTGGGGCCATGGACCCCAAAAAAGGATACAAATCGACGCCCCTGCTTTGGATAAAAAAAATTAGAAACAAAAATTAAGCAATATATATTCGGAAAATTTAATAAATTGAACAACCGAACCCAAACTAACCGAACCTAATGTCAGCTGCTTTTGAAGGAAAATTTCCGATTTTATTTTATTTTAGCAAATTTTTGAATTTTGTATTCCAAAGTTAAACAACTAAACTAGCCTAACCTAGCCAAACCGGTATTATTGTGCTTTAAGGTGGTAACAAGACAAGTTTTTACACACATTTTCCTCCATACAGCAAACAAATGGGTTAGGTTTGGTTAAGTTAGGTTAGTTTAGGCTTTTCAAATTGGAAAACTTTTCAAAAAATCTCCAAAAAAGTTTCCCCCACAAATTGCGAATTATTTGGTAACTTTGCAGTTTAAGGTGCTCTTTTTTAAACAATTTTTCTGCAGAATACCAGGTTTATGAAGGTGGCTAAGATGATTGGACCCACTTATTTTCTGTGCAAATGCTTACTTTTCAGGTTGTGAGCAAAATAATGCCAAAAAGGGCTTTGAGTTCGGTAACATGGCATAAACATGAATGGTTTTTAAAAAAATGCAACACAACCTAACCTAACCTAGCCTAAGTTATCTTTTGAGAACAAAAAATGTATTTAAAAAATTTTCATGTCAATTAATTTATTTTCTGAAAATTATGAACCTTAAAAAATAAACCTAACCGAGCCTAACCTAACCTAAGCTGCTGTTGAAGAAAAAAATATATTTTTGTGAACATGTTTGTAAAATTTTGGGGGAAACTTTTGGGGATTATTGTGCTTTAAGGTGGGAACAAGAAATGTTGTATGGGCGCTGTATGACCAACGCAGTCAATGCGGCCATAAATCCAAATGACCGACCAACCAATCAAGAAAAGTTTTTACACACATTTGTACCAAAAAACAAACAAATGGGTTAGGTTTGGTTAGGGTAGGTTGGTCCAGGTTTTTTCAGTTGGAAAATTTGTCAAATTGTTTTCTTCAAATTAAAATAAAATGAATTTTCACCGAAAATAAGTAGTCCCATCATCTTAGGTCCCCGTCATGAACATGGTATTCTGAATATAAATTCAAACAAGAAAAAAAATCACCTTAAACTGCAAATTTACCTATAATTTTTTTTCAACAGCAACTTATGATAGGTTAAGTTTGGCTGTGTTAGGTTCTTTAAACTTTGAAAATTGAAAAATGCTTTAACTGTCTCATGCGCAGTGAAATTGAAACACGCGTGATGCTACCAATTTCTGCAATGTAAGAGATAAATAACTATGACGTCACCAAAGCTTGAAGGCGAGCTTTAGTGTACCTATTAATGTAATAGTGGGTGGCACAAATGCGCGCTGCCAGATGGAACATTTAAACGCATGGCGTGGTGTACTACGTTTATGGCGCGTTGTGTGTGTGTTTTGGGAGCAACTTACGTGTTGGATCAAGTGAAGCATGTAATTCTCCATTGCATTGCCCAGTTATTTACTCTAAATCACGAGAAAATCTGAATCAGTGGTATTTAGTCTGTTTGAGCTTTTGCTTGGCTTGAAGCATTGGTCAAAGTGGGCGCCGTAAATGTACCAATTTTCACCTGCATATGCAGCTCTGAAACTAAGGGTTTTCGCTGGAGGATGTCCGATTTGAGGCTGAGGAGCAGTCCGAAGGAGAAATTGTCTGACATAAATATTGCAATCTTTACCTAAGGTACATGGCTGAATATTTTGAAAGGTTGTAAGTGAAAGGATCGGTGAATCACCAAGCCTGGTGCCAAGGGCAAAGACTTGGTGCCAGTGGTGACACAGGCCACCAGTGAGCACCGGTGTAGGGCAGTTGTAGTGCAGGTAGGAGCAAATAACATAGGTCCTGCTAGGAGTGAGGAGCTGCTGCAGGACTACAGGGCCCTTCTGGCCACCCTGAAGCATAGTAATTGTCTGATTCGGTGCCCAAAATCGGTGTCTGATTCGGTTTTGGGTGCCCAAAATTGAACATTTGCAAACCAGTACTCGCATGGCGTCGTTATTCCGATGGGTCGCGGCACCTAATCTAGCTGCCTCACCCACTAGCAGCCCGCCGCCGACGACCATAACCCTCGCACGGCCGATGCTCCGCGCAAACTTCGTCCGGCCGGGGAGGGGGGGTTGTTACCTACCCTCCGGCCGGGGAGGTGGGTAGGTTACCTACCCCTCCCCATATTCATAACGGCATCAGATGGATTGGGTGGTTCTAAGAAGGAATTGGTTCAGTCATTTTTTGATCCGAGGTCAACGTAGAGGTCATATCACGTCAAACAAAAACAAATTGATAGCGCAGGCGGCACAAAGACTTCAATAACTATAGTGCACAATTATTCTTCCACTGCACGGCCAAAACTGATTTGTAGATCAATTTAGTCCTTGACCTATAATAACCTGAGGTGACGGTTCAAAATTTGATAAACCGGAGGCAAATGAAGCCAGTTTACCATATTATCACACATCATGTTATCGGCACTGCATAGGTCACTGACCTAGGATGACCTGCACCTGACATTCGCCACACCAAATATGTATCCAACGCATGGTACTGACAATTGTATAGGTTTTTCGAGAAATTTGTCATGTGATTTCAAAGGTCAAAGTCAATTTTCAGGTGAAGTCGGTCGGAGACCTATGATGACCTTGTTAGGGTCATTATGGTAAGGTATGCTTCAAAGTGTGCAATGATTATTGAGAACGATATGCAATCTGTTGATCGATCGTGTATCTATATTGTCACAATATGTGAGATTTTCCGCAGTTTGGTCCGACATGCTGCCACTAAAAGTGTTGTAGGTCATTGACCTGACATGAGCTTGACCTGATAATTTTAGAGGATGTGTCAAATTGATGTAGCTTAAGGTACTGTAAATTTCAGAGCTCTAGTGGAAACCGTTTTTGGGCATGGTGCGAAACGTCATGGGAGGGGGGTAGGTCAACCCACCCACCCGGGCGTGCGAGGGTTGACATGGGAGACGTGGCAGCTGCAATGGGGTCATGCAGGAGGCCCCTGACAGTTCCTCAGAGGACTCCAATGGCTGTTCCGGGGCCCCTCGGCCCAATCAATGTTCATAATGTGCTCCTATGCCTGCTCAGGGTCCCCTCGTTTGTCAAAGAATGTGCCTCAGGGGGAAATGTGACTGCCAGGGCCAATCAGCCAATCGATCGTTGGCCAATCAGCAGCCTTTTTGTGTGGGGGGGGGCATCGGAATGGAATTGGCCTGTCCCAGACGAGTCGCAGGCATATACGGTTGGAATTGGAGGTGGGGGGGGGGCAGGTGCTCTCCCTTGTTTTTCTGCCGGCTCTCATGACACTCCGCTTCCATCAGTTAATCGGCACAGGTTAGTTGGTCACGAGCTTCATGGTTTTATACGGCGGCCGAAGGGATGGCGGCTACTGGAGTATGCGTCCCCGGCTGGCGCCGAGGGCGCAGTTTTTTTTCAAACGACGCGTGGTAGAAGGCCGATTCAGCCATATTTCTCCATCCCGTCAAGCTTTTTCGATGGGGTGTCCTTCGCATCACCTATCCAGGATTACTTCTCCGATCGTCCGATAGATGTCGCTAGTATCGGTCGGTGGTCGCAAACATCAAAGTGCCGCCCGAGAGTTTCCGATCCGTTTACTATTATCCGTGGTATGACTTTATAGGGTTTGTTTAGCAAGTCACGTGTGGCCATAGCTTAATACCTATTATTTTTCAGGAATATCAATTATAATGAGGTGTCTATACGGCTTCTTGCTGACTTTTCTCTCATGTTTTCATAGGCTGGCAGATTGGCTCACACTTTGATTTTGTTGCTTCAGTTTGAGATTGGGCATGTAGGTAGGTACCTACCTTGGTAAATATCAAGCTGATGGTGTGATGGGTAGGTTGCTAAATATAATTATAGTTTGTATATCCACAATCTCAATGATAACTATGATTTGCATGCAAGTTTGACAATGGCTGGATGTTCAGAATGGAATTAATCATGTTGAAACTCCATATTGATATGCATGTGGTTTTGCCATTGGTGGTGTGTACAAACATCAGTACGACCATGCAATTGTTGTTTAGTTGCTTAGCAGGTTTTCTTTTTACATTTTCACACAATTTCTTTTTCACACACAATTTACATTTTTCAGCAAAAGGTAGAGGGTCAGTCCACTATCTAATCCAAATCTGTTTCTTATCAGTACAAAACGTGCTGGTTAACATAAATGTTTCTACTTAGCATGGTGTTTTTCATTTTGTCCCTTTAGCTTTCTTATCAGCATAAAATAGCATAGGTTATTGGGAGGGGGGGCCCAAATCAACATTGGGGGGCCAAGATCAACATTGGTGGGGCCATGGCCCCCACAAAAGGATACAAATCGACGCCCCTGTCTGTTTCTTTTCGGTACAAAATGTACAGGCTAACATCAACTACATTTTCTATGTACCATGGCCATGGTGTTTTTTTGTTATTTTTTCCTTTAACTTTTTTATCAGCATAAAAAGAGCATGGGTTATTGGGGGGGCCCAAATCAACATTGGGGGGGCCAAGATCAACATTGGGGGGGCCACGGCCCCCACAAAAGGATACAAATCGACGCCCCTGCCTGGGTGAGTGGAAGCGGTGATTTTAGCTAACATTCTATCAAGTCTTCACAAGAACGGCTCCTAGCCGGACCCGACCCGTCACCTATTCTTTAAATGGAGCTTGAGGTATGTTATTACATCGGTAAAGCACCGAGGAGCACCCTAATATTAACTAAAAGTGTACATCGGCTGCAGTTTAGAACGCGGTTGGATGTAATTGTGACGTCTCGATTTGTGCGGTAATTTGACGGTTCACCTGGCCTGGAGTCACCTGCAAGGGCGTCGCCACCGGGGGGGCAGGGGGGCAGTCGCCCCCCCTGCCGTGAAACTGGGGGGGCGCCGCCCCCTGAAATTTCAGGAGGCCCCTATCCGCAAATGCACAGCAAAAAAGGTGAGCAAGGAGGCCGACGGGACAGAAGATCATGCTGTCAATGAGGCCTCAAGACTGACGAGGCCCCCAGGAAATATAATCAGGTCCCTATAAGAGACGTAGAACAGAGATTGGGCGGAGGCCCCCAGGACGAAAAGGAGGTCCCATGACGAAAATGAGGCCCCATGACGAAAAGGAGGTCCCAAGACGTAGAACAGAGATTGGGAGGAGGCCCCCAGGACGAAAAGGAGGCCCCCGGAACGAAAAGGAGGCCCCCGGGACGAAAAGGAGGCCCCAGGACGAAAAGGAGACCCCAGAACGAAAAGGATACACCCAAGGACGAAAAGGAGGCCCCCAAGACGTAGAACAGAGATTGGGATGAGGTCCCCAGGACGAAAAGGAGGCCCCCAGGACGAAAAGGAGGCCCCCAGGATGAAAAGGAGGCCCCCAGGACGAAAAGGAGGCCCCCAGGACGAAAAGAAGACCCCTAAGACGTAGAACAGAGATTGGGAGGAGGCCCCCAGGAATAAAAGGAGGCCCCCAGGACTAAAAGGAGGCCCCCAGAACGAATAGGATGCACCCAAGGACGAAAAGGAGGCCCCACGACGTAGAACAGAGATTGGGAGGAGGCCCCAAGGACGAAAAGGAGGCCCCCAGGACGAAAGACGCAGTCGATGCGCCCCCAAACTCCAACAACCAACCAACCAACCCCAGGACGAAAAGGATGCCCCCAAGACGTAGAACAGATATTGGGATGAGGTCCCCAGGACGAAAAGGAGGCCCCCAGAACGAAAAGGAGGCCCCCAGGACGAAAAGGATGCCCCTAAGACGTATAACAGAGATTGTGAGGTGGCCCCCAGGACGAAAAGCAGGCCCCCAGGACGAAAAGGAGGCCCCAGAACGCAAAGGAAGCCCCCCAAGACGTAGAACAGAGATTGGGAGGAGGCCCCAAGGACGAAAAGGAGGCCCCCAGGACGAAAGACGCAGTCGATGCGCCCCCAAACTCCAACAACCAACCAACCAACCCCAGGACGAAACGGATGCACCAAAGGACGAAAAGGATGCCCCCCCCAGACGTAGAACAGAGATTGGGATGAGGTCCCAGGACGAAAAGGAGGCCTCCAGAACGAAAAGGAGGCCCCCAGGACGAAAAGGATGCCCCTAAGACGTATAACAGAGATTGTGAGGTGGCCCCCAGGACGAAAAGGAGGCCCCAGAACGCAAAGGAAGCCCCCCCCAAGACGTAGAACAGAGATTGGGAGGAGGCCCCCAGGACTAAAAGGAGGCCCCAGAACGAAAAGGAGGCCCCCAGAACGAAAAGGATGCACCCAAGGACGAAAAGGAGGCCTCTTGGACGTAGAACAGAGATTAGAAGGTAGCCCCCAGGACAAAAAGGAGGCCTCTTGGACGTAGAACAGATATTGGAAGGTAGCCCCCAGGACGAAAAGGAGGCCCCAGGACGAAAAGGAGACCCAAGCACGAAAAGGAGGCCCTCAGAACTGAAAGGATGCCACCGAGACGGGCAAGAAGCCACCCAGGTTAGACGAAAAGGCTTCCGATGGGTGGCAGGATATTCTTAAGTTGGAAAACGAGGCCCCCAAGACGGAAGAGGATACCCCTGCAATATAAAATTAAGACCTGATAGGTGATATTTCTCCGGACGCAATAGGGGCCCCAAGACGGGTAAGAAGGTCTCCGCAGGAATGAGAGAAGGCCACCGAGACCAGCCAGATGAGGCCCATATTTTGGAAGAGGAGGAACCTGGAAGAAAAGATCTAGGACTAGGACGCAAAAGCACCCTGCTAAGAGGGTAATGAGGCTCCAAACACAGATAAGAAGGCCCCTAATTTGAAAAAGGAGTCACCTAGGAGAGGGTAGGAGTCCCCAGAAATCAAGAGAGTGTCAAAAATGGCACGGAGGCAACCAGGAATGCAAAGGAGGCCCCAACACCGGAAAGGAGGCCCCAGAATATGAGAGGAGGCCCTAAGACAGAAAAGGAAGCCATTGGATATGAGATGAGGTTTCGGAGACGCAAAAGCAGGCCCCAAACGGGTGAGGTTCCACCGAGATAGAAAAGGATGATCCAGAGACGTGGCAGGAGGCACCTAATTCGGAAGAGAACGACACAAGATTGGAAATGAGACCCCATGATGAACGAGGAGGCCCCTAAAATAGGAGAGAAAGGCCATTGGATAAGAGAGATGGCTCCCAGGCGGAAAAGAAGGCTCGAAGACGGCTAAGAAGGTCCACGGGAAATAACAAGGCCACCAAGATAGGAAAGGTTGCCAGTAATTTGTCAGAGGAGGCGCCTGGGAGAGAAGAGGAGTCCACGAGGAGATAAGAGACCAACCCTAAGATGGGTAAAGATCGAATCCAGAGCGCAGAGCAGGAGAACGCACAGCAGGAGGCCCCCAAGACGTGAGAGAAGGCCCCTAATTTGAAAAAAAAAGAAGGCCTCTAGAAGAGACATGAGGCACCTGCCGGACTCGAGAGGAGTCCCTCAAGAAGGAGTAGGTCTCCAGGACCAAATGAGGCCCCGAAGACCGGAAAGAGTTCCCAGGAAATGAGAGGAGGCCCTTAAGATGGGAGTGGTAGCAGGTATGGAAGGAGGTGAGGTTTCCAAAATTGAAGATCCCTCAAGACGGGTAAGGTTTTTCCAGGATAAACGAGGAGCCACACGAGGCGTGGCAGGAGGCCCCTAATTTGGCAGAGAATGCCCCTCGAAGGTGAGAGGAAGCCCCATGCCACGTTAAAGGGGCCCCAGAATGCAAGAGGAGGCCCTCCAAGATGGGAGAGGAGGACCATTGAATATGGAGGAGGGTAGGACACACAAGGAGACATCGAAAACCGGTAAAAAGGCTCTAGGAAATGAGACGAGACCCTTAAGACGCGACAGGAGGCCTATAATTTGCAAGAAGAAACCCCTAAGAAATAGTAAGAGTCGTGTCTGGGTATTTTAAAATCACGATATGGGCCCCAAAAGATCCGGCCGGGGCCCCCGCAAATTACGCTGAGCCTGGGGTACCAAAAATTCACGCCCGGACCACGAAAATCATGCCAGGGGCACGACAGGTCGTACCGTGCCCCAACAGTCTCATTGGGACCAAAACAAATGAAGCCGGAGCAACGAAAACCAATCCGGACATGGATAATCACTCTGGGGGCCCAACAGTGACGCCAAAAGCCTCCAAAACGCATTGGGCCCCCAAAAAGTGTCGAGGCCGCTACAGCTCGCGCTAGGGATCCAAGAAAATGACGTCGGGGCCCAAAAGATCACATTGGACTAAAAAAAAAGTCGCGTCGCAGTCCTTGAAAATCACACTGGAGGCCCAGAAGGTCGCGCCGGGGCCCCAAAAGTTGCAGCTGCCCTAAAAATCAATCTTAACCGGAATGTCACTCTGGGACAAAAAAAAACTCCTTCAGTGGCCGCAGTGCTATATCAAAGGGGCAAATGCCCCCTCCATCCTGAGAGGGATAAGCTCCCAAGAATCGTGTCGGGGCCTCAAAAATCGCGCTGGGGCCACCGAAATTCGCGTCGGTCACCAGAATTCGCGTATGGGTCTCCAAATAAATACGGCCAGCCCCGGGAAACTCGCTCCGAGGCCCGAAAAATTGCGACAGGAACCGCCAAAATCGCGTTGGGGCCACAGCTAAATACAACGCATCGCACAAACTCGAACCGGGCCCCCAAATATCGCGCTCGGGACCCACAATTCCCATCGGTAGTCCCGTCGAGGCTCTAAAAAATTGCCGTCTAGGGCCACACGTAAGCACAGTGTGACCACAAACACCGGATCGGTATCCGAAAAAAATCAAGCTGGAGCCCTCCAAAATAAGGATGGATTCCAACAACTAAATGCCCAGGTTAAAAGAAATGCTCTGGAGCACCGAACATATTATCAGATGCCTTCACAAATTGCGTACGGCACCGAAAAACAAACCGGATCTCGAACAATCGAGGTGGGATACAAAAACATGGCGCGAAGGACTCGAGAAATCAGGCCGGGATTCGGACTTTGAAAAAGAAATCAGAAAAGTTTCACAAAATCGTATTGAGCCCAGAAAACTGGGGTTGGGTCTCCGGAACCACGTGACTGGGCGCGATAAGCCGATCTGGGACCTAGACACATCGTACCGAAGCCCCAAAATTGTACTTGGGCCCCACAAGTGTGCGTCAGAAGCCCAAAATAAATACATTGGGACCCTAATAGCACAGCGGGGGCCGAAAATACAACTGGCCCTCCAAAGCGCACAGTCTAACAAAAACGACAGGGCCTTAACACATGCGTTGCAGCCATAAATATTTATACCGGGAGGTATAAAAAATACACCGGAAGCTCTCAAGGCACACAGGGGTCATGATAACGCACAATAGCCTGAAAAGGTGGCTGGGGCCGCAAAAGGCAACATGGTTCCAAAACAAACAAAAAGACCGGGCGCTAAATAAACACATCGGGATCTTCGAAAACGCCCCGACACGTCAAAAAAAATCCTCGGTGCACAAAAATGCAACAAACCCTAAACCGAGCAGGGGGTTCGAAAATGCTTTAGGCCCCTAACAAAAATGGATTGGAGCCATAATGCACAATCATAGACCAGGAAAGACGCAACGGGTCCAAAAAAGAACGCTGAGGCTTGGTCTCGGTTCGGTATCCAATCTGGGAGGATAGCAGCAAAGATATGAAGTGCATCAAAGCTCAGCGGAAACCGCATTTCATAACTACCAGAAAATGTGAGAAGTAGGAAACTAATGATCGAATTTAATCAATCGACTTTTCGCAGCGAACGCCCATACGAATCATTCCATCACGCCAAATATGGCGCAAGTCTATCAGGTGGCAGCAATTAGCAAAACGCAGAAGGCCTAGCATAAACCATAGCATCGCACGACGTGTGGCGAATGCACCGAATACGAAAAATGGGTGTGCACGTGCACTGACGTTGCCGTCGTGGCGACCGGGTGCTATGAACTGGAATGCCTGAAATTGTGAAGTTTTGTATTTTAAAGTGGTGGGTAATACATTTTACTTTGAAGTTATGGGCCTAATACATCTTCGAAACCCTGCTCGTTTTAGGGCTTTGTTGTGTTTTTTTTGTGCACCGAGTATTTTGTTACGTGTCGGGGCGTTTTCGAAGATCCCGATGTGTTTCTTTAGCTCTCGGTCGTTTTGTACGTTTTGGAACCATGTTGCCTTTTGTGGCTCCAGACTCTTTTCCAGGCCCTTGTGCGTTCTCATGGTTCCTGTGCGCCTTGCGAGCTTGCAGTGTATTTTTCTTAGAGCTCCCGGTATGTTTATTTAGGGCTGTAACGCATGTTTTAAGGCCCTATCGCTTTTTGGGAGACTCTTTGCGCTTTGGAGGGTTAGTTGTATTTTCTGGCACCGTCGTACTCTTAGGGTCCCGCTGTGTAAATTTGGGGCTTCTGACGCACATTTGCGGGGCCCCAGTATGATTTTGGGGCTTCGGTGCGATTTTTTCTGGGTCCCAGCGCGACTTATCGCGCCCAGGCGCGTGGTTCCGGAGACCCAACGCCAGCTTTCTGGGCTCAACGCGATTTTTGTGGATCTTTTCTGTTTTTTTTTAATGTCTGAATCCCGGCCTGATTTTTCGAACCTCTGGCGTCATGTTTTTGTATCCCACCTCGATTTTTCGAGATCCGGTATGCTTTTCGGTGTCATCCGCAATTTTTGAAGGCATCTGGAAAAAATGTTCGGTGCAACAGAGCCATTTTCCTGACCCGGACATTTATTTGTTGGAATCTCTCCTTTTTTGGAGGGCTCCAGCTTGATTTTTTGGATACCGATCCGGTTTTGTGGTATAGGTGTAATTTCAGCAGTGTGAGGTAACTTATCAAGGGATACCAAAAGAAAACCTAAGAACTGAGTGGTGAAGTTAGGGTTGAAATCCGACCAATCAGAAACCATAGTGGTAGATTAGGCCCCTCCACAGGACAATTTAGTTGATGACTAATTATATTATTTCGAAATGTACCCTTTGACAAAATAGCGGTCGAAATCCAAGGACTTTTTAATGGGCGTAGGTGCCCCCCCCTGCAAATCCGTTTGCCCCTTCCTGCTTGACGCAAATATAGGTACTCCACTGGTCCCTCAATAATTTTCCGAAACATACGCCCATGGGGAAACGCCAACATTGAGAGGACAAATTACCCCTCATAAGCATACAATATAACATCCATGCCCGATATAAAATGGGATGAATGATGTTTTTAAATGCATTTTCTTCCAACAAACTTCATTTCTGTTATTACAGCCTGCATGATTAGAGCTTCCCAGCTTCCATACCTTCTCAACCTCATTTACAAAACGGTACAGCACAGCGAAAACGATGGGCGTGACGGCGTGGAATTTGAAGGCTTGGATTATGTATGTACTGACATTGTTGCATTGTTGCATTGTCATTTATGCATTGCTGTTCAATGCTTGTTCTTGCCGTGAATTTATTCACTGAGGGTATATTTTAGCTCGTGTGACAGTTGCCTTGCAGCCAGCACCAAATGTTATAAAAATAAAAACATTCCTAAGATGGCGCTCAGAAATCCAATGCAATCCACTTCTCGTTGTCACCTTTGCGAAATTGTCGTCCTTGGACTGAGAAATGGTCGTTCAAGCTTTGCTTATGACATCAAGCTGGTGGGAATAAATAACAGTAGTGATGAATCTAGCTATATTCAGTTAGACTTGGATGACTTAAAAGTGGGTTTATCAATGGCAGATATCTGTAGGATATGCTTAGCACCAGCCCCGCCAGCTCGCTGCAATCTAGAGGCCAGCGGGAAGATTCGAGAAAGCATTGAGACGATGGTTTGTTTTGGCACTTATGTATGTATCCAAATATTACTTATTTATACCCTGGTATGGCCCAGTTTTCAGCGAAAATGATCAGTGCTATTGCGTTTTGAGTACATGATGCACCATGCCAAGAACAAAACAAAAGAATATGAAATCATGTTCCCATCCTCGAACCATAGTATAAGAGCCTAAAAACAATATGAGACCCTAACACAATGGAGGCCCCCTTTCGGGGAACAGGAGGCCTTCGACCTTGCCCCCCTGGAAGGATTTCGTGGCGACGCCACTGGTCACCTGTCACTGCCAGATACGAATCGAGTGTCAATCGTGACATCTTCACCTACCACGAGGGTCACCAATCACTGTCAGGTATGTACCAATCGGGTGTCAATAGTGACATATTCACCTACGACGAGTGTCACCTAACACTGGCAAATACACACATCGGGTGTCAATCGTGACACCTTCACAACAACTCACACCCAGTTTTGGTTTGTCTCTAGCACGCACTGAAAACAAAATTACCCCGCTGAAAACAAAACTACCCAAGGCTCACGGGTAACTCTTTCACGGCACCCAATGATGGCGAGTAATTTGAAAATTTACTATCTTATTTGGGGTTAAGATACACATATTCAGGGTCGTGGTGAGAGAGCGCGTTTGAAAGCTACCGGGGATTCGCACCCCCCCCCCCCCTCCACTGGCGAAGGTGGTGAAGGTGGCAACATGTCGCATAAGGGCAAGGGTTAAGCATAGTTTCATGTGTGGTCATTCGGAATAAATAGGCCATAATAAAAAAACAGAACAGAAACTCTAAGTTAAGCTGCGCTTTGTGGATGCCTTGCGTTTGCTGGATCCGCTTTGTGGATGGACATTCATTATGCCACAATCGGCTTTACCTACTCATTTCTGAACGTGATGCACTTGCGAAAGTTGGCCGCAATATGGATGCGCGTGTTCACAGGCAGTCAGGGAGGGCCAGTTGCAGTCTAATCCAGTCTACAGGTCTCCTGCCGCGCGGTCCAATCCAGTCTACAGGTCTCCTGCCGCGCGGTCCAATCCAGTCTACAGGTTTCCTGCCGCGCGGTCCAATCCAGTCTACAGGTCTCCTGCCGCGCGGTCTAATCCAGTCTACAGGTCTCCTGCCGCGCGGTCTAATCCAGTCTACAGGTCTCCTGCCGCGCGGTCTAATCCAGTCTACAGGTCTCCTGCCGCGCGGTACGACGCCCCAATCTGCGCCTACAGCAGCGAAGCGCCATGGCCCTCGCTTGCCCTCTGCCGTACAGCGCCTCCAATGGCGCCTGATTCCTGCTGGTGTTTTGTGAAAATGCACTCTACGTCCATGTGACATTTCTTGGAATATTTGCTTTCTGTTATGCGGTTTTTGCGAAATGGCTAGAAGAGTGAGTCGCCAACACTTCTCGGATGGGGACGTTGGTGAAACGGCGGGGAGTGTTCAGAGCCTTTCAACTGGCAATCATACATAGGCAATAGTTTGACTCAATCTTAGCTGGGATTACATGGAACGCGCTCAACCCGGTCTTGTGTTGTATTTGAGTTTACGACTTACGACCACCATCTTTGACGTTGACGAACAGACGAGCGAAGCAGGCAAAGTCGTACCGTGAAGAAAGCAAGCAACAACAGGTGTCTTGCGAATCAACTGCAAGTGTTGTGAGCCCACCACCCGTGTGCCTTCTGAAGAGGTCACCACAGGTCCAGCGGCACTCCTTCAGCGGCAGGCCGCTGTGTGCTGTGTGCAGGCCGCTGTGTGCCGCTGTGTGCTGCTGAAGCACGCGACTGCTGTGCGACTGCGTGCGGGGATTTATTGTCCCGCACCATAAACCTGCGCCAACAAACACTTTTATGACACTCAATTCGAGCGGAGGCAGCAAAATCAGCGGGACACGTCTTATGGTGATTGCACGAGCACACTTGCACGGCGTGCGCTCACCACTGTGCGTGCGTTGTGAGATCCGACACACACACACGTCAGACACACGAGAGACAAACAGGGCGGCTGCAGTCCGGCCAGCACGGCCGCGCCCGTTACAGACTAGGGCAACACGCGGCGTTGTTGAGCACGCGAATTTGCATACGGGCCGGCGCGGCCGGCGGCGGGCGCGCATGCACGGCAGCACCGCCGGTCGGCCTGCGGCGGCCGGGCGGCTTGGCGGCCGGGAGGCCGGGCCGGCTGGTCGGGCCGGCGCCGCGCCGCGCCGGACGCCGAGGCGGAGGCGGCTGGCGGTTGACGCCGCACCGGCCGCCGCCCGGCGGCCGGCATGACTCGGCAGCCGGCGGCGCTGACATCACCTGAGCGGAGCGCGGCCGGAACTCGGCCGCGCCGCCCGGCGTCCGGGTTCGTAATGGGGTTCGCCGCGCCGCTCGTCGCGCTCGTTTGGACATGGTGCACATTAATTTTCCGGCGTCACCTTCGGGTGGACGCCGACTGCGCCGCTGCGCCACTGTGCGCCGCTGCGGCAGTGTGTGGCGCGCGTACTGGGCAGAGCGGCGGGTGAAGATGGCAGTGGGCAGAGCGGCGGGTGAAGATGGCACGCACCGTGCATGCACCACATTTTTTCAGCTCGAATTGTTGTTGGCGAGGCTTTACCGAATCATGGTCAACGCTGAGTGCCGGCTTGTTGCATTGACCCTGAACTCACCTCCCGATCTGGAAATTCCAGTTCTATGGCACAACTTTGACCGGGAGCTTAACGGACCCACACAATTGGTCACGGCCGCCTAGTGCCTGCACCCTCGACCTTGCCTGGCCAGTTGCCAACTGGCCATCCCAGCAGGAGGCGTTAATAGCGAGCGCGTGAGACGACTCGACCCGATGTGCCAAGACGGGGACGCATTTGTAGGCCAGTGACCCACCCATCCACCGAGCTTACCAGGCTGGATGAGATACGGTAAGCCGGATTTGTCACGCCTGGCCCCGCGAATAGCCTCCGGCTAGCATTTTTTACGAGTGGCATCGAATCAGCCTCAAGACGCTTCACTGAGCTAAGTTGCGAAAACGGCGATACGCGTCGGACACTATCGGTTCATCAGTCGTTCATTTCATTGGGAAATGGCGCATCGCTGCGGTCACTCAGTCACCACGTGATCCGTCGGCCACCTCAAGTCAATCAGTGCTCAACATCCTCAACATCCTCAACATCCTCAACATCCTCAACATCCTCAATAATGCACTAGTGGCGGACTGCATCCGCCTTTACTCCCATGGAGTAAAACTGGTGATACTGATCGCAAACGTGTTTCTACTTTTTACACGCGACCTCCGGTTATCAAGACGTGTGTGTCGGAAGATTCACTGAAGCCGAAAAGACGTCACGGCTCGGCTGTGACGTCACAGGTCTGCGGTTGTCCGGAGGCCTGTGACGTCACAGGTCTGCGGTTGGCCGACGGCCGGCGGCTCAGAGCCGTCGTCCCGTGCTTCGCGCGTGGCGCAGTGCTTTGTCGGGCCTCAACACGCAGCGTCGCATTGTTTAGGGCCATTGATTTCCAAATGTACATACCCTGAAGCCCTCGCTTTACGGGAACGGGGTCATGATGGCCCCTCGATTTTCCTGACTTAGCCAAAAATATGGTGGTCGCAGTTTTCTTGAAATTTGGCATCGCAAAGTTGTCATCAGTCCGACACCTTCTGGTGTGCGATATTTCAGGCTATGAAGACTGCGACTATATTTTCAGGCTACTTACCGTGACCTTGACCTTGAATTGTACCCTGTTTCGAACTGTTAGCATGCTTCAATGGCATCGGGATGTACTTGAATTGGAAAGCTTGTATGAATGTCTATCAATCAAGCACATCAAGCGGGACGTTGGCATTACCTGCACGGCGGTGGATGTGGATGTGTATGCATTAGAGAGCCAAGCATCTCTGGGGTCGCGAACCCACACCATTTTGCGTCAGAAGCAACCCAAGTCTGGCATGACCTGCCGCCTGGCGGCATCACTGCCCACTACCCAAGTGTCTTGCTGGGCATGCTGAGACATGCTGGAAGGGCTTTAGTTTGTCTAGATCACTTCGCTCGTTCAAAGTTCCCGGTATCTCAACCGTTGCTGACAATCAGGAACATTAACTCATTTGACCTGACCTAGCGACTCCTGACCTACTGGTGCTGAAAAGATTGTTTGTATCTGTAAATTGTAAATTAAACGGCTTTGCTTGCGGTTCAACTTTTTATTCTATCTCTTGTTTTCAAATAAAGGGGAGTTGAGTCGAACCATTCTCTCACAAACAACGCGTCCCGCAAAGCTCTCGTAAAGCGAGGGTCAATGGGATGCCGCCATATTTGAATGTTGATAAAGCGAGGTTTGAAGAGATGCTGCCAGATCTGAACGTTGATAAAGCGAGGTTTGAAGAGATGCCGCCGGATCTGGACATTGACTGCTGGCTGACGGTGACTGGCGATGGACAGGAGACGGAGGTCTTCAAATACTGAATAACTGCACATACTGATCCGTAACAAATTGGTTGAATGGTCCGACACAGATGCAACCATGTTAAGTAATGCACGCTTTGCAACTAAGGGGAAGCGCTAAATGCGCTTTTGCGGTCTGCAACTTCTTCCGACCAATGCAATTATTTCCTTTTATAAATATTGGGAGACGAACACCAAAATTCTCGCCAAATTTCAACTTCAATGGAGTGTGAGATCTGAACAGCAGATTAAGCGCATGCTGTTTGATTACACTATTGAGGTTCATTGCACTGGTCTGTGACCACTCTGGGGGTCTGGAGATGAACCTACGAGAGCAGAAGATGCACTTATGTGCTTCAATGTGACCTCTGCCCTCCTTCAAGGCATCGTTTTGTTATTAGCTGGTGGCATTAGCACTTGACCCTCCCGACCATGGCGTACATTTGTGTTTTCGATGGGATCGGCTGGCCTGGATACATCACTGGTGCTGCTTGTTTGGGCTGGAAAGGGCGACGCCGATGGGAATGGGAACAAAGAAGAGAGGTTGGGCGAAACGAGGAGGTGACATGCCTACCCTGGTCTGATTGTGGCAGGTCAGATCGGGTCGTGTCAGGTGGATTCAGTTCTGGTCAGACAGGCTTGGGTCCAATCTGGTGTAAATCCAACTGGCAAGGAAAATAGCATGCAGGGTTACAGTTATTTGTAGCAGTATGCAGGGTTAAACAGTTAGTTGTGGTAGCATGCAGGGTTAAACAATTAGTTTGGGTAGTGTGCAGTAGCATGTCCCACTCAGACTTGTGCTCGACTTAAATTTTTTGAGTCGACTCACATTTGACTCACAGATCTTGAGATCCGATTCAACTCATGATTCAGAGCAGGTCAAAATTATTTGATTCGACTCAATTCAGACTCAGTGCTCACAAAGCATGATTCTACTCACGACTCAAACAGAAATTTGAATCGATTCAGATCCGACTCAATGGTATCAGACTCATAAGCTATATGATTCAGTGTGCACTGTCCACACATTATTTATATATATATTTGTTTTTCCCCTAAATCTTTAGCGGAGGCAAAGTGCCATCTGCTAGAGATTGCTACGTTAAAGAAGAAATTACGTTAATCCGGCTTATGTGACATCCGGTTATATCAACTAGTCAAGAAAGGAGAGACGCCGTCAAACAAGAAACATGGCGTAGAGACGATACACGCATGGCATACAGGTACATATACATACATACAGACACTCATGACAATGGAAGGACATTTGGAGGGTGGGCAGCATCGTAACCTCCGGAGAGGCTCCACTGCCCACCTGCGACCTGGCTGGCGAAGCGGAGGCCTGTCACCCAGAGCGAGTCGTGGGATTCAGGCCCGACCTTGTATGTGTAGGTGTATGTTTTAAGTTAAAGCTTGGAAACCCCTAAAGGGGAAAACCAAGCTGCTTGGAAAACCCGTAGGTAAAAAACCAAGCGCAATTTAAAAGGAAGTCCGTTCGTATTAGCCAAATTGGATCGGATCCTGTCAACCTAGTGTGAGATAACCTATATGTATGTGTTTTGCGACGTCGGTGAGGAAGAGATGTGGAGCGGAGTCATACAGCCAGTACGAAGTGTGGCACGTGTCATATAACTTTCATCAGGTTAGCTTGAATCAGGAAATGTAACGGAGGCTTTATATCTGTTCGGGGAGTTTGGTGTCCTGGAGGAAACGGAAAAGTAACTCGAGGAGTTCCGGGTGGTCATTCCCGAGGAGAGCGCGGAGCGAAAGTTGTGAATGGATCTTGGCGAAATATTTGGTGATATAGCGACGGTGAGGAGCATATGTTGGACAGTCAAGTAAGATATGGGTGACGGTAAGGCGCACGTGACATGTGTTACAAAGTGGATGGCGGTGAGGTCTATGAAAAATATAATCGTGGGTCAGTTTGGTGTGTCCCAGGCGGAGTCTGGCCAGTGTCACCTCGTTCAGACGTGTGTGCTGGTTGGAGGAGGGCCAGCTGGAGAGGGTGGGCTTGATGTCGTGTAGGTGTGTGGTGTTATGTGACCAGCAGTCCTGAATATATGTGTTAAATAAATTATTAGTGAGGGATAGAAGATCCCCTGGGGGGCACCAGAGCTCTAGGGTTGGCGGGGAGGTCGATCGCCGCGCGGGCGAGACCGTCAACCCTTTCGTTTCCCGGGATACCCCTATGTCCGGGGATCCAGAGCAGGGTGAGCTGAAGGTGTGCGTGGTTGTTATTGTATAGGTGTCGGATGACGTGGAGCGTGGGGTGCGTGGTGTTGTGTAGTGCCGCAAGAGCGTCCACGGAGGATCGTGAGTCAGTGCATATTGTAATAGGCGTAGTGATGTGTTGCGCAGTGATGTGTTGGAGGCAGGTGAATATGGCGACTAGTTCTGATGTGTATACCGAATGGTGAAGTGTTAATTTTGTTTGACCAGTGTCTGACCCACCGCACCAGGCGGCTCCCGTACCAATGCTGGTACGCGAGCCGTCAGTGTAAAAGAAGGTGTGTTGTGGGTGGGCCTCTTGATATTCAAAAAACTTAATTTGGACTTCGATGGGGGTGAGCAGGATTTTATTTTGCCGAAAGAGGTACTCGAGTTTGGGGTGTTTCATGTGCCAAAATTTGAGAAGGGGAGGAACCCGGTCAGGGGTAACCTCTGGGAATTTCAGTGTGGATGTGAGAACCTGCTTCAAGTGAAGGGCAATGCTGTATTTATTTTTGTTTTTGGAACGCCGAACCGAGGGTTTAGTCCATGCCACATTGGAGGGGTGATTTAGCTGTGTTGTTGTCCTGAAGTGGTATCTGACAAGTTGTAGTGTTCTGCGTTGTTGTAGGCTAGGGAGGTTGGTGTCACCCCGGAGGCTAGTGATAGGTGTGGTGCGGTGTGCTCCGGTGATGATGCGGAGTGCGTGGTTTTGTGTGCGTTCCAGTGACTTGGTGAGTGTTGGAGATATATTATCGAAGATAAACGCATTGTATTCCAGGATTGAACGAATCAGTGCAATGTATATTTTGGTAAGAGTCGCCCTGTCTGCACCCCAGTCGCGACCGGAGATGCAGCGCAGGAGATTGAGTCGAACAGCGCAGCGCTGTTTAATATAGGTGATGTGGGGGCTAAAATAAAGTCCTTTGTCGAGGATAATTCCGAGATACTTGAAAGAGGTTTGGAGGGGGATAATTTGATCGCGAAAGCGGAGCGGTTTCGTAGGCGGGATGGTGTCTGGGAAGCCGAATTTATATATATATATATATATATATATATATATATATATATATATATATATATAATGTGAGGTGAAAACAAAGTTAGAGCAAAAATAATTTATTCGACAGACAGCTTGATGTCAACGCATCTTCATCTGTGTCTAAGTAAAGAAGGGAATTAGTATTTATTTAGACACCAACGAAGATGCTCTAACGTCGAAACATCTGTTGAATGTATTATTTTTGCTATAACTTTGTTTTCACTTCACATTATTTATCATTCGTCATGAACTGTAATGGTTGGTATACATATATATATATATATATATATATATATATATATATATATATATATATATATATATATATATATGTATGTGTATATATATATATATAAGTATATATATATATATATATATATATATATATATATATATATATATATATATATATATATACAGATAAATGCATGTGCATGTGCATAAAGCAATTGACTCAAAAACATTAACGAGATGAATAGTTGTCAATGCATATGCAAAGCAATGAGTGCATAATACTTCAATCCACATCAGCATGATGCACAACCTGAATCATATATACCTGACACACATCACCTAACTTCAACATAGCACCCAGGTCCTGCACTGCAATAGGTATCCGCACAGAATAAAATTGCGTTGGTTTGTTGCCCCCATGAAGTTGGTTTGGTAGCGGGCTTGAAGGTTTCCCTTCACTATTGGTTTACACGCAATTTTACCGACTTTCTCTACGCTATCTTGCATATTGTATGGCAATATAGGGTACTTTGACGTATTCTAATTTAAAGACCTATTCTTTAGCTTCAGCAAAGGGTATCCTAAATTACCCAGTAATAACGTCCTGCCTAACAATATGCCATTTCCGGCAGGCTCACCATCAAGCGCGTCCAAAATAAAGGGATTGTTCCCGATATTGGTAGGCTCCCTCTACCGTCCATTTTACGTGTTCAAGTTGTCACCCTCGTTCAAGAGCGGAAGAAAGGACAGTCCGGGGGGGGGGGGGGGGCTAAGTGCGCCATAGCTTCTTCTCCCCAGTGGCAGGAGAGTTTCTGAAAGGTAACCACAGAAGACCGCCTGAAATGGTAAGGCTACCACTGATGATGGCCTCAGCTGAGATACCCCTCGCGCAAATGACGTCGCAGGAGCCGACGGGGACGGCTTCGGGAGCGGACACAGCAAAGGCACCACTCGCGATCTGATCTGGTCACTATGTGCATGACCTGCCAGCGGTCCGCGAACTGGCCCGTGCACGCCTGACCCGCTGTCTGCACGATGGTTGCTGACAGCCGGCGGCTGTGGAAGGCTGACGTCTTCCTATTTATTTATGTATTTATTTATTTCACGATGTATGCCCTCCACGTACAGTGGCTATTATGGACAGTCCTCTACGATTTGTTTTGGAAATCACGTTTTAAAATCATATTTAGGTACTCCAACATCCGTAGGTTTTAAGTAATCCAATATCAGTGCGCTTAAGTGATTCAACATCGATAGGTATTAGGTCGTCCAACATCAGTAGGCTGGGTTAGGTTACATTAGTTTTTATTGATAATTGTATGTTATTTTTAATTATATACCATCACATCCAAAACCCTTTCCCCACACTTCCCATATGGTGCTGAGGTGGGACAGCATGTATTCGTAGTCAAATTATTTTCTTGGACTGATTTCTTAGATAGAAGTACTTGAACTTGAAGTGCTTATATCTTGGGAATTTTTCATTTTCCAAATGAATGAGTGTCAAATTCGTTGAAACCACATCAGAAAACAGCAGAAAAACAACATTTTGATAAAAATGTTTCCCATTTTTACACAAATCCTGCAATTGTCGATGGAAAGAATCAACCTCAATATAGGTATCACTCACTTGTTATCTCATGATAACCTCTCATTTATATATAAGTTTGAGACATTACTTAAATTACACAGGTCAGGAGTTCCAGTTTGGATCACAAACAAGGTTTTGATAGAGATGTTTGAATGCATGCTTATTAACATGACTAAGGTAGTGTAACCACTGATTTGCATTGCATATGCTTAATCTTGGTTGAAAAGCAAAATAATACCAAAACCAAAAAGGAGGGCTTTCAATTGGCTCACATACAATAACTAGTTATTTAAAGCTTTAGAAATTGCAAGGTAACCCAACATAAAATTAGCTAGCCTAATCTAGTTTCTCAGAGAAAAGTATCAAAATCTTGAAATAAAAGGACATAACCTAACCAGGCCTATCCATCTTTTTCTTTGGTGCAGGAAAAACATTGCCAATATGCAAACAAAGCAGGCAAAACACAACAAAACAATCTTGCAAATGATGTAAACAGCAATAATGCAGAAAAGTTTCAGGATTACCCTGGGTTTTGGCTGGTGTGACTATTATGGTGAGAATAGCTGATGGTAGCAGACATTTGCTTCTCTGCAAAGAGGCAAGGTTAAACCGTTCTTGCTTCAGGTTTCTTCTCCTATCAATTTCTTTTAAATGCTTGGAGCGTACTCTTGGTTCCCCTGCATTTGACAACTTAGACACATGTTTTATTGTGTGCCAAGATAATTTGCTTAGGCAGAATCCTGATGAAAATGGTGTAACCAGATTTCGTCTTTATTAAAGTTGCCTGCCCAGTTCCACTTCTATCCTCTGGTATTGCACAGTAAGGCATGACACCTGAAACAGAGATGTGTTCCATTCCAACATTATATCTATATGCTGAATTCATACTACAGGAAATCATACTGAAACTTATTGAAAGTTTCAGGAAGGCATTCCTAGATAACAATGGTATTGTACATAAAAGTTCAATTATGCATGTATCATTGATAATCCATGCAGGATTCATCAAGGAAGAATGCATCATGCCATGGGACTAGATAAAAGTGACCATTGCGTATGATTTGAGAAAAGTCTTCTGCAACCAAATTGGTACCATATTAAAAAACCTTCGGATGACGTCAGGCGAGCTTGAAAGAAAACTTCGATCTACCTTCTAGTAAAGGTACCTTGGGTTTGTTATTTGTCACACGCGCGTCTGATATGATATCAGATGCGCGTGTGACAAATAACAAACGAACGCAATTTTACTCAGTGCAGATGCCCATTGCAGTGCAGGACCGTTTCGGTTCCATATTCTTTTCACAATTACAACCCATTTCTGTGTTGTGCTCCTGGCACTAGGATTTACTCATGCATGATACTGATTGTGAATACCAAGCTTAACATTAATAATTATTTGCAGTTATTGTCATTGGTATTTGGTAAATAACTTCAGCACCCCTCATTCTTTACTCACTGGCAGATGACACATTGGCAATTGTATTGCTAAGCATGAATAATTACGCTGTGTATTTACTCCCTACTTTGTGTCATGACATAATATTCACACAGATACATGCTTTATATCATTTGTTCATAACTTGCATTTGAGTTACAGGACTCAAATGACTCATTGTGATTTGAATGATTGACTCATGATTCAACTCATTTATTTTTAGAAAGATGTGATTCAACTCACGACTCAGGATATATTTTGGGGAAAAGAATCGATTCAACTCGTGACTCATCCAAAAACGATTGATTCATGAGTCGATTCTCGATTCAACTCGAGTCGAGCACAAGTCTGGTGTTGAGTTGACATCAAAAGTAACGATAAAGGTTATACTTTATTGCTCAACGTTAGGTCGTATATTTTATTTACACACAATGTCTAAAACCCAGGAGCATCTAAGAGCCATTCTTCGTTATATTACACAAGTCTGGTCCCACTTTTCAAAAACGTTTTCCACGGACTTTCGCCCCAGGCTATTGTGCTATGATGAAATGCACCCAGGGTATTCCATTATTGTGTATTTTGGTCGGTAATCTTCGAAGAGTAGCAGATGAATTTATATCACCTCAAAGTCCGTTCCAATACGGTGGTTTGCTATTTACCCGGGAGTAGTACGTGCTGTCAGCGCGTCGTTTTTCTGTTTGTAGTTGAGCTAGAGTGATGAAACAAAACTGTCCCATTGTTCATCGTCTGCTCTGTTGTCTGATAAATAGTTATAACCCTATCAGCGCTGGGGGAGCTGCTTCAACTATTACATAATTATATTAGAAAATATACTGCCTCTACTGAACTAAGTAAATGAGGCCAATGTAACTTTCGGACTGTTTATTTGTATCAATTTGGAATAACTTGGCAAGCAAATTTGAAAATCGACCGCGATAACTTTGCCATCTGGTGGCAAAAAATCGAAGTAGTGTTCGGTCACTTATGCATGATTCACAGAGAAAATTCCGAATATTCAAAATTCATTCGATGGTTTGGAAGCTGCATATGGGGACGGGCCGAAGCAGCCCCCTCCCCCCCAGTTTCTGAGATGACCAAAGAGGCCCCAGTGCATGTAGGTTCAAGAAATTTGCTCCTGTACAGTTGACTACAAAAGTATCGCAATCGCTCTTAACGTGCCGTAAAAGTCGGCTCCTTCAGTTGTATTGTATGTTGCAAAAATGTCAACACAACCACACAACTCGGCACGGGGCTTTTCATCCGTCCCAGGAGTCAGGACACCACAGCACATGGTGTCGACAAGCGGTTGCAAATTCATATACCTTTTTTCTACACAGACGCGCAACACGGCGTGACGTTCTCGATCACTCAATACTGCACTCAGTGCAGCATGGTTTCCACAAACGGTTATAAGTTTATGTAGCTTTATTTGATGTGACCAAACGTTTTCCTGTGCCATTCCACGACCTGAGCCAAGGCGGCGATGTATCTGGTGGGATGAAGTTTCACAGACCACGTGCAATGCACGAGGCGAGGTTCATGTCAGACGCCTTGTACCCCCTGAAGATGGTGATGCTGTCAAAATAGCTCGAGACGGACCAAGAGACCAAAAAGAAGGTTCAAACAATGGCAACATTTATCGCCTTGTTCCATGGACCGCACTTCCTGAGATCTTCGCTGGCGACATCTGCACTGGCTGACGATCTGGTCTACTACCACGACATGAGACAACTTAAGGACATCGTCGAGTTCAAGCACGTCGCAGACGGCGTCACCAAGTCCATCAAGCGTCACACCACGTACTTGGACTCAGCGGCTGTTGTGTTTGCTTTGTTCAATGAAGATCTCCCATTAGCTGAACGGCAGGAAATGGTACGACCCTAGCAAGCATTCCGAGGTCAACCGCCATACCGTTTAGCAAGCCAAAAGAGGCGAAAATCGGTCCGAGTAGTGATCTCAGGCCACTACTAGGCAGCAGATCCTGGCTGCTCTTCGACCAGCTCCATGACAACGCCGAATGGCTGTGGAAGCCGGCAAACCAATGGAACAGCGACGCTGGCTACAGGAGAGTCTCAGAGTGCGTGCGACAGCTGGCAGTGGTGAATAACGGCGCCGAACGAAGGATCAAGCTGCTGCAGGACCTGATGGACCGGACCCAGGATTGTGGTCTCATTCATTTGGCGATATTTGGTTTTTGACAAAATGGTGGGCCATTTTTCCATTACTTTCGGTGTTGGCAAGTAGTATCCAACTTAACTAATCTCAGTAATTGCATAGCTAAATTACTACTGGTTGTCAATACTTTTGCATCACCAATGTCTACGTATTTTGTCCTAATGCGGTAAAGCCAGCATCACATAAAAGGTATGTGACCCTTTATTGCTAGCGAAGGTGAAGCCCTAACGGCTCTATTCCCGTGTATCAGTTCGCAAGCATAGTTTTGTGTCCTACAGCCCATTGCGTGCTTTTTTCACCCAAAGTTGGGTGCATTCCATTAATTTGTTTTTGTCAACTTTTACCCTCATCGAATCCTGCATGAAGTGTGCTTAATCGTTACTGGAACGAGGAGGTTTGGGCAACTTTTCTGCTGGCCGGTAATTTTCAACAACCTTTCACCGTGTGATACAGTATTTCATGTTCAATTTTCGTTCAATCAGAACCGCATCTGCTATTTCCACTTTGATATTTGCCAACTTCATCACACTGTTTGTCCTGAAGTACTCCTTGTCTGTGTTTGAAGAGAGAGGTTTGCGACGACATTCCCGGGGGCCGGCATCTAACGATATATTTCGCCCGGCAGCCGGCTTAAGCCGACCCACCCACGCAGCTCGGTGGCATCGCAGGTGATTAGTGTTCTGGGAACATCGCATCAGTGCCGCTGGGGTGCAGTATAGTTCTTTACTTTTACTTCTAGTAATGCAGCTCGGTGAATGCTTCGCATCCAAAATCACTTTAGCTCTGCACACATGCTCGAAGACGCATGATTGCATAGACAGCATCACTCGAGGAAATCCGCCTATCACTGATGTGCACGTAGATTTGATTGCGTCACGCTCCTCACACTTACTGTCGCTCATCAAGTGCTCTTTTGACCCTTATTACCACTTATCCTGTCCTTTTAGCACTTACCCTCGCTCATTCAGTGCTATTTTGACACTTACTCTCGCTCATCCAGTGCCCTCAAGTGCGCCTTTTGTCACTTACTGTCGCTCATTCAGTGTCCTTTGGACACTTACTTTCGCTTATTCAGTGCCATTTTGACACTTACTCTCCCTCATTCAGTGCCCTCACAGTCCACTTTTGACACTCTCGCTCATTCAGTGCCCTTTTGACACTTACTTTCCCTCATACATGCCCTTTGACACATATTTTCCCCATCCAGTGCTCTTTTGACGCTTACTTCCCCTCATCCAGTGTCCTTTTAACACTTACTCTCCCTCATCCAGTGCCATTTTGACACTTACTCTCCCTCATCCGGTACCCTCACAGACCACTTTTGACACTCTCGCTCATTCAGTGCCCTTTTGACACTTACTTTCCCTCATACATGCCTTTTGACACCTACTCTCCCCATCCAGCGCCCTTTCGACACTTACTCTCCCTCATTCAGTGCCCTTTTGACACTTACTCTCCCTTATCCAGTGCCCTTTTAATACTTACTCTCACTCATCCAGTGCCCTTGCAGGCGCCCTATGCTGATTGTGCCAGCTGATGATCAGCATATATCCTCATCAAACCGAGTGTATTTACCCGTGAACCACTTCACGCTTCTCCCATCATCCCACGTTCTCCCACCATTTCCATTCTTCACCCCTCCCACTTCACACATGACTTGTGAAACAATATCTCTCACCTCACACCTGGCTCATGGAAAACCGTCTCGTACTTGCCACCTGGCCCGTGGCTACACTTCACATCTGAACCGCGAAACACCGTCTAACACTTCACATCTGGCTCGTAAAACATCGCTTCACACTTCATATTTGGCTCCTTAAGCACCAATTCACACTTCACATCTGAATCACGAAACACCTTCTAACACTTCACATCTGGCTTGTAAAACATCATCTCACACTTCACATTTGGCTCCCCAAACACCATTTCACACTTCACATCTAAGCCACGAAACACCGTCTCACCTTCACATCTGGCTTGTAAAACATCATCCCACGCTTTAGATGTTGCCCGTCAAGCACCAAACGCGGTTGGTTCCTGTGGGACGTCGGTCAGTCAGTTGGTTAGCTGCCTGTCCACGCAGCCGTCCTGGGTCGGTCAGCTCGGCGGCAGCTTCATCCACTTCGCGATGTAAAAGTAGCAAGTGAGGCAAATGACCTGTGAACGGTGCTCCAATAGACAGAACTTACCAGAGCGTGGCCGTGTGGAACCGCCACCCGACAACACCTCCCCGAAACCGCTACCCGACGACACCTCCCCAAAACCGCTACCCGACGACACCTCCCCAAAACCGCTACCAGACGACACCTCCAAAAACCGCTACCCGACGACACCTCCCCAAAACCGCTACCCGACGACACCTCCCCAAAACCGCTACCCGACGACACCTCCCCAAAACCGCTACCCGACGACACCTCCCCAAAACCCCTACCCGACGACACCTGCCAAAACCGGTACCCGACGACACCTCCCCAAAACCGCTACCCGACGACACCTCCCCAAAACCGCTACCCGACGACACCTCCCCAAAACCGCTACCCGACGACACCTGCTAAAACCGGTACCCGACGACACCTCCCCAAAACCGGTACCCGACGACACCTCCCCAAAACCGCTACCCGACGACACCTCCCCAAAACCGCTACCCGACGACACCTCCCCAAAACCCCTACCCGACGACACCTGCTAAAACCGGTACCCGACGACACCTCCCCAAAACCGCTACCCGACGACACCTCCCCAAAACCGCTACCCGACGACACCTCCCCAAAACCCCTACCCGACGACACCTGCCAAAACATAGAAGGTGGAGCAGGCGGATGGCGAGAAACGGAGAGAGTGAGAAAATGCTCGGTATCTCGGTATATCGGTGTCTGCCGGCTCGGTCTCCGCATTAAAATTTAGTAGCAGTCCTAGGTAAAATCCTCCTTTAGCGGTGATCCGGGCAAAGGGTCAATAATTGGAAGTATGGAGAACTCTAATGGCAGCACAAAATGATAATTGTTTGGCAGCGCATCCCATTAAGAGCGAGATCTTTGGGTGGGCCTCGGTCACCTCTGACCATCCCCAACGGGAGGCATTCATAAGTTACCCCGCTCACAAGCACCCCGTTGCATAAGTGCTAGAAATATGCTATATTTGGCTTCATCAGTGCTAAATGCTGCCAGATAACTTCTAAAATACATGAGACAGGGCGAGCTTACAAGTACCCTAGCTCGTAAGTTCCCGGGCTCATAAGTGCTAAAAATAGTTCTTAATTATACCCCTAGATGACAGCATAAACGTCTAACGGCACCAGAGCTTACCTGCGTACCGACAGATGGCAAGAGCTTGTGGTGGCTGCATTGCTCCAAAATTGCAAGTCAAATTATAATATTTTGATGGCGTCACGAGGTTCAAGAATAGAGGAATGAAGGGATTTTGTGCGAAATATGAGGTAATAGAAGTCAAATAACTCAATAGATTCATGACGTCACCAGAGCTTAGGAATGGAGGAATGGAGGAAACTGGTGGGGTAGGGTTGGGTTAGGTAAGGTTATGTTAGGCCGGGTTAGGTTCAGATCACTCAATTCCTCAATTCTTGAACCTTCATGACGTCATCAAGGTATTGTGTCATGCGACATATTTTATTTCCGTGACGTCATCAAACATTGCTTTTGGCAGCCTTTTTGGAACAATGTAGCCACCACATATTCCTGCCATCTGTCGCCACACAGGTGAGGCTTTGGCGTCGTGGGGCGTTCACAATGTCATCTAGCGATATAACTCATAACTATTTTGAGCACTTATGAGCCGAGGAACTTGTAATCTGGGACACCTGTGAGTCCACCCTGCTCCCGGAAATTTAAAAAGTTATCTGGCAGTTTTTGCATTTTTGAGTTGGAGACCCTGTGAGCTGGATTACTCGTGATTTGGATCCCTCAATCGTGTCATCGAACCAATAAACAGTGATGGTAAGTGCACCGTCAGGATTGGAAGTGGATGGGGAGTCACGCCATCTGCTTGCTTTGGATAACAGCTAAAAGTAGTGACAGGTGGGAGTTACGCCAGCTGCTCGCGTTGGGCAATAGCTAAAAGTAGTGCAAATGTGGGCAGCATTCGTCCCACAGCCCCAAGGGAAGCGGGTCGCCCATGGGCCATCAGTGGAGGAGACGAAGTGCCTATAGAAGCAAAGGTGAGAAGAAACCCACCCACAGGTTCTTTTAACATATTAGTTTTGGGCGCAATATAGCCAGAGCAGATAACGCGCCCAAACATCCCACTTATACGCGCATAAGCCCATCCACAGGGCAGCCGATGAGCAGGACTGAACCTGTGCCATCGCTTGCACACCTTCCGAATCCAGTTCACAGTGCATCGTTCGACGACGAAGAACACCTCATAGTCACTCGATCTCTTTCGCTTACAATTAGTAAAAACAGATGTTTAGAATGGTCAAAGTTTGTTTTCGCTAAGCTGACCAATGTTCTCTCATTTGATCTTGAACTCCATGAAACTGGGTCTACCCGAATCTCCGAGGCTCTCGATCGCATTTTGGGACTCAGTTCCGAAGATATTCAATGAAGCATGTAAGCTTCAAGTCAGCCCAGGCTACCTACGCATTACACACCACGTGTGGCTTCTCCGTCATAGATCCGCTCTACAAAATGGGCTGCGTACTCTCGCCTCCTGGTGTGAGATTACAGCTCGCGTCACGATCGTATTGCACCGTTTCCGGGGCGGGCCGATTGGTAATGCTGTGGCTCGTGTGCTGGTGTTGCTGTGCGGTGTACCGCTCGTGTGCTGGTATTGCTGTGCAGTGTACAGCTCGTGTGCTGGTGTTGCTGTGCGGTGTACCGCTCGTGTGCTGGTGTTGCTGTGCAGTGTACCGCTCGTGTGCTGGTGTTGCTGTGCAGTGTACAGCTCGTGTGCTGGTGTTGCTGTGCAGTGTACCGCTCGTGTGCTGGTGTTGCTGTGCGGTGTACCGCTCGTGTGCTGGTGTTGCTGTGCAGTGTACCGCTCGTGTGCTGGTGTTGCTGTGCGGTGTACCGCTCGTGTGCTGGTGTTGCTGTGCAGTGCACCGCTCGTGTGCTGGTGTTGCTGTGCGGTGTACCGCTCGTGTGCTGGTGTTGCTGTGCAGTGTACCGCTCGTGTGCTGGTGTTGCTGTGCAGTGTACCGCTCGTGTGCTGGTGTTGCTGTGCAGTGTACCACTCGTGTGCTGGCGTTGCTGTGCGGTGTACCGCTCGTGTGCTGGTGTTGCTGTGCGGTGTACCGCTCGTGTGCTGGTGTTGCTGTGCAGTGTACCGCTCGTGTGCTGGTGTTGCTGTGCGGTGTACCGCTCGTGTGCTGGTGTTGCTGTGCGGTGTACCACTCGTGTGCTGGTGCTGCTGTGCAGTGTACCGCGCAATTGTGCCCGCCTCGCCCCAGGGTGGCCGAGACTCACCCAGCAACAGTTGGCCTGGCGCACCTGGCCGCTTCCCGGTACCGGCCGGCGGTGGCAGCCGGCAGCCGGCATGTGCGGCACTGCCGCGACTGCCTGGCGTCGGCGACGACGCGTCACGCTGTCGGCCGTGTAGAACCGGCAGACTCACCGGCCACCGAGGTCCGACTCACAGACAGGTCAGACACTCCGACAGGTAAGACTTTCGGACAGGTCAGACTCACATACAGGTCAGACACTCCGACAGGTCAGACCTACAGACAGGTCAGACTCACAAACAGGTCAGACCCACAGACAGGTCGGGACCTCCGACAGGTCAAGCCCTCCGACAGGTCAGATCTATTCAGATCTTTCGACAGATCAGACACACCAGCAAGTCAGCCCCCCCCCCCCCTCCCCCGCTCGACATGTCGAACCCTTGGGCAGGTCAAATCCACCAACATGTCAAACATTCTGACGACTCAGGTCCTCCGACAGGTCAGTTTTACCGACAGGTCAGACCCTCCGACAGATCAGACCGACACTCCCGAACCAGGTCGAAAGCCACTGCACAGCCTACCGATCCACAGACAAGGTCAGACCCGCAGACCACGTTTCTCCCTTTCATCCAAGATCAGATCGACCAGCCCACGGACTCATCAACCACATCAGAATCCCCACCCCCACCGCTCCAACCAGTTCAGCATGGCCGCTACGCCAGACCCGCATACCCGGCGACCGCATAGTGAGAAGCCCCGAGGGGGAGAATGAGTCAGCCTTTCCGCATTGCTCTGCATTGGCTCAGGTGCTGAATAGCTATCTTTGTGCAGCGCATTCCTGCGTAATCACTTGTGTATGCAGATCCAGCCCAAAACGCCGCGGGGAAAACGGCTGTATCATGGTCGTCCGTTGCCGTTGACGTGGTATGCATTTCCGGCGCAATGGGCTTGTCTGCCTTTGGCATTCTCATTTCAGCGCGTGTCTGTTGTTAGCGCTTGGCTACAGAAGCACGGTTTGAATCATCATTACATTGCTAGCAATCGCTAAGGATCCGCACAAAGTCACACAGACATCGGTAAGGAACCGCACAGAGTCACACAGATATCGATAAGAAACCGCACAGAGTCACACAGATATCGATAAGGAACCACATAGAGCCACGCATACATCGAAATGAGATGTAAAAGGCAGATATCTTACCCGTGGTTAATTCCACTATCCCCGGTTGGTGGAAGATGCACTGATAATCCCGTGTAATTATTCCACCATGTATGCCACACTGTCGTGTCCACCCTGAACTCCAGCGCGGGAGATTCCTACACGTCCTAGTACGTGTGTTAATTTTACCCCTTCTAACTTTTGCCCTTGGCTGAATGGAGATTGTGGTAAGTGGCATGACTTACCTCCATGCTGCCACCAACCCCAAAAAAGTACTCCAGAACATTTTTGTTTCCTTCTTTTTGTTGAGACTCTAGGTCAAAACAAAAAGATCAATGGCAGGGTGCTGCTAGATATCCAGTGTTCGCCAAATGTCACTATATCATCATATGTAGTTTTATGTCATTCTGTTCAGATCAACCTTTAGTTTTTGGACGATTCTAGGGCTTCTCGGGATTCTAAAAATAGATGTTGGAAAAGGTTTGTACTTCGGCTTGTCTCGTCAAGCCTTCAACCAACTATGATGGGTATGACGAACGATAGTGAATGCATGATTCGTTGTATCCAGTGTACAATCTTGTACTTGCACGAGTTGTATGACGAGAATTTGCACGAGTTGCAGTTTTAAGACCAAGGTTATGAAGCAAATTTGATGTGGTGCTTCAAATCAATATACGCAAACTGAAGACTTAGGGTGGTTTGCCTATTTAGCCAGTATTCGATATATCTCCAAACATGGTAGAACATGAACTTCTAACTGGCAGTACCATTTACTGCAAAATATGTTCAGTATCGCCAGGAAAGTAGCTGGTGACACTAGGCTCATTATGTATTTCCATCGTTTGCGTAATATGGGCATTGTCCGAGTTCGATATGTGCCAGTGTGTTTGCAACGAAAGTGTATTTGTATTTCATCCCGATGTCAGAAATTGTAGGTTTGTTGCTTGTCCTTTAAATACTCCAAGCCAATTCATTAATCAATTATATTTCACCTTTTCACCTTGCATAATACTCACTTATCTTGACCCTGATTTGCACCTCCTTGAAACGAAGCATAATGTTCGATACCGTGTTCAACAAGGTTACCCATGGACGTTCGATGTCTTCAAATCGAGTCTACAATTCTTCATATAATACACCCCAGTTTCGGTTAACCTTCGCCTCCTAACTGAAACCCATGGCTAATAATGGGGCAATGACAACGGGAATAACACTGAAAGTGTTCTTGACATATTAATGGGTTTGAAGCAAATTGTGAGAGCTCACCTGATTCTCCCAGACATCATTATTTAAAACAATGACAAGCTTTGCGTCAAACCTTGACCTCATGCTTTACTCAAGAGTTGATTTTATATGCCCTAGGTTGCAAGATACCTGCCTATCCATTAGTGCTTGGAGCATTCATGTCATGCCATGGAGGGAAGTACTTCCTCGCAATAAATTGCGTTATGTCAGACACCTTGATCATTAAAATGTTAACTAATGCTATAATTTTTGACGATTCTCGGACTTCTCTCGATTCTAAAGATAGATGATGAAGAGGGTTCGAACTTCGGCTTGTCTCGTTAAGCCTTCGACGAACCATGGTGAGCCATGGTACATCGAACGATAGTGAATACGGCATGTGAGAGCTGTTACGCAGGTTGCTCTGTGACCACGTCAAATCCCCATTTCACGTGAAGTACCGCCGAAATGAAGATGCGTCCGACGGCCGTTCGGCAGGTGAAGCTGAGTCAGTGCGGGTGACAGACGGCAGGCATGCCACCAGCCGCTGCGTTGTATGATACAGAGGAGCCTGCAGAGTCACCTCAGCTGACGTCTCGATGAATTGCATGCTGTTGGCTGCCGGATAGCACTCTACCTTGACCTCATGCACATTTCCATAGGCGGGCAGGCAGGGTCTTCGCCGCATCATTCTTCACTCGGCGGATCATACGGTAGCCGTGCACAGACAAGTCAGCTGGCAAGCATTGTCAGTGCTCGTTCTCCTGACATGCACACAGGCTGGCTCACTTTAAAGCTTCTGAGAACCCGGCGAATATTGCTCGGCCGATTCGGTGATTCCCCGACCTGTTGCAGCACAAAAGCCACTTCCTTCATGCCCTGAGCACGAGCACTTTGCCTGACAGCCTCCACGAGCTGCAGAGAACTGTGTTGTTGAGCGACTCTTGAGGTTGTCCGACGCTAAGAACGTGCATTGAATTGATCGTATATTTTAGCCGGTCGTTCTCGCGCTCTCTCCACGGCTTCGTCATCACGGCCGGTCTCGGCTTCGTCATCACTCGCAACGTAATCACCACGCTTCAGGGACACGGAGAACACCTCGTCTCCCAAAAGATAAGTCGCACACTGACTTCTGAATTTGTCCTGGATTCGCTGACACTTAACCCTCTTTCCTTTTGAGCTCTTGGCGATCAAGTCGGTCGCCTTTTTCGTGTCCACAATCGACTACTTACTCTGGAGACTCACACTCACCCCTGAGATATTTTCTCATTAACCAGCTGCAAACTATAATTATACACATGACCATAATAGTTGTCACGCCCAAACGCTTTTGCACTGGTTAACAAGCCCACTAATTCATCTCTGCTGACGCTCACCTCCATGTTCACTGTACGTAAAATCCAATCGCACTGACCCGACCTTTACAGGCACGGACAGCTCCCCTGCCATGGGAAACGATCAGTATGTGACCTATCTGGACCCAGTCGCCTCGTCTGTCACGGGATATTTTTTTTGCATAGCAGCCGCTGGATCAGGTTACCTACCCGTTCAAGTCAGCCGGCGCGTCGCGGCGTCCGGCTTGGGCTTTTCCGTGCCGCCCGTGCTGGACACCGCACCGCACCGCGACCTGCCGGGTTACAATTGATCACTATCAGTGTTGCGGCTACAGCCGCAACACCGCAAGTTTCAGCTGCACCTATAGGTGCAGCTGAAACTTGCGGTACATGTAGTTAAAGGATCGCTGATTTCATTGGTACTGGTCTCTGGTAGTGCGCTGTTGTGCGTTTTTTTTTAAAACCTTATTGAAACTTGGAGGTACTAAAAAGTTGGACAATTATTGTAATGGCTTATTGTTTGATAAAACATAGGCGTAAGAACGTCTGAAAAAGTGGGGAGCTAGGGTCAACAGCAGGGGCGCACCCAGGGATTTCGCAAAGTACCATGGCTGAGCACTTTTGGATAGAGAACCCGATAATTTTAATAGTGAACACAACATTTACCGCTAAGGGGGATGGGGCAGGCCCCCTGGACGCGCCAATGGCTAACAGCAACATGTGGTACTGAAAAAGAACTAGTTAGTTAGTTATTAGGGTTTTAGGGCGCTTCAACTGCATTGGTTATACAGCGCCCATACTGAAAAAGAACTATCATCGTAGTAATGTACTTTCAAATTCACACTTCACTCTGAACTTCGAACTCTATTCACGACTGATGATTTTTTTGTAATCATAGGTTTATCTTCCTGGTGCAAGTGAAACCATTAGTACCTATTGCTGTTCAAACAAAATGTATTCACTTCCGCTATGTGTGTAGGAGGGAGGGGGTGCAAGCTTATTGCAGCCTCAATAATGAGTATGTGGTGTGCTCTAGTTTCCATGATATAGTACTGTACGTCTCTAAGATGTCCCCCCGTTGTAAATGTCACCGATGTTGGTGAGGAGAAAGAATAAGCAAGAACGTAGCTTACTTGCTGGCCCATGGCAAAAGAAGTCTCATGATTGATGTTGGAAAGGATGAGAAACAGACAAAAAAAAACGGGTGATCACTGGTTGAAAATTATTTGATCCGGTGTGTGGCAGACCAAGATTGGCAGGCTAACATAATTGTATGGTGTTCGTGTGTTTTTCTTAAACAAATGTGTATGGTTTTTAAGGCCCTGCCGCTTTTTGCCAGAGTCGGTACGCTTTGGAGGGCCAGGTGCATTTACGTCCTCCAGTTGTGCTCTTAGGATCCCCCTGTGTTTATTTGGGGTTCCTCGCTCACATTTGTGGGATCCCAGCACGATATTGGGGGCTCCGGTATAATTTATCGTGATCCCGTCGCGACTTTTCGGGCCCAGGCGCGTGGTTCCGGGGGGATCCGACGCCAGTTTTCTGGGCTCGACGCAATTTTTGTGGACTTCTGAATTATGTAAAGTGTCGAGCCACGGCCTGATTTTTGGGGCTCCCGGCGACAATTCTTTTTGTGTCCCGCGGCGATTTTTCGAGCTTCGGTACGTTTTTCGGTGCCGTATACGATTTGTTAAGGCATCTGGTGGTATGTTTGAGCTAAGGAGCGATTTTCCTGGCTCGGACATTTATTTTTCGGAATCTTCATTTTGAAGGGCTCCGGCTTGATCCTTGTCGGGTTTCGATGCGATTTTGGGGCCACGCTGTGCTTAGCTGGGACCACCGACGCCAATTTTTGGGAGCCCCAGGGAAATTTTGTATGCCCGACCAAGATTTATGAGACTATTAACAGGAATTTTGGGTCCAAAGCGCGATATTTTGGGGGCTTGGCGCTAGTTCGAGGAGCGTGTTGTACTTACCTGGGCCCTAGTGCGAATTTGGCGTTCCCCGGCACAAATGTTCGGGTACGGTGCAAGTTTTTTTGGTGCCCGTTGCATTTATTTATAACCCCTAATTCTGGGGGCCCCGACGCAAATTTATGGGGCCCCAGAACCATTTTTGGTGACCCCGACGCGATTCTTGGGTTCTTGGAAGTCCACCTCTTCAGGATGTGGGGGGGGGGGTCATGGTCATTGGTATGCCATTGGTATGCCAATGGTGCCATGGTGCCAAATATGCCAATGTGCCAGTATGCCAATGGTGCCAAATATGCCAATCGCTAATCTACGCCGGTGCCAGTACCTCCGCTTTGAAACTTTTGGACACCATACAAAATAAATTAATCCGTTTAGCACTCGGCGCAATGACCACGTCTCCCATTACTTCTTTACAAATCGAATCAGGAATTCCACCATTAGGTCTCCGAAGAATTGAACAAACACTCAGATATGCCGCAAAAATTCAATTTCGAGAACACCACCCCACACACGCATCTTTACAAATTCTCCCAAATCTACACCACGAATATTTAGGTCCCGCCGAAAAGCGAACCGGGCTTACCATAGCTTCACGCATTAAAACATTTTCTACACAACTTCAATACAACATTCCACATATTACAGCTCTTTCTTCACCAACTACACCACCGTGGCAGATGGCCGAGAGACATATTTTCTATCTCACCACCACTCCAAAATCACAGCTTTGTCCAGAATACGCCAAACAAAAATTCCACCAGTTTCGTTCTCGTTATCACCATGTTCCTTTTGTTTTCACAGACGGATCCAAAGACGCAAATTGCACAGGAAATGCCATTGTTTCCGGTACATACACACAACAACATCGCTTGCCAAACGGGACCTCCATTTTCGTCGCCGAATTACACGCCATTCTCACTGCCCTTCGCTATGTCCGCAACCGTTCAATTTGTCACCCCATGCGCCATGTCGTCATTTGTTCCGACTCAAAATCTGTTCTTCAACCTCTTTCTTCACTTTCATTTTCGCACCATTTCCATATTTCCATTTATGATACACTCGAAACACTTCATCTGATGGGCATGAAGGTCCGTTTCCTGTGGGTGCCCAGTCACTGTGGCATCCCAGGAAACGAGGAAGCAGATCATTTCGCCAAACAAGCATTACAATTACCACACATCACAGAAATCCCACCACATTTTGACGCCATCAAATCAACAATACGACAAAACATTCGACATTTTTGGACCAAACAATGGACTGAAACCACAAACCACACACAATTACGTCTCATCAAACCTGTCATCGATAACTGGACCACATCATACCAAAAACAGACAAGAAGAAAAAGTTATATCACGGCTCCGCATAGGTCACACTTTTCTCACTCATCGATATATTTACACTGCATCACCACGACCTTCATGCCCATCATGCAACACTCATCTTACCGTTTCACACATTCTCCTACGCTGTCAAAAATACCATGAACATCGAAAAACACTTACCAACTACTGCCGTACACATAACATCCCCTTTTCTCTGCCTACACTATTAGGAGATACACACCCTTTCCTCATCAATCTACTTTTCACTTTTCTCCGAAAAACCAACTTACTTCAAGAGCTATAAACTGACTATCATAACATAAATTTTCATCCATTCTATTCACGGCACGAAATGGCCTGAGCAGGCCGAAGTGCCCAACCCAACAAAACTGAGCCGGGCGTCTATGCACAGGCGCATGACAATGTTCGGTGCGTGACACGCATGTGCTGTCAGAGCACGAGCTCCTACACAAGAACCACGGCACGACTTTTTCGGCCCCAGCGTGATTTTCTGGGCCCAGGCGGGAACTTTTGAGCCCCCAGCGTGATTTTCTTCGGCCCAGACAGTCTTTTTGCGGCCCCCATCGTGATTTTCAAGGACCACGGCACGATATTTTCTGCTCCCAGCGTGGTTTTCAGGGGCCCCGGTCAAACTTGTTGTGCCCCAGCGCGTCTTGTTTGGTCCCAGCGCGATTGTTTGGAGGCCCAACGGTATTTTCAGGGACCCGATCCCACATTTTGGAGCCATCAGCGTCATTTTTAGGGTCCCGGGACGATTTCTGAGGCATTCAATGCGATTTTCAGGGGCCTTGGTGGGGTGTTGGGACGCCCCAGCCTCATTTTCAGGGATCCTTGCGCGACTTTTTGGCGGCTCCAAAGTGATTTTTATGGGCCCTGGTGCGATTGTTGAGGACGCCAGCATGATTTTTAGGGAGCCTGGCGCTATTTTTCCGAACCCAGGCGCGATTATTTGGGGCCCACAACCTCTCATGGGGAGGGGGACTGCTCCAATGCCCCCTCCCTTCGGTACGCCAATGCGCATGCCCCAATGATTGCGTAGCTTAACCATGACGTCCATGGAGTACATCGCACAAAATCGACTTTCCTATGCCCATTTAACTGCTTGCACCAGAAGTAGTGTTCAGAAATATTCACCCTGCAATTGGCCTAAATTCATCTCATTATCTTCAGGGTTCTTAAATCTCAGCCTGGACGAACACATCACTGGACGATGAAAAGCCTTGATAGTGGTCTCCGTTGTGATTCGGTGTTTTGTACTTTTAATAAACATGTCTTCATTGAATAGATTCTGGGATCATTGTCTTTGCTAAGCTGAGATAGTTACATATACCATGGCACCACCATCTTACCGAACTATTTCTGTTCAACGACATAATTTTAATTAAATGTTTAACGTGCTGTCAATGCCACTACACAGTTACCCAGCTGAAGATCCACTCGGGTCAGTTGCCATGCTCGTCATGTGCCTTCTCAGGTCACATGACAAGCATCGCTCGTTACTCGTCACGCCATCACTCTTCATATCACTCTTCGTGTGACCTTGTCAGGTCGCACCACAAGCGCCTAATCCTCTCGGGGATTCTGAGATTCTGACAGGCGTTCTCGCACTTGAAATTGATAAAATTAGTTGTGGACTTCATTATTTATCTATGCTACAATAATAAATGATGGAAATAAGTATTTTGCTATGTTTGATACCAGCATCGATAATATCCAGGCATCTCACTGAAAAGGTTGGGATATTTGTGTGCTGTGCCAAACTGTGAAACGCCATTGAAATGTGGAATTCTTACGTTCTATTTCATACTACAGTCACGCAATGTATGTATCGTGGCAGTAATTTTATGCTTCAATGATCAAAATACATTTAAAGGTTGAAGTGTATGGGAGCTAGAAGTAAGGCCATATATAATACATGGCTATGTAATATCAAGGCAAAGAACTTGCACTAGCAAATTGTACGTCTTACCTTGATTGTGTTACGTTACTGGCTTCAGCCTTTATAATTTTATACTGTAGGCAATATTAATGAAATCGATGTTAAATATGTTAACAGTAAAAGAACCACAGTGAAACTCTAGTTTGAATGTATTTTGGTACTAGCTGGCACATCATCTGCTTTATAGTCTTTTCATAACATAATATAAGGTGTGAATATCTATACATCTGTTGCATTACATCAACTCCTGAATTAGTTGCGTTGTTGTAAGGTCATGTCAAGGTGTGTATGACTTCAAAAATGAAGTGCTACCATGTGATATGTGCAACTTTTATTTAGTTATGGATTGCAGGAACTTTTTCACATATTCAAATGTGTGCATGCTGCCTTTTATTAAATTTAAATATCTTAAAAGTGTGAGGGCCAGCTACCATTGTTGCCTCCCACACACACACTTTGAAAAGTGGGAGGGCCATGGCCCCCCCTGCCCCCCTGTTCCTACGCCTATGTGATCAAAGATAGCATATTGTGAACAGTTATATGCCTTTTTGAATTGCTTAACGTAATGGGAATGTTCTCAGCTATCGTGTCATATCTCACTTGCCCAGGTTTTTAGAATGCGTCTTGCATTTATGAGAAGTAAAATTCCGATTTGTCAAATTTGTACACATTTGCATCCTTGTTTTCCACACCTATTGTGCTCATGTCCGCGGACTTGTTGCTATGTGAAATTTTGCGCACATTTGCATACAAACTGTGACCTGGTGTGTTTCAGGCATCTGCTGATGCAATGGCGTCACAAATATCGCGCCAAAGTAGTCGATAAATACATTTCTGGCCAGTATTTTCCTTGAGTTATCACACTGTGCATTGGTGTGACTACACTCGCAATTGACTCGGTGGTGATGAACAGACTGAAATGTGATCGGCCCGATGTCCCGATGTGAGTGACGCAATTTCGGTTCTGATTCGCACCGTTTTGCCACAAAATCGAAGGATTCACGGCTCACAAAAACCTGCAACCACTTTCAGTCCACTCATTTCGACTCCAGTGAATCCAGCACAAGTCTGTCTTAATGTTAGCTGTGCAACGTTATCGTCTCAACGTTAGATATGCGAGGTTGCACGGAATCTGGCAGGACGGCCACTCAGTGAATGTGACTCCCACAAACCGTAAATCACTTCCGCGCCCATGGAGTCATGCATTCTCCGTGGAATAGCCTGTCTATAAGCCGATAGGGCTTTCTTTCTGTCAACCAGTAACGCTTCATCTCGTGTCGAATCTAAACTGCAAGTTCACGCCGGTTGCCTCGCATTGCGGTGCACGTTCGCGCTCTCGAAACACGGCGACTACGCTCAGCCGGCGGTGTGATTTTATTCAGTTAGCTAACACGATCGGCACGCGCGACAGACGGCAGCGAGCGCCGACAGACAGAATGTGCCTACCCTACCAGGGCCGACGTGACGCGACGTGACGTGACGTGACGTGACCATGCCACGACCAGAGGGCACACACCGATCGGCGACAGACAAGTGCGGCGACTGGCGGCGGCGGCGACCGGGCTGGAGGCGACGGCGACTCAGTGGCCGGGAGTCGCCTGCGATGGCGACGGCGGCGACTCCTGCGGCGGCGACCGGGTCGGAGGCGACGGCGACTCAGTGGCCGGGAGTCGCCTGCGATGGCGACGGCGGCGACTCCTGCGGCGGCGACCGGGTCGGAGGCGACGGCGACTCAGTGGCCGGGAGTCGCCTCCGACGGCGGCGGCCAGATGGTGCGCTCGGCGCGCCGACGGCGCTACCGACGGCGACACCGGCGCACCTCTGAACACAAGTTGGGCTTGACTAGCAAAAATAGCCGCGTGACTAGCAGCGCGTCAGCACAGGGCCCGCGGCACGCGTCGGATGCTACATGGCGGCGACAATAGCCGGACCGCCGGTTTGACGATGAGGAGAAATGTGGAGATGAACGTGAGCCGTACTGGGCGGCCAGACCGCGGGGCACGATGGACCAGGGAAGACATAAACCAGACACAAATAACTATATAAACCAGGGAAGACATGAGGTGCCACAGTCACAAAGCACATTTATGCGGCCAGGTGGCAACACTGGCTGGACTGGGAGCACACAAGTATCTGATATCAACTCATGGGCACGTGGTCACCCACGCACGCACGAACGCAAGCACGCACGCACGCACGCACGCACGCACAAAATAGGTCGCACGTCCACTGAATGACCCAACGTCCGCCAACATCACGCAACACATCTGCATTCGCAACCAACTATTGCAACCAACCAAACAACCAACCAACCAACACACACTGCACTCGCAACCAACCAACACACACTGCTCTCGAGCACAGCAGATTGACAGGTCATGATGCTGGACAGCTGCACACACACGCACGCATGCACGCGCAGGCACAGGCACACTGACACACCCACACCAACATTCACACTCACGCTCACACCCACACACACACTTATACTCACACTAACACTTACACGCTCACACGCATACACTCACGCCCACGCTCTCGCTCACACTCACGCTCTCGCTCACACCCACACTCACACGGTCACGCTCACGCGCATGCTCGTACACACCGATACTGGACGTGAGTACACATGCTAACGTGAATCGACCGTCACACGCATCTAAGCGGCGCGAACGCACGGTACTTTGTAATGCCCCAGTTCCCGGAATGTCGCCGTTTTCACGCGGAAAAGGTCGACAAGTTAGTGAGAGACAAGCGAGTGGTGTGCTGGGATGGGAGGAGTGGGTGCGTCGATCGGACAGAACACAGGGGACACTACACCGCGCACCGGCCGGCCGGCCGCCGCCGAAATCGCCACGCCCTTCAGCGCCACGCCCCGCCCATCGAGGGGCGGTGCGCAGCCGAACGTCACCAGCACACGATTGGCAACAATCTGGTGAACAGAAGCGGTCGGCAGGATGCACAGCTGCCAGTTGCCCTGACGTCACGTGAACACTCAGTCGGCGTCGAACGGTCCTGTCTAGATCGAGACACAGATCCGGCACACCGGACCCGACCATCGCGCTGATTGAATGTAGCAAAATACCGATTTCTGTAACGGTGTCAGGTACGCGGGGCGATTTGCCGTACCCACTAGGGGCTAACAACCACTCGTTGTGCACGCGCGGCGCTGGCGGCACCAGCCACACCAGCCGCACCAACGGCACCAGCCGCTGCTGCAGACACACTCGCTCAATATCAGGCACTCAATACCCGTCCATGCCAGGACTGAAGTCCGCCGGCAGACCACTATCTCGGGACGGCCCCTCGTGGGGCGTGGCCGACATCACATGGCGACCCCAGCGGTGCGGAGTTCGCTCTGTCTGTCGCACGACACACCTGCAAGTGCGAACACTCGCAACACCAACGACACGACGCACACACAATGAACACGTGGGTGGACTGGTGGCCAGCCGGCGCAGCACTAGTTTCGGGAGCGACCGCTGCGCGGCGCCCGTGTCGGCGGACGGTGCTGTCCGGCGTTTGTACTGGCACTGGCCGGAGGCGGTGAAGGTGGCTCCGCCTCTGCCGCGGCAGCTCAGTGTGCTGGTGACCGCCCTAGAATTGAACGGCCCAGGTGGGGCGTTAGATGGTGCACAGCGATGCGACGCGATAACGGAGCTGCTGCAATAGCAACTGGACAGTGCAGAACATTACACAAACAAAAATCAAAATTCTTGCTGACGTGACTTTATGGACTAGGGTCCTATTGCTAAGCAGAGCTTGTTGCGTGAATCCTGGCCCCACCACCCGATCCGTGAATTCCAGTTCAACGACAGAATTTTGACCGAGAGTGTAACCTGACGGCAATGCACCGACACGGTCTCCCCGGTAGCTCGTCCATAGTCTTATCGGGCCAGTCACCAACTGACACTCCCAGCCGGAGGCTAAATGCGAGCGCGTGAAGCGGCTTGAACACTGTCTTGTCAGGACGGGGGAGACCAATACAGGCCAGCGTTCTAACCTATTGAGGTACCGGGGCGACATGTATGGTATGGATTAGATGCTCACGGTGAGAGTAGCGGCCTGAACATAAGGCCTTTTTCGAAGAAACCCCGGTCTTTTTTGCTTAAACATCGTAGCATGGACTACAGTAACGTTGCCGTAAGTAACATATGAGGAAAGCGTGTGTCAAGTAAACTATTACGTCATTGTGAGAGTCGGTGAGTGATAATATACATTACATGTTTTAATACCGTCATTTTTCCACAAAATGTATGCGTATCCAATAACCGTGGTAATGCAAAAAAACTAACGATTTAGTACTTGAAGTAAGGAAATGACATATGCAGCCGAAAAAGACAGAAGCCGAATATTTCCACTTATACGGTTCAGCACTCGAAACATTGATGCCTTCCCAAGATTGTGTGAACCTCGTAATTACAAAGCTAGCCAGTCACTGATCCAAGGGGCCTCGTTTGCAATGATCCCCGCACACCAGGAATTGCAAATTGCTTCCAGCGAAGGGACAGCATATATTGTGTTCCCCTCCCCAATGCTCTTATGAAACCATTTCATAGGCATGCTATACGTATATTAGCTTTTTCCAAGATAATTCCGGAACGACGATGGACTTTGGCTCGAAACATATACTTGAAAATAAAATTATTTCATTTTACAAGGTTATGAGAAGAAAAATCAGTGAAGTGCATCACAAACGTTCGGAAATATATGTCTCCGTGGTAGGAACATTCGTTGCAAAATGACGGGAAAACAGGCGAGATCGAACAAAAATGAGATAGCTTGCCAACCAAACAATTGGGCATAATTAGAATATACATACTGGCAGGAAAAACTTTACTTATGGTTAGACACGCGATGAGATGTATGGATAGTTTTGTTTCGAGGTTGTACTCGACTATGGTCGACTCTGGGTGACGCATGGCGCTTCTCGCCAGTTAGTTTTCGACTAATTATCTACTTGTGCTTGTGAGGACCGTTTTCCAAGGCTATCGTGACATTAATATATTCATATTGTCAACCAAAATGTCGGTTTAAAACATGCAAAATCCCCCTCCCCACAAACACACCAACTGCGTGGTGTTGTGAATTACTTTCCATTGCTGGTACTTACACCCACGAGCCCAATTCGCGAACTGACAAATCTGTTTTATGCACTCACAAAGATGCACACCATATTTCTTTCGCTATTGGTATCTTACCAGTTTGTATTGACATAGGCAGCCAAGGCACAATTAGGAGCGAAGGCACCCTCTAAGAAATTCGAGGCATCCGCTAACAGCAATATTCACACTGTTTCCACATTTGTGGAAATTCGTTCCTAGTGAGACGAGAGAAACTGAACCATTTGGCAAAGATTTTCCTCATATCCTCTCCTTATCAAAAACTATAATATATGATACTGAATTTCCTCAACGTGCATCAAATTTAACTGGGAATTATGAGGTGGGAGACAGGATGTAAATTACGACGTAGGAGACAAGACATGAAAAATACACTGCGCAACGTGCACCTACAAACATCTTGGGAAAGCTTATGCTTCTAAAGAAACCCCACCACGGAGATGGGGAAGAAGTTCACAATGAAAGGTGAGAAATTTCCACGATGAGTTGTCAGAAACAAAGCGACAGGTGCGGAGAGCTTCATCAGACAGGCGGAACCAATTCTACCACGAGAGCCTGCGGTAACCTCACCACGAGTGTGGGGACTACCGCACCAGAGAGGTGGGAAGAACCTCACCACGAAGATGAGGAGAGTGTCGCCAGAGACGTGTCGAGAACCCCACCAGGATAGGCTGTTGCCAGTTCCGATGGGGACTGGAGCGGGCTGTCCTCACGCTACAGCTATTATGAAAATGTACCTGTCACACACCCTGCTGGAGCGGCGTCGGCACCAGGGCAGGGCGAGCCTTACCGCGGCGCGCCTGCAGCATCTCGATGAGGAGTGAGGTGGGGCTGTTGGTGTCGTGTTTCTGGTACAGGTAGTCCTCGCCGCGGCGGGCCAGCTCGCGCAGCTCCGGTATCAGGCTCATCAGCCGCAAATGCTTGTTCTAGAGGGAGAACACCAATCAGTCGGCTGGAGTAAGTGGTTTCACCAACGGGCTACCGCCAGTGGACAGGGATAGTGAGCATGTCGATAACTCGATGACGAGCATGTTCGGTTTTCTGGAGTGCTCAAGCAATTCAGCCGTTTCACCGTCAGCTCTAACATTGGGTGTTGAGGGTCGCATACATGAAACCATTTCCCCGAGAAGCCCCAATATGTCTACTCCATAAACGTTGGCTACTAAACTCATTCAGCAATAGTAATCAAATGTAGCTACACACTCGGACCCTGTGGTAGCGCCCTCTGTGAACAGCGAGGTGAAACCAGCAGCTGCGAATATATCGAGTTTTGGTCTACTTCAGCATCACAGGGTAGCAATGTAGCTACGCACTCGGATCCTGCGGTGATGCCCTCTGTGAACAGCAAAGCGAAACTAGCAGCTGCGAATATATCAAGTTTTGGTCTATTTCAACACCACATGGTAGCAATGCGTGTGGGACGAGTAGCATGCATGACAAGGGATCAGAGTATTAGAGGTGGAGCAATGGTTCAAAGAGTCACGCCCAGACCCAGAGCTTCCCTCGTCCTTTTCATAGAGAGCTGAGCACGAGTGGAGAGAGCGAGAATCATACTCCTAGACCAACGAGCCACAAAGTACCAAAATCAGTTATTTTGTAGTTTTTTACTGTCGGTTTGCTTCTGAACCATTGGACACTCGCTTCTAAGGAGAGCACTCACGTGCTACAGCACAGCAGAGGGGACATCAGCATGTGCATGAGCACTCATGTACATCAGCATTGAGAGGTAATGGTCCCCCCAATGTTGATTGGACAACATGACACCCATGGGTCTAATATCTATCAGAGTTGGATTACTAAACACACCATGCTGTGCCTTTCCATGCCCACACTTGCGGGTGTCTACTTGGGCTGTGCTGCCACCATTCATATCCTGCCATTTTTGCTAGTGCTGCAGGTTAATACCATGGGATTCTCAACACAACTGCACTGGCGCTACCAGCTTATTGATGCTGCCATCTCACTTGTGCTGCCATATTACTAGTACTGCCATCCTACTAGCGCTGCCACCTGCCTCGACCCTGCAGTCACCAGTGTACAAGTGCTGCCACCTGCCTTGATCCTGCCGCCCGGGCTGGCCTGCCATCACCAGTGTATAAGTGCTGCCACCTGCCTTGACCCTACCTCCCGGGCTAGCCTGCCGTCACCATTGTGCAAGTGCTGCCACCTGCCTTGACCCTGCCACCCGGGCTGGCCTGCCATCACCAGTGTTCAAGCGCTGCAGACTGCGGTGGTAAGGCGACCAACAGCTAACCTGAATGTCTGGGTGTGCCGTGCTGCAGACTGCGGTGGTAAGGCGACCAACAGCTAACCTGAATGTCTGGGTGTGCCGTGCTGCAGACTGCGGTGGTAAGGCGACCAACAGCTAACCTGAATGTCTGGGTGTGCCGTGCTGCAGACTGCAGTGGTAAGGTGGCCAACAGCTAACCTGAATGTCTGGGTGTGCCGTGCTGCAGACTGCAGTGGTAAGGTGGCCAACAGCTAACCTGAATGTCTGGGTGTGCCGTGCTGCAGACTGCAGTGGTAAGGCGACCAACAGCTAACCTGAATGTCTGGGTGTGCCGTGCTGCAGACTGCAGTGGTAAGGTGGCCAACAGCTAACCTGAATGTCTGGGTGTGCCGTGCTGCAGACTGCAGTGGTAAGGATGGCCAACAGCTAACCTGAATGTCTGGGTGTGCCGTGCTGCAGACTGCAGTGGTAAGATGGCCAACAGCTAACCTGAATGTCTGGGTGTGCCGTGCTGCAGACTGCAGTGGTAAGGTGGCCAACAGCTAACCTGAATGTCTGGGTGTGCCGTGCTGCAGACTGCAGTGGTAAGGTGGCCAACAGCTAACCTGAATGTCTGGGTGTGCCGTGCTGCAGACTGCAGTGGTAAGGTGGCCAACAGCTAACCTGAATGTCTAGGTGTGCCGTGCTGCAGACTGCAGTGGTAAGGTGGCCAACAGCTAACCTGAATGTCTGGGTGTGCCGTGCTGCAGTAGTCCAGATGAGCCTGGTTCATCTGGTCCTGCGACTGCTGCACGTGCCTCCGGTTACTGAGCGTGGCTAGATCTGTGCCGCATCAGAGATCGCAGAGGCGACGCGTCATCATCTCAGAAAGGTCTCGATTCTCGTCAGATAGGCGTCATCGTCCGTCCAGACGCTGCACAGCGCATCCCGGCCAACACACAGCTGATCAGCGCACAGTTCAGCCATCCCACAGCTCAGCCAACACACAGCTGATCAGCGCACAGTTCAGCCATCTCACAGCTCAGCGAACACACAGCTCATCAGCACACATTTCAGCCATCTCACAGCTCAGCGAACACACAGCTGATCAGCGCACAGTTCAGCCATCTCACAGCTCAGCCAACACACAGCTGATCAGCGCACAGTTCAGCCATCTCACAGCTCAGCGAACACACAGCTCATCAGCACACATTTCAGCCATCTCACAGCTCAGCGAACACACAGCTGATCAGCGCACAGTTCAGCCATCTCACAGCTCAGCGAACACACAGCTGATCAGCACACATTTCAGCCAGCATACACCTGAGCCGAATCACACCTGCGCTGACGCAGTTCAGCCGGTGCTGCAATAGCGCACATCAGTTACAGTTACAGTGGGCGGTGCAGGGTCAGCGTTGGGCTACGTTCTGCATTCGAGATCAGACGAAATGTGGTCACTGAGGTCACACGTAATACCTGCCCAATTCATGGGAGCCATGTAACACCTGACTACACCGTGGGGCCCACGTGATAGCCGAACACGCCTTGGGGTCGTGCACGATAACCAACTACACACTAGGGGGGTGGGGGGGGGGGGGCACACACGGAGCGCGGCTACGTACTGGGGTCGAGCATGAGGATGAACTTGAGGCAGATGTAGTCGCTGACGTCGAAGTTGAGCTGCTGCAGCCTTGCCGTCAGGTCGTTGAGCTGCGGCACCAGCTCCGTCATGCCGAACAGGCTGAGCGAGAGCAGGTCGAACTTCTGGCCGTTGGGCAGCGTGGTGGAGTCGGGCAGGCTCTTGTGCAGCCGCTGATGCACGTGGTCCAGAATCAGCATTACCGACCACGTCGCCTGCAGCAGCTTCATCTGGTCCTCCACCTGCCGACCCACGGAGCACCGTCAGATGATAGCTCGCCGGTTATTTGGGTATTTGGATATATATATATATATATATATATATATATATATATATATATATATATATATATTGTGTGTGTGTGTGTGTGTGTGTGTGTGTGTGTGTGTGTGTGTGTGTGTGTGTGTAAACATAAAATTGTTGGAATTGTAATCTTCCCATCGTGTCGCTTCCACTAGAATGTCCTAAATATGGTTACCTATGGCCCCAGGACCAGGAAACGTGTCACAGGTGAGGGGACGGGCCAGTGTCAGCGTCAAATCTCATCAAACTGCACAACTCCCGCTGTTGGTGATCGGTAAATGGTTGGCCCATTTATGCCCAGCTGGAGGCGGCTGACTTACTACAGGGATCAGAATGCCCAGTAGGTGGTGCAAACCAAGCTGGCTTGAACATCGGATATTGAAGAGTACGCAATCCGAGCAGGAACGGATGCTTCTGAGACTTGTCAGTGGGGGATGGTCACATTCCCGACGAGTCTATTATTTTCCCATGACCAGAATTAAGATTTCCCACAAGATCCCACAACCAAATAAGCACTCCATGCTGAAGACTTACGTTCTAAATATCGCTCTCGTTATTGCCAACATCGTTCCAGATAATAATATTTTTGCTTGAATAGTGCAGCAAAATTCAATTCGCGATATTTGGTGTAGCAACTTCAGTTGAGTAGCAGAGGGGAACAAGAAAAAAAACATGTACATGTTTTTTTTCTTTCTACTAGCTGCAGATAAAGAGTCTGCAAACAGATGCTTGCTCAAATGCTCGAACCACGAGGAACAAACCAACCGTACCATTTGGACCATTTCGTTGGTTATTGGTTTTTACGACACATCGACCGTTGGTTGAGTCATGTAGCGTCGCCAATCTCTCACGCCGATTGGCCGCGGGCGAAGAGTAGCGACAGGTGAGACTCTAACCCACAATCTTTCGATTGTGAGACGGTTGAACCATTTCGTGGAACAGGTTGCCCGAAAACGCGTCACCATACGAATGCATCCGCGGCAGCAGCGCTGCGCGAGTCCGACCAGCCCCGAGCTGCCGCCGAGTCGCCGCGCCGGTCCTCCGCGGCAGCAGTGCTGCGCGAGCCGGCGCAATCACGCCATCTGCACGACAGCGGTGGCCCAGTTGGCGGGAAAATATTCGGCGCGGATAAAAACGCCGCCGGCGCCAGAAAATGCCCGCCTGCAGAGCTAACGGTGCGGCCGGAGGACTGGAAAGGCCGGCGGCAGGTGGCGCCGGCGAGGCGGCCGTCGCATGGTGGATAGAGGCCGGCGGGTGGCGCCACCCCAGCCGCAGCCGCGTCGGCGGGCCGACTGTCGGCCTGGGCGCCTGGCCGGTCGACGGTGTCGGCGACACGGGGCCACGTCGGGGCACCGTGACCTATCTGGCGCGGCACACGGGGCTCCAGGTCGCCGCCGCCGCCGGTGCGTGTCCGCCGCATGCCATTCAGGCCGACACTTTCACCCGCCAAGGACGAAGGTGTCGAAGCGACGCGGGCAAAGGCGGGGACGGCGGCCTCAGAGGCGTGCCTAGGAACCCGACGGGAGAGCGCGGCGGGACGGTGCGTCGGCGCACGCATGTCACCTTGCCGATGGCACACGCATGTAATCCTGATAACGACACGCGCACAACGCCCTGCCGGGGGCACACGCAGATCATCTTGACAGGAGTGTCCGCACAACACCCCGACTAGAACGGCCCCATCTAGATGCCGTCATGGGAATGTACCAGAGGCACGCACAGTGACTAAGATGCACCACACGGATGCATAGGCAGGGGTGCAACTGGGTGAACTTGTGGCAGAAGCCACCAGAGTCCCAGATGCTGATGGCACTCACAAATATTAGTCAGGTGTCCACTCGGCACCATCGGGTGCAGGGGCGAAGGCCAATCGAGGAATTGTTCAATAGATAGGGCTACGAAGCCTCATCAGCACCATCGGGTGCAAGTGCGGAGGCCAATGGAGGATTTGTTCAGTAGATAGGCGAGAACTTCTTCAACAAATGGGGTTCCAGAATACGCCAATACCCAGCAGCGTCGGAACCCGCCGTGTCGGGACCAACCGTGCGGGGATCCACCGTGTCGGGACTCCCCCCCCTCCTGAACCTCGCCGTGTCTGGATGACACTGGGTGTCGGTGTCCCGAGAACACTGGACAATTACTGCTGGTTTCTTTAAGAAAACGTTGATGTTCACCACAATTTTCCTGGGCAATTGCCGCATTTATAAATGTTACAAAAAAATATGTCGTACACCGCAAGTGGCCTCCGCAACATCTCGCCAGCAATAATCCCAAGCCAGCTAGCCAGGAGAGGTGGGCGCGGGAAACATGAGTGTCATGGCTCTGCTTCGTGTTGGGCTTCCCACGGCCCATTCTGACAGACAAGTTCACAGGGTACTTACTTAATTAGGGACACTCTGGGACACTGGCCAGTGACATGGCGCTCTATACTTCTACGTGGGTAGAAACTGAAAGGCGTGTCCCCGACAGCGGCACAGAGGTACATACCATACACGAAGGCAGCTAGTAATGTCAAGTAGAAGTAAGCATAAGCAGCCCGGGTCCCTCCGCAGGGTAGAACACCACTGCCAAGAGATCGATATGCCTCTTAATGCTGGCCGTCAGCACCATGACGACAGTTGCAGGCAGATGACACCTCGGGAAAAGACACCGTCAGCGCGGACCAGGAGCCTGAGAATGCAGCACGATCATGTTCGCCACCGTTCCCTCCTCTCAGGATGCTATCCGACTGTGCGTCCATAAGCCAGGCTGGCGCCCACCTTACTGGCACTCAAGTCACCTTTGCTCCTGCTCGAGTGTGAAGAGTAACCGTAATCAACCCGCGTACGGCCGTGTCTCAGATCGTTCCTTAGCCGGCCCGAGCGGGGGGGCGGAGATTTCTGGTCCTTCCCCAGGGTCTTAGACACTATGGCGTCCAAATGAAAAAAAATGTGCGGTCAGATAGCTCATGATGATTCCGGAAAAAGGCAACTAATGCTTTCAAAACCAATAATTACGTCACTACGAGGACCTGTGACGTCACCAACGACGTCACTTATTTAGGCTTTAAGTCTTTGGGTGATTTTTTGAATTTTTGGGCGACTTTGAAAAACAAGTGTTTTGGAATTAGGAAGAAAAGGTGCATTGAACCGTTATTCATTATAAAACAGAATTCGGAACATTCGAAATTACGTCTATTCAAAAATATTGGCAATTTTTTATCTCGGTTTTTGTTACAATATACCATTGAGATGGGGAAATCACACCTAGAAATACGATGATTTTCAGTCAACCTATCTGCATAGATAGACTTAGCTGAACAGGGAAGCGCACGGTTAGGCCCGAATTTGATATTTTAGCCGTGATAGGCAAATAACGGTGAAAATAACGTCATCAAAAACGGAATACCGAGAAATCCCAAATGGCAGTTTTCTCAGTAGTGGTGAAATAAGCAATCACTGAAAGCTCTGTGTGAATATAATTATTTACGAATGCATGGCATCTTCTTATAGTTCTAGGAGATGGCCTCACTGAGCTGGTCCTAGGTCAGTGGCCATGCATGACCCTATCCATTTGTAAAGATGTGGGAAATTAACGTAGGAAAAGGTGCGTCAACACATTGCATTGTGGTGCGGCACGCCGATCATACCTAGACACACTTCGTGTGCTGCCGACCAGCTATCCACCGCTCCGCCAAATCCTGCCGACGTCCTGATCGGATTAACTCTCACTGTATCAGACAGTTGAGACTTCGGGCCAGGTGGACGCCAGAGGATGGACTCGCTGACTCTGAGTGAGGAGATGGACAACCATACCATAATTAGGATACCTGCGCACCTGTGGCAACAGAGGCCAGTCGAGACGCTGCCCGACGTCCCTCCAGGTTCCGTCGCGCCGCACGCGTGAGGTACGATCACCAGAGGAGCCAACAGCAGCCTACACGATGTTCGACCGCCAAGGAGAACGATAAGCACCATAGCAAGCAGCGTCCCAACATTTATGCGAACCCGGGATACGCCCCGCTCTTCATTGCCCACAAACACAGCATGCCACGTTTTTGGATGCATCACGCAACGTCGAGTTCGTTCCTTTTCAAGGACGGAAAATCACAAGTTCTGGAAATTGATACGCTGTCGACTTTTTCAGATGTCGAAGTGAACAGGTGGAGTACGATTTCTTGTCATGTAGATGGATCAGATCATGGAGAACTGGTGGGCGCTGCTGCATCCGGGCCGAAGTGCAGATCTAAGAAGCGACTACCGAATCATGCAACGGTGCTTTCAGCCGAAATATTCGCTATTAAAATCACACTGACACATGTCATTAAGCAAACAGGAAATCTAGAATTGAACAAGCAGTCATCCACAGCGACTCAATACCTTCCTTAACAGCGCTCGAAAAAAAAACTGGACGATGTCAGTCACACCGGGGGTGCATGCCATTTTACAGATATATTTGTTCTTACCGCCGACACAAAATATAGTTTTTCGTTGGATTCCGGGACATTCCGGCGTCCCAGGCAGCGCAGCGGCTTACTCGCTGGCCAATGAGGTAGCACTGTCGCCGAACACCCTTCAAACTTCAGTAGCACTTTCTGATGCTCGGCACCAAACCAAGATATGCTTCAACACCTATTCGCAAAACAAATGGAGATAGATCCATGCCAACTATCTAGTTCAAATAAAATCAACATTAAAGGGTGTCCCTCGAACGCTCGGGACAGCCACCATCGCGAAGCAACACTTGCCAGTCTCTGATGCTCGTCTAACACATGGTCAGATTTTCTACCGATCCGCGACCCAGATTTGTAATGCATGCAACGTTCGAATAACCGTGTAACATCTTCGGATTGACTATCCACAATCTTCCGAGTACAAAACGCACGTCATTTACTGCCTGAAAACAGAGCGTTTGACGGGGGGATATATCCACCCTTGTTAGTGACACCCGTCCAGGACTAGTGAGTGCGGTCCTTGACTTTGTTTACGATACGTCCTAAGCTCTTGAAATATAGAAGGTTTTTTCACCCAAGATGCATACACTGAGTGACGTCTTCGAGACAAGTGTGACAATTTCCATGGTCTCGTATGCTGGGTGTGCATACCTTGTATTTTCCACTTTCCCGAGTTTTACACAAAAGTGCCTGCTGGAACTAGTTCAGATCAGTTAACTTACGAGTGGTATCATCTTGGCCCCACCGCTCTTAAGTAAACGTAAATATTCAGCAGACCTTTCCGGGTTTCCAGCGCGTCTCTTGACTGGGCGTCGGTCGTGTCCTCTTCCGACTCCATATATTCTCAACCGTCGGGAATGGGTCGTGAAGAGGTCAGAGGGCGGAGAGGTGTACTGCTTGCTGTCTCTGGATTCTTTCTGGTTCGGGGGCGAGGTGGCTGGATCAATGTTTGGATCCTGAGATCCATCAATGCTTCTGAGATCTGAGATCCTCCTGAGATCAATGCTTGGAAGCTCTCCTCCCTAGCATTTGTATTTGGCTGGGAAACAGACGCGTGGGACATCGAAGGGTAGTCGAGTGGAGCCTTTTGTCCCTCCACAAAGAGCCACCTTGAGCGGTTCAGACTTCCTGAGAGTCGGGGTGAGGCTGGGACTGGCGCCAGGGTACAGGGATGTCTGGCTTCTTCGGAACAAGTCTGTCCCCGGACTTGCCCTAGCTCCTCTCTTGGCGAGTCCTTGAAATAGCAACGAAAAAACGCCACCATATCCGGCACAGCGGCTGCCCACTTGTCCTCCATATCCGGCACAGTGGCCGCCCACCTTTCCTCCATATCCAGCACAGCGGCTGCCCACTCTGCCAACACATCCGGCACAGCGGCTGCCCACTCTGCCAACACATCCGGCACAGCGGCCGCCCACTCTGCCAACACATCCGGCACACTGGCCGCCCACCTTTCCTCCATATCCGGCACACTGGCCGCCCACCTTTCCTCCATATCCGGCACAGCAGCCGCCCACTCTGCCAACACATCCGGCACAGCGGCCGCCCACCATGCCGCCGTGTACACGACGGCTACGACGCTACGACGTACCGCGGCTCGCATTACAACAGCGCACCAGGCTCGGCTGACCCAGCTGTTCCCAGCTGTTTCCACACAGCGCGTGGCCTGTTGGTCAACGAGGCCGGCGGGCTGTGCGTGACGACCACTTCGACTCGCTGCGGTCAGCGGCGGTTACGTAACGTGCGCACACTGGCAGCCTCGGTCCGGGGAGGGAGCAGTCGGCCCGAACGCGACACAGCGGCTACGGTGGGAGTCAGCGGCGCTGTGAGACGGCCACCTGAGCTATTTAGGCCCGAGGGCGACGTAGCGGCTACGGTGGGGGTCAGCGGTGCTGTGAGGCGGCCACCTGAGCTATTTAGGCCCGAGGACGACGTAGCGGCTACGGTGGGGGTCAGCGGTGCGGTGAGGCGGCCACCTGAGCGATTTAGACCCATCCATCTTCTTACGCGACTGGCATTGTACCGCCGTCGCACGCTCTCATTAGCCGAGCAAATCTTCATAATTGAGCTAGGATGATGAAAGGGAGCGTTGTTTCCAAGAATGGTGGTTTGTCATGTGCATTATATTGTCTAGAGCGGCTAAGTCGCATATGAAATTGTAAGTAGTCGGTGCGCTCTGAAGCACCAATCCACCACTACCACCTCAAACAGTTTGTATTGTCTAAAATTGTCGCTCAAGGTATCTAAAAATAACCTACTGTAAAATGTGGCGCATCGATATCAGCGACCCCTTTAAACTGCTTCTTTCACAATAGCAAAACAGAGTAAATCAGTTGACTTGAGATGATCATTTAATTGTGAGAAGAAATGGACGATTTCCATGCCTGCCATGATTGAAAGTAAAATAAGGTAAAACGTTTTGGCCCACATTGACAAGGAATGCTGTGCTTTTAATAAAAAATAGATATATTAGATCTCAAACTTTTCGATCATGGATCACTTTCAAGAGTGAAATGATCCATGATCGAAAAGTTTGAGATCTAATATGTCTAATTTTTATTAAAACCACAGCATTCCTTGTCAATGTGGGCCAAAACGTTTCACCTTATTTTACTTTCAATCATTGAGATGATCAGTTAGATCGTGTACAAATGTTGATTGTAGAAGGATTTTGAACACAAGAGAATTTGAAATGAACACAGAGTTCACCGATATGGTATCCTTACTTTTTCGCATGTGATATTGCTATATTTTGGTGTGAATCCGCCTGCATGCTGATGAGCCATTGTTCAACAGCTATACTTACGACATATAACGGACTTTAACTAACTTTGCGAGATATGCGACGCTGACTTTAAAGCCAGCGGAGGTCATAGGGAAATATAACTGATGTAAGGACAGCGTAGCATTTGCATCGATGTTCACAACTGATGGCTGTGTTCTTTAAAACTGGGTATTTACACAAAGGCTGTGTCCAGAGCAAAGCAGCAGACGTGTTCTCTAAACGTACTCCAGGCAAAAAAAGAAGTAACATATCATTTTCCTTCTGGTTGGTTGGTTGGTTATTGGTTTTGCGAGACGTTGACCGTTGAGTCATGTAGCGTCGCCAATCTCTCACGCCGATTGGTCGCGGACGAAGAGTAGCGACAGGTGAGACTCGAACCCACAACCTTTCGATTGTGAGACGAGCATCTTACCCCTAGACCACTCGTCCCTGTTTTTCCTTCTGGGTTTCGATGCAAGAACAAAGCATTAAATCAAAGCAAAAGTCGCTCAACTGGATGATGCATACACAAACGAACAAACAAAAACGCCCAATCCTGCCATTGAAGCCGTCACCAAAAAGGAGATCCTACTGGAGGTTCCACCTCCGGACACTCGGGCAGGGTAAAGGATGCTTGGTTTCGGCAGAGACACACATTCCACAACCGCCCATTTGCCGGACTCTGGATCCGCCCCTGGCTCTACAGTCTGTCCAATGCTGTACTAACGCGCCGAGCTGCCGAACAGAGGGCTGCCGATCCGTGACGTCACGGTCGCGAGCGTCGGTGACGTCACCGCCCGCGTCTCACCTTGTCCCAGTTCTGGCTGTTTATCTGCCGGCGCGGATAAACAGCACACCGGCGTTCTCGGACTCCAAACACGGAACTGACTGGTCGTGCAGCCCCGCCCCGCCCAGCCCCGCTTCTCCCCTCCCCTCTTCTGGCCAGGCGTGCGACAGGAAGTCGCCGCGGTGCCGGCACACCGGCAGCAACAGCTCGCTGAAGGCCGTCCGGGCCGCGCCGGCGTCGGCGCTGCCGCACCACAGCGGACACACGGCGGCAACACTGCAACTAGCGCCGCCCACCGGCCGGCAGCCGCAGCTGCTCCAGGCGCGCACGAGTGGCGGATCCAGGCCGTGCCCCTGTAGGAACACGGCCTGGATCCGCCGGTGCCCGCGGCCCCGTTCGAGGCCGTATCGCAGTGCGCACGCGGATGGTGCTTCGAGTGTAGTGTGGCGCAACTCACATGTGTGCGAGTCCTGCCATGCGCCGTGGTACATACAACTCGGGACTTACATCACACCTGTCAGGGGTGTTGGACATTTGTCCTCTGTGGGTGACGAGGAGACAATAGCTGAACGTTGATAATATCGTGTGGGCTCAGCGATGAGAAACATTGGCAGGTCCATTTGTGGGCACTGATGCTCACATCTTACGAAATTCCACGTTGGTTGCTGATCTTCGTGCGATATGATGTTATGCATACTCTTCATGCAATACTGACGTCTCAATTTCTAACCCCGTCAGTGATATTTTACACAATCTGCGAACCATAGAGCTTGGAAAGCGGCAATAAATCATAACCCTAAATTTATTCCACATGGTCTAATACCCGATATTTCGCAACGACTAGCATTCAACCCCAAACTGCCGTCTGAAGCTCGCCGGACACCAGCCGGGCGATACCGTTAACAAAATGCGTCCTATTTTAGCGATACCGGTTCTGGTGAGGCGAAATAGTGCCCAACTTTTCATCAGACTGAACTAAATATATCCCTTACCCACACAACTTATTCCTATGGTTTATTTATCCGTGACCGGCCAACGCACGACGGCTGCGCGGGCGGGGACGCTCCTGGCGTCCAACCACAGATGTTGCCAGACGCCTGTGTCAAGCCGCAACCGCCGCGCGCCAGCTGAGTGGCGTCGTGACAGCGTGGACGTCACGTGGACGTGGACAGTCACGTGACGCGCGTGACGGCTTGGATGTCACCCTGACGTCACTCTCGCGTCTTGTGCGCGGTATCTGCTGGGACGCCGGCAGTGCCCGCGCGCCCGTCCAGTGTGACGCGTCCGGTGATCGTGGGCGCCGTGTGACGCGTCACACGTGACGTGACGTAACGGGCAGTGTGACGGCGAGGTCCGTGTCGACGGCACGAGCGCGCGTCACGCCTGGCGGCGAGTCTCGGGTCTCGGGTCTGGGGTCTCGGACCTAGCCGGCGGCACCCATCTGTATCACCACCTGTGTGGTCGTTACTCCCAGCACCGCCTCTGACTGACAGCCGTCACAGAGCACTTGGAACCTCCTGCTTAATATAGCGGAGAGCAACTGGTTGTTGGATGGGTAAAGCATTTTTCTGGCATTATAAGGATCCACATTCGACAGGCTGTTATTCCATGGCTTTGCATTCTATTCTGCATTCATTGCATTGCATGGTTTCATATTTATCACGTGCCCGACATGTGCACACCGACATTTACCACATACCCGACATGTGTACACCGACATTTACCACATACCCGACATGTGTACACCGACATTTACCACACCCGACATGTGTACACAGACATTTACCACACCCGACATGTGTACACCGACATTTACCACATACCCGACATGTGTACACCGACATTTACCACACCCGGCATGTGTACACCGACATTTACCACATACCCTACATGTGTACACCGACATTTACCACATATCTGACATGTGTACACCGACATTTACCACATATCTGACATGTGTACAGCGACATTTACCACATATCCGACATGTGTACAGCGACATTTACCACATATCGACATGTGTACACCGACATTTACCACATATCCGACATGTGTACACCGATATTTACCACATATCCGACATGTGTACACCGATATTTACCACATATCCGACATGTGTACAGCGACATTTACCGAATTTTCCAAATGTTGAAGCCGTGGGCAACATGTTCATAGGCTGATTATGGATAACCACAACTTGTAGCACAGTGGTATTCATGGTCACCAGTGATGACAATGCCCACCATCACCACCGACGGTCCGCTGTCTAACGGTCTCCTGGCAAACAACACTCACAGGGTCCGCTGCTCAACGGTCTCCCTACAGACGACACTCACAGGGTCCGCCGTCAACCTACCACCCCGCGGACAACATACACGGCCCGACACAGGATCGGCTGCCTTACATTCCCTCCACAGACAACATACAGCCTTCAACATTGTATCTGCTGTGGGACTCTCCCCCGTGGGCAATATCCACCGACTGCCACGGGATCCGGCGGACATTTCCCAGCTGATGGGATAACATCCACCGCCAGGGAAACGTCAAACTGTCTCCCAGCAGCGGAAAACATCCACCGCCCAAACGCATGGTAGTCTGCTGGCCGACGGTCTCCGAGCGGACAATGCCCACCGCCCATACACATGGTCTGCTGCGTGATAGTCTCCCGTAGGACAACTCAGCAACACAAATGGTGGCCAAGTACCACCAGTAGTTGCAGTGGTCCTGCAGGGTCCGCCGGATTTTCGCACCTGGTCTTAGTGACCCTGATATTTTGCGAATCATCGTAATGTTTTTGCAGTAACGATGAAGACATACACGTATGTGTAAAAGTGCAATCGATCAGGATGGAGATATGTCGAGAATCCCACACGCTGTGAGTAAATTATAAACTTATCGTGACTCCTTCACCGCGCCACAAAGCTGTAGCCGTTCGCGTCACAAAACCGTGGCCGTTCGCGTCACAAAGCTGTGGCCGTTCGCGTCACAAATCTGTGGCTGTTCGCGTCACAAAGCTGTGGCCGTTCGCGTCACAAAGCTGCGGCCGTTCGCGTCATAAAGCTGTGGCCGTTCGCGCCATAAAGCTGTGCTAAAATCGGAGAATTTCGGCCACCTAATCCTGACCAGTGAACGCGGGCCAGAAGTCACTATCGCCTTTCAACAACATCATGCATATTCTTGTTCAACCAACACAGGCGCGTGACGTCAGCTCACCATTCGAGCTTCACCAAACGTGGCACCAGGCGACGGCCGCCACCCGTGACGCGGCGCCGTCCATCTTGCACGAGCGGCGCGATAACGCCGGTCGGGCTGCGCCTGCGGCCGCGCCAGTTTCGTCCGCTCCCGGCTGGCAGTCGAGTCGCACTCTCGCTCTCCAAATAGGAGCGGCAGTAGGTCAGCGCGCGGCTCCAAGTTCAGTGGGTCGGCGCGCCGGCCTTGACCCGGTTGGAGCTACTTTCGCTGGCGGGTGGCGGGCGCGCGCGGCGAGCGGCGGGCGGTCCGCGGCCGGCGGCGGCCCAGCCGGGAGGCGGTCTCGGCGGCAGCTGGGTCAAGGCAGGCCGGTACCACCCCGGGCAGGGTCACCGCTGCCCCCCCCCCACCCCCTGTCCCTGTGGCACGGCACTTCCTGGAGCGCGGCTAGAGCTGGCTGGCAGAAGACTACCGGTGTGGTTGTCGGAACTCGGGAGACCGACGCCACCCAGAGGTTTCTCAGGGTGCACCTCGAGCTTCTTCCGTCCTCCTGGCCTCTTCTACCCCTGGTCTCAGTGCTGACCTATTATCGGCGTTGTCTCGCTTCGCGTGTGCCTGTCGCGGCTCACGTTACCCTTCCCCGACACCATCGATATCGCTTCGTTCTCTCCGTCTGTGACTATATAAGGACCGATCCACAAACCTCGGGGAGTCTCGAGCGGGTATTCAGACGGACTCGACACTCCACATCTCATGCATGGGGTGTGGTGGGAGGATAACCAATAATCAAACCTAACTCGAGGCTTCCATCAAGCACGATACGGCTGGGGATGAAGTACTCGGGTCTCGGTACAAGTGGACATTCGTCGCAAGTTTTTCCACAAGTTTTATGTTATGCGGCAAAGTATCTCCTTACTTTTAAAAGCTTACTTGTTTGTTTACTTACTTGCATAGCCATTATGTAATCATTGCATCCGCTTTTAAAATGGCAGCTCGTTGGGTGCTACGCGTTATGTAAGACCAATACCAAGAACATTCGGAGCTTGATATCTTCTTAGCTACACTTATTGATAAAATGACATCTTACGAACATCGCGTTTATACATATACATACATATATAAATATATATATATATATATATATATATATATATATATATATATATATATATATATATATATATATATGTATATGTATGTATATGTATAAACGCGATGTTCATAAGATGTCATTTTATCAATAAGTGTAGCTAAAAAGATATCAAGCTCAGAATGTTCTTGGTATTGGTCTTACATAACGCGTAGTTATTTTATATATATATATCATGTATAAATATATATATACATACAGTGGCGTCGCCACGAAATTCTTCCAGGGGGGGCAATGTTGATAGGGGGCCTCCTGCTCCCAGAAAAGGGGCCTCCACTGTGTTAGGGCCTCCTCTTGCTTTTTAGGCTCTTAGTATGGTTCCCGAATGGGAACATGATTTCATATTGATGTCTTGTTTGTTCTTGGCATGGTATATAATTTACGCAAAGCGCAATAGCAAGAATCTTTTTTTTTTGCTGAGAACCGAGCCATACCAGGGTATAAATAAGCAAATGTAGATAAATACGTCAGTGCCAAAACAAACCAATATCTTTATGCTTTATCGACGAGAAGAATCTTCCCGCTGGCCTCTAGATTGTAGCGAGCTGGTGGGGCTCGTGCTGAGCATATCTTAAAGATATCTCCCATTGATCAACCCACTTCTTTGTTCACCAAGTTTATCTGAATATAGCTAGGTTCATCACTACTGCTAGTCATTCCCACCAGCTTGATCTCATAAACAAACTTAAACGATCATTTCTCAGTCCCAGGACAACAATTTCGCGAAGGTGACAACGAGAAGTGGATTGAATTGGTTTTCTGATCGTTATCTTAGAGATTTATTAATTTTTTCATAACATTTGGTGCTGTCTGCAAGGCACTTGGCACAGAAGCTAAAATAATAAATACTCCGCGAATAAATTCACGGCAAGAACAAGCATTGCACAACCATGCATCAATGGCAATGCAACAATGTAACAATGACAATGCATAAATAATGCAAAAACTTCTAATTCCACGCCGTCACGCCCATGGTTATCGCTGTGCTGTACCGTTTTGTAAATTATGTCGTTGAGAAGGTACTGAAGCTGGGAAGCTCTAATCATGCAGGCTGTAATCACAGAAGACAACTTTGTAGGAAGAAAATACATTTTAAAACATCATTCCTCCCATTTAATATGGGGCATCGGTGTTGTTTTGTATGCTTGTGAGGGGGAATTTACCCCCGCAATGTTGGCTTTGCTCCATGGGCGTAAGTTCTGAAAATTATTGAGAGACCAGTGACGCACCCATATTTGCGTCAAGGGGAGGGGGCAAACGTATTTGGAGGGGGTCCAACTACTGAATAAAGTCTTCCGATTTCAACCACTATTTTGTCAAAGGGGAACTTTTTAAATAAAATAATTATTGATCAACTGAATTATCCTGTGGAGGGGCCAAATCTACCACTATCGCTTCTGATTCGTCGGAATTCAACCCTAGCTTCCACAACCTGTTCAAATGTATTCTTTTGGTATTCCTTGAAAAGTCACCTCGCACTGCTGAAATTACACCTGCACAAATCACTTTAAAATTTAAAATTTTCCCATTTCAGACATTCTAGTTCATAGTGCCCGGTCGCCACGACGCCAACGTTAGTGCACGTGCACACCCATCTTGCGCATTCGGCGCATTCGCCACACTTCGTGCGATGCTACGGATTCTGCTGGGCCTCCTACGCTTTGTTAATTGCTGCCACATGATAGACTTACGCCATATCTGACGTGATAAAATGCTTCGTATGAGCGTTCGCTGCGAAAATTAGATGAATTAAATTCGATCATTAGTTCCCTTCTTACAATATTTTATGGTGAAGAAATGCGGATACCCGCTGAGCTTTGATGCACCTCATATCTTTGATTAAACATGCATCCAGGTTGGCTACCGAACCGAAGCCCTGCCTGAGTGTATTTCTTTGGACCCGTTTCGTATTTCTTCGTCTACGGATGTGTCCTAAGGCTCCAATTCATTTTTGTTAGAGGCCCAACGCATTTTCGAAACCCCTGCTCGTTTTAGGGTTTTGTTGCTTTTTTGCGCACCGAATATTTTTTTTTTTTTGGTCGGGGCGCTTTCAAAGATCTCGATGTGTTTACTTAGTGCCCGGTATTTTTGTTCGTTTTGGGATCATGTTGCTTTTTGCGGCCCCAGCCTCTTTTCAGGTCCTGGTGCGGTCATATGGCCCCTGTGTGCCTTGAGAGCTTCCGGTGTTTTTGTTTTTTGTTTTTTTTAGTGTTCCCGGTATATATAGGCTACAACGCATGTTTTCGGACCCTGCCGCTTTTTACGAGACTGCGCTTTGAAGGGCCAGTCGCATTTTCGGTCCCCGTTGTGCTCTTAGGGTCCCGCTGTGTTTATTTGGGGCTTCTGACGCACATTTGTGGGGCCCCAGTACGATTTTGAGGCTTCGGTGTGATTTTTCTGGGTCCCAGCGCGACTTATCGCGCCCAGGCGCGTGGTTCCGGGACCCAACACCAGTTATCTGGGCTCAACGCGATTTTTGTGGATCTCTTCTGAATTTTCTTTAACTTCCGAATCCCGCCCTGATTTTTCGAGTCCCTGGTGCCATGTCTTTGTATCTCACCTCGATTTTCTTCGAGCTCCGGTATGTTTTTCGATGCCGTACGCGATTTGTCAAGGCATCTGATGACATGTTCGGTGCTCCAGAACCATTGTCCTGACCCGGACTTTTTTGCAATCCCTCCTGATTTTGGAGGGCTCCGGCTTTATTCTTCGGATACCGATGGGACTTTGGGGGTCACACGGTGCCTATGTGGGGCCATAGACGCCAATTGTTGGCAGCCCCGACGTTAATTTTTGATGCCCAGACCAAATTTTTGGTACTACCGATGGGTCCGAGCGCAAAATTTTTGGTACTACCGAATTGTGGGTCCGAGCGCGAAATTTGGGGGGACCGGTTCGAGTTTGCGGGGCGCGTTGTACTTAGCTGTGACCCCAACGCGATCTTGGCGGTTCCTGTTGCAGATTTTCGTGCCTCGGAGCGAGTTTTCTGGGGCCCGACGTATTTACTTTGAGCCCCTACGCGAATTCTGGTGGACCGACGCGAATTTTTGTGGTCCCAGCGCGACTTTTGGGGGCCTCGGCTCGATTCTTGGGAGCATATCCCTCTTAGGAGGGAGGGGCCATTTGCCCCTTTGATATGTCACTGCGGCCACCGAAGGAGTTCTATTTTTTATATAGGTCCTTACGTGATATTTTTGGGTGCTGGTACGATTCTTCGGTCTCCAGGTGCGATTTTTTTCGGTGCCCTGACACGTTTTTTCCCAGTGCCCAACTGGTTTTGCGGGGACTTTGACCCGCTTTTTTTGGGCGCAGAGTGACATTCCGGTTGATAATTGATTTTTGGGGCAGCAGCAACCTTTGGGGTCCAGGCGCGACTTTTTTGGTCCCCAGTGAGATTTTCGAAGGTTGCGACGCGACTTTTTTAGTCCAATGTAATCTTTTGTGTCCCGACGTCATTTGCTTGGATCCCTAGCGCGAGTTTTAGCGACCTCGACACTTTGTGGGTGTCCAATACGTTTTGGATGCTTTTAGTGTCATTGTTGGGGCACAAGAGTGATTATCCATGTCCGGATTGTTTTTTGTTGCCCCGGCTTCATTTGTGTCTAAATGATACTGTTGGGGAACGGTACGACTTATCGTGCCCCTAGCGTGATTTTCATGATCCGGGCGTGCATTTTTGGTACCCATAGGCTCAGCGAGATTTTCAGGGGCCCCGGCCGGATCTTTTTGGGCCCATGTCGTGATTTTCAAGTACCCCGGCACGACTCCTGCCATTTCAGATGCTTCTAGCAAATTATAGACCTCCTCTCGCGTATTAGGGGTCTCGTCTCATTTCCTGGAGCTTCTTTACCGGTTTTGGACGTCTACTCGTCCGGCCTACCCTCCTCCATATTCAATGGTCCTCCTCTCCCGTTTTGGAGGACCTCCTCCCACATCCTGGGGCCCCTTTAACATGGCATGGGACTTCCTCTCATGTTCCAGGGGCATCCTCTGCCAAATTATGGGCCTCCTGCCACGCCTCGTGGGCCTCCTCCTTTGTCCTCGCAAAGCTTACCCGTCTTGAGGGGATCTTCAATTTTTGAAACCTCGCCTCCTTCCATACCTGCTACCTACCACTCCCAATTTTAAGGGCCTTCTCTCATTTCCTGGGAATTCCTTCCGGTCGTCGGGGCCTCATTCGGCCCTGGAGACCTCCTACTCCATCTCGAGGGACTCCTCTCGAGTCCGGCAGGGGCCTCCTGTTTTCTTTTTGAGGCTTTCTTTTTTAAATTAGGGGCCTCCTCTCACGTCTTCGGGGCCTCCTGTTCCGCGTTTTGATTCTATCTTTTCCCATTTTAAGGTTGGCCTCTTATCTCCTGGTGGACTCCTGTTCTCTCTTAGGTGGCTCCTCTTCCAAATTACACGCAACCTTTCCTATCTCAGTTACCTTGTCATTTCCTGGGGACCTTCTTACCCGTCTTGAAGCCTTCTTTCTCGCCTGGGAGCCATCCCTCTTATCTAGTGGCCATTCTCTCCTATTTTAGGGGCTTCCTCGTGCATCATAGGGTCTCTTTCCAATCTTATATCGTCCTCTTCCGAATTAGGTGCTTCCTGCCACTTTTCTGGATTATCCTTTTCTATCTTGGTGGAACCTTACCCGTTTCGGGGACTGCTTTTACGTCTCCGAAACCTCATCTCATATCCACTGGCTTTCTCTTCCGTCTCAGGGCCTTCTCTCATTTTCTGAGGTCTCCCTTCCCGTATTGGGGCCTCCTTTGCAATCCTGGGGGCCTCCTTTTCAATCCTGAGGGCCTCCTTTGCAATCCTGGGGGCCTCCTTTGTAATCCTGGGGGCCTCCTTTGCAATCATGGGGGTCTCCTTTGCAATCCTGGGGCCTCTTTTGCAATCTTGGGGGCCTCCTTTACAATCCTGTGGGCTTCCTTCGCAATCTTGAGGGCCTCCTTTGCAATCCTAGGGGCCTCCTGTGCAATCCTGGAGCCTCCTTTGCAATCCTGGAGGCCTCCTTTTGCAATCCTGTGGGTCTCCTTTGCAATCCTGGAGTCCTCCTTTGTAATCCTGGGGGCCTCCTTTGCAATCCTGGTGCCTCCTTTGCAATCCTGGAGTCCTCCTTTGTAATCATGGGGCCTCCTTTGCAATCCTGAGGCCTCCTTTGCAATCCTGAGGGCCTCCTTTGCAATCCTGGAGTCCTCCTTTGTAATCATGGGGGCCTCCTTTGCAATCCTGGGGCATCCTTTGCAATTCGGGGGGGCTCCTTTGCAATCCTGGGGCCTTCTTTGCAATCCTGGGGGCCTCCTTTTCAATCCTGGGGCCTCCTTTGTAGTCCTGGTGGCCTCCTTTGTAATACTGGAGGCCTCCTTTGCAATCCTGGGGGCCTCCTTTGCAATCCTGGGGGCCTACTTTGCAATCCTGGGGCCTCCTTTGCAATCCTGGGGCTTCCTTTGCATTCCCGGGGGCCTCCTTTGCAATCCTGGAGTCCTCCTTTGTAATCCTGGTGGCCTCCTTTGTAATCCTGGGGCGTCCTTTGTAATCCTGGGGCCTCCTTTGCAATCCTGGGGGCCTCCTTTGCAATCCTGTAGTCCTCCTTTGAAATCCTGGTGGTCTCCTTTGCAATCCTGGGAGCCTCTTTTGCAATCCTGGGGCCTCCTTTGCAATCTTGGGGGCCTCCTTTACAATCCTGGGGGCCTCCTTTGCAATCCTGGAGGCCTCCTTTGCAATCGTGAGGGTCTCCTTTGCATTCCTGGGGGCCTCCTTTGCAATCCTGGAGTCCTCCTTTGCAAACCTGGGGGCCTCCTTTGCAATCCTGGGGGCCTCCTTTGCAATCCTGGAGTCCTCCTTTGAAATCTGGTGGCCTCCTTTGCAATCCTGGGAGCCTCTTTTGCAATCCTGGGGCCTCCTTTTCAATCCTGGGGGCCTCCTTTTCAATCCTGGGGGCCTCCTTTGTAATCCTGGAGGCCTCCTTTGCAATCCTGGGGGCCTCCTTTGCAATCCTGGCGGCCTTCTTTGTAATCCTGGAGGCCTCCTTTGCAATCGTGAGGGCCTCCTTTGCATTCCTGGGGGTCTCCTTTGCAATCCTGGAGTCCTTCTTTGCAAACCTGGGGGCCTCCTTTGCAATCCTGGGGGCCTCCTTTTCAATCCAGGGGGGCCTCCTTTGCAATCCTGGGGCCTCCTTTGCAATCTTTGGGGCCTCCTTTTCAATCATGGGGGCCTCCTTTGTAATCATGGAGGCCTCCTTTGCAATCCTGGTGGCCTCCTTTGCAATCCTGTGGGCCTCCTTTGTAATCCTGGAGGCCTCCTTTGCAATCGTGAGGGCCTCCTTTGCATTCCTGGGAGTCTCCTTTGCAATCCTGGAGTCCTCCTTTGCAAACCTGGGGGCCTCCTTTGCAATCCTGGGGGCCTCCTTTGCAATCCTGGGGGCCTCCTTTTCAACCCAGGGGGTCTCCTTTGTAATCATGGAGGCCTCCTTTGCAATCCTGGGGGCCTCCTTTTCAATCCAGGGGGCCTCCTTTGTAATCCTGGAGGCCTCCTTTGCACTCCTGGGGGCCTCCTTTGCAATCCTGGGGGCATCCTTTGCATTCCTGGGGGCCTCCGCGCCAATTGTTGGCACTCTCGTGATTTCTGGGGCCTCCTATCCTCTCCTAGTGACTCCTTCTTCAAATTAGGGGCCTCCTCTCACGTCTTGGAGGCCTCCTCTCCTGTCTCGTCGGCCTCATTGCTCACTTTTTTCCTGTGCATTTCCGGATAGGGGCCTCCTCAAATTTCAGGGGGGCAGCGCCCCCCCCTGTTTGACGGCAGGGTGGGCGACTCGCCCCCCCCTCCCCCTACCCCCGGTGGCGACGCCCTTGTATACATATATATATATATATATATATATATGCATAGACATATTCCCTCCTGTGGTGTCGAATAGCTATATGACCGAATCATTGTGCTCCCTTCCAGTTCTTATGGATACTTAATGCCAATGCGTTTGCTAATCAATGCTGGTAGTTCTTATGTTCACTTCTTCCAAGGCCTGTCAACATCTACGAGGCCGATCGACCATGTCTCTCTGGACATGTACACCCCACCCCGAATGCGGAATTTTAGTACTTCTTAACAATCGCACGTCCGGCGGTCCGCGCCAACTTCGCATGTCCGGGGGGGCAGATGTCTCCCCCCTAATATCTCCAGAACTATGCTAGGTAGCGACAAACGGAAAACGGTGTTGAATAGCTGGTGACAAGCTCTATCGAAAGTATTTCGGTCATTTTCTCGCTCAGGTCAATATTTAGGTCACTGGGTCATCATATGTCAAATTCGACCAGATCGGGTGGGACCCTCAGATATTGGCACATATCTCAGGACCTGCAACGGATAGAAACAAACTGTAAAAGCTATTCGACAGCCCTTGAAATATGCTATCGACATACGCTGTGTAATTTAAGGTCAGGTCAACAGATGGGTCACCGAAACTATGACCTCAGGTCAAGGTCATGGGGTACACTAGGGAGGTCATGTAATATATCAATCGACACGTCTTTGCGATACAAGCACAATGATGGTAATTTCAGCCTTCTAGCTCAATGCAGTGCGATATAATGCGCAGAAATGTGCTAGTGATTCCAGGTGACCTGAGCTGACCTTGGTGAGGTCACTGAGCAAAAATGTCAGCGGTGACATTGAGAATAGCTTTGAACTACACGCCATAACCGTTGGAGGTCATTCCGAGAGCAAATATGTAACCAGGAAACATTTGTATATTTTACCATAGGCCTATAATGGGGAATTCATGGCCGCGACCTGACCTCAGGTCAATGCTACAAAAAACGGTGATATACATATTATAGTCCTTGATAAGATCATGACGTGATGTAAGTTTGAAATTAATCGCCCACTTATTGTGGGAGTGATGCCACTCCGAGGGATGTTGGGTCACTTCCCATGACTTGGTAACCTGACTTGAGATGACCCAGGGTCAAACATTTCTGAGGATATGCGGAAAAGACCAATGAGCAGCCATGCGAAGTTTGGCGTTGCTAACCCGATTAGTATGGCGGCAAAGTAGGAAAAACCGCAGGGGGGGCAGATATCTTCCCCCCCCGGACGTGCGCGGGTTAATATAGCCACGTAGTCAAGAAGACAAAATATGAGATAAAATGATCGCATGGCCTATGAGATACCTCGAACCGACTAAAAGCTGTATAAGCATAAAAGTCCAGTTCCTCGCAAGTAGCCTGCCTGCAGCTAGGCTTTAAATTTACGCGTTGCAGGCTGCCTTTCTCGTCCCACCACATCACCACTGGTACATACTGGTAACGCTTCCCACCACATCACCACTGGTACAGACTGGTAACGCTTTGCAGCACCCAACTTGTGACTGAGGGGAGGCGGCTGACGGCTGTGACTGAGTGTCGTGCCGTGTCTCGTGATGCCCTATCTACCAGAAGCGTACCCTCGTGAGGTGGGTGGCACACAGGCATCAGATGCTCGTGGGTATGTATGTACCACCCGCCAGATAGGTAACACGCAGACGACGAAGCTTTTATTCAATGCCATTCAATGGCGTCAAAATCAAGCGCCATGGCTGAAGTACTTCGTAGAAGAACAGGTGGGATCTGAACAGAACACCCCACAATATTTGTCAGTAGCGGAGCCCAGGAAGAGGAACAGGTGTGGAATATTGGGAACTAAGTTTGTATGTATGCCCCCTACGACACAATTGACAGAACTAAAAAGTGTAACTAAAAAGTAGCCAATAGCACGTTTATTGAGTGTAGGATTTGTTCGCCGCCATAAAAGCCAGCGATGTAGCTGTAATACCTACACTAATATATGCTACCTCCAACAGGAGGGAGGAAACCACACGTGAACCCAGCTATTGTCCTTCAGCCAGCAGAGATATAGCGCCGATACTGCATTGTCATACTCTAAAGCATGAAAGCTATCTCAACACGTGCGCGCACGCCATTATGACTCAAGAGGTTCTCCTTCGATGCACATTCTCATACAAATCCCGAAATGGCTGGTCATTTATGTTGGCTTACAATTGAAGTGGCGTGGTTTACACTAGCGACTGTCGTGTATTCACTTGCCCACCGAATGCCAAAGCATACCCAGGGCGAGCCCTTCGAAGTTGCGCCGATCAGCGATTTAGCAGGTAAAACCATTGCTGGAGGGTGTGCTCCGAGGGTTGCTTGATTGATATATGGCATTATTTGGAAATCAGTGTCACAGTGCGCCGTCGGTCTCGGCCACGCAACACCTGACGGATATCTATGCGCTGTAAATCAGCAATGTGCACACAATTGACAAACACTGGGTCCAATTCCCGATGAGGTAATCACAACTCCACTTGGTCAAGAATCCATTCTGAACACGCCACCATCCCAGGGTCGCCGCCTCCGAGGCTCTGCTGACCGACGTGAGCGCCATCCCTGGTGGTGCGCGCGTCACCAGGGTGCCGGTGCAGACGACTACCTGCACAGTTAGTTCCCTGGCTCCACAGCCACTACCTACCTGCTGGCGTACACATGCGAGGACAAGGACGACAGGGAGCGAGTCGCCGGTACCGTCAAGTGGTGCGGCGTGGTTGGGTGATGGCTGACGTGCAGCAAAGTCGGCGCTTCCGTCGTGGTCGGTGGGGTGTGGGATGCGAACGCGGCAGGGCTGCTAACTCAGTGAAGACGCAGAAGAAGGCGGATAATGAGCTCGATAGCCATAGTTGAAAATAAAAATATGAATATAAAATTTGCCTGCTGTGATCCAAGCATCACGTGGCCACATACGCCGAAAAGGCTGGGTGGGGCGGGACGGTAACTGGATACCGGATGGAACACCACCGATGGTAACTGGAGGCTATAGGCAGTGAAATTAGTGATTATTCCTTAATATCGCCTTAGTATTCAGATATTCTGGCTCAGCGAAACTCCAAGCATTCTCTGATACTAAGTGGCGAACACAGATTGCTCCATCAACGGATGATGAAGAATGCTTGGATTCTATCATGGGAATATTCACAACAAGGCCTTACCGTTCGACAACTTTGAGTTGAGTAATGAGTATGCACTGATAATGTACAATGCACACGGTCACCTTTAGCTTGCACAAGCCTGCCAGTTCATACGCAATGCTGAAACAAGTATCATTACATAACTACTACACCAGCAAACGCATCATGTCCACTTGCTATTGCCATCTCCCACCAGCGCGCTGAGCGCCCGCATGGCGCGTACTCACCCTGAGCTCCTTGAAGAAGACCGAGTTGCGCGCCCAGTCGACCTGCGTGAACAGGTTCGTGTCGAGCACTTTGCACAGCAGTTCGAACAGGTCCACCTCGCACTGGTTGTACGTCTGAGTCTGCAGCACGCTGAACAGCTGCTGCTGCCAGTGGCGGTCGTCGAGCGAGGCCACCAGCTCGCGCACGATGGCCGGCGTGGCGGTGGCGGCGGCGGCGCGCGCCGCGCCCGCCGGCCAGCCGTCGCCGCCGCCGCCGCCGCCGGCCAGCAGCGGCGAGCACGACGAGTCGGGCGACGACGCCGACGTGGACGACAGCACCGGGTACTGGATCTCCTGCTTGATGGTGATGCCGCCGGCGGCGCTGTAGCTGAGCGGGAGCGAGGTGGCCGGCGACGCGTAGCTGATGGTGACCGCCTCCGAGCCGGCCGGCAGCGCGGCCCGCGACAGCTGCGGCGGCTGCATCAGCTGCAGCTGGCGGATCTGCTGGATCTTGCGCGCCCGGTCGCGCTTGTACATGGGGCCGAACTTGTTGCGGCCGCCGCGCATGCGGTCCTGCCGCACGGCTGAAACAGGGAGAGGCCCGTCAGCGGTGGCGGCGGACATCAGTTCCACAGTGAACAGCACGACGTGGGCGCGCGCTGCACCACAACCCACGACACACTTGCTCTGGTGTATGGCTTAATGCGGATAAGAAGGAAAATAATGAACCAACAATTGTTCATCGCCATGCTTATTGCATTGCACTGTTTGATTTAATTCCCTCGTATGGTTATTTACCATATACAAGGATAAATAGCCATAAATACGAGACCATACAGGAATTAGCGTACGCCTGCGTATAATGGAACACAGCTATTCGTTAGAAAACTGATAATCTGAAAACGTTGGTAACGGGACAGTTGTGTTGAAAGTTCGACATGTAAGCGCGCAAAATAATTGTCCAATAACAAGAAAAGACCATACATTGTGCCTCCTTGGCAACTATCTGAGCAGAGTATGTAGAGTGTGATGTTATGAGTACATATGGTCGAATATATGACCATTTGGGTCGATTATGGTCGAATGTTTCAAGTTTTGGTGGGCATCGTGTGCTAAGCTCCAAATATGAAAGCAGCGTGCCACGGCGTTGGCCGTGGGGTGTCGCACCAACTGAGGGCGATTCAATGGCGTGGTGGGGTGTCCAGTGTGTTGGGATTACAGTCAAGAGTGCTGGCTGCACCAGACCTCCGCCATGACAGGGAGCGAGACGTCCGCGCACCGTCGGCCGTCCCATCCTGCCCGGAGGTGAAAGGCGGCGCGGCGGCCAGAGTCGGCGCCAGGGAGGGCGACCAGGAAGGGCGGCCAGGGAGGGCGGCCAGGGAGGGCGGCCAGGTAGGGCGGCCATGGCGGCCATGGCGGCCAGAGTGAGCGGCCAGGGCGGCCAGGGCGGCCAGGGCGGCCATGACGGCCAGAGTGAGCGGCCAGGGCGGCCATGGCGGCCATGACGGCCAGAGTGAGCGGCCAGGGCGGCCATGGCGGCCAGAGTGAGCGGCCAGGGCGGCCAGGGCGGCCAGAGTGGGCGGCCAGAGTGAGCGGCCAGGGCGGCCAGGGCGGCCAGAGTGGGCACACCAGCGCCCGCGGCGAGGTTGGACAGCTACCCCCCGCGCTACAGATGGTACAGAGAAGACCGAGTCGGAGTCGGAGTCGGAGTCGTAGTCGGAGTCGGAGTCGGAGATGGAGTTAGAGTCGAAGTTGGAGTCGGCGTCGGAATCGAGGAGAGACAAGTCGGAGAAAGAGAAAGAGAGAAAGAGAGAAAGAGAGAAAGAGAGAAAGGGAGAAAGAGAGAAAGAGAGAAAGAGAGAAAGAGAGAAAGAGAGAAAGGGAGAAAGAGAGAAAGAGAGAAAGAAAGAAAGAAAGAGATAAAGAAAGTAAGAGAAAGAGAGAAAGAGAGAAAGAGAGAAAGAGAGAAAGAGAGAAAGGGAGAAAGATATAAAGAGAGAAAGGGAGAAAGATAAAAAATATAAAGAGAGAAAAAGAGAGGGACAGACAGAGATTAGGTGAATAAGAGAGAAAAAGACAAGGAAACACTCAGCGAATCCTTTTTTGGCATACGATGTGGAAAGCAAATAACACTAAGTGCACGCTGTGTCCTGTGGGACTTAGGGAGTTAAATCCACTACATCTGCTCTCTGCGTCGGTAGATATTAACCTCTGAGCCATGGCACACGCGAAGCCCGAAGACACACAAGTGGGGCACCACGTGGCCCGCGTGATGACACGCAAAAGCAGGCCACGCGGTGATTGGCTGACGCCTTTGGGATGTGACAGTCGACGGACCTTGACCCAGTTCAGGACGAAGCGCGGCGGCCATGCCGGCCGTCTCGACATTCGGCGTGTCGGACGAGCGTTGCATCACTTCCACTGACTCATCGACAGCGACAGCGCGGCCCATGTCGCCCCAGCGCGAGCGGCGTGTGCTGGGCGGCGGCTCAGAACGCTGCGGCGCGGTATCCGGCACACTGCGTGGTGGCTACACAATGAGTCGGCTCTCGTATTGACGCCAAATCAACGACAATTAAAGCCATTGCAGAGTTGGAATGCATGGGCGCCGCAACGGCAAAATGGTTGGGGTTCGTGGGAATATGGGACAGGACTAGCGGGTTTTCGTCTTTTCTTTTAGGATATGCAATATGTTTTCATGAGGTGAAATCAAACCATGAGCATATTCCGCCGAAGTAGTACTAACTGGCGAAATGTACGCTTCGATGTGCTCCAATTTCCAGCTGTCCACCAGGCAGCTATTTTTGGGCTTGATGGTCTCGATAAAACTCCGTTCTCGACAAGAATGACCATCAAACCCGTTCACTGACTTCAAGTCAATTATGTCCATGCAACGCCAATAGACAAGACATTATGCTTAGAAGAGAAAGTGTTCCAGATATATCCCTCACATGCTCCATCCTGCGGCGGAATCCATATTTACACGCGTGTTACCAACCATAGGCATGGCAGGCTAGCCACACAGTTGGACTCCATGAAGGATGCCCAGCGCTCATACTACCCCTAAATTTTGAAGCGCTCGGATTTCGACCACCACCTTTTTTTTCTCAAGAAACGGGTTTTCGTTGCATCATTTTAGACAGACACAAATTCAGATATTTCGAATTTTGTAATTGCGTAAAATAATGTGACCAATGTAACGAAACTGGTTCTTCTCTAACAGCAAAAAAAATAACTGGAGGAATCCTTCTTTCGGCTAGGTCTGGCAGACGTACGAGGTATTTTCATGTTCATAGGTGTTCTCAGCTTTCTTTTTTTCAAGGGCTCTTTTTTTCCCCGGTACATGCAGTAGACATATGACGAGGGGATATCCATTATAAAACTATGCATCCTGGCGTGCTCTACCCCTGCATATAATTAACTCGACCTATCGGTTCACTGATTATGAACGATGCAAAATTCCTCGAGGACATGTATCTTTGTCGTTGGAGGTTGACTTGACGCACACGGCAAATAGTTTGGTCATTTTCGCATTTCTCAGTGTGTGCAAATTTATATGCATAACATTCAGGTTCATTTTTCCATATTTTCCAATTATTCATGCAGACAATCAGAATTGGAGCATTTCTTTATAATATGACGTAGTTTTATCTAGTATTGAGCAAGGGCGGATCCAGGAATTCCCATGGGGGCACATGTCCGGAGGGACACCTCTAGCTTAAGATTGAAAATCTTAGGAGAGTACACTCAAGCCCTCCCGAAGGAGTGCCTTTTCTCAGCCGGAGGGACACCACCTTTCCATGGTGGGCACATGCCCCCAGTGTCCCCTCCTTGCATCAGCCCCTAGTATTGAAGATTACTAGTGGATAAATCGCCATAAGTAGCTCAGAAATATGCTAAACGCAAATTATATCCCGAAAAGTGGAGGGGCCAGCCGACATTGCTGCCACACCCCTGCATTGAAGAGTGGTGGGGCCATGATCTAACTGGTCCCTATCGTCCCCACGCCTACGGTACCAATAATCAACGTTTAGCTCCATATCGTTCTGATGTAACTAGAGAGCACACATGTGAAAACTGAGCTGCAGTCATGACCTCATCAGGCTTGCGGCGATGTCCACCAATGTTCAGGCCGATCATCCGCAGGCACGTCAGTCACGGCCACCCAACGGTCTGGTCTATCCGTCACGGCCACCCAACGGTCTGGTCTGTCCGTCACGGCCACCCAACGGTCTGGTCTGTCCGTCACGCCCACTGGCGGCTACCATCGGCTCCGGCCGATCATCCGCAGGCACGTCAGTCACGGCCACCCAACGGTCTGGTCTGTCCGTCACGCTCACTGGCGGCTACCATCGGCTCCGGCCGATCATCCGCAGGCACGTCAGTCACGGCCACCCAACGGTCTGGTCTGTCCGTCACGCCCACTGGCGGCTACCATCGGCTCCGCTTTGGGGTCGCCATTGAAACCACCATTTGGAGCGAATTGGCGGGTCAATGCTGAGCTTGCTACTGAGCCCATCATCTGGCGAGCGGACTCCGGGGTCGCCACTGAACCCATCACCCGGTGCGGCCTGGTGGCGTGACTCTACCACCAGTTCACCACTGACCCATCATGACGTGTCGACACCTACAGGGGCTCGGGAGCTCGACGGACGGCGGCGGGAGGACGGCCGGCGGCCGGCGGCCGGCAGACAACCTTTATGCATGATTATGTGAGCAACTCGCGATACTCTGTGCAAATGCAGGACCGTGCTTTGTTAACGAAGAGTCGCCACACTCAAGTGTGGCAGCATCAGCGGTATCTGCGGAGGCGTACCTGAAGAACGGCCCTACGGTCCGGCTCGTCTCTTAGTCATAAAAGAACACACGGTGCTCCATGGTAAATGCTCGTCTCTCAGTGATGCACAGTCACCAACGATGGGAGCCTTTCGCTCCGGATCACCCACCTACATACTCTATATGTGGTCCCAGAGCGTCTGTATTATCTGCATCCCTTTACCATGTCACGCCCATGCCGCATCCCACATCTTGTTCTGCTCTTTCACTCCAGCATCCTTCATTTCTCGACATCGGACCGGCGGAGGTGGTCGGAAGGCACCGGTACACAAAGCCGTCCACAGCGCAGCTTCACAGTTGGGAATGAGGAGGAGATGGTGACAGATAAAGACCTTGACTTGGGGACTTGTTGAGGTGGATGCGCTACAAACTTTACTTCCTTGCTTGCAAGCATACAACTGCTTGGTACGTAAGGGAAGCGCCTGAGAAAGTTGGAGACATCCCCGACTTCGAAGCTGACGATCAGCCACCATTCTGCCTCCCTTATTTCCACATAATTGAGGAAAATCGTCTTACCTTCCACTCCACAGGTGTGGCCATAGTTCACAGTGTCCGCTCACCACCGGGGAACTCCTGCATGGCACTCCGACCTAAGACACACTGGGTGTCAACGAGGAATGCCACTTCCCAGGCACTCTGCACCGCCTATCACCCGACCATGCCTGGAGAGGAGCGTCATCACCAAGTGAGCAGCCCAGTTTCAACCCGTTACCCATCGACTTGCGAGGACATCGTCACTACCAGATCAGCGCACCCCCACCTGTCAGCAGAGGTCGGCGAGCGCCGAGACTGGCGTTAGATTGGCCGCCCAGGACTGGCGTTGTCGTCATAGGCAGTCGCAATCTAGATTTCTCTCACTTTCTCATCGACTGAATGACATTGACGTCACCAAGCAGCTACACAGGCCTGTTAACTACAGACTGGCTGAGTTCACATGGACGGTGTGTGTGCCGCTCATCTCCGTGCTACGTCACAGCCCCGGTCCGTCGCACGCGCTGTGTGCCCGCCCGACGCGGAGAGAATGTACTTCCAACAGCACGGATGGAATTCGAAAGAGATTGCTGGGAGGGCCTGGCAACGCGAAATAATTGAAAACACACCGGAGAGGCTGCCCGGTGGGGTAGGCACCACGCTAAAATATGCCACGCTGTTGGAGGCGCTCGGGCAGCATGGAGCGCAGGTTCGAGCCAACAAAAACCGGCGGTGATCAACAGCTCAACGGTGACGGGCTGTGCTCCGCTCCGGCCACAAACAGACACTCACTGCAGGCGCGTAACTGGGTCACCAGCGCGCGGCTCGTGACGCCGTCACAAACACGCAACGCCGGCCGTGTTGGCCCGTCGTCGCGTCACGCACAGCCACGGTGCGGTGACGCACAGCACGTGATGTCACCACGTGCCACAGCCATCAGTGCTGGATATGGGTAGCCATGGACATCTGCACACCTTTGTGATAATTTGCGACACCGCATCAGGCCGGAAAACAAAGCGTGGTGAAGCATCACCTGTGACAGTTAGTGACGCCACTTTGCACGTGATGTTTGCATGTGATCCTGCCCCACGAGTGTTGTGATTGTACAATATTGCAACCTGACGCAACATTACGTGTGATGCCAATTCTTGACGTCTCGCCTCTGCTCAGACACAAAGTACCACCCCGCCAAAGCACATACATATGTTTTACACCCAGAAGACAAGCTTTCCACGTGGTTATCGTCTTTGATGACTTTCAAATGGTGCATTCCTATGCATCAGCACCATACGTGTAAATGTTCTTACTTTTATATTTATTCATCTTCAATTAAATGCTGTTGGATTGATTTGCTATGCTGCATAACATTTTAAAGAAAAATATAGTAAACTCTTCATTTATTTCCTTATTTCCACTAGGTCCATCTCGTGCATGCTTAGTTTTGACCCAAGCATAATTTCGAATACGGATACGACTCATTCGAATACGGTTCATTCGTCGCCAGGAATACTTTCCACGACGTCCGTGAACATAGCCATTGTCCAAGGGCGCGGAAGATGGATGCGTGGTGGTGGCGTCATCGCAGATCGGGCAGTCATGGCGGCGGGGGAAGGGAGAGGGGGCAGCAGTATACGTCAGAACACAGCGGACAGTGAGCGGCGGCGCGCGACCCGCGGCGCCGCGCGGCATCAACAGATCTAGGTCAGCCGCCGACCGTCGAAAGTGAAGGTGCCCAACGCAGCCGAGCGCGGTGACGAAACAAGCGCAGAATTCGGCGCCCGCGTGGTCGCAGCCACACATCACAGGACACCGAAACCGTACGGTGGTCATGGTTCGACAGACGGGCGGGAAAAAACGATCCGCCCGACGCGTCTCCCCTGATGACGGCCGGCCCCCAGAGGGCCGCACACACAATGTGGGCACTTTCACCTCTGGAGGTACGCTTGTAAAGTGGGGCCTTTCGAACGTTCTTGGGCATGCCGAGGCTGGCGTTCCCCCTTAACTCGCCAGTCACTGGTGGCACCCCCCCGCAGCGACTCTCGGATATGATGAATTATCTTGAATAGCGCGAGAACTCATGCAGCTACTGAGCTCAAGCTCTGGGTACCTTCAGATGAGCAACTAGGCTAAACATTAAAAGACAAAAATGAGTCCAGGGTCCAGGTTACGTGAATATAACGTCATAAAGTCATTTGCTGGTGCTCATATTTCTGGACTAATTTCACGATTAATGGAAGGGTAAATTGATGAATAAAATATATAAAAACAAAATAAACGAATGTGGGCGACTGAGAACACAAATACAAATCGTAGTCATATTTACAAGCGTATCGGTTCAATCTGACCTACCCCCGATTCGAGATGATATTAGGTCAAATGTGTGCATACTTTGCATGCGTAGTTTCCCTCGTGTTCGTACGTGTTTGGGTGCACTGACGACTGTCAATGCCCATGACTACATGATGATGCCAATGATGCCCATGACGCTCATGATGCCCACGATGCCTATGGTGACCAAGACTATCGTGGGCCTTGTGACTACCGATGACCTATTAAATGATAAAAAAATATCATCCCAGAGTTGACTCGGTGATATGGATTTTGTTTCAGTTTTAAAAAAGATAAAATGTCTTCTTCCCAATTTCCAGCGGTAAAATGGAAGCTGAAATGGAATTCAGCACTCAAAGTTACTCTGGAGTTGTTGTCGATTATCGTCCTGCGATGGGAGCCCACACTGTATCGCAACGTGTAGTGTGGCAGAACTGGCATGGAATGTTACTCTGGAGTTGTTGCCGATTATTATGCTGCATTAGGAACTCACACTATGTCGTGACGTGTGGTGTGGCAGAACTTGGATGACGGGTTGAGATGTTACTTGTCTTATATACATATATACACACACACACACACACACACATATATATATATATATATATATATATATATATATATATATATATATATATATATATATATATATATATAAATGTATATATATATATAAATATATATATATATATATATATATATATATATATATATATATATATATATATATATATATATATATATATATATATATTACCTATTGGCTAGGTGGCGGACATAGCCCATTCGTCTAATGGCCAACCTACAGCCGATGCGCGTATCGACCACTGTATTCCTTGACCAACTATGGTGGCAATTAACTCAGCCCCATCTTCCTGAGTGGGTCATCCAATCTGCTCCGCAACCAAGAACACCGGTGCAAATTGCGACGCTCGTAGATCGCACGATCTAGGAAAAGACTTTGATTATTAAGCCATTCGTAGAACGGTATCGGAGAAAAAAAAATGAAGCCAGAAAGGCTTCCAAATAGCAAAAGCCTGAAGACACGTCGGCATGTTCTTCCGGACCTCAAAAGAGGGTCGGCGAACGTGATGCACGGGGAACCGACCAGCGTGCATCAGCATCACTGTTCACGGTTCGCACACAGTTCATTTTTCACGCATCGCACCGGCGTCACGACTTCCATGTGCCGCCGGCAGACCGGCCGCGACCGTCTGCCTCAGTCGCCACCTCGCACCTGGCGAGCGAGCCGCGCGATAGCCATCTCGACCGCGACAAAGTACCGTGGCCAGGCCGCTGCAGGCCGGGTCCGGCCGGCTACCGGCGCGCCGGCGTCCATTTTACCCGCGCAGTGAGTCAGCCGCCGCGCCGCGTCACAAATGTGCCGCTATCTGGCGGCGATCCCGGCGCGCGATACGGCCGCGCCACGGCAGGACGTGTCGCCACCGCACGCAGCCGCTCGTACAGAGCGGAAAACGACCGACACACGCGGCCCCGTGCGGCTCCGGCCGGCGCGTCGCCGCCGACGGTGCCGACGGCCGGCACAACGGCGGCGGCGGCGCCACAAATACGCACGCCGCACGCACGCCGCACGCACAGCCGCGCCGACGTCGCCGGCTGACCCGGTGTCGGGTCGCCGGCGCGCGTGTGCGCGCCGCACCAGCTGTCGGCGCCGAGAGGAGAGAGGCCGCCCGGCCCGGCGTGTCGTTACACAACGAGACGGGCCGGCCACTTCGGCGGCGGCGACGGCGGCGGCTAACGTAACTCCACTGCGCGCCACATTCACCGGCCGTCGGCCGCCCGCCGCCCGCCGCCCGCCGCCGTCTAACAACTCCCCGTGCGGCCGGCAATGGGCGAATGGTGGCGTTTAACTTCCGGAAGCGGGACAAGTGGCATGGGGAAGGCAGCCGGAAAACCGGCGCCACCCGAGCGTGCTTGGCCAATTTGCTCGGAGATGTCCGGTCACATCACCCCTGCAATTTGCACAATAGTGGCTATCACCAATGTTACCGGGTGGAAATCAATGTGGAAATGGAATGGAAATGGAAATCAATGTGAAATGTGAATCAATCAATGGAAATCAATGTGAAATGTGAATCAATCAATGGAAATGGAAATCAATGTGGAAATGGAAATCAAAATCAATGGTGGAAATAAATGCCCTGAGTTCTTAATACAACGAAGAATGGCTCTTAGATGCTCCTGGGTTTTAGACCTGACGATGGCCCCTGGCCGAAACGTTGAGTAATAAAGTATAATCCTTAACGTTACTTTTGATGTCAACTCAGCACCTCCTGGTATATTGAAGGCCGTATGTTTTCTTTACACGCAATGCCCTGAGTTCTCCCCGAAATCGCAGGAGACAGCAACATATATATATAATGTAATCTTATCTATTTAGGCTGCATTGTCGCCATTCTTCTATTGCAAGTGAACAGGGGGATAATGTCCATCCATAAAAAGTTTCAAGAGGATCCCCTGTCGGCAAAGGCGTACTGGATACCGTTTTTTTCCACCGAGGCGCCATTCGAACATTGTGGCGCTCGATTGTGAGCCAGAACACAGAAGGTGCTATAAATAGCTTGTGGAATAGCCCTGTGGCCAAAGGCGACCCGGTCAGCAACAACAGCCGTTCGCTCTATGGACATCTCGTCACAATCCCCCAGCAGTTCGACTTAAGAAACACGTCGCATGACGCTCATGTCGCCGTATGGAAATAGCACCTGCGGGGAAGTGACTCCCCATTGGAGAAATGTGCTCCCTCCCATACCAATTCCTAGATCTGCCCCAGGCCTATTAAAACGAAAATATCCTCGGCGGTCTGATATGCTGCAAGCATGCGTGTATGCTTCAGTTACTGTTTGCCACTGTTGACGTTCGACTCTCTGCAGGGGGTTACGGTCACTGTGTGTACTGGACTTCTCCACCGAGTAATGGTGTCCGCTATCATAGAGGACTTAATAATTGCTGCCCTATAGAACGAAAATATTTGCCTGACCTCAGGCCCACAATGGGTGTTCCCAGGTCATCCATGTGTTCCCAGGGTGTTGCTCAGGATATTCCCAGGTCACCATGCGCCATTGCGTAACCATACGGCAGTCACGACCACTGGATGTCGTCCGACATTGGGCCAGACTGTTCCATTGTCACCTCGCAACCGCCGCAGAACACATTGATCGGTGTGTTCTCTTTGACCACTGGATGTCGTCCGACATTGGGCCAGACTGTTCCATTGTCACCTCGCAACCGCCGCACAACACATTGCCCGGTGTGTTCTCTTTGACCACTGGATGTCGTCCGACATTGGGCCAGACTGTTCCATTGTCACCTCGCAACCGCCGCACAACACATTGCCCGGTGTGTTCTCTTTGACCACTGGATGTCGTCCGACATTGGGCCAGACTGTTCCATTGTCACCTCGCAACCGCCGCACAACACATTGCCCGGTGTGTTCTCTTGTCATGCCGACGTATTGCGGAAACCAACAGATTGGAAAATATGAACGTTGGAAATTGTTAACTTGAGAAAATATGAACACCTTCCCATGAAGATGATCTCCGTGACCTGGCAAATGACTGCCGTTACGCGACAGACGTAATGCTGATGAGGACACACCAAGCGAACGCAAAATGCTGCGCCGAAATTTTATAAAAAGGGGTAGTGAAATGTACGTCAGCAGACAGGTAATAGGCTGCCCTATCTGCCTGGTGCATGCGTTTTTGTAGCCATGCATGTTTATTGTGGTTACTGTGGCAAAAGATCGCCAATTGGAGCGTAAAATCAAGTCGGGTGTCGCAAACAAACCCAAAGTGGCGAGCCCAAATTTGGGAAAGGATAGTAAAATGCACATCAGCAGGCAGGTATCGAACGTCTCAATTCCTTACAGCATGAGTTTGACAAACAGACATGTGTAGGCAGTAAACTAGTCGGATTTTTTCATGTTAGTTTGAAAGAGTAACGGTCTTCAACTTCAGCGATTAATTCCCGCGACAAAAATTTTGGATGTCGCTGTGAAACCGAGCCGATATCCGAGGCCGATGTCTACTATTTCATTACCGAATGGAGTCTTCAAAATAAACTTGAGATTTTATGCATGCTTTTCCGAGGCATCGTCCTCACCGCGGCGCTAGTAGTCAAATGTCCGCGCTTGGTGAGTAGCGGGCCGCTTCGTAGCCGACTTGTCGCGCGCCACACCAGAAGGTACATCCCTCCAACGTGAAAAACACACACGACGCCATCACTAGTCACAAATGTCGTCACACCGGAGAAAGTAAGCACGGGGTGTGAGTCATTGCCGTCGGCGGTGCGCGGTGCTCTGAGTCAAAGTCGGAGCACGCGCGGCGGCGGCGTCGCCGGCGCTGACCCAGGTGCGTGCCCTGTACCGACCCGGAGCGTCAGCACCACTCCGCAGTTGATCGGAACACCGACTCGGCCTGCTCGGGCCGCAATCACGCGCCAGGCGCCCCAGCTAGACGTTGTGCTCAGGCTCGCAACTGCATCAACCGCATTAACAATACATTACTGGGTCAAGCCGTGCAGAAGCATTGTAAATGTGCCATTAGCAAGATACTCTTTTGGCGTGATGCATATGGCGGTTTCGCCAGCACTCGTTTTGGTCCTTTTTATCGCGACCCGTTGCCAGTGAAGTGACGCACCTTGGACGGTGGTCATGTTTCCCTTCAGCAGCAGCTACACATTAGAAGTTCCCGAGTGTATTGTGGAGCTTGCAACGGATGAACACACCAGCAGAGCAAGCAGAAGTAAACCTACAGTGACCAGACCCACGACCGCGCCCCCCCCAGGAAAATTGTCATGATAGCGGTGAAGCAGAGCAGCTTCACCAGATGGTTCAAAGTGACGTCTACCACTGAGATCGGTTCGCCGCCGCCGGAGCAAGACTGCAGAGCAGACGTCGGCCCGTGAACATCGGCTCAGCGCTCCGCGACTCGAAGCGGCCGGCGAACCGGCCGGGGAAGAGCTGAGGGCGACCGGAGCGCGGCCGGCGAACAGAGCCGCCTGCAGGGAAGCAGTTGCACCACCGCCGCCCTCCTCGGAGACAGCGAGTACCGGGCCGCGATTGTGCAAAGCGATTCCCTTCAAGGTGTCACTCCCATGGGCGAGATGCGGTGACTTAGAAAGTTGTCGCGTTTGCAAGAGGCTGCTAAAAACGGTCGCCGGTGGAGATTTGACCTGATTGGCTGGGTTTGCAGCTGTGAGAGAGTGCGCGGCTCCCACGGGCCCACGAGAGCAGACGGACATCTGTCCTAAATAAAATAGTGTTCAGAACTGCCATTCCGGACGTGGGTTTAAGTGTAGGAGGTTGGTTTCGGTCTGATGACATGACTAGTTCACGTCGGCGCCGGTTAGACGCCGGCGGGAACGGGTCTCACCCCCAGCTCCCGGATGCGGCACTTGTGCGCAGTGACGTCACCGAAATTGGGGTGACGTCACTGTAGCTGATAATATCTGGAACAGTGAGAGGAGTAACTTGAGGGACAGCAGCTGAGGTTATCTGGAACAGAAGGGGGAGTAGTTTGGGGAACAGCAGCTGAGGTTATCTGGAGCAGTAGAGGGAGTAATTTGGGGACAGCAGCGGAGATTATCTGGAACAGGAGTGGGAGTAATTTGGGAGACAGCAGATGAGATTGCTTGGAACAGCGTCGGAAAAAAATTTGGGCAAAGGAACCGGTATTTTATATTGTTGATACCTATTTCCTCAAAGATGCATGGCCTAGGATTCAATCAATGGCCAATGTGTCTCGGTCCAGGCCTGAGATGACACTAGGGCTGGGCCCAGGCTGTGTATGAATTCACAACCGAAAATATGTGAGTGGGCGAGTGAGGCCACGGAAATACTGTCGCACAATTCACATGTCAGCACATCCCACGCAGTGTGTGGCCAAATGATAAGATGGTGTGCTCTTACTCCCTACAGGTGCCTTCTAAGTGAACTTTCGTTCCATTTCTTAATTGGACTGGCCCATGTTGGTGTGATCGTTCATCTTCCAGAACCGTCGCCAAACTACCCCACTTTGCAGCCAAATGGAATAGCCAATGCATGTGCAAGTTGCACACAAACTCGGCGACTTGCTCCCGTACCACGTTTCGGGTATCCGACCGCCACAAAGTGGTCACCATCCGACATCCTACTCGGGGACCACTGGGACCACTGGGACTACTGCCGACCTATTCAATATCACCGACATCACGAAGGAACCTGCCCAGCCAACGCACCATTCGCCAACGCCACTCTGAGCGAGCTGTTCACAGCGTTGCCCCGACACCACCGCACAGCACGCTCGCGTCGGCAGGTTACCGCGGACTGGCCCCGTCCAGAACCGAAGCACAGGCTTCAAGTTGGCCTCGCTGCCGTCATGTAGTTCTCCGGCGGCGTGGGCGAGCCATGCGGATCGTGCGAGCCGTCCATACCCGAGGAGCAGCAGCCCAACAGTATCTGGCACTACTGCGGTGCACGTAACGCAGTGGTAGCACCATGCTTTTATTAGCACTTGGACTGCCGGAACGAAGCGGCAAGCCCCGGCGGTGCCCAGTCAAGGTCACCGAATCAGCTACAAATTATCGGAGGGCGGGCGCAAGCCCTCGAGTTCGGTTCGTACGCCGTTTATGTCGTGTATGCCCATTGTCGTGATGATTAGGGTAAACGGTCTCAGTCGCAACCCCAGAACCCCATCATAGCACGTGCTGGTTTTTGCGCCGGCAAATGTCTGGGTCGGGCAGCGAGTTGCGACAGCGCGCAGTTAACCTTATCACATAGGTGGCCGAACGGGGGGATACCAGGACACAGTGTCCTCCCTTAAATACGTAGCGTTAGCATTTACCCTATGGCGTTGACTGGAAAGAATCGACCAACAAAAAACTGTCCGATGGCTCTTCCTCCACACTAAATTCGGAGGTTCAGCCATCTATAGGTGACCACCGGGCCACCACTGAAAGTCCACCGGGTGACAGTCGGTTGTCAGCCGGGTGGCCACCGAGTGACAGTCGGTTGGCAGCCGGGTGACAGTCGGTTGTCAGCCGGGTGGCCACCGAGTGACAGTCGGTTGGCAGCCGGGTGACAGTCGGTTGTCAGCCGGGTGGCCACCGAGTGACAGTCGGTTGCCATCCAACCGCCGGGCGGCCGCCGAGTGATTGATTGGACCCGCCGGACCCGCGGGATCGACTCGATCCGGCGGTCACGACCGGCAGTCGACGGGTTTCGCCGCGCTGACGACAGCGACGCACGACCTGCGGCGGGTCTCCGTCTGAGTGCACCGAGAGGGTGCGACTCGTTTGAGTGCGGTGTCGGCACTGGCACACATGCGTCGTCAACCACCAGCCGTCCGAGCAGAGGGTGACAGTGCGGGACCGCCGCCATCTGGACCGCACCACGGCTCCTCGTGACGGCGACACACAGACGCACATCCGGTCCATTGTTGGTCTCTGGTGTGCTGGAGGTCGTGGCGGCAGGTGCACCGCCAGCGCCCACCGCTGGTCCCGAGAGTAGCAAGATCGCCCGTCTTGTTGTCACCGTCTGCATGCAGCAGTCGATGGGGTGGTGGTTTTGTCACAAGTTGCATCTCTAATGCTGCTGAATGGCCCCGGCACATTTCATTCCGTCGGATCAGTGGATGGAAACCGTGCCTGCAGTGCAGACACACGCTCCGAGCCGATGGCAGATTGAGCGATTACGTCACCACGGCCGGCTGGGTTCCGGGCGGTGGAGACCGCACTCAGTGGGTCCTCGTCACGCTCGTGAAGCGAGCCGCGACGGCGTCAACCCAACGCTGGGGGTGCAGTTGGGCTTGGTAGTGATATGTGGTCCCCATGGCGCTTAGACAGTGGGGGTAGAGTTTCTACGCTAGGGACGTCGTTTAGACTTGGAGGGATTCAAACGAGGTTCCGTCGGCGCGTTTCTCAGCATATGCAATTGAAGGTCTCTCTGAAAGGACCCGTCTCTCTGAAATGCTGTTAGTACGTGGGTATCCCGGGATGGTGCTGCTCAGGAGGGGTCGACCTCACCTCATCTGTCCTGAGGAAAGTTGGACAAGCGACTTGCGGTTGCCGTCGCGCGATCGCGTTAAGCATTTTCTCTCCATAACTACGGCATTAGGACGATTTCCAGTCAATGAACACCGAATGCTGAATTATCTTTGGCGCCTCTTTGAAGCTCATCTAGGGTCTCATTGAGATCCCTTCAAGATCCCATGTAAAATACGACGGACTGGGGGCATGCTGTATTTTCGCGAGATGTGGTGTGGTTCGGTGAGATGTGGTGTCGTTAACCCATCGGCGGCAAGGGCGGATCCAGGATTTGTCATGGGGGTACATGCCCGGAAGGATGCCACTTCGAAAGTGCATGGAGGGGCGCCGGCTTTGTCTTCCGAGGGCTGAAAAATCGAAGTGGTGCACTCGAGCCTTCCCGGAGGTGCACGTTTTCCTCTCGTAGGGGAGCCTCTGGCTGAAAAAAAAAAATTGAGGGGGTGCACATGAGCCTTCCCAGAGGGCGCCTTTTTCCGGCAGGAGGGGCGCCACCTTCCCATAGGGGGCACATGTCCCCAGTGCCCCCTTGTATCCGTATCTGATCGGCGGGCATGAGATTGTCTCCGTAGCTACCAGACTGGATGAGTAGTCTCGCGCTAGCATCACGACGTTGAATACAACCGATCGAGCCACCAAGAAACTGGCAGGGTCTATGTATCAAACGGACAGGCATCACAATGCATCGCTGGATTTATCCGCGAACACCAGTAGCCACCACATGCCTCTACAAGAAACCACCTCGGTGGTGATGGAGAAATCGAAAACGATTGCAAACCAGCAATATCGCTGTATTGCAGGGGATGGGATTGCCAGTGTGTTGCGGCAGAACCGCTCCTGATTCCGGACTTAGTCCTCAGTCAGCAACTGAGTAGACCGCTGTGGTTAATGTGCAAATCAGATACTGTAAACTGGAGGTGGTAAATACCAAAAATGTTGGGGCCGGAGACCGGGACAGGACAGTCCGGTCTGATTAGACCAAGCCCGGTTGAGGCCCGGGCACATAAACTGAAGCTCGGGCAAAATACCAATTACTTAAACACATTTATGTTCTGCACATAGAGTAGTATCATCGTTTGCAGCAACCGATTGTACGGCAGGCAGTCTAACCATGAAATATGGATTGTATTAAGGAGGACGTAGTGTCGTTATAGGCAAGGCCTATCGAGGTTACAGGCAGCCTAAAATACGCTATGATGCCTCCCCAGCTACACTACAGGAAACTGCGCTTTGCCGAACAATAACAATATCCCCAGGACAATTCAACTGAAATCAGCTTCAGAAAATACTCTGACGTCACGACGTCGGTTTGTAAACGTAATGGCACTTCCAACAAGAAGAAACAGAAATGCTCCGAAACGGGGACGAAACAGGGATATCTCTTTCCTCACATCACAGCCAGAACTTACCAGGAGAACGAAGCTGTTGGTGCTTAAGGAAGGCGCGAACTATAATTCTGAACAGCAAGAAATGGAAGAGGATAATGAATCAAGTGTAGGGCAGGGAATCTGGTGTATGGCGACATAAATGTTTCTTCTTCTTCCCCTGGCTGCTGCATACAATTATATTTCCATAACCAGAACGAATAAAAAAGAGAGCTGGATAACAATGCTCATTCCACACGCCCAGAAAAGTCGACAAATTTAGCACCATCCCAGGAAACAGACACTACTGTTAAATTATCAGAGGGCTTAAGACAAACGCAGAACGGTCATTTACTGGCACATCAAGGTAACTCGAAATAAACTGAAAGTAGTCTCTAAAAACGTGTAGCCATCCCCACGCAGCAATCCCTTGGGCTTACTCTGGGCAGGACAGAATCATTTTTGATCAAACGGGTTTATTATCTGGGCTTCTCGCTGCCAGCATGCAGCATCGGCCCCAATAACTGAACATAAAAATCAACTAATTCCGTGTTTGGCCACCTTAGAATAGAGATGTTCATCAGTGTGGGCGAAACGGGGACGAACTCCCAATTTTTAAGTAAATTATCAAATTTGAATGCTATAATCCGTTCTGCGAAATAATTTACAACTTATATATTTGAAGTTCAATATATTTGAAATACAACTGGGGACTAACCATGCAATCCTGCAGTCAAATATAATATTTGAAGATCAAAATCGTTTGGAGCAAATGTTTACTCGTGGGTGCGTGAACCTTCACCTCACTCCTTTTTCCCGCTTGATATCCCTTTTACACTCAGCCTGCGTATAGCAGGAGTTTTCACCCAGCCCGCAGCGCATGCATGCACCAGACCGCGGCGCGGAACGGCGGCACGTACGTACCTTCGAGCTTCATACCGACGTCGATGCACTTCTGGTAGCGGCAGAACGGGCACCTCTTGCGCTGCATCTTGTCGATCTGGCAGCTCTTGTCGGCCACGCACGTGTACGCCTTCTTGTTCTGCACGGTCCGCTTGAAGAAGCCCTTGCACGACTCGCAGGTGAGCAGGCCGTAGTGGTAGCCGGACACCTTATCGCCGCAGACGGGGCACAGCTCCTCGATGCCCTCCTTGGTGTCAGGCAGCTCCTGGTGCAGGGTGTACTGGTGCTCGCCGGCCACGGCCAGGCCGGCCGGCGCCGACGCCGGGAACAGGCACGGCTCCTCCAGCAGCGGCCCGCCCAGCAGGCTGCTGTTGTTGGACACGTGCGTGTACACCGGCGGGTTGATGCTGGTCAGCGCCGGCATCGGCGCCGACGTGGTCAGCGAGCTGTAGCCCGGGTGGTGGTGCTGCTGCTGCTGCTGCTGGTGTTGCTGCTGCTGCTGCTGCTGCTGCTGCTGCTGCTGCTGTTGCTGCTGCTGCTGCTGTTGCTGTTGCTGCTGCTGCTGCTGCTGCTGCTGCTGCTGCTGCTGCTGCTGCTGCTGCTGCTGCTGCGGCAACGGCTGCCCCACGTGGCCGGCCGGCAGCGGACTGAAGCTGGGCTGCACGTGCGCCATCGGCATGTCCATGTCTGATATCATGGCGGTGCGGTCGGGCTCGGCCGGCGGCGGGTCGGTCGCGCGCACGTGAGGCGGACCCAGACTCCCGGCCGCGGCGCACTCCTCACTCCACATCGGTCGGCCGCCGACTGACGCGTTACGCCCAATAGTGAAAGTGATTCTGGCCTGACCCAATTTGGTTTCTTTAGGGCCTATGCAAGTCTGATAGCAGCTAGCCCAGTGACCCACTTGGCGCTCGCGGGCGGTAAGGGCCCGCGCGCGCCGGCCGGCCGCCGGCGACGGGCCCTTCTTGCCCGGCGGCCGGCGGCGCGGCCAGCGAGCAAGAACGGCACATGGTGGCGTCGGTCAGCGCCGACGAAACGCGCGCCGACAGTGCGTGTGTTCTTTTTATCCGGCGCTCCGCCGTCGGCGGGTAATTCATTCGTGCCCCAATTTTGTCCGCAGTCTCGGTGCAGTTTTCTTGACCTTGCTCCTCTCGTGGCCCGTTCCGAATCGGTGCAAACGAAAGTGAAGCTGGTCGTCATGCAAATGGGCTCCGGGTGTTCGAAGTGGGAACCAGACTTGCGAGACGTGACGTATACAGAACGCATGAGATTTTATGTTATTGTTGTGATTCCAGGATGGCCGACCATGAAGGAATCCTAATTTTCCCACGAATTCTTATTTATTGTACGGTATTTCATTGCTCAAGTTATTAAATTGCATGCGAAGCCTTCTTACAGAGCATACTTCAAATATGTAACTGCCCGTCTCTACTGTAAGCTTCCACCAAGCACTTAACCGAGGTACGTTAAGCAGTGTCTCGTTCACGGACGACGGCACCCGCAATCGTCGATTGGTTCCCCTCCCCATTCAGAGTTCCTTAGAAAAGGCCCTGGTGTTAGATTCCCCAGACAGCTGCTGGAGTAAACGGATATTACACCCCCTCCCCCAATGCTAAGGTCCATTCATGGCTTAGCTGTCTGGTTTCCTTGACGTTCCAACAAACTAGCACCCTGGTTATAATAGCCGTGGCTTTGTTGAACACACGAAGACATCAGGCTCAAAACTCGGCAAAATATTTTAATTTGAGAATACTGCATATATATGGATATATATACATATATATATATATATATATATATATATATATATATATATATATATGTGTGTGTGTGTGTGTGTGTGTGTGTGTGTGTGTGTGTGTGTGTGTGTGTGTATGTGCTGTTCTCAAAAATTTTGAGTCAGGTGTCTGATGCAAAAAATAATATAGTGATGCAAAAAAATGTTGGATGGAGGTATTTGGACGTATATTTTATGACAAATAAAATGTTGAATCCTAACTAGGGCTGTTGAATTCGGTTGAAGGAGGGAAATATTTTCCCATGTGAATGAAGTAAAATCATAGACAAGCATTTTTGGATGCAATATATACAGCTCAGAAAAGCTGGATGTATCATGCGCAATCATATCCTCTAACATGCACACTATTGACGAGTAATTGGTACAGGGATGTAGAAAATATTTTGGAAGCGATGCAAGAAAAGGCTGTGTTAGATGTCAGTTTACACCAAGCTGCAGGAATTTGAGAACCCTGTATATATATATATATATATATGCAAATTGAAAAAGCATACTAATTAGTGATGTCCAAGGCCGTCTAATACGGGTCGAACGATCTACAGCCCACCTGAGTATACATACCACCTGAGCCCACAGATCAATCGCCATTTCCTCACAACCAGCAAGCAAAAAGCACCCGATGCAACTGAAGGACTTTTCTGTTGATGCAGTGGAGGTAGCAGCACATTCAGCAGCACATTCAGCAGGAATCGACCGCCCCTCCAATTGAACTGAGTCCCGTCAACTGATGGAAAAAGTACTCAAATTTCAGGAAAATTAACTTGTTTCTATTGCAATCAAATATAGCGCCCGAAGTCCCTCCCTATGCCTGAGGGCACCATCTACGAGATAGAAATAAGCAATCGCTACTGTTGAAGAAAATACAAATTTCGCGAAACGTTCTGGAAGCTTTCCCGAAGAAACCAGGCCTGTCCTGGGTCGAAACTTCCGAAATGCCAAGAGCAACCTTGCAATCAGTTCAATAATGGTTCTCATAGGACAAATTTGTATCGCGTGCTATAATCTAGAGTCAATTGAATGATTCCTAGGACCTTCTTTTTTTAATCGCTCCGTTGAGGCGTCCTACCAATCAGCAAGTCTGGCTGAAGAAGTTGTTCTTACGCGTTGTAAGCAAAAGCCCCTATTTGGAAAATAATATTTCTAATCGGAAACATGGAAACTAGGAAACTTCTTGTCGCGCTTTATAAATGTGGAGTTTATAGAGTGGCGGCTACGATTGTATCATGTGATAGTATATAGAGATAGTTCTGCCAACGAATAAATATATAGTTAAGGAAACTAGGTGTACAATTTGTAATCAAAATAATTTATTATGGAGTAATATTTGCTTCCGGCAGCTTTGTAGGGAATGTTTTTGTTCCTCTTTTGTCATCAAAAGTGGCGCTCCCTTATGAAGGCATTTATATAGCACAGGTTTACTTGGCCTATGCTAGGGAGTAGAAGCCTACTATGTTCAGAACAGAAATATTCCCCAAGCTAATGTTCAGAATATTTTATATAGAGGCTTATGTTCCAGAGCAGTATTGCATCTACATGGCCTTGTGCCCTCATATCATTTGATTAGGGGGACAGAGCTTATATGAGATTGCGATAGACGCCAGTTTATTTTCCTGAGAACTGATCATTTTTCCGTCGACCAGCCTCATTTCAGCCCGAGCGAAGGGGCCATCGATCCTTGCTGACCTTGGTGCTAACTTCCTCTGTATTCCCTGTTGGTGTAACTGTTCTCCGTACTACCGTACATCCTTCATTTTACGTGATCGAGAACATTGCAGACCGCTGGAAAACTGTCTACCGACAGCTTACTAGTCTGTTAATAAATTGCAGATATCGTCAGCCCCACCAGCCGTGTTCATGTAAGCGAAGTAGACCGATGTTTACCGCGCAGGTGAAGCAGACAGAAAACCAGCGGTTAATTTCGTTTGATTGCGTTATACATTGGTGTCCATGGCTGATCAAGGGTATTGACGGCTGCAATTCAGTCGTTTTGACCGAAACAAAAGCTTCAGATTTATTTCGGATCCGATATGAATCGAACAGCAGGACAAGACTGCAAGATCATTTCACACTGCATTGGTACATACCTTTTTATGCCTTTAATGAATGCATGAGCTTTGTATAAATAATCAAGTGCTTTTGCGTGTACCACTCTTTTGGACTCAAACTGCTAGACAAACGTATGAACCTCAAGAGCTCTTTTCTTTATTTTTACATCTGAAGCTGTTTTTAAGATGGTTTTGAAGGATTTTATGTTCAATTTCCTGACTTGGAATATTGCTTCCAGGTATTAACTCAACCTTTGTAGGGCTTCGTTTCATCTGTGCATGTATTACGAAAGGATATCAGTGCAGAAAACGGAATATTATTGTACTGTGTTGTCTACTAAGATGGGTGGCGTCCCGTGATGCCAAGCCTAGCACACCCCCTCTGTCGGCTGCACGGTGGTCAATAAAGTGCGTTATGTGGCAATACATTTCCCATTGATCACTGTCGCTTTCACGCATATTGAACGTCCGCCCCGCCGCATATAACCACACAAAGACAGCATTTGGCGACCTTATCATCCATATAGTGATGTGAGAATACGTGAGAAAATTAGCCAAAATCGATTCCTAACTCAAAATCATTGATTTATCTATGTGACGAGCAGTCAGCACATTCCAACGCGGTGTTGTATCGAGAGGATGTCGGCGGGCTCAGATGAGCAGTAGTGTATCCAGGGGCCATCAGGGGGCTCAAGTGAGCAGTAGTGTATACATGGGATGTCAGGTGATTCAGGTGATCAGTAATGTATCCAGGGGCCGTCAGAGGACTGAGGTGTGGAGTAGTGCATCCATGGGATGTCAGGGGACTCAGGTGAGGAGTGGTGTATCCATGGGACGACAGGGGACTCAGGTGAGTAGTAGTGTATCCAGAGGATGTCAGCGCGCTCAGGTGAGCAGTATTGTATCCAGGGAACGTGAGGGGACTCAGGTGAGCAGTGGTTATCCAGGGGACGTCAGGTGAGCAGTAGTGTATCAGGGTGACGTCAGGGGACTCAGATGAGGAGTAGTTATCCAGGGTATGTCAGAGGACTCAGATGAGCAGTAGTTCATCCAGGAAACGTCGGGGAATGGGGTGAGCAACGTCCCTTTGTCACTAAAAATGGTCTTATGCTAATATTCAGCCTATCTTCTACGACTACGTTGAAAGCTGTCTTTTCGCCTTTTAGTTTTGGTCCCTATTGAAAACTCTGGCTGTGCTAATGTTTCAAAACATACATGTTGTATTATCTTATTATTCACGCATATCTTAGTCATGCATGGCAAATTGTGTGTGTGTGTGTGTGTGTGTGTGTGTGTGTGTGTGTGTATGTGTGTGTGTGTGTGTGTATGTGTGTGTGTGTGTGTGTGTGTGTGTGCGTTCATTCATGCGTATGCATGTATTCCTTTGTCCCCGCACCATAATCACCAGAACTTTTGTTTCCACACCGTCATGTCACAAGTGATCGTGAGCGGCCCGACGCACCTGCGCTCACAGCGCACGTGGTGGCTCTCATGTCGCCTCCTGTAAGGTGGCGTGAGCACGCCAATGCGGTGTCCCAGCAGCGGGACTGCCCCCTGCCCCCCCGACACCGCGTCCCAGCAGCGGGACTGCCCGCCGGGCACGGCGCGCCATGCTCCGGCCGGCCAGCCGTCACTTTCGTTTTCAGGAGGCGGGGACGCAATGGCCGTGCCATCCATCGTTACACAATCGTGGCGGCTGCGGACCAGCTGTTTGCGCCTCACCTCGTCACATAACCACTGGCTGCGGACCAGCTGCCTGCGCCTCGTCCCAGAACCTCTGGCTGCGGACCAGCTGCCTGCGCCTCGCCTCGTCACAGGACCACTGGCTGCGGACCAGCTGCCTGCGCCTCACCTCGTCACAGGACCACTGGCTGCGGACCAGCTGCCTGCACCTCACCTTGTCACAGAACCACTGGCTGCGGACCAGCTGCCTGCGCCTCACCTCGTCACAGGACCACTGGCTACGGACCACCTGCCTGCGCCTCGTCACAGAAACTCTGGCTGCGGACCAGCTGCCTGCGCTTCACCTCGTCACAGAACCACTGGCTGCGGACCAGCTGCCTGCGCTTCACCTCGTCACAGAACCACTGGCTGCGGACCAGCTGCCTGCGCCTCGTCACAGAACCTCTGGCTGCGGACCAGCTGCCTGCGCCTCACCTCGTCACAGGACCACTGGCTGCGGACCAGCTGCCTGCGCCTCACCTCGTCACAGGACCACTGGCTGCGGACCAGCTGCCTGCGCCTCACCTCGTCACAGGACCACTGGCTGCGGACCAGCTGCCTGCACCTCACCTCGTCACAGGACCACTGGCTGCGGACCACCTGCCTGCGCCTCGCCTCGTCACAGGGCCACTGGCTGCGGACCAGCTGCCTGCGCCTCGTCACAGAACCTCTGGCTGCGGACCACCTGCCTGCGCCTCGCCTCGTCACAGGGCCACTGGCTGCGGACCAGCTGCCTGCGCCTCGTCACAGAACCTCTGGCTGCGGACCAGCTGCCTGCGCCTCGCCTCGTCACAGGGCCACTGGCTGCGGACCAGCTGCCTGCGCCTCGTCACAGAAACTCTGGCTGCGGACCAGCTGCCTGCGCCTCGCCTCGTCACAGGGCCACTGGCTGCGGACCAGCTGCCTGCGCCTCGCCTCGTCACAGGGCCACTGGCTGCGGACCAGCTGCCTGCGCCTCGCCTCGTCACAGGACCACCGGCTGCGGACCAGCTGCCTGCAGCTGGACCAATCCGGAACACACGAGTGACCGTTGCGAAGAACAGCTTCCCCTTCGTGAACGCCATTTTCCTGTTTCCATTCACAGCTGGCCTTTATGCAATCCCTTCCGTCGTCCCCCCGTCATCATTGGCCTACCCATCACCGGCAAAAATTATGACTGTGTACCTGATTGCAGCTGGCCCATGGTCACATGCGGTCTCACTAGAAACAAGAAAATAAACCATTAAGGGTAGAACGACCCACCAAATGCGTACCAAATGTTATCTCTGCAAGAAATATCGATTGCTTTTTTGTTCCTAATGGTCTATGTAGGTGATAGAAATGCCCATCCCGCGCAACGCGTTGCTCTCGTTATTTTTACCTGGCCGAGCGATATATTTATCTGGATGAAGCACTTCTTGTGACATCCATCCGTCGCCTGATTCTCATCTGCTCACTAAGTCCTCTTGCAAATTGATTCAATTGCAAGAGCGCTATTTTAAGCAACCAAACGCATTGGGTAACGATGTAGTCACCTGCGCGTGGGAAGTGCATTGGCGACTGATTGCACGCGTGCAAAAACGAACTGGAGGCATTTTCCTTGCAATGTGTTAGCAGATTAGCAGCCTGCAGCGTGGTAGATACTTAACCGTACCTGTTCAAAACTGCGGCCGTGGAGCATAGCAGTTACTTTCACAAAGCTGCTATGTTCAATTGAGGAAGTTTTTAGCATCCTCGGGACATCTTTCAGGTAACTTCGGAGTGATGCCTCTTACGTGTAGATGGAGCAAGATGATGCAGTGTACACGATTGGAAATTGAACATTATTTAAACGTGTTCTCATTTCGATGCGTTTATTGTGCTTCATTTTTTAATTGTAAAGCAGATTTACACGAGTTGGGCTACCTCGCGATCATGCTAATTAGTGTGCAAATTAAGTAACGGCATTCTTATGAATTGCTAAGTTCAGATACATACACTCTATGCTGTGGCATAAACTTTATAAACATACTCTTTATTATGTGGCATATATACCTACTGTGTGGTAAACTCAATGTCGCGCAACGAAATGGCATTAAAATTACATAGATTAATTGCGCAAATGGCAGTATGAAACGTTTCCGCCCAGATATGCAACAGATAATGGAAGTTGATTCAAATGCGTTATAATATGCAAATATATCATAATGTTGTGCGGCAACAAACAAGCAACTGCGAAAGAAAACCACCAGACTGGGTAGTGAAATGTTTGGGAGAATAACAAAGTAAGATTGGTATATTCCGCGACGTTGCTCTCATCATCCATATTATACGTGTGCTCATTTCTTTGAAAGCACTCTGGAATATGAATTATGACGATAATTTACTGCGTGAGTGCAGATCACATGTTTATTTATCACGCAGAATATATGATATGTCATTCCGAGCCGCTACCTGTCGGGGGTGTAGCTCCCCGCGATTGTAGACGACTCCTTCATGCTGCTGTGGCAAATATAGCGCAGTGACAGCAAACTAGAATAGACTTCTATGGACTGGCGAACCTAGGGGAGGACAGAAAGGGTAATTGTCCCTCCCTCCCAATGTTTGTTTGTAAACGCATACTTGCAAGTTTCTCAACGTCCATCAATATTGGAGCCATAGTGTAGTTATAATACGCAGTCCTAGAGGCTTAATTCATCCAAAGCCCAAGATTTTGAGAACAGAAAAGGACTTGATAAATTTCCCCAGAAGAAAGACCCTCTCAGACACCTACTCATTGCTTTCTGGGTCCTCCACTGTTTCTGTTTAATGTTGCTGATGTCCTTCTGGATGAATCAGAAGTAATTTTATATAGTTCATGCAGCTTGTCCAATTCCCGAGTTGATCGCATAAATGTAAGTCACTTCATCACAAAAGTATATGATGAAATATAAATCATGGGCGATAAAGGAAAGCCTGTACACAACCTTCGACTGCCACAAATGCAAGACTAAGTACCACTCACCGTACTCTGTGGCCAACACTTCGTACTACGCACAGCAATCTGACCAGCAATTCGGCTATGAATTTTATCGGATGACAGGAGCCGCATGCCCAAGGTTGTTCTAAGGCAGTTACTGGATGAGCCAACGATGTAGAAAGGGACACAATTGTATGACGGGCAGCTATCAATGGTAAAAGAGCGCATCAAGCAAAAGGAAATTATCTGCATGCCCCTCCATTGTCTGCGCTACTCTACTGCATATACGGAGCTACCGATCTCCTGATGGCGGGGGAGAGGAGGGTGAGAAGGTGCACTGGAGCCTCTGATGTTCGATTATTCCACTCTCCATAGACAGGATGTGTGAAAAACAACTAGCCACGTTACAAAATCATGTCACATGGAATGTATTCGTGCTATCGACATAATATGGCACGAATAAGTTCCCTGGAACTTATATTTTTGATTGAAATTTATAACGGTCTTAACGTTAAAATGCAGTTGTGCCTAAATGGGTGCAACAAGAGTGCCACTAACTTTTTATGTTGACACGGTCGGTCATGCAGACACAGAGTACGTTTTCAACGTCAGACACAGCGCACGTTTTCAACGTCAGACACAGAGCACGGCAAGTGACGTTTGCACGATTACCAGAAGAACAAAATCGCCCTCCACATGTTGCATTTTATCCTTTGCCGGCGACTTTCATAACGAGTGCACCCTGCATAACCTCGAGAGCCTCAGGTGGACCTCGCTCCATTCGATCGCAAGACAACGCCCAAATTGGGCAGACGGAGTTGTCGCACAGTCCGAAGAAATATTTGTGGCGTCTGTTCTCTGAGTTAAGCTTTTAAAGCGTCACTTTATCCCTCGTGAAAGACAGATCAGGGGTGCGCCCGTACATTATGAATGAGTATGAATGCTACATGCCATCCACCCAGGTGCTTCTGCAAACATGGTGAACTCCTGCGAGTGGATACCGGAAATGCGAGAGCCGTCTTGTCAGCCGGCGCACTGACCATCCAGGGCCAGCTCCATCACCTGACTTGCTCTACTTGTTCGCCGGACTCGTTGAACCCGTGTGACTACTCCTTGTGGGGTTTCCTAAAAGACAGGGAACACCTGGGCAGCCAGGGAGACAGACAGGGAACACCTGGGCAGCCAGGGAGACAGACAGGGAACACCTGGGCAGCCAGGGAGACAGACAGGGAACACCTGGGCAGCCAGGGAGACAGACAGGGAACACCTGGGCAGCCAGGGAGACAGACAGGGAGACAGACAGGGAACACCTGGGCAGCCAGGGAGACAGACAGGGAACACCTGGGCAGCCAGGGAGACAGACAGGGAACACCTGGGCAGCCAGGGAGACAGACAGGGAACACCTGGGCAGCCAGGGAGACAGACAGGGAACACCTGGGGAGCCAGGGAGACAGACAAGGGAACACCTAGGGAGCCAGGGAGACAGACAGGGAACACCTGGGGAGCCAGGGAGACAGACAGGGAACACCTGGGCAGCCAGGGAGACAGACAGGGAACACCTGGGCAGCCAGGGAGACAGACAGGGAACACCTGGGGAGCCAGGGAGACAGACAGGGAACACCTGGGCAGCCAGGGAGACAGACAGGGAACACCTGAGGAGCCAGGGAGACAGACAGGGAACACCTGGGCAGCCAGGGAGACAGACAGGGAACACCTGGGCAGCCAGAAGCCATTCAAAACCTCACGACCCAGATTACACAGCAGATGAAAAACGTTATGTTAGCCGTGTGTGAAAAAGTCCGCCGCATTGTAGCACGAAAGGCATAACTCTGCTTCGAGTGTTGGGACCGACACACAGAGAACCGAGTGTGAGCTTAGTTTCAAGTGCACACATGACAAATCTCCTATGTTTACTGCTTCACGTCATGCGTTTGGTTTGCATATGCCCAATGACTGTCACATAAACCACAAAGAACTGTGACTATTTTTTCGGACACCATGTAGTTACAAATTTGAACCGGATAAGCAATGGATGAAGTCCTTCAATGCGTTTTTGCGCCATAAGCTTTCACATTCCTGAGCCCCTCAATTTACGGTCCCGCCATGTTGGCATTATGGGGGGAAAATCCCCAAGCTGGTCTACCTAATTACTATTGTGTGGTTTCCTGTTAGGGTGAACAATATAATTACGTCAATGCTTACAGTAATGATATAGTTCAGCTTTGTTTCACTCGACGCCATGTTTGAATGCATTGGTTTAGGGTATTGCCCATATCCCATCATTGTCTTTGTAACTTATTATAATCTCCTTAATATTTATCATAATAGTTCCCTGTGCACCTCCAACTTATTTGGTTTTATTAGTGTCATGCGGATACTCTTCAAACAGATGCTCCATAACCTCATGCTGTCTTCTTCACAAGCGTACCGGGGAATTAACTCGCCCATCGTCCAGGTCTAATTTCGATCGTATCTGAATAGACAAATAAGTATATCAGCTGGAGCGGAACACAGAGTTTCCGTTCGTGCTATTGCTTACTCCAGACGTTGCAGTTATCTTTGCACCAAGTAAAAGCAACGCTTTGCACTGCCGAATCAGTTTTTATGTGGCTAAGCGTGTTGTATCTGTTTGATAGTATGCCACTAATAATTCCTGACGTGGCCATGCTCGCGGCGGCCGGACCAACCACACGTCGAGGTCGGCCGCCTCACCACCGCTGCACTGCATCTACACCCGGCATTACACAGCACTCACCTGCAACAACACCGCCGGGAACGGCAGCACCCGAACGGCTCGTGCCGGAGCGCAAGCTCGACGGCCACACTTTGCCTGCCGCCCTCACCGCGGCGCCCAGACGGGCCGCCCAGACGGGCCGCCCAGACGGGGCGGGCGGAACTCCGTTACGGTGGCGCCGGCGCTGTCCCCCCAACAGCGGTGCAGCAACTTTTCCTGGTACGCCTGATGAAGCTCCCCGAAAAGGTCCGACCAGCGACACCCAGGACCGGACATCGTGACGGGTGGGGGTGGGGTGGGGGTGCATGCGCAAGCATACCGGTTCACACTCAGCGGGTTGCTCGGAGGTTTGGGTTTGCGCCGAGCCTGCCGGAACCAGCGGGAGGAAACCTGGCGCTGTTGCATGATTGTTGTGGTGGGATTCTTTTCTAACGGGAAATGCTCAGCCCAGCCGAATGGGTTGCTACAAAATAATGCCTGGAAAATCAGGCAAGAGCCGCCAAATTACACAGCTGCGGTTCTGTTTCTTGCAGCGTGTTGGGGATGCAGTCTGATCCACAATGGGAGGCTTTGGACGAAACAGTGGAAATCGGACGGCGACAAATTGTGACAGTACAGAACACAGTTGTTCGGCGAATCATGTCGTTGCCGTTTCTTTTATTCCGGTTCCGGACTTTTATTCGCATTGTACTATGGTATTAGTTTGCACCATGCGTTGTGCATTGGCATATTGCATGCATTGTCCACAATGGTCACTCGAATTTCCTTTAACTAGCGGCGTTGGAACGGTAAGCAATTCCCAACTAGCGTAAGTCATGGCTTGAGCATATTGTATCTCCGCATTGCTAATTGGCTGGCCAAACTCTGGTACATACATTGGTGCATGTGTTCCGGTCAGACCTCACCAGACTTTCCGTCGAAGGCGTCAGTTGCCTTGCCACCTCCTTGCCATTTGGCACAGGATTGAAATCGAGCCCGTTGGATAAAGTCATCGCCATGTTCAACCATGGTCAACATGGCTTGTTAACAGATAAAGGGATGTCTAAAACAGAGGTGTCAATGAATGAGCAAAACTGTGCTGCAATTTCCAAGACCAAGACTATATCGACGTCTAATGTAAGCGGATAGCATGCATGGTGAATGAACATGGTCAGATGAAGCCACCGCGGTTTACACCATTCGCGACATATGACTTGTAAAAAGCAAAAAACAAAAAGCAAATTATTTTTTGGTATTTCCAGGAGCAAGAAAAGGCCGTGAAGTCGAATTCATAGCATAGCATGCCCCGGAATGCGATTCTGTTGAAAGCGGTTATCTGAGGTCAATCGCTGTTACTTATGAGACGGTGTGTCTCGAGAGCAGCCCGGAACATGAAATGCCGGTGACCGTCGTTACCAATTTGTATATTTAATTTATCTGCTTGTTTTGTATTTTAATAGCTAATGCAGAACGTTGCTTGGAAAGACGGTTATTTGTTGCCGGCGTTTTGAGGCGTTGCAATCTTGCAACCCAGATTTATTCCAAATTAAAATCTACATATGTCTACAACAAGCTGCGTTTCAAGGGTCCGTGATTTTGGTCACCAGCTAAGAATTATTGAGGGGAAAAGGTTCAGTGCCGAAACAAGCTGCATATTTGACAAAAAATAAGGGTCGGTGTAATAATATAGTCTGATTGTATCATGGGCAGTGACGGGATTTTGTTTCTTTGCTTTCTTTTCGTATTTGCTTTGGAGGAGCACTTTCTTATCATGCTGAACTTTCTCTCTAATGCTAAATTGTACCCACTTCTCCAAAGTTGAGCCTGAACAGTTTAGAGTACACCCTCTCTCACCACACCCTTCTTGGCAAATGCGTTTCATTGCATATCGTAGCAAGATCCCGATATATCGTAGCAAGATGCATATCGTAACAAGATGCATTTCGTAGCAAGATTGCAACCTCAACTGTTCTTCATTGCTCTCGGTGTGCCCCCAAGCGTTTTCATAAGATGACATCCTTAACTATGAGGTTAGATAGACTAGACTATGACCATGATGATCGCTGGCACTGGTGAAAATGCAAAGGGTGACCTCCCATCCGTTCCGTTTCGTTGTGTCCTTCCAGTAAGTGACAACACTCTGCTGCGTATTCTTCCATTCCGGAGCGAGCGTCTTGTGCATCTTTTAACGTCTTTAGCATCAGGAATATGTTGGCAGTTTCAACAATGACGACCCGTCAAAGTCCAGTGGCTGACTGCACGCCGAGCGACCTACAAATTTCTTTAACCGGCAGGGGGTGATCACTACCACTCAAACAGCACGATACCGTCTAGGTGAGGGAACCTGGTCCTCCAAATGTAAAGTTTGATGGTGTATCCATTTGCATGCCAATATGGATGCGGAAAGGAATAACAAAGAAGTGCTTCAAGGCGGACTCGATTGATTGATATGATAGAGGAGTGTCTGTTGTCGACATTACGATGAGCGGCAGACAGTCGAAAGTCTACGTTTATGGGCGGGGGCACAATTTGACGTTGGCAGAGTCAAAACATAACTTCGGCATCCTTGGTTTTATCAACTTTCATGCAACGCCATGCGTGCAGCTAATGTCATGTATGTAACATGATACGTCCCTGGCTGTAAACTTCATGCCATCATTTTGACAAACGATCTGAAACGATTCACCCAAAATGTTTTAAACGAGCATTCTGTTACATACAAGACGTTGCAATGATTATGTTTAGATTCTCCTTCGACAGTAAGCTGAGATAAATGTAATTATAGTCTCATCAGTAAGGAATTGGAGTTGATCCCTTTCCGACTCATATAGTATTTAACCAGTCATTTTCCCCAATCAAGTTACCTCAGCACATGATGTGTCAAAGTTGTTCGAAATCGCCTTACGTGCAAAGGTATAACTGCAACGGGTGCATATGTTTTTTCTGGGTTTTTTTCTGAAGCACAATCTGGTAGACCATGATCTGGAGATATCGTGACATGTATCACTATGCGGCAAAGTACATTGATCAATTTATCTCATTTGTTAGTTTTTGGTTGCTATTTGTCATCTTCGCATTCGTGGGGCTGCTGGGGAAGACAACAGGTCCATTGGGACCTGTTGATGTTGATGCTGTCGTGCTGATCAGCGTTGGCAAGCTCCAGCTCACCGAAATATATACAAAGCGGGTCGCGCTATGCATATCAACCGTCCCGCTTAGCACAGGCACACGCCACTTCCCCGGTTCAACGTTCGCACTCTCATAGATCACCATCAGTAATGGCGGCGACCACCCTCGACACCACCGGAGTCGGGCCGACCGGGCACTGGCCGGCCAGCAGGTGAAAGGCAGGCAGGTTCATTCCCGCCGGTGGTGGGGCAGCCCTCTTCCGTACGCATAACACTGGCCGGGGTCAACGGAACCCAGCCCGAAATACACCACCTGTGCGGCGGTGCCTTTCTCCGGCTGCGCCGAGGCAGGTGACAGGGGCGGGGCAATGACACCGGCGAGTGCAGACTGCCCGCGGCGCCGGGGTCACGGGGTCGGCCGTATAGCCGGCGGCCGGCCGGAGCCCAGTGCGGACGGCTGACGAGATTGCCGGCGGCGGTATCGAACAGACAGGAGGTTGGTGTGGAAACCGTGGCGGTTGCGAGCTGCACGACATGGAATTGCCTACAACTGTCGAAGCGCTCGGCTGTGAGGAAATTGTAGGCCGTTATCCACGTTGCGTCGCTGCAGCTAGAGGCGCAGTCAGGGGATCGAGCTTCCCTCAGCAACCAAAAATACGTTAGATCAAAAAAAGAAGATTTATATTTTCTTGCCATTTTTGGGGGTGGAGCCCCATTCAGAAAATCCTAGCTACGTCCCTGGCTGCATCACGTACATTGGAAGTTAGTCTTGGTCAAATTGCATAATTGGCTGTTTTTGGAATTACGTGGGATTGATTTTCATTGTATTGCTCGTATTTATCCTTTATTATAAATACCACAATGACAAGCTCACTGACAATGAGCTTTGTAGAATCTGTGATTGTACTAACCGCTATGAATTTCCATGTTAACCCGCTCCGTCTCTGGGGGATCGTTTACCCCCCCCCATCCAAACACACACCCTAAAGTTTTTCCATGATAGGAGAAAACGGCGACGAGCAGCGCTGCGAAATTTATAGTACCTTTTTCTTCGTCCTTTTTGCGTCTGATGTGAAAGTTTTCATCTCAGGTCATGTGAGGTCATTGAACTAGCTCAGGTCAAATTGGACCGGATCCAAAAATGTGTCAGGATCGATAACTCATCTAAATGGAAAGATATTGAAATGAAACGTTCTACGAGAGTACGATTGGGGAATGCCTATAAAATGTCTGTCTCACATTTTTGGTTAATGCCAAGTCAGTGACCTGAGATCACTGCCAATTCCGGACCCATTTTCATATTTTTACAATTTGCATCTTCTTCTAACAGCACTTTTGTCCCGGTTTTGGATTATCCTTGATATGGGTGCAGAAATATGATTAGAAGTTCCTTATCCAATTTGATTGAACTCGGTCAAGTGACATGAGGCCAGGTCAAGATAAGGTGCGCAAATTGACAAAATCTACTAGACACTTCAGTTTTGATACTTTATTTCCAGTTTTCATAGCCTAAATAGTATCAAACTTGCATGGCACGACCTAAATTTCCGAATGGAACCAAGGCTATGAAGCATAATCAAGGTCACGGTTATCCTAAATTATTATCCTATAGTGTTTTCAAGATTATTTAAGCTCTTGCACGCCAGAATATATTGAAATGAAGCTTTGAGGTCAGGCCAGTGGCCTTAAGTCACTGCCAAATTTCGACCCTGATGGACGAATTTATTATTACATTACAATTATTCTTGTAATATGCGCTGGGCAATTAGCTATCAAATGGCTTGGGGGTTAACTCTGCTGAAATGAAGATATAAAATGTTGTTGAACGGTCAATTTTCTCTGAAAACAACCGCTTTAAGTCTCAAAATCATCTTAACATAACGCGTGAGTCCATTTTCGGACCCAATTCGTGGCGGTCTTTTCGATGATACCCTGTTCGCTTTCGTGCACAGCTTAGTTTGGTAGTTAGAGTGGGTTTCTAACACTCCCCCCCCGAGACGGAGTGTCAGGATCTGACCGGAGAGACTGGTATTGATTAAATGTACTATGCTTCAATGCTAATTCTTAGAGATTCCTTCTAAACCATACTCGGAAAATTATGTTTCAAACTTGACGGACTTATGATGGGAGTTGACTTCTCTTTATTCTGATCCGATATTATTTCAGTTATTTAACACGAGAGTATTTCTTCCTAAATTTCCCATGTACATCCCATGCATCCCATGTATACAACCTCATATATTTGGACATTTAGCATCACCTGTGTGGCTTCCACGGTGCTTCGAAATGCACAAGCCTCAAATCTGAACTTAAATCTGAACTGAACTTATCTGAACTCCTCGCCATCCATGTGGACCATTACTTGTAAACGGTGCCGATTTTTCACATCATACCATTATCGTGGTATTTTCTTGAACTGCTGGGGACCAAAAGTTCAAATATTATGCATGCGATGCTGGAATAGAGTGCATCGTTGCGCATGCATGTGAGGGAAAAATACGCCTCCCTCCCCAATTGTTCTGCACGGCCACCTTGGATATTTCGATTTATCTGTCCCACACTCTCGCTTCTCCTTGCTCATATCATCATTTTCTTCAGGTCCGAAATAAATTCAATACGAAAAAAATATCGAGGCTAAAAGTAGATCCGTCCTACATGATACCCTTTTAATCTCATTTGTAAAACAGCTCCAAATCGGTTCGGAAATCTCCTCTTGTCAATTCATTGTTCTATGATGGGCAAGTGTGTAGCACGGTTGGGGCTCGTGCCGAGGAAATTTCCGATTATAATGAGCGGATTTGAGCAGGAATGACCGAGGTATGAAGAACAGCTGGTAGTGCCTTGTTCACTGCACAGGCATGAGCATGGCCAGCGACAGGAAAAATGGCGGAGTTCGTCACTGCTGCTGCGACTGGTCCGGAAGCTTTATTTTGGATTGTTGTGTACAACACCCACCTAGCCCACCAAACAATTTATGAGATATCAACAATCGAAAAATTGGCACCGAACAGACGTCAGCCTAGCCGGATCTGTTGGCACCACAACTCTGAAACCACGAGCTCTGGCCTCGGACAGTGGAAGTGATGTGGATATTGATGCTTTTAGTTTTAACTTGCCTGAAAGCTGCATACAACGAGCAGACCAAAACTGACAACGAGTTGCGAAATTAACCACAAAAAGTGAAGATCATGACGTGTGCACACTTTTTTAAGAGATGTCCGAGGTAGATCGGAAGGAACACCGGGTCGTAGCTGGGGCTTAAGATGACCCCGTGGTGAATGCCGCTCACTTCTCGCCCCGGACGGCCTCCCGGGATCATCAGAGGTCATCCATTCTGCCTGGGGCGAGGGTGAACGCCCGGCCGCCGACTCGGAACAAAGCCGGCGATGGCGGCCCGCGTGAGACGCTGTCGGCTGTGGGACACACGCACACCCGCATAATCACCGTGGACCTCGCTCAGCTGAAGCTCGCCGCGTGTCAGTCTGCAGCAGCTCTGGCCACGGGGCACGACCGAGGCCCGCAGCGACACCTCTGGCCACGGGGCCCGACCGAAGCCCGCAGCGACACCTCTGGCCACGGGGCCCGACCGAAGCCCGCAGCGACACCTCTGGCCACGGGGCCCGACCGAAGCCCGCAGCGACACCTCTGGCCACGGGGCCCGACCGAAGCCCGCAGCGACACCTCTGGCCACGGGGCCCGACCGAAGCCCGCAGCGACACCTCTGGCAGGAACCACACTCTGGCCACGGGGCCCAACTGAAGCCCGCCGCGAGCAGGCCGCTCTGACCACTGGGACCGACTGAAGTCCATCGCGTGAGAGTCAGAGCCCGCTGCGACACCCCTGGCCACGGGGTCCGACTGAAGCCCGCCACGACACCTCTGCTCACGGGGTCCGACTGAAGCCCGCCACGACACCTCTGGTCACGGGGTCCGACTGAAGCCCGCCGCGACACCTCTGCTCACGGGGTCGGACTGAAGCCCGCCGCGACACCTCTGCTCACGGGGTCGGAATTGAAGCCCGCCGCGACACCTCTGCTCACGGGGTCCGACCGAAGCCCGCCACGACACCTCTGGTCACGGGGTCCGACTGAAGCCCGCCGCGACACCTCTGCTCACGGGGTCGGACTGAAGCCCGCCGCGACACCTCTGGTCACGGGGTCCGACTGAAGCCCGCCACGACACCTCTGCTCACGGGGTCGGACTGAAGCCCGCCGCGACACCTCTGGTCACGGGGTCCGACTGAAGCCCGCGCCGCGTGGGAGTCAGCCCTGCCACCGGTGTGGAGTGGGCCCGCAGGCAGTCCTGGGAGTCAGCCCTGCCACCGGTGTGGAGTGGGCCCGCAGGCAGTCGTGGGAGTCAGCCCTGCCACCGCGCACAGTGTGATATCTCGAAGGAAAAACTGTCCATAAATAATTCCGGACAAAGTATGATAGTTACAGGGCCGATTTTCATCTCAATCGAAAGAGCTTCAAATTTAGAACATATGGAGGAGCTCTATTGCCTTAAAGATTGCTTAACCCAGGAATTTCAGAGGTCATACCTGCTAGAGGGAAGGGAGCATTCTGTTCCCCTCATTTTGCTTCCGCGAAATATCTCGGGAACCAATTGAGGTAGAAAGCTGAAATTGTACACACACTTGTATGAGTACCTAGTGTACCTAGTTTTAAAAGATTGACGTCAGGCCATGCATGGTGACATCATAATGACGTCATAAGCGAAGTTCATGGGCGCTCATATATCGGATAATTATTAGTTAGCGTTTGCTATGCGAACATTTTGCACTGTAAATATGATCTAATAATTGCTACCCAGAATAAATCCCAGATCTCCTTGTCCCAAGTGGCTGAAATTATGCCAAAACGTATCCATAATATATGACACACAGATAGAACCTGGGTCTCTGAAGAGTGGAGGCACGTGGAGCCGCGTTCCCGACAAGACCCAGTATCTCCCGGAACTGCCGCTGCAATTTCTTCTTCCTTTCTTTCACGAATATCTTGTGTTCTTCGCCAGACACCGCCCACATTTTGACCTTCAGTCGGTAAGATATGTGGAGAAGGCACCCGAAACATCGAATCCAGGCATGCATAGTTGAGAGACCGAGCTGGCATGCACCCTCGCGGGCAGGTCGAGCCGCAGCAGCAGACAGGTCATTCATCTGACGAGGTGTACACCCACAGATGGTGCATGTTATGCTGCTGCCGGTGTTCGACACCTTGCCGTCAATCATGGTGGGTTGAAGATTGTATGCCACTATGAGACTGGTGCCGTCTGTTGCGGTGACGCAAGTCGGCCTCAGTAGACTTATCTTGAATTCAGCACTGTCTCGTTCTTTCCGGGAGGCCTCTGCTGTCTCGCGCTTGTACTGGATTTGCAACGGCCGGCTGAAGCGGGTTGAAGACGGCGTTAGGTTGGTTCAGACGCAAGTGCCACCAACCGTCAGTTGCAAAGGCACCAGAGTGGCACAGAACAGATTTTGTTCTGCAGCTTTATCGCCATTTCCCATCTGTTTGTATACAGATTGCTCTGTGGCCCCGTCAAATCTCCATTTGACGTGAAGCACCTCCGAAGTGTAGGTGCTGGATGTACGGGCGACAAACGGCAGACATGCTACCAGTCGCTGCGTCGTATGATACAGGAGAGCCTGCAGTGTCACCTCAGCTGACGTCTCGGTGAATTGCATGCTGCTGGATGCCGGATGGCTACAACATCATCTACACCGACGGCTCCAAATCACGCACACAACAGACGGGCTCAGCGGCGGTGCTGTATACCAGACAAGCACCGCCACGGGTCATCTTACGTGCCCGTCTGCCGGACACAGCATCCACATACACATCAGAACTATATGCAATATATTCGGCCTATTGTACCATCTACAACACAAACATCGAACACAACATCATAGCCACAGACGCAAAATCAGCAATACAAAGCATAACACCCTACACCACTTCCATACACCCCTCATCCCCAAAATACTGCACATACATAACAAACTAAACATTCGACAACAACCACTCCTCCTTTGGATACCAAGCCACACAAACATACAAGGCAACGAACATGCAGACACCGAAGCAAACATAGCCACAACACTACAACAAACCACAAACTGCCCACTTTCACAATCCGACTACTACCCCACAATACACCAGGCAATCAACAAACACACTCAACAAACATGGGACAGAGCAGGAACACAACTCCACGATATACATCCAAAACACGAACATTGGCACACCATCAATCAGAACACCGGACTCAAAGAAAGGATACTGACAAGACTTCGCATCGGACACACAGCACTCACACACTCCTACCTCATTCTAAACCAACCACGACCTCAATGCACAACATGTCACCGAACACTTACAATCAAACACATTCTCATATACTGCACCAAGTACAACAACCAAAGACAACACATCACAAACTACTGCACCACAAACAACCTCCCACTAAACCTCACCACGCTTCTCAACGATGAACACCCAACATTACACGAACATATCTTCCACTTCCTTTCAACAACACGCGTATTGGAACAACTGTGAAGGGAAAAAAGGAACAAAAAGAGACATGGCCCCCCCCCCCCCACCAAACAAAAATAGAAGAAGAAGAAAAAGGTATATGTGTACGCATACATACATATATCACAACAAAATCCATGATTCCCTAAGTGCCTATATGTTTTCTTGAAATGTTCACTCCAAACGGCGATGACCCCCCCCCCCCTCTCTGCACCCCATACCACAAGCAGCACCGTCCGGACTGGCTTCTCTTCTCGTCATTCTTCACTACTGCGCCTTCTTCAGCATCTGAACAACCTACAGCCTCAACTTCAAGACAACCAATCACACCTCTACCCAACTCTACTCTGTTATCTTCAAACTACCTAACTTCGGCACCTTACATCAAGTCAACCTTACCTATCCTATTCCTTCTACCCCCGACTACTTCGTTCCATGAACCATAACCCACCACCACATTCATCTACACACTACCGGAAACAGCCGACATCACCACACGGTGGCAGGCTGGCCAAACTCACACACACACACACACACACTCCACCGTGGCCTCATGCACTTTTCCATAGGCAGGCAGGATGTCTGTCTTCGCCGCATCATTCGTCACTCGGCGGACCATACGGTAGCCGTGCACAGACAAGCCAACTGACACATACATTGCCAGCGCCCGGTCTCCTGAAGCGCACTCGGGATGGCTCACTTTAGAGCTTCTGAGAGCCCGGCGAATCTTGCTGGACCGATTCGGTGATGCCCCCACCTTTCGCAGCACGAAAGCCACGTCCTCCATGCCCTGAGTATGAGCACTTTGCCTGGCAGCCTCCACGAGCTGCGGATAACTGTGCTGCTGAGCAACTCTTGAGGAGACCCGACGCGCTGAGCTGGTCATAGATTCTAGCTGGTCGCCTTCACGCTCCCTCCACGGCCTCGTCATTAAAGCTGGTCTTGGCTTCATCATCACTCACGACGTGGTCATCACGCTTCAGGGGTACGGAGAACACTTCGTTTCCCGAAAGATGAGTCGCAAACTGACTTCTGAATTTATCCTGGGCTCGCTTACATAACCGACTTTCCTTTAAGTTCTTGGCGATCAAGTCGGACGCCTTTTTCATGTCCACAATCGAGGACTCACTCGGGACATAGCACTGAGGGATTTTCTCCATAACGAATTGAAAGCTGTAATTAAACACATGAACATAATAGTGTTCACGCCCAAATGCTTTTGCACTGGTTAACAAGTCTACTAATTTATATCTGCTGACGCGCACCTCCCTGCTCACTGTACGCAAAATCCAACCATACTGATCCGACCCTTACAGGAAAGGACAATTTCCCTGCCATGGGAAACGCTGTGCGTGGCCTATCTCGACTCAGTCGCCTCGTCAGTTAGGAAGTATTTGGTATAGCGACCGCTGGATCAGGTTGCCCGGTCAAAACACCCCGCCAGCCGGCGCGTCGCGGCGTCCGGCTTCCCCGTGCCGCCCGGGCTGGCCACCGCACCGCACCGATGCCTGCCGGGATACAATTGATCACTACCGGTGTTGGAGCAGCTAGGTGCAGCTGAAATTTACGATATATATAGACAAAGGATTCCTGATTTCATTGGGATTGGTCTCTAGTTGTGCGCTGTTGTGCGTTTTTTAAAAACCTTATTTGAACTTGGAGGTACTAAAAAGTTGAACGATTATTGAAATGACTTATCGTTTGATACAAAATAGCAAATTGTGAATCGTGCTGTGCCTTTTTGAATTGCTCATCGCATTGAGAATGTTTTCAGCTATCATTTAATATCTCACTTGCCCAGGTTTTTATAATGCATCCTACTTTTATTAGTCGTCAAACTCCGACAACATTTGTGTAATGCGCATCGTTTATTTCCGCACGTAATGTTGTCCACGTTCATGGACTTGTTACTATATAACATTTTGTGAAAATATTCCTAAAACTGTGATCAGGTGTGCTTCAAGCATTTGCTGATGCAATGGCGCCACAAATATGGCATTAAAAATTAGTCGAGAAATGCATTTCTGTCCAGTTCTTTCCCTGAGTTATCACACTGTGCACCGGTGTGGAGTGGGCCCGCAGGCAGTCGTGGGAGTCAGCCCTGCCACCGGTGTGGAGTGGGCCGGCAGGCAGTCGGGGGAGTCAGCCCTGCCACCGGTGTGGAGTGGGCCCGCAGGCAGTCGTGGGAGTCAGCCCTGCCACCGGTGTGGAGTGGGCCGGCAGGCAGTCGTGGGAGTCAGCCCCTGCCACCGGTGTGGAGTGGGCCGGCAGGCAGTCGTGGGAGTCAGCTCTGCCACCGGTGTGGAGTGGGCCCGCAGGCAGTCGTGGGAGTCAGCCCTGCCACCGGTGTGGAGTGGGCCCGCGGGCAGTCGCAATCCGTCCAGAAGCCCAGTCGATCGGGTGGACAGGCACGAGCTTGGGCCACAGGCCGACTATGCCAGGGCGGGACGACTTCCGTCTCGACAGCTATCTATTCAGAACAGCCGGACACCTCTGCGGACTGGTGTCGGCCACTCAGCGCCGAGTCGGGCCTGTCAGTGCAGCTGTGTAGCCTGACCTGAGGCGGTGCACGGCCACCTGACTCGGTGTGGCGCGACACACGTGACGCGTGACTCATGCTACGGCGCACGCCAGCGTAACTCGCAGCCAGCGGGAACTCTCACACGGCTGCTGTGGCTCAATAGTGACACCCCCGGCTCATATCGATTATTAGACCTTCGCCGCTTAATTCACTTAAATCAACATGAGTTGTCACGACAATTTGCGTGCAAGCAATTTCAGTAATTAGTATAACCGATTTCAACAGCTCTGCATAGTATATTCAAGTTTTAGGTATGTACCTGCATGGTATTATACCGTCGGCCCGATTTCGGTAATAGTGCAACTAATTTCATATATATATATTTATATATATATATATATATATATATATAAATATATATATGTATATATATATATGTATATATATATATATATATATATATATATATATATATATATATATATATATATATATATATATCATTTATTTACATATACATGCAAATATTTACATGCGTGGGTGAGGGTTGGAGGTAGAGTGACTAAATATGCTCTATGCCCAAACCGATCAGAGCTGTCGCTACAATCTGTAAACATACATATAATAGTATATAAACAGTCCGTTGTTCGGATTGATGAACTGAAAATAGCTAGCATGAAGGTGACAATTATCATTAAGCCAAAGAGCTAACGGCCCAGATCGCATCTGACGAACTCGGCCGACGCCCTTCAACCGATTGACAGGCCGGATAGCCTTCTGAGGCTACCTAATTGGCATACATTACACATGTTAGATATCTAATCAAGTGATATAAAAGACAATGTCGTCTCTACATCATTCAGTTAGACATTTGCATGTAATGGATAGCAATTAGGCAATTGTATGGCAGACAGTGTTCACTCTAGCGTGGCATTCTTATTACAACATGACATCGATTAAATGCAATTTATAATGTGGCAAGAGCATCGGAGGCATTCAGCTGTGGTCCAGAGCCGGCTGGGGCGTCACCCGTTAGATTATCCTGACTAATCTCAGCTTGCCTGTAGGGCCAGTGTTGAAGTAACGTCGACTGAGGTTCGCTTTCCATCCCTTTAATCATAGCTTGATGTCTTATCTTGTGTCCTGCTCATTTCGCCATCCGGTTGTTAACTGTACGGATGTGTAGGCCATCATAATACTGAACGTACGTTATTCTATGCAACGCAAAGGTGCGTGCATCTTTACCTTATTGGCATGAGTTATAGGCAGGCACGAATATGTACATCACATATATATATATATATATATATATATATATATATATATATATATGTGTGTGTGTGTGTGTGTGTGTGTGTGTGTGTGTGTGTGTGTGTGTGTGTGTGTGTGTGTGTGTGTGTGTGTGTGTGTGTGTGTGTGTGTGTGTGTGTGTGCGTTTGTGTGTTTATGTGTGTGTGTGTGTGTGTGTGTATGCGTGTGTGTATGATAATAATACTAATATAACGAATATATTAATACCTCAGCAGCAACGAACGTCGCTTGGAGGCCTCAGCTGTGATGCTGCCATGAGCCTTCTACGTTCGTACCTACGGTGCACTGCCTACTGTCTCCCGATTCTTCTCCTCTCACTTTCTCGCATACGTTGCAGGCATCAGGGTCATGCCGGGGAAATAGTGTCGGTGGCCACCACAGCCATGCATACATCTACTATTTACGGCAAGGAATCCGAACGTGAACTGTGCATGCTATTGCCGAAGGCCATGTTGGCTGTAGAGCGGCCATCGCCATGTCATGCCCGACGCTGAATCACCGGTGCGGCTCAGCCGGTTTTGCCAGGCGGGAAGCTCCGGAGCCGTGGCATGCAGCTCTGAGCGGCCGGCAGCTGGAGCTCCAGGCGAGACCGTCTCCAGGAAACACGCTCGTGCTGGTCACTTCCGGAACGGCGCCGGATCGAAGCCGCCCACGGCCAGAAATTTGCCGCCGCCGACCGGCCCCAACTGCCGGCCGAGCCAAGCCACCCACACGCAGAGCACACGTCGTAGACCGACTACTGAGTACCGACTATTGGCCGCGAATACTGAGTACTGACTACTGGCCGCGACTACTGAGTACCCACTACTGAGTACCGACTACTGAGTACCGACTACTGAGCACCGACTACTGAGCACCGACTACTGAGTACCGACTACTGAGTACCGACTACTGGCCGCGAATACCGAGCATTGACTACAGGCCGCGACTACAAAGTACCGACTACTTAGTACCGACTACTGAGTACCGACTACTGGCCGCGAATACTGAGTACTGATTACTGGCCGTGACTACTGAGTACCGACTACTGAGTACCGACTACTGAGTACCGACTACTGAGTACCGACTACTGAGTACCGACTACTGTCCGTGACCACTGAGTACTGACTACTGTCCGCGACTACTGAGTGCCGACTACTGAGTGCCGACAACTGGCCGCGACGACTGAGTTCTGACTGCTGGCCGTGACTACTGAGTGTCGACTATTGAGTACCGACTACTGGCCGCGACGACTGAGTACTGACTACTGGCCGCGACTACTGAGTACCGACTACTGGCCACGACTATTGAGTACCGGCTACTGGCCACGACCATTCAGTACCGACTATTGGCCGTGACTACTGAGCACCGACTACTGGCCACGACTACTGAGTACCAACTACTGGCCGTGACTACTAAGTACCGACTACTGGCGACAACTACTGAGTACTGACTACTGGCCATGACTATTGAGTACCGACTACTGGCCGTGACTACTGAGTACCGACTATTGGCCGCGACTACTGAGTACCGACTACTGGCCACGACTATTGAGTACCGACTACTGGCCACGACTATTGAGTACTGACTACGACTAATGAGTACCGACTACTGACCGCGAATACTCGCGACTGCTGACCACAGTGATGCCGCGGGGCAGCCGGAGCTTCCAGCACATCCTGGCAGCATGTGTATATTGGGTGTATGCATGGATATGTAATAGGACGATACGACTATCCATTGTTCGCTAAATAGAACTGTGACTGATGCGATCTGGGCAGCGCTTGACTATTCGGCGTGTGATCCTGCCTCTGACCGCAGTGTCTCTCCAGTCTCTGTCGGAGCAATTGGTGGACTTGAAAAACAAAGCTGGAATCGACTGTGAGTGATTACTGCCATATGTACGACTGTGAAGAGAACTGCTTCTGACGTCGATTTCCAGTGCACACTGAAGTGTTAATCAGTTGTGAATTGAGCAGGCGAAGCTCCTTGGGTTTGGTTCTTTTACGACGCATTCAACTGATAGGCTGGCTGGCATCGCCGGCCTCTTTCGCCGATTGGTCATGGTCATGGCTGGACTTTGTAATCCCTCCGGTTGTGAGATTCGAACCCCGAACCCACGATCAAGAGTCCAACGCCCTGCCAACTGAGCTACCGCGACCCAGAAGTGAATCTCCTGTTGGTGAAGAGAGAGACAGAGACAGAGAGAGGTGTGCAATGCACGTGACTCACAGCTCCCTTCCTCATTACCAGCTCCCATGTCAAGTTCAATAACGTTGGCATTTGCCGGCCATCTGGGTCAGACATTCAAGGTCTCATGGCCTGGATAGAAAGGCGGCCAGGTTGACCTTGGTTGCCGGAGCGTGACTTTTCAGTCTCCGACAACTGAAGCCAGGGAATGGAAAGGAACGAAGCCAGCCACCACAAGACGACGAAGTCAAACTGGAATAACGAAACGCCCGTCCGCTTTTCAGATCATTCTGCAAAGACCAGGCCTAGGGTTTCCGCACCGGAGCTATAATGGACGGTGTCTGTGTTGTAGGTCCGAATATATTGTCTGCAGTGAGCTCACAAAGGAACAAGAATAACTACAGTGACAGCAGGAGGTATGCAGCTGATGAACACCTGCCAAAATTGCCTGACCTCTTGGTCAAAAGAGAAACTAAGTCCCATACAGCTGTGGCCAGACCTGTTTGGATCTCGTGCACGATGTCCCAGCTGTGGTCCCAGTCACTCCCGGAGCTGCTATCAGACGCCTCTCCGGCCCGGGTCAGGCCAGAATCACAGGTCGGGTCAGGTCACTGGCAGTCGTACCGTCTCTCGCTGCAACCGCCGTCATGGCGCGTCCACGTCGACTGTGACGTCACTCGTTGCGAACACGCGGAAGCACTGGCTCACCGGCGCGGTCGCCGATGACGGCGTCACTGGCGCACCGACTCCGCTGATGGCGGCGTCACTGGCGCACCGACTCCGCTGACACCGGCGTCACCGCTGCACAGACACTGACGCCGGCACGGACGGCAACACGGCCACTGCAGTCTCACGAGTCGCGGCAGACGCGGCGCCGGCGGCGGTGGCGGCGGCGCGGCAGGTGCGGCCCGATGCTCGCTCCGGAAATTCCGCCGGCCGGCGCCGGATGTCGGCCCGTGATGCGCCGGTGGCGTCGCACCGTCACGCGCCCGGCTCGGCGAACCGGACAGCCAGTTCGCGGCGCGCGCCTCGGGCGATCGCGGGAACCGCCCCGGGAGCGCGGCGCGCCGGCCGCCCGCCGGACGCCCCCGCGCCGGCCGCTCGCACCGCGACCTTGGCTGACCTTGGGCGCACGAGTGGCCGCCGCTGGGTAGAACGTGTGACTCATGGCGAAGTGTGCGCTGGCGGCGGCCTGCAGTGGCAGGAGACTGCGATTCACGAGTGGCCGGCTCCATAAGCGTCTTGTGATGCCAGAATGCTGATATTGGTGTATTTAGAGAAGTCGTCTACGGTAGCAGCACATCGCTCAAAGTGGCGACAAACGGTATGAACAGTTGACATGCAACACATGTAACGCATACCATTAAACATTTATCAGAATATATCATAAGACCTCGTGGGACTGGCAACTCGCTGACACCGCAAGCAAATCTGTATTCTGCATTGCCTAAAAAACTAAGCACGCACGCGCTTCATCCATGTCAACTCAAGGCGGGACTCTAACAACAATCGGGCCTACGAGTATCATCACCCATTGCTAGATAGTATATCAACTGTATCTTGGAGCATTTGGAGCTGAGGGACTTGTGTTGCTGTCGTTTCTGGCCCCGGAGTCAGAGCGAAGTACTTCGCCGGAGTGCGGGATCATGTGACTCGCGATCCCACGTTCTGTAGCGGCATTTTCGTGGAGCTTCGCTCCTGACTGGAGGTGCCAGATGTGAGAACTTTGACCTGCTGTAACGCTGAGGCCACCGCGGACGCCTGGGAGGCGGCTTCAGACTGCTACACCACGAGAGCTGATTCACCCGGCTTCGCGCGGAGTCTCTATGATTCCAACGATCCTCTGCACTGCATCTGTCCTGCTATTCCACGCCATCAGCATGGCGTACGGCTGTGTGAAGCTTGATGACGTCAGTTGTTCGTGGAGCTGGCCTGTGAGTCGTTCACTGAGGTGAAGAAGATCTCGAACCTGTCTACCATAGAAAGAGGTAAATCGGCACGGGTGGTTTTCAAGGGTAACCGGGGTAAGCATAGCTTTTCGCATCAATTTTCATTATTCTGGAACTTCATTTTGGGTGCAATTATTTTATATATCTTGATGTGAGAGTGTTGAAAATCATTCATTTGGAAGGAAAAATCAATTCTGATTCGATGTGTGCCCCTAAGTTCATCTAAATGTCTGATTAAATCTGATTAATTATTCGATGACACTTGGTTGCACCGTATACTAGTTAGGTTTTCCTCGTGTGGTAGATCTATCAACTACCACTATATTAGCATATAAGCATAGGTCATACAATCTGGAATGCAACTAGTTATGTGCCAGATTTTGATGTAGCATTTTCAAAACCACTGATATTTGATATTATGTTTGTTTATTTGTTTATTGGGTGTTTCGCGACGCATTTTATGCATGTTCACGGCTAATGGCGCCGTCCACACGGTTTCGCCGGTGGGCCGCGGGATTGGGAAATGTCATTTGATATTATGCATTCATTTTCAACATCAATATTTATATTTGTGTTCCAAAACTGTAATTATTGATCGTAGCGTTAAGTAACAAATATTTTCAGTGAAGAGCTAGTTTGCGCTATGAACTAAACCAGTATAAACCAGGCAGCCTGGAATTGATCTTCATCGACAGTAGTCCGACAGTACATCGGCGTTCACGCGGTCACGCGTGACTTACTTATTGATGACCTACCTTTAGCCCCACGACTGGCGGCCAAGCAGAACTAACATGGATTCGTCAATGGGCAGTGCCCACTTGTCCGCTGCAGTCAGCTGGCTGCGCCCATGAGTCACGACCCAGGACCGGGAACATGCAACCAAATCAACCGGAACTACCCCGCGTTGAGGCAGGGTCGGTTTGGGTGCCTAGTTTGGGTGCATTTGAAAGCTTTGCATATATGTCAGTTTTGTGGCCTGTACGTCAAATATATCTGACGTACGGGCGACAAAATTAACACAGACCACGCTACTTGGCGCCTACTGATGCTCCGCAGGATAACTTCCGGGCGGGGGGAGAGGGGGGGGTTGTGATTAGAGGCGTGCCGAACCACAGAGGTCATTTGCGCGCATATACAGAGAGTGGGTTTTGTATATAAGTTCAAAGCAATTCCACGTTTGCGTCAAAGGAATTTTACGTTATAGTGTATATGACGTTAGGTGCTGAAGGTATGGGGAGGGGACCGTCTACGAGATGGTTGAGACGGTTTGGTGAAGCTTAGTTTTCTTTGCATTCTCCTCCACAATATAATTTGTACTTTGGGGTGGGGGAGGGTTGGCAAGTAAGTTGATTTTTTTTTTAGCGAGACTGAACCTAATTAGTTTAACCATTCACGAAGGGCCAGAGCCACTCCTGGAAATCGGTGCTGTCACTTCCCTACCTTTCCTCTCATAAATATCATCGAGGGAATGGAGTGTCTTAAGAACAGTGTCAGGTAGAGCACACTTTTTCCCATGTTGTGAAGCACGTCGGGGTGGCTGCCCTCCAGCCTGATAGGCCTGCGCCCGTCCCGCATGCTCACAGTAATATATGGAGAATGTAGTGGGAAATGCCTTACTTGTCGCCAGTGCTGGAAGCAGAAGTCATTCAATACTGAACATTGTCCCCCTCGGAAAATCAGGGAGGAAATTCTGTCTCATGAATGAATGTTGAAACCAGCAAAAATGTGACCTCCTTTGAAGAGGAGAGTTGCCAGAGTTGCCACTTCTGCATCCAGATGCCCTTATGACATTAGGGAAGAAAAAATAATCCAAGTCCCCTTCTCTCTCTTTCCCCGATCAAAAATTCGTGCCTTTTGGCACCGCGCATCACAATCCTGGTTCGCCAGAGTTCGAAACGGGTCCAATTTCCAAAACCCAGCACGGCCATTATGGGCCGGGCTGGGCATCAAGGCTGAGCTGGGTAATGCCCGTACCCATTTTACTCATTACCCGAAACCAATATTCGGCGCGCCTTGCGCGCCCAACATGTCTGGTTTGGCGTGATTAAGATATCAATTTTTTTTATCTAGTGTATTTTTTATTACAAGGGGAGGGCCAAGGCCCCCAGATCCCCTTGGCTGTGCCTGTGAATGGTGAGAACAGACAATCTCTCATATATGTATGTTTCCACGTAACATGGTGGCTAATGTTCAATATTAAAAAGGTGGGGTCATGAATAGTAGTGGACTCCAACCAAAAACCGATGTGGTAAACAAATTCCTTCCAGCTACATGCCAGTTGCAATATGCTGCACAGTGCTCCATTGTTTATGTATGCTGCATGTGATGAAGTGCACCACCCGGCATGATTTATATCTTGGATCAACATTTAATCAATTTTGCTACTGTAGTGCATGGGAAGAAGCTGCACAGTCTACTTACCTCAATTTTTCAGCATGCTGATCAGTTTTTGTATTGCCCCAATGCAATGGTCTGATGGTCCACGAAGGTTGAAGACTGATGCATTGGTCATTGTGCATAACAGTATAGGATCTTTTGATGTTTGGATGAGATGTAAGCCTCAGAACGTTTGTTCTGCTCAGAATTAGGTAAATTGCTTAAACAATCATTTTAATAAGCCGATATTTCTGTTTATTTTCACCTGGCTGCTTCCCTGACCGACATACCTTTATCGCCTGGCATTGGTGAAGCTTTTCATGGGCACTGAGTGAACAGCAGTGCAAACATCAGCGAGACGGACAACTATCAGCCGGTCAGAGTACTTCAGACACATGTTGCACTGCAGTGACCTACATAGTCTGTATCGGGAACGACTGCCACCAGGAGCAGCACTATTTGCGCAGAGCTCTGGGGCGGAGGCGAAGGTCATACCATTCTTATCTAACAATGCTCGAACGAACCATTCTCCATAAAGGAAACTGAGAGGCTGTAATACCCTTTGACCCAACTCCTGTAGCGGTCAAGGCGGTTTGGGACATAGTTCTCACGCACATCATATTCATGGTTAGCATGGGAAGAAGTGGCAGCAAGCAGCTGGTTAGCATAGTTGCAAATAACTGCAATAACAAACATAGCAGCAAGTAGCTGGCAAGTAGTGAGCACCCCAAAACAGTGGAGTAGGAACCAGTTTTGAAGTTCGAGGGACAGAATCTCTTACATAATGATTGCGGAGGAGGTTGCGACCCCGATGCGAATCCTCTGGCCTCGCCGTGATGGTGAAGTCAATACGCTTCGGGGGAGGGGTGCAGTTTGATTGTACGGTGTCTCAGATCGAATGCAAAAAGAAACACTTTTCCCGCTCTCACCACGAGTGAAAACTCGACGAACAAAGCACAAGGCAGGCATAACCTATGGCTTGTTGAAAGCTTGTTCACTGGAAGGAAGAGGATGTTTAAAATATATCGAGGTGTAATTCAGAATGTGCATATGAAGTAAAAATCACGATTCAACCTTTGAATGCCAAGCTCTCTATGATTTTTAATTTCTGTCCATGACGTTTAATTATAATTAAATCATATACAATCATATAAATCAATCATATCATATCATATTAAACCCATTACCACACGACCCGCTCGGGTATATGGCCAAACACGACCCGCTGGGGATGGAGGGAAATAACGCTAACGCTCTGACGTTCATGCTAACGCTAATGCTCATGCAACTAAGCCACTAACGCTCATACAAACGAAAAGTATTCTTGCAATGTTTCGTCGAATTCTCACCTCGTCCCAATGTTTGTCTCACACATACTTGATTTGTCATCCACGCAACTTGCAAATAAGAATGTGCCCACGTGTCTCAAGTTTAGCAAATTGGGTCACTCCTAATATTCCCAGCTTGTAAAGCACTGGTCACTAAAGAACATGTAGGCTTACCTAGACATCCTATATGGAATTCCAACATGACAAAGCCTAGCTTTTGTGTAGCAATCGGTGGCAATGTATCGTAGGCAATGTAACACCGATGGTAGCAACGACAGCGGAGATGGGCTGGGGGGGGGAGGGGTCGGCCGGCGATTTGTCTCCATCGTCGGGTCGGGTCGCCAGCGGCCAAATTGGTCATGCAGCGTCGTGTGGCCGCCAGCATCGATTCGGCCCATACATCCGGCGACCGAGCATCGTCGTATTGGGGTCGGTCGATGGGGAGCGGCCGGCTCGTTTCCAGCGCGCGCCAGAAACGGTGGCACTGGGTCACGACAGCCCGTCCCCCTGCCCCACTCGGCCGGCACACTGACAAGTGTCTGGCTGACACAGCAGCCTCCGAGCCGCACTTTGTCACCGCACTTTGTTCCTGCGGACGTCGCTGGCGCGGCGCCGCGGCAGGACGGCGCGGGACCGTTTCCGGCCCACATTGTCGACGCCGTTTCCAGGGCATCGTTCTCGGGATGCGTTCGGGGACGTGCCCCTGACTCTTCCGTGCACCGGTGCCACGTCCCCTCCAAATGTGCACATGTCCTGAGGCGACATGTCGGCGAACTGCACCCGTTCTCCCGCCCCCTGACCACTGGTGGGACATGCTCGAGTGTGGGTGGATTGCATCTCAAGAAGCAGGGCATTGCCAGGCTACCGAACGCTACGACCATGAGAGTGTGGAACTAACTGAGTGGCAAGGTAGAGCGACAGACACATGGTGACTGTCGCGTGGTGACTGACAAATGGTAGCTGATACATTGTGACTGACACATGGTTACCGACGCATGGCGATTGGCACATGGTGGCCGACACATGGTGACTGACATATGGTGACTGGCACATGGTGACTGACACATGGTGACTGACACATGGTGACTGACATATGACGCCGACACGTGGCAACCGGGACATGATGAACGACACATGGTGACTGACACATGGTGACTGACACATGGTGACTGACGCATGGTGACTGACACATGGTGACTGACACATGGTGACTGACACATGGTGACTGACACATGGTGACTGACACATGGTGGTCGGCACATGGTGACTGACAAATGATGACCGAAACATGGCGTGCGCTATATGGGTGTCAGGATCATCCCTGGATCCTTCCTGGAAAAAGCACGTTGCAAGAGAAGTCAGCCTGAATGCAATGCAATCAATGGTAGGGACGGATAACGTTTCAAAACTGATGTCTTCGTTCTAGGTTGGATTGTTGCCAGTGAGAGATAAGTTATTGTTGCTAGACCTCCCCCCACGCCCCCCTGGAATCTTGAGAGGTCTCTACCTATGCTCGTCAGTCTCACCGTGGACACGGCAATTCAGAGCACTGGGTCACCGCCTTCACGTGCTGATCAATGTCCCTGTCGTGATGGCACCCTGCACAGGGGCAGCCGACGACGAGACTGACGGTGGACCCACGTGATAAATCTGCACCACGCGCCGCCGCACAGCACGTCGTGGATCATGCAATTAATCTGCCGACCGGAACCTTCAGGCTGGCCCAGTAGCTCGCTCGTCAACCAGCTGAAGCGCCAGCCGAGTGGCAACGCAAATCCAGAGCATCACGTTACCTGCGAGTATATCGGTCCGCACGCTGGCCATCACGTTACCTGCGAGTATATCGGTCCGCACGCTGGCCATCACGTCACCTGCGAGTATATCGGTCCGCACGCTGGCCATCACGTCACCTGCGGGTATATCGGTCCGCACGCTGGCCATCACGTCACCTGCGGGTATATCGGTCCGCACGCTGGCCATCACGTCACCTGCGGGTATATCGGTCCGCACGCTGGCCATCATGTCACCTGCGGGTATATCGGTCCGCACGCTGGCCATCATGTCACCTGCGGGTATATCGGTCCGCACGCTGGCCATCATGTCACCTGCGAGTATATCGGTCCGCACGCTGGCCATCACGTCACCTGCGGGTGGGTATATCGGTCCACGCTGGCCATCATGTCACCTGCGGATATCGTCCGCACGCTGGCCATCATGTCATCTGCGGGTATATCGGTCCGCACGCTGGCTATCACGTCACCTGCGGGTATATCGGTCCGCACGCTGGCTATCACGTCACCTGCGAGTATATCGGTCCGCACGCTGGCCATCACGTCACCTGCAAGTATATCGGCCCGCACGCTGGCTATCACGTCACCTGCGAGTATATCGGTCCGCACGCTAGCCATCATGTCACCTGCGGGTATATCGGTCCGCACGCTGGCCATCACGTCACCTGCGAGTATATCGGTCCGCACGCTGGCCATCACGTCACCTGCGGGTATATCGGTCCGCACGCTGGCCATCACGTCACCTGCGGGTGGTATATCGGTCCGCACGCTGGCCATCATGTCACCTGCGGGTATATCGGTCCGCACGCTGGCCATATGTCATCTGCGGGTATATCGGTCCGCACGCTGGCTATCACGTCACCTGCGGGTATATCGGTCCGCACGCTGGCTATCACGTCACCTGCGAGTATATCGGTCCGCACGCTGGCCATCACGTCACCTGCAAGTATCGGTCCGCACGCTGGCTATCACGTCACCTGCGAGTATATCGGTCCGCACGCTAGCCATCATGTCACCTGCGGGTATATCGGTCCGCACGCTGGCCATCACGTCACCTGCGGGTATATCGGTCCGCACGCTGGCCATCACGTCACCTGCGGGTATATCGGTCCGCACGCTGGCCATCATGTCACCTGGGGTATATCGTCGCGCTGGCCATCTGTCACCTGCGAGTATATCGGTCCGCACGCTGGCCATCACGTCACCTGCAAGTATATCGGTCCGCACGCTGGCTATCACGTCACCTGCGAGTATATCGGTCCGCACGCTAGCCATCATGTCACCTGCGAATATATCGGTCCGCACGCTGGCTATCACGTCACCTGCGGGTATATCGGTCCGCACGCTGGCTATCACGTCACCTGCGAGTATATCGGTCCGCACGCTGGCCATCACGTCACCTGCAGTATATCGGCCCGCACGCTGGCTATCACGTCACCTGCGAGTATATCGGTCCGCACGCTAGCCATCATGTCACCTGCGGGTATATCGGTCCGCACGCTGGCCATCACGTCACCTGCGAGTATATCGGTCCGCACGCTGGCCATCACGTCACCTGCGGGTATATCGGTCCGCACGCTGGCCATCACGTCACCTGCGGGTGGGTATATCGGTCCGCACGCTGGCCATCATGTCACCTGCGGGTATATCGGTCCGCACGCTGGCCATCATGTCATCTGCGAGTATATCGGTCCGCACGCTGGCTATAACGTCACCTGCGGGTATATCGGTCCGCACGCTGGCTATCACGTCACCTGCGAGTATATCGGTCCGCACGCTGGCCATCACGTCACCTGCAAGTATATCGGTCCGCACGCTGGCTATCACGTCACCTGCGAGTATATCGGTCCGCACGCTAGCCATCATGTCACCTGCGGGTATATCGGTCCGCACGCTGGCCATCACGTCACCTGCGGGTATATCGGTCCGCACGCTGGCCATCACGTCACCTGCGGGTATATCGGTCCGCACGCTGGCCATCATGTCACCTGCGGGTATATCGGTCCGCACGCTGGCCATCACGTCACCTACGGGTATATGGTCCGCACGCTGGCCATCACGTCACCTGCGGGTTATCGGTCCGCACGCTGGCCATCACGTCACCTGCGGGTATATCGGTCCGCACGCTGGCCATCACGTCACCTGCGGGTATATCGGTCCGCACGCTGGCCATCATGTCACCTGCGGGTATATCGGTCCGCACGCTGGCCATCATGTCACCTGCGGGTATATCGGTCCGCACGCTGGCCATCATGTCACCTGCGAGTATATCGGTCCGCACGCTGGCCATCACGTCACCTGCGAATATATCGGTCCGCACGCTGGCCATCACGTCACCTGCGGGTATATCGGTCCGCACGCTGGCCATCACGTCACCTGCGAGTATATCGGTCCGCACGCTGGCCATCACGTCACCTGCAAGTATATCGGCCCGCACGCTGGCTATCACGTCACCTGCGGGTATATCGGTCCGCACGCTGGCTATCACGTCACCTGCGAGTATATCGGTCCGCACGCTGGCCATCACGTCACCTGCAAGTATATCGGTCCGCACGCTGGCTATCACGTCACCTGCGGGTATATCGGTCCGCACGCGAGCCGCCATGACACCATCGGTTTTTGGAAGTGGCCAGGATGCTCCAAAGGCGAGACGCACATCATTTAAGACCGAGCATACCCAAGCCGTGCCAACGCCGTGCCAACACCAACAAGCCGTGCCAACGCCAACAAGCCGTGCTAACGCCAACAAGCCGTGACAACGCCAACAAGCCGTGACAACGCCAACAAGCCGTGACAACACCAACAAGCCGTGCCAACGCCAACAAGCCGTGACAACGCCAACAAGCCGTGCTAACGCCAACAAGCCCTGCCAACAAGCCGAGCCAACGCCGTGCCAATGCCAACAAGCCGTGCCAACAAGCCATGCCAACGCCGTGCCAACACCAACAAGCCGTGCCAACGCCAACAAGCCGTGCTAACGCCAACAAGCCCTGCCAACAAGCCGTGCCAACAAGCCGTGCCAACGCCGCCTGCTCCAGTCGTTGTTAATCTGCGCACATTTTGTGATGCAGCTGGAGAAGCGGCAGACACGCCGGCCAGTTTCCCACCGATTCGGCCCCGGCCGAGAGTGACGTCATGGCACCGCCAGCCGGACGTGGCCGCGCGAGCGACAGTGTCACCGAAGTAGGCCAATCTCCTCCACTCGAGCATTTCTTCAGCTGTGGGGGGGGAGGGGGGGGGGGGCGCACTCGTGCATAGGCGCAATCGTGCCGGCCGCGCGCGTTTCTTTCGTTCGGGCGGTGGCCGTGTCACGCGACAAGTTCGCGCGCCTCGTATTCGGGTCAGATTTGGCGCCCGGCTCGCACTGTGTCGCCTGCACGGCCCTGTCGTGAACGACAGGCGGGCAAACCGCACCCCGCCACGGCCGCGCCGAGCGGCCGTTCTGCGGCGTGTGACGGCTGCGCACGGGCGGGCGTGGGCCGGACACACTCGCACCACGGAACCGACACCAGGAAGCGCACGCACTATTCAAGGCCGTGTGGTGCGGAGGCGGTTTGACAGCCGCCCGAGGTAGCCGCAGCCGCCCAGTAATGACCGGCTACACTGACTCGCCGCGCCATTGTTCAGCACGCCGGTCGGGTTCGCTGCGTGCTCCTATAAAGCGGACGTCGGTTAGAAGTGGAAACGCAGGCGGTAGGGGTGGCCACTTACCCGCGTGCTCGGGTGACGTGTCGCCTGTCGGGTGTTTACCCGACGCGCTGCTAATAGACCGATGACATTTTTGCACAGGATTTATCACACTAAATTGAATGGTGCAGCCTTCAAGTGCAGCCTGTCGTTTGGACGGGTAGGAACCCCATCGTCAAACACCTCGATCTCAGAGACTCGTTGCGCTTTGAAAAGCTGATGGGTCTGGACAAAGGTGATAACAGGTCGTTCATTTCTACCAAGATGCTACCCAATCTCTCAAATCGGCGACAGTTTGCTATTTTTTTACATGCGGAGGGAGCTCACCTGGCAGTCCCTTCGCAGAGAACACTGCAAAAAGCCTAGTCAGCTATGCCACGGTGCACTGTTGAAGCAGTGTTATCGGCGTCCCCACGTCTCCGTATCGGAGTCCCCACAACTTGCTTATATCGTATTACACAACTCTGTAATTGAATCGGGCGAACAATCACATAATAGTACAAGTGCTACGCTGTGTTCCTTCAATACACATAGGCGCGCCCAAGGGGTTTGCCCCTCCCCTCCCCCACTATCGAAGAGAAAACTATTTCTTGCTCAGCGTGAACAAAAATATACGAAGTGAAAAGATATTACACGGTCCATGGGTACCGAGACCATGGGTATATTCAGACCCTTTTGTTAGCAAAATGATGGTCGCGCAATCGGCTGACCCTCCTGCCCCCCCCCCCACACTCCCCATCCACAAGAAAATCCTGGGTGTGTCACTGGGTCTGCATGTAATACAGTGTTCCGTTTTTGCAAGTATTGTTAAGTTATTGCGCTACACAAGAAAAAGAACCGAGCAGTAAGACGACAAGGAAAGGTGCTAAGAGCAAGGGCGTCGCCACCGGGGGGGGGAGGCAGAGGGGGCAATCTCCCCCCCTGACGTGAAACTGGGGGGGCCCCTATCCGCAAATGCACAGCAAAAAAAGGTGAGGAAGGAGGCCGACGGGACAGAAGATCGTGCTGTCAATGAGGCCTCAAGACTGACGAGCCCCCCAGGAACTATAATCAGGTCTCCATAAGAGACATAGAACAGAGATTGGGAGGAGGCTCCCAGGACGAAAAGAAGGCCCCATGGCGAAAATGAGGCCCCCAAGACGTAGAACAGAAATTGGGAGGAGGCCCCAGGACGAAAAGGAGGCCCCCAGGACGAAACGGAGGCCCCCCAGGACCAAAAGGAGGCCTCAGGACGAAAAGGAGGCCCGAAGACGTAGAACAGGGATAAGGAGGAGGCCCCCAGGACGAAAAAGTGGCCTCCAGGACGAAAAGGAGGCCCCCAGGACGAAAAGGAGGCCCCTAAGACGTAAAACAGAGATTGGGAGGTGGTCCTATGAGGAGGTGGCCCCCAGGACGAAAAGGGGGCCCGGAGAAAAAAAGAGGAGGTGGCCTCCAGAACGAAAAGGATGCACCCAAGGACGAAAAGGATGCCCCTAAGACGTAGAACAGAGATTGGGAGGAAGCCCCAGGACGAAAAGGAGGCCCCAGGACGAAAAGGAGGCCCTCAGGACGGAAAGGAGGTCCCCAGGACGAAAAGGAGACCCCCAGGACGAAAAGGAGGCCCCTGAGACGTAGAACAGATATTGGGAGGTGGCCCCCAGGACGAAAAGGATGCCCCAGGACGCAAAGGAGGCCCCTAAGACGTAGAACAGAGATTGGGATGAGGTCCCCAGGACGAAAAGGAGGCCCCCAGGACGAAAAGGAGGCCCCCAGGACGAAAAGGAGGACCCCAGGACGAAAATGAGGCCCCCAAGACGTAGAACAGAGATTGGGAGGTAGCCCCTAGGACGAAAAGGAGGCCCCCATCACGAAAAGGAGGCCCCCAGGACGAAAAGGAGGCCCCCAGAACGAAAAGGATGCACCCAAGGACGAAAAGGAGGCCCCAAAGACGTAGAACAGAGATTGGGAGGAGGACCCCAGGACTAGAAGGAGGCCCTCCAGGACGAAAAGGAGGCCCCCAGAACGAATAGGATACACCTAAGGACGAAAAGGAGGCACCCAGGACGAAAAGGAATCCCCAAGACGTAGAACAGAGATTGGGAGGAGGCCCCCAGGACGAAAAGGGGCCCCGGGACGAAAAGGAGGCCCCCAGGACGAAAAGGAGTCCCCCAGAACGAAAAGGATGCACCCAAGGACGAAAAGGAGGCCCCTAAGACGTAGAACAGAGATTGGGAGGTAGCCCCCAGGACGAAAAGGAGGCCCGCATCACGAAAAGGAGGCCCTCAGGACGGAAAGGATGCCACCGAGACGGGCAAGAAGCCACCCAGGTTGGACGAAAAGGCTTCCGATGGGTGGCAGGATATTCTTAATTTGGAAAACGAGGCCCCCAAGACGGAAGAGGATGCCCCTGCAATATAAAATTAAGACATGATAGGGGAGATTTCTCCGGACGCAATAGGGGCCCCAAGACGGGTAAGAAGGTCTCCGCGGGAATGAGAGAAGGCCACCGAGACCAGCCAGATGAGGCCCATATTTTGGCAGAGGAGGACCCCAGAAGACAAGATCTAGGACTAGGACGCAAAAGCACCCTGCTAAGAGGATAATGAGGCTCCAAACACAGATATGGAGGCCCCATGACGTGAGAGGGGGCCCCTAATTTGAAAAAGGAGTAGCCTAGGAGAGGGTAGGAGTCCACAGAAATCAAGAGGGTGTCAAAAATGGCACGGAGGCAAGCAGGATTGCAAAGGAGGCCCCATAATATAAGAGGAGGCCCCAAGACGGAAAAGTAAGCCAGTGGATATGAGATGAGGTTTCGGAGACGCAAAAGCAGGCCCCAAACGGGTGAGATTCCACCGAGATAGAAAAGGATGATCCAGAGACGTCGCAGGGGGCACCTAATTCGGAAGAGAACGACACAAGATTGGAAATGAGACCCCATGATGAACGAGGAGGCCCCTAAAATAGGAGAGAAAGGCCAATGGATAAGAGAGATGGCTCCCAGGCGGAAAAGAAGGCTCGAAGACGGCTAAGAAGGTCCCCGGGAAATAACAAGGCCACTAAGATAGGAAAGGTTGCCAGTAATTTGGCAGAGGAGGCGCCTGGGGGAGAAGAGGAGTCCACCAGGAGATAAGAGACCATCCCTAGGATGGGTAAAGATCGAATCCACACGCAGAGCAGGAGGCCCCCAAGACGTGAGAGGAGGCCCCTAATTTGAAAACAAAAATCAGGCCGGGATTCGGAATTTAAAGCAATTTCAGAAGAGATCCACAAAAATCGTATTGAGCCCAGAAAACTGGGGTTGGGTTTCCGGAACCACGCGCCTGGGCGCGAAAAGCCGCTCTGGGACCTAGAAACATCGTACCGAAGGCATCTAGAAGAGAAATGAGGCACCTGCCGGACTCGAGAGGAGTCCCTCAAGAAGGAGTAGGTCTTCAGGACCAAATGAGGCCCCGAAGACCGGAAAGAGTTCCCAGGAAATGAGAGGAGGCCCTTAAGATGGGACTGGTAGCAGGTATGGAAGGAGGTGAGGTTTCCAAAATTGAAGATACCTCAAGACGGGTAAGGCTTTGCCAGGATAAAGGAGGAGGCCCACGAGGCGTGGCAGGATACCCCTAATTTGGCAGAGAATGCCACTCGAAGATGAGAGGAAGCCCCATGCCATGTTAAAGGGGCCCCAGAATGCAAGAGGAGGCCCTCCAAGACGGGAGAGGAGGACCATTGAATATGGAGGAGGGTAGGACACAAGGATACGTCGAAATCCGGTAAAAGGCTCTAGGAAATGAGAGGAAACCCTTAAGACGCGACAGGAGTCCTATAATTTGCAAGAAACCCCCAAGAAATAGTAGGAGTTGTGTCTGGGTACTTTAAAATCACGATATGGGCCCCAAAAGATCCGGCCGCGGCCCCCGCAAATTACGCTGAGCCTGGGGTACCAAAAATTCAGGCCCGGACCACGAAGATCATGCCAGGGGCACGACAGTTCGCACCGTGCCCCAACAGTCTCATTGGGACCAAAACAAATGAAGCCGGAGCAACGAAAAACAACCCGGACATGGATAATCACTCTGGGGGCCCAACAATGACGCCAAAAGCCCCAAAGCGCATTCGGCCCCCAAAAAGTGTCGAGGCCGCTATAGCTCCGGCCTCGATCGGATCCAAGAAAATGACGTCGGGGCCCAAAAGATCACATTGGACTAAAAAAAGTCGCGTCGCAGCCCTTGAAAATCACACTGGAGGCTCAGAAGGTCGCGCCGGGGCCCCCAAAGTTGCAGCTGCCCCAAAAATCAATCCTTAACCGGACTGTCACTCTGGGACAAAAAAAATCCTTCAGTGGCCGCAGTGCTATATCAAGGGGGCAAATGCCCCCTCCATCCTGAGAGGGATAAGCTCCAAAGAATCGTGCCGGGGCCTCAAAAAATCGCGCTGGGGCCACCAAAATTCGCGTCGGTTCACCAGAATTCCCGTATGGGTTTCCAAATAAATACGGCGAGCCCCGGAAAACTCGCTCCGAGGCACGATAAATTGCAACAGAAACCGCCAAAATCGCGTTGGGCCTACAGCTAAATACAACGCGCCCCGCAAACTCGAACCGGTCCCACAAAATTTCGCGCTCGGACCCACAATTCCCATCGGTAGTACCAAAAATTTGGTCTGGGCATCAAAAATTAACGTCGGGGCTGCCAACAATTGGCGTCTAGGGCCCCACATAGGCACCGTGTGACCTCCAAAGTCGCATCGGGATCCGAAAAATAAAGTCGAAGCTCTCCAAAATAAGGAGGGATTGCAAAAAAGTTCGGGTCAGGACAATGGTTCTGGAGCACCGAACATGTCATCAGATGGCTTGACAAATCGCGTACGGCATCAAAAACATACCGGAGCTCGAAGAAAATCGAGGTGAGATACAAAAACATGGCGCCAAGGACTCGAAAAATCAGGCCGGGATTCGGAATTTAAAGCAAATTCAGAAGAGATCCACAAAAATCGTATTGAGCCCAGAAAACTGGGGTTGGGTTTCCGGAACCACGCGCCTGGGCGCGAAAAGCCGCTCTGGGACCTAGAAACATCGTACCGAAGCCCCAAAATTATACTAGGGCCCCACAAGTGTGCGTCAGAAGCCCAAAATAAACACATCGGGACCCTAAGAGCACAACGCGGCCGAAAATACAACTGGCTTTCCAAAGCACACAGAGTCTCACAAAAAGCGACAGGGCCTTAACACATGCGTTGCAGCCATAAGTATACATACCGGGAGGTCTAAAGAATACACCGGAAGCTCTCAAGGCACACAGGGGTCATGATAACGCACAGGAGCCTGAAGAAGTGGCTGGGGCCGCAAAAGGCAACATGGTTCCAAAACAAACAAAAAGACCGGGCGCTAAATAAACACATCGGGGTCTTCGAAAACGCCCTGACACGTCAAAAAAAATCCTCTGTGCACAAAAATGCAGCAAATTCTAAAACGAGCAGGGGGTTCGAAAAATGTTTAGGCCCTAACAAAAATGGATTGGAGCCATAATACACAATCATAGACCAAGAAAGCGCAACGGGTCCAAAAAAGAACGCTGAGGCAGGGCCTCGGTTCGGTAGCCAATCTGGGAGGATAACAGCAAAGATATGAAGGCATCGAAGCTCAGCGGAAACCGCATTTCATAACTATCTGAAAATGTGGGAAGTAGGAAACTAATGATCGAATTTAATCAATCGACTTGTCGCAGCGAACGCCCATACGAAGCATTCCATCTCGTCAAATATGGCGCAAGTCTATCATGTTGCAGCAATTAGCAAAACGCAGAAGGCCTAGCAGAAACCGTAGCATTGCACGAAGTGTGGCGAATACACCGAATACGAAAGATGGGTGTGCACGTGCTACGGTTCAGAATCGCCACGACGTTGCCGTCGTGGCGACCGAGTGCTATGAACTGGAATGCCTGAAATTGTGTATTTCAAAGTGGTGGGTAATACATTTTAAATTGAATTGGCTTTGTTGCTTTTTTTGTGCACCGAGTATTTTTTACGTGTCAGGACGTTTTCGAAGATTCCGATGTGTTTATTTAGCTCCCGGTCGTTTTGTACGTTTTGGAACCATGTTGCCTTTTGTGGCCCCAGCCTCTTTTTCAGGCCCTTGTGCGTTCTGATTGCCCCTGTGCGCCTTGCGAGCTTGCAATGTATTTTTTTTTAGAGCTCCCGGTATGTTTATTTAGGGCTGCAACGCATGTTTTAAGGCCCTATCGCTTTTTGGGAGACTCGGTGTGCTTTGGAGGTTTAGTTGTATTTTCGGGCACCGTTGTACTATTAGGGTCACGCTGTGTATATTTGGGGCTTCTGACACACATTTGTGGGGCCCCAGTATGATTTTGGGGCTTCGGTGCGATTTTTCTGGGTCCTAGCGCGACTTATCGCGCCCAGGCGCGTGGTTTCAGAGACCCAACGCAAGCTTTCTGGGCTGAACGCGATTTTTGTGGATCTTTTCTGTTTTTTTTTTTAAAGTCCGAATCCCGGCCTGATTTTTCGAGCCTCTCGCGCCATGTTTTTGTATCCCACCTCGATTTTTCGAGATCCGGTATGCTTTTCGGTGCCATACGCAATTTTTGAAGGCATCTGGAAACAAATGTTCGGTGCTCCAAAGCCATTTTCCCGCCCGGGACATTTATTTGTTGCAATTCCTTCTTTTTTGGAGGGCTCCAGCTTCATTTTTTGGGATACCGATCCGGTTTTGTGGTATAGGTGTAATTTCAGCAGTGTGAGGTAACTTATCAAGAGATACCAAAAGAAAACCTTAGAACTGGGTGGTGGAGTTAGGGTTGAAATCCGACCAATCAGAAACCGTAGTGGTAGACTAGGCCCCTCCACAGGACAATTTAGTTGATAACTAATTATATTATTTCGAAATGTCCCCTTTGACAAAATAGCGGTCGAAATCCAAGGACTTTTTAATGGGCGTAGGTGCCCACCCCTGCAAATCCGTTTGCCCCCTCCTGCTTGACGCAAATATAGGTACTCCACTGGTCCCTCAATAATTTTCCGAAGCTTACGCCTATGGGGCAAAGCCAACATTCAGGGGACAAATTACCCCCACAAGCATACAATACAACATCCATGCCCCATATAAAATGGGATGAATGATGTTTTTAAATGCATTTTCTTCCAACAAACTTCCTTTCTGTTATTACAGCCTGCATGATTAGAGCTTCCCAGCTTCCATACCTTCTCAACTTCATTTAAAAACGGTACAGTACAGCGAAAACGATGGGCGTGACGGCGTGAAATTTGAAGGTTTGGATTATGTATGCTCTGACATTATTGCATTGTTGCATTGCCATTTATGCATTGCTGTTCAATGCTTGTTCTTGCCGTGAATTTATTCGCTGAGGATATATTTCAGCTCGTGTGACAGTTGCCTTGCAGCCAGCACCAAATGTTATAAAAATAAACAAATTCCTAAGATGGCGCTCAGAAAACCAATGCAATCCACTTCTTGTTGTCACCTTTGCGAAATTGTCGTCCTAGGACTGATAAATGATCGTTCAAGCTTTGCTTATGACATCAAGCTGGTGGGAATAAATAACAGTAGTGATGAATCTAGCTATATTCAGTTAGACTTTGAGGACTTAAAAGTGGGTTGATCAATGGCAGATATCTGTAAGATATGCTTAGCACCAGCCCCGCCAGCTCGCTGCAATCTGGAGGCCTGCGGGAAGATTCGAGAAAGCATTGAGACGTTGGTTTGTTTTGGCACTTATGCATTTATCCTAATATTACTTATTTATACCCTGGTATGGACCAGTTTCAGCGAAAATGATTAGTGCTATTGCGTTTTGAGTAAATGATGCACCATGCCAAGAACAAACAAAACACCAATATGAAATCATGTTCCCTATTCTCGAACCATAGTAAGAGCTTAAAAACAATATGAGACCCTAACACAATGGATGACTCCTTTCGGGGAACAGGAGGCCCCCTTTCGACCTTGCCCCCCTGGAAGAATTTCGTGGCGACGCCACTGGCTAAGAGTGTGCCCCGTCATGGCAGAAAAAAACTGTTTATAGCACATGGACCACCATGTAGCTTCATGCTAGGCGAGTTGGATAATTCATGTCGCAAGGCTTTTACGCATTCTCCACACCACTGGGTGCCTTGTACTTCCCCTTGCAGTGTTGAAGTACACAGAGTGAGTAAGCTATTTGTTTCAGTGAATGAACGGTTATTCCGCTGCCCAATCGAGCTGGAAAAATTAACTTCATGAGAATATGTACAAACAAAAATTAAAAGCGATGTTCAGAGACAAAGCAGCAAAATGTGTTTTCATATTTTGGTACTAACTGTGCGCATCGTGCCACTTTGCCGACTCTCTACTTTGTACTCGGCAGGCATTGCGTACACGTGTTGTTTAGCGTTCAATCATAAGTGCAAACGCCATGCAATGCATGCAATGCAAATCCATGCAAATGACATGACTCTTGCCGATAATGTTTTTTGACACCCAGAATGGCACGGGTTTAGTTCAGAATGGGTGTTTTGACACCCAGAATGGCATGGGTACAAGTTCGGCAGAGCAAATGCCCACCGAGTGAATGAGGTGGATGTAGTCACGATACAAGAGTTTTGATACAGTACGAGACATTAAAATGGGACCAAAGCATACGGCTTTTAGTACTTTTTGTTCAGTATTCCAGTGAAGAAACTCATGGTTGTCCAAATTGCACAGAAAACCGGAATTGTACATATCGCTACGAAAGCATCTTGTTTTTCTGCCTAGCAATAGTGATTGAAATTGTGCACGTGGCTTCCTCACCCCTAAAGTTGTCGGCCGGACAGTATATCTTGGGGAAATATATCTCAGCTCGTTAATACTGCTTTCATAGATATGGTTTGTGTGATGTGATTTCAACCAGTGTGAAAAACACATCGTATATCCGAATGAACTTTTTCAGAAAGACGTTTCCTTCCTTTTAGCCAATTGCTACAGGTGACTGACGGAACTGAATGTGTTCATCGCTATCACAGGGACGGTTCCTTCTTATTTTCGAATAATGATTGGCATAGCTCGTGCAGGTACTTACCCTGTCACTCCCAGTGTTGTCTATTGTACATTTTGGATTTCCTTGGTTTCTTTGAAGCCTAACATTTGCCGCTGAAAATAGCTTTCGGATTAGCCTGCCGTTACCAAAATGTGTCAATTTCCATATATTCGCCAGTATTTCATCATTACGTGGACAATAACTGCCACAAGGTGTTCATGCCAGTTTCTGCTTGTCTGAAGTCAATTTCCTCATCACGAGTATTGAGCTATCTAACTGCTGCATGAAGACTTGAGCGGATAGACTAAGGTATCTATAGTCTGCCGGACGATTTGGGTGGATGTTTTAACATCTTCAAACAGTTTTTTAAGTGTATATCTCAATCGAGGGCGATGTCAGGGGAAGTTTGTTTTGACGAAGCCTGAGTGCAAGGTTCTTTTCATCAGCTGTCGAATAGCGTCGGGTATAGCAAAATCGGCCGCGAAATGTAGGAACAGTGTGGTCTCGAAAATGTTCCAAGTTCCCTCCTTTCCCGTTCCGGTATTCGTCTCTGCTACACTTTCTTTTAGCTTCTATTTCATTGGAAATGTAGATAGTACCACAAGATGTTGATTGCAATCTTACGCGCGCAAATCGGCGGATTAGTTGGCGACATCTCTGGGGAAAGGGGAAAAGGTAGCGCAGAGACTACTTGTGCTCTGCGCTGTTCGCAAACGAACTTAGCCATCCCGTAAACACCTGTCACGCTCAGCTCAGTCTCTATCCTAGTGCGAGTACCTGCGTGCACGACCGAGTGTGCTTACGTGCACGATCCAGTACAGGTTCTGACATGCACGTCGTGCCAGTCGTGTTGCTGGCACCTGGTGGTTGCGGGCCAGTCCGTTACCGGTGCGGTGGCGCAGGTCGGACTTCCCTGCTCGGACGCGGCCCGAACGTCAAAAAGGCCGCAACAACGCTGGACTGCGGCGAACGAGCCGATGGCGGAGCAAGTAGAAAGTAGTCACACATACCATGCCAGCATTGTATCACTAGGGAAAGCCGATCACTCTGCTCGTGCACTCAGATCTGTATCAAGGGGACCGCCGGTGCAGGAAGATCTCGTTGCGAAACGCGGAAGCGACCGTGCCCGCAGTAGCGGTACCTCGTTCAGTGAAACCGGTATCAGTCAGACAGCGGATGGGGTCTATAACCACATCTCACTTGGTGTTGGGGTTGGGCATATATTTTACTCCATCCCCAGTGTTAAGCTATGTATGTTAGCCCGTGCGCGGTCGGGGGCGAAACTTCGCCACCCCTCCCCCAGTATATTTTTCTGCGACAACTGAAAATCGACGCGCTGTAGCGCGTGGAAGGTTGTCACACCTTTTCCTGCATGAATTTCGCACGTTTGCAAAAAAATGTGATCGGGACAAGCAAGTTCACTGACCTACGGCTAGCTAAGTGAATTAATATTTCCAAACAAACATTCCAAAGATATCACCGATTCCTGAATGATGGCACTTACATGAAAGTTCAGGGACTGCTTATCTCAACAGAACTGACAAACCTGCTTTCTGGGACTCTTAAAAAATTTGTTTTCATGCCGTCATATTTCACCATTATTACACCATTAGGGCTTAAATAAAAAATGGCTAGTATTGTACATGGCTAAGTTCACCTAACATGCAATTTCTAGGTCGGGTCCATTTATTTTAACGATACAATTATTGCTCTCAAGAAAGTTGGTGCTGCTCAAAAGAGAGTTAGGGGTGCTCGAGCGCCAACAACTAGATGCGAGGTTCCGCCACTGATCAATGTGGGTGAAAAGTTGCCTAGTTATTCAAAATACTCTTGCGCCAATCTAGTAAACTCTGTCGGGCTTTCATGACGATATGACTTAGTCACACGTGTCCCTCCGCCATATTCGCTTAGGTTGGAGACGGAGGTGTTAATTTGTACCTACCTGGAGGCACAGGACATCCTGGTGTAGCTACCTGAAGGCACACGACACCCTAGTGTACCTACCTGGAAGCACACAACACCCCAATGCAGCTACCTGGAGGCACACAACACCTCAATGTAGCTGCCTGGGAGACGAAGACGCCCTTGGGGCGGCTAGATGGGAACCGGAGACAGATATGCTGGATTCCTGGGGTGGTGGGAGATGCTCGAGTAACCCGAGGGCGGCAGCAGACGAGCTGCACGTCACACCAGTGATGACCAGCCGGATGTGTGTAGCCATGGGAGCGGCAGACGGCGAGGCTCGATTCCTGGGGAGGTGGGAGATGCTCCGGGTAACCCGAGGGCGGCAGCAGACGAGCTGCACGTCACACCAGTGATGACCAGCCGGATGTGTGTAGCCATGGGAGCGGCAGACGGCGAGGCTCGATTCCTGGGGTGGTGGGAGATGCTCGAGTAACCCGAGGGCGGCAGCAGACGAGCTGCACGTCACACCAGTGATGACCAGCCGGATGTGTGTAGCCATGGGAGCGGCAGACGGCGAGGCTCGATTCCTGGGGTGGTGGGAGATGCTCGAGTAACCCGAGGGCGGCAGCAGACGAGCTGCACGTCACACCAGTGATGACCAGCCGGATGTGTGTAGCCATGGGAGCGGCAGACGGCGAGGCTCGATTCCTGGGGTGGTGGGAGATGCTCGGAGTAACCCGAGGGCGGCAGCAGACGAGCTGCACGTCACACCAGTGATGACCAGCCGGATGTGTGTAGCCATGGGAGCGGCAGACGGCGAGGCTCGATTCCTGGGGTGGTGGGAGATGCTCGGGTAACCCGAGGGCGGCAGCAGACGAGCTGCACGTCACACCAGTGATGACCAGCCGGATGTGTGTAGCCATGGGAGCGGCAGACGGCGAGGCTCGATTCCTGGGGTGGTGGGAGATGCTCGGGTAACCCGAGGGCGGCAGCAGACGAGCTGCACGTCACACCAGTGATGACCAGCCGGATGTGTGTAGCCATGGGAGCGGCAGACGGCGAGGCTCGATTCCTGGGGTGGTGGGAGATGCTCGAGTAACCCGAGGGCGGCAGCTGACGAGCTGCACGCCAGTGCAGTGATGGCCAGCCGGATGTGTGTAGCCATGGGAGCGGCAGACCGGAGAGGCTCGATTCCTGGGGTGGTGGGAGATGCTCGGGTAACCCGAGGGCGGCAGCAGACGAGCTGCACGTCACACCAGTGATGACCAGCCGGATGTGTGTAGCCATGGGAGCGGCAGACGGCGAGGCTCGATTCCTGGGGTGGTGGGAGATGCTCGGGTAACCCGAGGGCGGCAGCAGACGAGCTGCACGTCACACCAGTGATGACCAGCCGGATGTGTGTAGCCATGGGAGCGGCAGACGGCGAGGCTCGATTCCTGGGGTGGTGGGAGATGCTCGGGTAACCCGAGGGCGGCAGCTGACGTCACGCCAGTGCAGTGATGGCCAGCCGGATGTGTGTAGCCCGTCCAGGCACGGTGCCAGCCACAGCCCGGCCGGCACGCCCAGCGGGCGGGAAACCCGCGTGACTAGGACTGGACAGGCACGTGTAAGCCCGTTATGGCTGGTTATTCTTTGATGGTAATTATTACGGCAACACAGGCTGCCTCACTGACAGGCCTGCCTCATAGAACACGACAAACGGCCATAGGTGAAAATCGTCAAGCTCGAAAATCGAAAATCAAAGCCAAGCTACTGCTGGACACTCGAAGCCAAGCTGCTGCTGGACACTGGAAGCCAAGCTGCTGCTGGACACTGGAAGCCAAGCTGCTGCTGGGTACTCGAAGCCAAGCTGCTGCTGGACACTGGAAGCCAAGCTGCTGCTGGACACGGGCTTACAACATGAAATGAGGCGAGGAAATGGTCCATGCTTTTCAGTTAGGGGTGGGGGAATCAAATGGAAAGTTTATTGCTTAGGTGTATGCGCTGCTGTTGATTTATTTACTTCTGGACTGAAATAATAAAGTATCGATATATATATATATATATATATATATATATCTGCAATTTTCTTTGCAAAGTGTCATATTGTATCATACTCGTTGGATGGCAATACATATTACGCACGTTTGTATTTGTAAATAGAAAGCCTAAGATCAATGCATGCAACGTCAAGTTTCGATGATTCTGCCTGTGCGAAATTGATCACAGAGTTGGGTCTGCCTTTTGAATTTGGAGGAGTAGCCGCTTCCTTAATTCGCGAACTGTCACGCGCAGACTATATCCATGATGACGACTATATCGACCATGATGTATTGAAATAAAAAGAAGTGACTGGTCACGAATGCTTTCCACAAAAACGAAAAAAAATCAGTTCCACACTAACTGGTTGTTTAATTAATACAGTACTATTTTGGTACTTTGGTATCCGTTTACGAACCATATTATTCCAAGACCCATCTCTATGTCATTGTATAGAGAAGGATGAATCGCCAACGCGTACTTCACCAGGTAACAAGTGCTGGTAGCTTTGATTATGTTATTGGGCGTGATATGCACATAAAAAACATGTATTGCACATGATAATACATTTCTAGGCCTTTAAATAATAAATTAAACTATAATTAGTTGATTTATGGTCATATCAATGGAAAACTAGCAACAGACACCCCAAAAGAACCATAGTGCAGGAACAAATAAAGCCAACGCGACCGCCAACGCCTGGGTAACGTTACTTGAGTTATCTTGCGCCCCGCGCCCGCAGTTTAGTCGGGTCGGCTATTTCAGCGCCGCCGCCCGCGGCCGGCGTGGCGGACTGGTAAAGCGTTGGAATATTATTAGAAGGTCCGTCGATCGAATCCCGGGCGCGGTGGGCACAACACTTTTCGTTCTTTTTGCATATAGGGTCAAAAGCTCGCGAAGCGAGCAGCACAGGTCAGATAAGCCGGCGGTAGCCGGCGCAATCTGACCTAGTATGTAATATAATATTGTAACATCTTTCCACTGTCTGGTCACATAACATGGCGGCTGTAATGGAAGGATGGTGACAAAATAGTGTATGTTCATTTAAGCCGGACCCAGGTAGCAGAAAGTGCATGTTTTGTTTTCGTAAGTAGCAGTCTAGAAACATTCTTGACCTCCGGGTTTCACCAGCACGTAGTGCCTTAATCAACCGCTCAGTGGTTCTGTAAATATATTTTGTCTGTATTTTACCCTTGATATTGCCGATCGGGTCAAAGAGGTCAAAGTCGAGGTGTTACCAACTGACAGGTCTCTTTTGCCGGGTTTCGACTCCCAGCCGCTAACCAGGTGACATTTTCGTGTACAACTTGACATAAATAGCTTGTTAAACCTCTGAACACCATGGTATTATCAAAATGTGACTTCAAGGTCAAGGTCGCGTTAAGGAGACAGATGCGTAGCAACGGAGGGGCCGGGGACCGGCCCTCCCTTAATACGCGCCCTGGAGGGCCTCTGAAAATTACGCGCACTGGAGGGGGGGGGGGCGGATTCCGCCCCCCCCCCTAAGATCTCGGCTCCTAATAAAGCTGGAGGAACGAAATTCGCAGGGTGGATGGGTGCGGTAGTAAACTCTATTGTGTGCAAATTTCATGACCTTAGGTCAATATCTTCTAGGTCAAATGAGGTCAAATTTGCAAACTTTTCTGGTTTTGCGTGGCTTGGCCTGTCTTCGTTATGGATCGCTGTGATTGTGTTTAAATGCTCCAAAATGGGCATCAATGATGATTTGGACAATACTAATGATGCAATGCAGATGCTAGACCCAACATTTGACCTCAGGTCACCTATATAGCACCACTTTATCAGGTCAGTTAACTGTTCCAGTTACCGGAAACGGGCCGCCCGCCTGACTGCTCCGTCGGGCAGCTCGGAGCAATCGGCTTCGTGAAGAAAGGAGTGAAGTACATGAATAAAGTATGGAAATGCAATGACAAACAGTACAAATGACAAACAGTAGTGCATTTATGACAACATTCCAGTTGATCAAGTTTGGTTCCATTAAGCTGTCATGAACTTGACCTGACTTGACCTCGGTGACCTAACATGACCTTGAACCTATATAGCATACCAATAGATATCAAACAAGTCGCTAGTGTTGCCAAGAACACTTCCCTTTTGCGAATATACGGGAAGCGCATCAGCGCCGATTTTTGTGGTCTAGCGCTATATTTTTTTTTGAATTTAACGGCCCCTAACTTGACAAATTTTCGGCCGATTTCCATTTTTCTTGCTTTAAACAATGCGCCGTTCATTTCTAAGCAGGTACGCAGAAAATCGCATATATCGACCGTTACAATCTGCAGTTATTTACGAAAAACCGGAGGGGTGGGCGGATTTCGCCCCCCTCCAGTGCGCGTGTTAACAAACACACTGGATCAAGCAAGAAGTTTCGGGATGTGCGCCACACCAAACTATAATTTTCTGGCGCGGTTTCGATAAAATTTGATTATGCTTTGGGTGGTCACATTAAGAAAATTATGGCTGTGCCACTGGTGGGAGGCATGGGAAGGAGCATAGTTTTTCAGTGTTTGAAGGTAAATGTACCGTAACATCTAAACTACGAACGACAAAGCGATGAAACAAAGACAAATGGACTTGGAAAGATGTGCTACATACACGGTCACCAAGGACTTGATAAAAGGTTATGTAGTAACACTTAGCGGGGAAAATCACCCAGTTTCGGGGGCACCCTTTTCACACCTTACATGTTCTATCATTTTCCATTGCTGTAGTAAATGGTGAATTATAATTCAGCATCGAGGAATATCCTAGAACTATTCAATTTGTCCACACATCGTCAGCTCAGAGTACATGACTACGATTCATGCCTTTAAACCTACGGCGTTTGCTTTTCCTAAGTTTTCGCAGAAATATATCGGAGGTGCCTCCCAATATTGCTCCTGGAGCCGCTTTTGACATAGTTACAAAATTGAAGTCCAGGTACGAAGTTGAAAGAAAGAAGTTAGGAAAAGTTACCGAATTTCACCCTCCTATCACATAGGGTCAACGGCAGGCGAAAAACCCCAGGTGGAATGAAACCGACCTCCCCTCCTCACTTACCGGAATAGGGTTAGTTGCTCTTTCTATTTTCGAGCATTGATCACAGATCACATGCATTTAGCAAAAAGCAAATCAGCAAAAAGGCTTCCTATTTTGCATGTGATAAGACGACATGGCAAAGGCGTGACAAAACACAATCGCACTGCACAAAGTAGAGCAGTTGGTACAATTCGCAGCGGCAGCGACAGCGGTAGCATCTCAAGTCTCATTCTCGTCTTAACGTTGGCGGCGTGTGGTCAGTTTTACACCCCCGACAACACAAACACAGTCAGGTCGCCTCAATACGCATATTGGGTAATGTCGACGCCTGGTGTTACGAGGTTGCTGCGCCTGGCAGACAGTGTCTCGGTCTCGCTGCCGCTCCTATGGTGTCGGTAATGCATTCACTCTGTGGGAATATCAGCGCAACATGAACAGCACAGAGCGTGGCAGGCTCTGTGCTAGGCAATCAGCTGTCCGGCGGCTATTGTCCCTCTAATTATCTGGAAAGCTTCGGATATGCGGCTTCGCTTGTTCCGGCCAGTCGAGGCCTCGAACAATTTTTGGACATGCTTTGAATATGCGTATCGTCGCACAAGCCGTACATTGGCAAGCACCACCGAACGACGAACATCACCATGCTCATGCCAATGGAAAACGTGCAAAGGAGGGAAAGAGCCGTGTTCGTCCATCGGCTGCACTTGTGGGGCGAGTGGGGCGGCCTATTTCTGGTGGCGAGCCGATCGGCGGGCGGCGGTGGCGACGCTGCCGCGCCAGTTGCTAGGCCGCCGAAAACGAAAGTGGCGCTGCGGCGGAATTACAAAACGGCGGCGCGCGGCGTGCAGCGGCTTCGTCACTTTCACCGGCGGCGACCGCGGCGCGCGCGCTCGGTGGCCGCCAATAAAAAGTGCCACCAAGTGCAGTGTGTCAAGGCTGCGACGGTCAGCCGCTGGGTTAGTGGGTCACACGGCCCGCAGCTCGGCAAACAATCGTCGCTGACGTCACGCCATCGGCGGCCGAGCGTGCCGACGCGCGCGCCGGCCACATGGCCTGCGGCCGTAATATCGGCCGTACCCACTCACCAGCCCGGACCAACCTCCAGACTTCAGCTCCACGGTGCACTTTGTGCCCAGAATATCTGGTGTGTGCATGCGTGCTGCCTGCATGTTTCGGCCGGAAATGTTCCGGACACCTCGCCCCCCCCCAAGTCTCCATAAGTGGAACCAGTATTGGGTTTCCTCCGCTAAATACCCGTCCACGGCGGGTTCAGCTGACAGCCTTTGTTGCGAGCTATTGAGACCAATTCAATTGAGACGCGACTTGAGAATGGTGTTCACCGCCCGGTCGGTGCGGGATGGCGCACCTGTCGTGGGCCGAGCTCTGTAGATGTCGGCCGTCGGGTACTGAGTCGCAGCGACTAGGTTCCCACAACGGGCGACGCGTTGTGACATCGAATGGGTGGCAATGCACGCATTAGCTCTGGGACTCCCAAGCTTTTTCGGCAGGAAACTCGGTAGGGACCCAAATAAAATTTTTAAAAAAACATGTGAGGGGCAACTTAATATTTCGTTGGGCAACAGCCAGTACCATAGCCAAAGGACGGCGGGGGCGCCTCTCCAGCTCCCTCCCCTTCCCTCATCTTTCTGAAGGTCGGGTGGGTCCTTCTCGGTGCACAAAGTGTGTCGAAAAGGAACCACCATAGGACTGTCTTTTTACAATAGGCCTTTTCAGGACGACACAGGGCTCTTCAGGCAGCACGAGGCATGACAGATTCGACAGGACATTGGTATCCCATGCCCCTTAAGCTTCCAGGGCCCCTTTCAGCCCATTTCAGACCCAACAACAACAGCAGGCTCTTTTCAGTTTGTTCGGAAAATTTCCTTGTTCAGGGCTCCTTGAAGCTGGATGGCCCCTTGATGCTGGATATCAATTGAAGTCAGAGAGGCCCATGAACCCGGAAGGTCTCTGGCAGAGCGTGTATGGGCAATTTTGAGCTAGATGGAGTAGTCCCAATAGTTTTCTTTTTAAGATCAGGCTTGGAGCAAGAGAGGGAGCTGGAGACGAACCCTGCAGCTGGAAGGGCTCCTTTCAACTGTAGGAATCACTTGCAGCACAATGTTCCTGGCAGCATTGGGATCCCTGGAGTTTGAACCTGAAAGCTTGAGAGCCCTCGGGATCGGGAGAACATGAGGGACATCTAGGTGTTCGATAGAGAGCTGGAGGGCCTCGATAGAGGATCAGCTGGGAACAGGAGTAGCCCCTGGGAGCTGCAAGGGTCTCTTAAAACTGAAGGGTTCATGGTCGCTTTATTGACCTCTTGGGCTCGATGAATTCTGCAGAAGTTCAATAGCGTCTAAAAGGATGAGGGATACTGGAGTTTGGTAGCTGGTAGCTAGAGAGACTGGAGAGCAAAATGTCAGGAACGTTTAGGACTTTGAGAACCCTGGGAGCTGAAGGAGTCCCTTCAAGCTGGATGGAGGTGGTGTTCCCCCTATGTCCCAACCCTCGCGTTCCCCCCTGTGGGGGAGTTCCTGTGCAGGCACGAGAAGGGTAGAGGCGGTGGTGGTCGTGACTTTACGACGCACTCAGCAGCTCAGGCCATATGGCGTCGCCTGCCTCCGACCCTGGCAGGAAGGGTGGGCACCGCGGGGAATCGAACCCCGTACCTCTGACTTGCCAGACGCTCAGCTTAACCACTGAGATACCGACGCTCTGGGGGGTAAAGGCCAGCTAATGGATTGCCCGCACTCAAACAATTGCATACGACGGGTGAAAGTACATGCTTGGTACGTTTTCCAGGGAAAGCTTCCTTTTCGATGAAAATCCCCGGAGAGTTGTCAAATTCATATGTCTGTCAAGACAGCCCACGGTCAGCCCACGCTCAGCCCACGCTCAGACCATACAAGCGGCCCATTCAAAAACGCCAAAAATATAACATATCACGCATCTTGACGGGCTGAAAACAATGGTAGGCTCCAAAGCTTGGTACATACAGTAGTTGAGCTTCCAAAGCAATTATCCAATTACCACCACAAAACCCCACAAATGTATCAAACAAGGCCAGCAGTATATCGAAACGAATCGTCTTTGTCAGCATAGTTCAAAGCTGCACATTGCTAACTTACTTACACCCTACTTCTTAGCTGCATACATATGATTCGGTTTCTGACCTAATGCTTTATATTCCATAGGCATTAGGTCATGTCCAAATCCTAATGCTTTATTTTTTATCATGGGGACCAATGGACGTGATTTGGCCGGCCCCTGCGATTTGTCTGATTTTGGCATATGAGCAGCTACGCCTCCGACACTTGGCTTGACGAGCAAATTAGCCAGGTACATTTATATTCCCACCCAATACAGGGGGTGGGAACATTCACCAAAATGCAGATCTGAGCGAATCCGGTCGCGTCTCGCCTCAAACGACTCCCCGTGTAATGCTGAACTCGATACTATCCTTTCTTAATCAATAAGTATGCAGTTAAAAAAGTTGGCAACATTTATGTTAAGAAAGGGTAGTTTTCAGTTCAGCTTGATACGGCGAGTCATTTTGAGATTAGACACGACCGCATTCTCTCAGATCTGCATTTTGGTCACTGTTCCCACCCTCCTGTATGGGGTGGGAATATAAATGCACCCGGTTAATTTGCTCGCAAAGCTAGGTGCCGGAGGTGTTTGCTCATATGCCAAAAATCAGACAAATCGTAGGGCCCGGCCAAATCACGTCCATTTGTCCCCTTGCCTATGGAATATAAGCATTACGTCAAAAACCGAATCATATGTATGCAGCTAAAAAGTAGGATGTAAATAAGTTAGCAATGTGCAGCATTGAACTTTGCTGATAAATACGGTTCGTTTCGATCTTCTGCTTGCCTTGATTGGTACATTTGTGGGATTTTGTGGTGGTAATTGGATAATTAGCCTTGGAAGCTAAACTTCTGTATGCACCAAGCACCGGAGCCTACCATTGTGGCTGTCAAGATGCGCCCGTCAAGATGCGTGGTATGTTATATTTTGGGCGTTTTTGAAGGGGCCGCAAAAGGCGGCGCAAATGACCTTTTTGGTCTGGCACGCCTAAAAAATCCCCCCCCACGGGCCGCTTGTATGGTCTGAACTTGGGCTGAGCGTGGGCTGACCGTGGACTATCTTGACGGACATCAAATTCATCCGGATTTTCCTCATAAAGGAGGGACAGTGGCCCCTCCGCCTCTCTCCAGGGTACGCCATTGACGAAAACAACCGCTGCCAATTTACCGCGATCCGTTTCGACGTTGACCATCATCGTTGACGAAATTTAATGTTAAGGAGTGCAGCAGTGTAATATACCTCGATTTTGATCTTAAAATGGGACACAAACGGAGCCCTTCGACAGCCCACCATTCACGTCTGTGCAATGTACCAATACGGGCAATCAGCTGACGGTATATAGATACACACACACACACACACAACAACACACCACACACACACACACACACACACACACACACACACACATGCACACACGCACACACACACACACACATATATATATATATATATATATATATATATATATATATATATATATATATATATATATATATATATATATATATATATATATATATATATATATATATATATATATATATATATATATATATATATATATATATATATATATATATATATATATATATATATATATATATATATGTATATATATATATGTATATATGCATATATATATATATATATATATATATATATATATATATATATATATATATATAAATATATATATATGCCAATTGCATCGCCCTTGAAGTTTCGACACTCCTCTCCGTCCACCATTATTTCCTCACCTGATCAATCGTCAAATGAGGTCAACGAGGGAACACGACGATCCATGACCTGCCATTCGATTTGGTGGGCTGGGAAGGCCAAAGTTGCCATCAGAATTCCAACGCCGCAAGGTTCGCCTTTGATCTTTGACGTACCTGGCACCTGGCAGTAGCGTAGGCAGGATAGTGCCTCCAGGCTTCCCGCCGAATTTTTATTTGGGACCACTACGACTCCCACGTGGGGAACTTCGCATAGGGCACCTACTAAGTGAAGGGTACCCATTAAAGCGATGGACGTACCTCCAGTCAGTGACACTACCAATCAAACGCGCAACCAAGTGCCCCCCCCATCAACCAAAAATACACTAGATCAAACGAGACATTTTTAGATTCTCACCACACAAAACCCGAAAATTTCGGAACGCTTCACGCGCCAAGAGCGTTCTCTGTTTATTTTTGCAAATTGTTGTGGGATCGGGCCCCTTATAAAAATCCTGGCTGCGCCATTGCTAGCAATAACTTAGGGTACCTTTTATTTTATACAGCGAAGTCTCTGATCTAGGTGGTGCACAGCAGGGGCGGCGCCGAGTCTCTGATCTAGGTGGTACACAGCAGGGGCGGCACCGAATCTCTGATATAGGTGGTACACAGCAGGGGCGGCGCCGAGTCTCTGATCTAGGTGGTACACAGCAGGGGCAGCGCCGAGTCTCTGATATAGGTGGTACACAGCAGGGGCGGCGCCGAGTCTCTGATCTAGGTGGTACACAGCAGGGGCAGCGCCGAGTCTCTGATATAGGTGGTACACAGCAGGGGCGGTGCCGAGTGGGCCGCGTCGGCGTGCCCGGCAGACGTGAGGCTTAGCATCACGCCTGTCGACGCTGCATGCAAACAAATGGATCCAAAAACGATCATGTCCTCCATGGCTAAATAAGTCGAAGGTGTCAAAGATAGTGAGTGCACAGTGCCACGCAATACGGGATAGGCCATAGATCTATTGAACAATGAAAATCCGAGTACTTCAATGGAAATATGGTGATGAAAGCTGATAAGAGTGAAAACTCGTGTCGAATTCCGGGTGAATGAGAGTAGACCGCCAAACTCTGTCGCAAAATTCAATGAAGTTTTGAGTACCGCGATGGCTGGGTCCGGCCAAATCAGGCACCTGTTAACGTGTTCTTTTGTTCTTTTGTAGGTATATGCATGGGAATAGACATGATCATGGTTCAATCTACCTTGCAATGATCTATGCAATTTGCATGAGCACGCAAATTGCTGCTGCATCCGGTCGGGCGTGCTCGGTGCGACTCCCGCACAGTCGCACCGAGTGCCAGATAGACAAAGACGGGCGGCACAGTCTCAAACATCACGTTTGAAAACAACATAGAACAGCACCTCAAACCGTCACCCTGCTGCCTCATTTCAATTGAGGGATCTTCCTTTGACGACATGAGAGGTTTTTGAAGGGTAGTTATGTGTGGTCCATGTCGGCGTTGACGTGCTATTATGGACCAGGTTACCAATAAACTTTAACTTTTGTACCGAGATCGACCGGTCCATTTAAAGAAAGCTAAATACAAAATAATGTTTTTAACAGCTCCCAGGGATACTGCGAGGAGGGTAGGTCGGAACACTATATGATCCTCCACCATCTGCCAATCAATGTTAACGTAGACGATACAGGCGATGCGTCCTCATTCAATATCATCGACTGATGGTTTGTTGCTTCTTGTGGTTCAGGTACAACCAGATGATGGATGAGCTGAAGGAAACGTTTCAGCACAGCACCGACTGCAGAAGACGGCTGTCCATCCTGACTCTCTCGCCGTTTCCACTGAACCGGACGGCCAAATTATTCGCAACGACGACGTACATGGTCAGAAAGAGCCGCCGGATACAAGCGTCGCATGGGATCTCGCCAGGGGTTCCGAAGGCGAGGAAAGGTCTGAGCGTGTCGGACGCAGACAAGGTGAAAGCAAAGCTGTTTTATGAGTCTGACCAGATCAGCCGGATGTGTCCCGGCAAGACCGACTGTGTTACGGTGCGACAGGCTGATGGAACCAAAAGTAGTGTTCAGAAAAGGCTTGTTTTTGGAAACTTGCGTGAGGTGTATGAGCAATACAAGCAGAACCCTGAAAACCATCGCATCGGCTTCTCAACCTTTGCTACTCTTCGTCCGAAGCATTGCGTCTTAGCAGGCAGCAGTGGGACGCACTCGGGTGTGCGTGTGCACCTATCATCGAAATCCAAAACTACTCATATCTGCTCTCGGTCTTCCCGGTCTCAAATACCGTGACCTCCTCGTTCACGCTGTATGTGACACGGAAAACCGTGACTGCATGATGCACAAGTGTGAGGATTGCCCTGGTGAGGATGAGGTGATGAACTTTCTGAGGATTATAATCGCAGACAAATCAGGAGAAGAGAGTGAAGGTGATTCAGCCACAGATGATGATATGGATAATGAGATTCGGTACAAACAGTGGATGAGCACGGATCGGTGCACACTCGTAGAAATAGTGCAGACCAAAGAGGAAAGCATGCAATATTTGAGCCAGAAAATCGTGAAGCTGACCAGACACCACTTTGTGGCTGACAAACAAGGTCAGTACTTCACCCACGCGAAGGCTACTGCCAATGAGGGCGAAGTGATTGTCCAGTGCGATCTTGCTGAAAATTATTCATTTGTGGTACAGGATGCAGCCCAAGGCTTCCACTGGGACTCGTCCGAGTGTACAGTGCACCCGTTTGTAGTGTACTGGTGTGAGGACGACGTACTGTGTCATCAGAGCTACTGCTGTATCTCTGACGGCACAAAGCACAACACCATGCGGTGCATGCGTTCCTGCAACGACTTATCCCAGAAATTCTGGCCAAAATACCTCAAAAAGATTCTGTATTTCACAGACGGCAGTGCTGATGTGCACAGTATACAAATAAGCATAACTTCATCAATGTGTGTTACCATCAGACAGACTTTGGGGTGCCTTGTGAGTGACATTTTTTTGCCCCATCGCATGGCCTGCGACGGCATCGAGGCACAGCCAAGCGCGCCGCGGCTCAAGAGAGCCTCAAGAGACCGCTTAACAACCAGATACTGACGGCGGAGGACATGCTTGAGTACCTGTCGCACAAGCTAGTCAGCAGAATCAAGTTCATATTTGTGTCAAAGAAGAAGGTAGCGGACGTCACGACCCACCTCACCGAGCGCTTCTCGAAAGCCACCACGGTGAAGGGAACACATGGGTACCACAAGTTCGCATCAGTGACCCACAGCACCGTTATGGTCCATGAGCTGTCTACTGCTGTGGGGCGTGTGGTCATAGTAGCTCATTGAAGCTTGGTGAAGAGACGTGTTAGTGTGCGCGCTGATGCAGGCTATGTTGACTGATATTATCGCAGTGCCGAATCATCAGTCTGAACTGGGATTCTGAGAAGGCATGGGATGATTTACAGATCCGTAGATCATTACATTCCGTTGCATTATAATAATGTATTATACTGTATTGGAACACATTATTGTATTGCATTGCATTGTGTAATTCTGTTAATTTATTTTATTGCACCGATGTAGACAGCTCATGATCCAATTTGATTGATGTCAGACTCAGCATGTGTCAATGGATGCGTCCGCGCCAAATTTGTTTTCAAGCGGTTTAAGATGAATGCGCTTACTCAGTTAATGAGGTTCACCTTTTCGTTTCCAGAATGTGGGGTCTGAAACGCCAGAAGGTTGATATTAATGTGATTGGCGGTGATAAAAACCCTTCGCTCTTGTCGGTGAAGCATAGTCGTGTATTTTTTACATGTTTTTACATTGATGCAGACAAATATTGCATACGGTGCATGCAATATATTGTATTGATATATTGAATATCGATACAATATTCAATATATCAATACAATATATTGCATATACCGTATGCAATATATTTCTGCATCAATGTAAAAACATGTAAAAAATACACGACTATGCTTCATCGACAAGATATATATATATATATTTTTTCTCCTAACAAGTGACGATCTAGGATTTCACAAATCACCCTTCGTCGCTTCTGAATTCCCAAAATAGCATGCTGACTGTCTCGAAGGTGAAACTAGGTCACGTTATCATAGGTTGCAAACTCACGATTTCAAAAAACGCGTGAACAAAAATTTCGAAATTGACAAGATGCAGCGGATCATGACGAGTTCAGCGATATATAGCTTCGTGCAATTCGTTACTCTTCATTGAGTTCCAGGCCTCCAAAGACTTAGGTGACCTCTCAAAAATGTTCGAGACTATAACTCCTTAACCGTTGCTCCGATCTTTCTCAACATTGCACAGCTGGATTATAGGGACAAACTAACCTTCTACAAGTATTTTCATCGAACTATGAAGTGTAGGGTGTTACTTTGAACCCTTCACTTGTCGATTTGTCATGGAATGCCCACCTGCCACATTCGGAGACATTTCTGTTTAACCCTTGACCTCGCAACGAGTTAGAACACTTGTGCAACACAACACTGGAGATCAGATGACTTACATTTTCACACCATCAAGTGCCTGGAACGTCGAAAGGATTGTACTTCAGTAATACACCGTTCTAAACAAATATTAAAACAGGTCATGATAAACTAGCGCAAAAACAACCATGCATGCCTAATTTAGAACGGATATGTAGAGTTTTAGGAGAAAACCCTATTTTTTGTATTTTTTGCTTTGAAAGATAAGATATCGAACTTCATTTCTGCACTTTTTAAAATCGTATTGTGTCCTGAAAGGTAAAGTAGGTCACGTGGCCATAGGTCACGGTGTCACGATTTCAAATGGGCCATAAACGAAAATTCCGAAAGAGCCAAAAGATGCAGTGGATTATTGTGAGTTCACCGATATATACTTTTGCACAATTTGGACTGTTCTTCATTGTGTTAAGGACCTCAAAAGACACCCTTGTTAGGTGATATCTCAAAAATGCCCGAGGCTATAACTCCGTGACCGTTGACCTTATTTTTTTTAATGGTACAGCTGGATTCGGCGCATCAGATAACACCATACAAATATTTTCACCAAATATAAAATATTGGGTGTTATGCCCTTGTCGATTTGTCGTGGAATGGGCCAGCTACCTTGCATTGGGTGCAAGATCAGAACGTTTTCAGGACAAAAATGTTTTAAAAATCCGGTTCATGTGCATGTAGTTGCAGTGGTACAGCCAGGAGTTTCCTAAGGGGGGGGGGGGCAATCCCCCCAACAAATGTGATGAAATAGAGAAAGCTTTGGGCGCGAAGCGCGCCGAAATGTATGGTTTCGCGTGGTAAAACCCCAAAATGTATCGTTTGATCTGGTGTATTTTTAGGTGCTAAGAGGATAGGGGAGCGCCCCACCCTTGGTTTCCCCTTTGTGTAGTTAAAAAATATCACGAGCAGGGGGCTTGCAAAAATAGAACTCGACGCTTCTGTAAGCGGGCCCGGCCTGCCTGGCGGCACAGCCTACCCGCCGACCGGTGACCGGAGCGTGGTCCACCGTTGCGGGCTCGAACTGCCGCCTGGTGATCAGGCCCGACCCTGGCACATGATCCGTTGTCGTACGGTCTACACTAGGCCTGCCACTACTTGTGATTGGCCGCTACACTCCCGTGTCTGTGACTGCTTGTTTGACACTGAGAGGGATGGCTGTCTGCTCGAGGACGTTGCCAGCAATACACCTCTGTACGAGGCGTTTACCTGTGTACCAGCTGGGCGACAAAGCAACGGACGCCAATACAAATAACGAAAGATCACCCACCCCCCCCATCCTGAAGGGATGGGTTCCAAGGATCGCGCCGGTTTCCCCAAAAATTGCAGTGGAGCCCCATAAATTCGCGCCGGGTCCCCAAGAGTTCGCGTAGGGGGTCAAAATGAATACAGCGAGCACAAAAAACTTGCACTGGGCCCGGATATTTGTGTTGGTGCCCGCCAAAATCACGCTGGGCCCAGCCAAGTACGACGCGCCCGCGGACTTGCGCCGAGCCCCCCCCCCCCCCACCTCAATATCGCGCTCCGGACACAAAATTTCCGTCGGTTGTCCCAAATATTCGGGTCGGGGCGTCAAAAATCCCCTTCGAGCTCGCAGAAATTGGCGTCGACGGTCCCAAATAAGCACAGCGTACCACCAAGAACCACATAAGGAGCCAACGAAAATCAAGCCGGAACCATCCAAGATGAGATTTCGAGAAATAAATGTTCTGGCCAGGAAAATCGCTCCGGAGCACCAAGCATACCGCCAGACGCCTTCAAAAATCGCGTACGGCCCCGAAAAAGCGCATCGGAACTCGAAAAATCGCGACGGGACACACAAATATGGCGCCGGGTGTCCGAAAAACCAGGCCGAGAATCGAACTCGCGGGCAAAATACACGAAGGTAATGGGCATGACCAGATTGGGGGGGGGGGGCACAATCCATGGGGTCTCATGTTAAAAGTTGATTTTGTTTAGGGGGGGGAGGCAAAGTCAACATTGAAGGGACATTTGCCCCCTCAAAAGCCTATAAAGCAACACCCATGCTTATTCAACAGAACGATAACTGCATACTTCATTCATCCAAGACTGGAGTGTGATTGAACAGAAATATGACGTCATGGTGTGACTGCTCTATTTTGATCACCCCATGCATGAACAAATAAATTATTATTATCACCGAAGCCTGTCCCAACGAGTAGAACCATCCACTATGCATAATATCCACGGGCATGCCACGATCGAGCACATGGAAAATATACGTGGAGAATTCCTATTTACGAGTCACTTTCTATGACATTGGCTTTTGTCTGATTGTGGCGATGTTTCAATAGTGTATCTGCTGTATTTACAAGTCAATAGTGCTGTTGCCAGAAGCATGCGCGCTTTTGAAGACGCAAATCCCACCCATGACATGCAGCACAGAAAGCAAAAACGGCACGTAATGGCAAAAAGAAAGCGATGCCAAAAACGACTGTCATTAAACGCGAGTCTCCACCCAAAGTTAAGGGCAATGCCTGAAATACATCATGTTACTGGCAGATTGTTCGACTCGAGGACGTACCCGCTGCGACGACCACACGGCGCAGAGTATGCACGTTCATTATCGGGTTGCGACCACACTGCACGCCACCGGCATTGCTACATCCTGCCAATAGCATCTCACCAAAGCCGGCAGGAGGCGCTGGTTTTCGGCTTTCATAGTCTGCCGGCACGTGCTTCCCGGAAAATCTGCGCCCGTGACCAAGGCAAACCGAGCAGGAACAGATAGAATCACAAGGGGACATGCCAAGCCCCAAAGACCAAGACTATTCTTGCAGGTATCTTGCTATAAAACGGGATTTTCTAAAAATTGAATAACGTCGAGATAGTCGCCTAAGCAGGCCCAGACGAATGTCATCTGTTCAAACAAGGCACCTCTTAAACATACATTTAATCACCCCACACTGGTGCTTCTTGATCAGCCCCTGCAGCTACTCTGGTTTAGAACGCCATTGACCGAGTTTGTTCAGTTGTAATTAGTCAGTTTCCCCATCTATGGTTGTTTGCTTACATGCTTGACTCCGGAGAACAGTAGCTGGATCATCTACGCCAATACCTACTGGAAGATTGCACAAGTCAGCTGTTCGAAGAGTTTATTCACGAAACAAGTCATAAAACGAGGGTCGAGGCAAGAACGGAAGCCTGCCCAAAAGCTAAACCGAAACCGTGCTACGGGGCTGGCCATTCGCGATCGGGTCTCACGGCCACGAGAGCACGTGGCAATGGTCGGCGAAAGCAGGCCAGCCCCCACTACAGCCCAACGTACCGGTCTTTTGGAAAGGCTGGGACACAGCGGAATTAAAATAGGTACATGGGGTCCTCAGCATGCATTACAAACACGCGCCAGTGTGTATATTTTCCGACACGGAAACCAAACGGGAATGGACACTACCAAAACCACAACCGAAACAGCTGACAAGAACTGAGCATATATCATAGTCGCACACCTACGGCACTTGGCATATATCTATCGGAGTGTGCGCTCCGCGGACATCCCGCGGATACATAGGAGCGACATAGACATGTACCACCGCCTAGAGGCGGAAGAAACGCAACCTCCACTCCGGCAGACCCATACTCCGTGCCCATGGAGACGCTAATTGGCTATTGGGGGGTCCAGGGAACCCATCTGTTTTATAGGAATTCGGTTTATTTTTTTATTGGTTGATTTTTTGGTCACTTTTATCGGAGCTTTTATCTCTACAAAGGAGAGATTGTTTACGGCTTTTTATAAAAAGTGGTTTTCTGCTTTTCTCCGGGTGGCGTCCGGTCGTGTAACCGGTCGCCCGCCGGTCGCCAGGCGACGCGGCGGCATAGGTGGCGCCACTGATGGCGGAGTGGCGCCGGCGGCGGGGCAGCCCGCGCCGCGTACAAATCAGACGGCGCCGGGCGCGCCGGCGCGCGCGCACGCCCGCCGACACGCCCCAAGCCGGCTTTCTGTTTTGCGCTTTTTTTGGCTGTTTTTTGTTTGTTGTCGCACCCTGTTATGGCCCTACCACTACGTCGGCGGTGCGTGTCGAAGCCCACTGCGGCGTGGCGGTGGAGCGGCGGCGGCGACGGCGGGCAGGCCGCCGGACCTGCACCCGTCCGACGGCGGGCCGGCCGCCGCGCCAGATCGCGGCTAAGTTCCGAACGTGTCTGTCCTAGGTGTTGCGTGCGTCCGCGCTCGGACTGTGGGCCGCAGGAGCCGACGGCGCCTACTCCTTCTTGACGACCTGCGATACTGAGGCGGCCGGCTGCTTGGTCTGGTGCGCCTGCAGCACGGCCACCGCCTCGTCCACCTTGCCCTTGAGCGACTCGTGGTGCTCCAGCATGTGCACCAGTTCGGAGTTGTCGATCTCCAGCAGCATGCCGGTGATCTTGCCAGCCAGGTCCGGGTACATGTGCTGCGGGCCGCCACCAGTCAGGTCAGCTGAGCGCATGGTCAACGCGCACGCCGTAAGGTCGATACAGGAATCGCAATCGGAGATGTGCTTAACGACTCCAATCACAAGCTCCTAACAGTACACGATAATTCTGAATAAATGAGTCGGGGAGGGTACGAAATTAGGAAGGGTACAGTGAAGGTCATGGTGGATTGGTGCTTTAGACGCACAGGCTACTTGGGCCATTTTGCGCCCAATGGTGAAGAAGGGCAGTCTGAAAAGGACTACACCAATAGCTCACATACACACATACAGGATACAACCCGGGTCAAGATACTAACAATGTGGTCGGTAAAAAAACGAAGTCCCGGGATAGTTAGATAGATAGATCCCAGGGACGCCAACGTCTTCAAGGTGGTCAGCTTGCGTGGCCAGTTATGTGAGCATTTGGTCTGAATCATATAATTCATGGAGACGCACAGGCCACATGCTACAATTAGCTTGAAGTGGAAAACGATCAATTTAGTTTGCTCAGACTGCATAAACCATGCAATCAGTCAAATTTGGAACTGACAAAGAATGAACTTTTAACATCACAGGATTGCAGACCACCGGGCAGTCTGGAAAACAACCCAGTACTACTAACATAGGAGGATCTTTGGCTAATAATGAGAATGTTACAGGCGCGGAAAACACTCACAATTGCACCCTATTTTGGAGGCACAAGTTCCACGTCATTTCAAAGAATTAAACATGTAACATGCAGTTCAGTCGAACAATGCCATGATCTAAAGCCAACATTAGCACCATTAGACAACTGGATAGCCTACATGACGTGCATTGTGCACACCACCACCGCAAGTAAAAATCGGGCCAGGTCGGCGCGTATCTGGTGTCCACGCGACTGCGCCGATTCCGGACAGAGCCGCGGACCCCACTCACCTGGATCATCGGGAACAGCCGCTCGCCTAGCATCTGCTTCTGCTCGTGCTCGGGCGCGGCCGCCAGCATGCTGGCCGTGAGCGGCTCCTGGCCCTGCACGCGCACGGCCGGCTGGGCCAGCGCCTGCTGCGGCAGCGGCGCCGGCGCCGACGGCACCACTCCCGCCGGCATCTGCTGCATCGGGTTGCGCATGTTGGGCGTGTACTTGTAGGTGGCGCGCGGCTGCGGCGCCACGCCCGGCTGCGGCGCCATGGGGCGCGGCTGCAGGCCGGCCGGCAGCAGCGGCTGCTGCGCCATGGGCCGGGGCTGCGCCGGCAGGCCGCGCAGGCCGGCCGGCGCGCCACCGGCCACGCCGCGCTGCGCCGAGCCGCGGAACGGCGCCGGCATCACCGCCTGGCCGGCCTGGCCGCCCAGCCGCATCTGGCCGGCCGGCTGCTGCCAGCGCGGCCCCGGCCGCATCTGGTGCGCCATCTGCGCCGGCGGGTAGAACCGCTGCGGCGCCTGCGGCATGGTCGGCACGAAGTAGCCGCCGCTGCCCGGCTGGAACATGGGGTTGACGCCCGGCATGCGCATCGACGTCATGCGCTGCATGTACTGGCTGGCCAGGTGCGCCTTGCGGTCCTCCTTGCGCTGCGCCAGCGCCACGTACAGCGGCTTCGAGGCCACGATGCGGCCGTTCATCTCAGTCACCGCCTTCGTCGCCTCCTCCGGCGACGAGAAGCAGACGAAGCCAAAGCCGCGACTCCGGACGTCCTCCATCATCACCTGCATCAGGCGGTCAGTATCCGCGTCACTGGAGGTGCATCGGCCGGGTAGCCGTCACGCCCAACAAGACACTTCACGATATATTGCCAGACATCGGCCGACGTCTGGCAATACCGGCTGTGGCACGCCGCGAGTGAATAACTGTTTTGATTAGGAAGAGTCCCAAACAGATACCGGTGACGATTGGTGTGCAGAAAAAGGCCTTCGAAACTGAAAATGTGTTCAGATTATGAAGACAATTAAGTTATTCGAAATTACCCGCGATCGCCTTATGATGACAATGTTACCGCATTGCCAACCATGGACGGATTCTTCGAACATCGACAACTTACATTGGCACCAAGAACGCAACATCACACTATTTCCACTGCACAAAGTCCGAAATCAGTCATTCCCGCCGACAAAAATCCGCCACAACGGTCGCAAGAACCATGGTATCCCAACTCCCCGGAGTGAGGAAATTACCAGCCGGATATACTGGCCTATACTGTCTGTTGTTAGCCTATACTGCCTGCCAGCAGTAAATACTGCCTGTTGTTACCGGTTCTTTTACCGCTTTTCCGGTAAAAAATCTCCCGGTAAAAAAAAATATTCCGTCTTCCGGTAAAGAATCAAACCTGTTCAGAAAAAGAAACTTTGGTACAGTGCATTCGAAACCGGGTTGCATGCTCGATATTTAGCGTAGGAACCCGACTACGGAACACACTGGAACAGTGACAAGTGCCTACAGTGCCACAAGTGCCTTCAGTGCCACAAGTGCCTTCAGTGCCGCAAGTGCCTTCAGTTTCAGCAAGCGTGCATTATAAAATATATAATAATCCGATTCAGCCTACATTGGCAGCATTCTTACCGAAATCGGAATCATCTCCTGAACACAGTGTTACACATCTCAAACTGAAACGGTAAAATTGTCGGATTAGCACAGGTGCCACACTGGGTCACTGTCATCTAATTCTAGGTCAGTATTTTAACCAAAATGGTACACTGCGCTATAATGCTCAACCAGTCAGCGCCCGGCGCCTGATAACTCACCCTGGCGCTGGTGATGGTACCGAACTGGGCGAACTCGCGGCGCAGCCGCTCGTCGTCGATGCCGTCGTCCAGGTTCTTCACGTAGAGGTTGACGCCCTGGTAGCGGTTCATTCGCTCCAGCTTGATCTGCTCGAATTTGCGCTTCAGCTCGTGCTGCCGCTCGGCTTTCTTCTGGGCGCGGCCGACGTAGATGGCCTTGCCGTTGAACTCCTTACCGTTCATCTCGGCACAGGCGCGCTCGGCCGACTCAGGGTCCTCATAGCTGACAAATCCGAACCCTGTCGCGACGCGGCGAACGTGAGAAACGTCGCTCGACGTCACCATCAGTAGCCAACTGCATAGACTGGCTCCATCAGTACGAGACAATGATTCAAAACTTGTGAAGGTCGGTGAAAAGCGACAGTCCACTGGAAATATCTTAATTATATGTCAAATGCATTCCTTTTTATTTACTTTCTTCCGTAGTACAAATCATATATAGCGTTCGATTCTTCATCGCAAGGTAGCAGACTCGGATTCCACAGCCGGCGGGATTACAGAGTCCAGTCGGCATGAGAGGTTGGCGACGCATGTGACCTAGCAGTCGAATGAGTCATAAAGTCATTGCTGCTAACGTTGCGGGCCCCAAAAAAGAAACCAACGCTAAGGACGTGTTCCCCAAGCACAGGACAGTACAGAGCAGCGGACACGACACGACAGTGCTGTGTTGTGTTGTGTTGTGTTGTGTTGTGGATCAAGTCCAGTTAGTTGTTGTTATTTGGGTTTTGGGCGCATCTAACTAACTAACTAACTGGACTTTAGGGTTCTTCGACCAGATTTGACCATTCGCGTCCTAATGCCGTACAACACACACGCACTGTTGTCGTGTCCGCTGCTCTGTCTGAAGAACCCTAAAGTCCAAATAACTAGCAGTACAACACAGTACAGCACAGTGCAGTATAGGACAATACAGTACGGCATAAAACACAGTACAATGCAATGCAATACTACCAGTGTGAAATAATTGTTTCGTTAGGTGGGAGATGTCAAAATGAGTATAATAGGATGTCGAAATTGGCCATGGAAACGATGTCGCTGAACACGTTCTTCCAACACAATTTTGATCCAATGGCATACTCATGTTATCTTTTCTTTTTGCCAGAAACCTAGCTTAGTGATAACTATTTAAACGATAACAATACAAAATACCTATGCTTACCAATTGACATCGTACGACATAGGCAATCCTTTTACCTGTAATTGTGTTCTCAATTGTGTTGGAGATGTCAGTTTATCATGATCCGGAATGGTGAGTATAAGCATGATACTTATCACTGAGATACTGCTAGAAATTAAATATTAAGACATCATAAAGACTCATGAAGAAACATGATGTTGACAATTATTTCGCAGGGATGTCGATTCAGTGTTCATAAAGTGGTATATTCAACCCTATTTCATGAATAATTATCACTGAATGCTACAGTAGTGAGTACAGTACTACAGTAGTGTAGTATAGTACAACACACTAGAGTAAAGTACAGTACAGGGAAAGACATGGAAGGATAGGGCAGCATAGGACAGAACGGAACAGCATAGGATAGGATATGATAGCATAGTATAGTACAGTAGAGGACAGTATACAACAGCATGTGATATGACAGGATATGACAGCATAGGACAGCAAAGGACAGTCCCATCCAGTACAGCACAGCACAGCATAGTACACTGTCCGGACAGCGAGTGCACTGTGCACGAGGTATTTGCATTGGTCTGGTGCTGACTGTCAGACGCTGCACAAGACACGCACGGTCCACACAATACCGACTAAAACTAAGTAATCGCCACCATAGGCGTCCAATGTCATAGGCACACGTCCACCTACCTTTGGGCTTGCCGTCATCGCCGGTGGCCACCTTGTGGCTGGATATGGTGCCGAACGGCTCGAACAGCTCCAGCAGTCGCGCGTCGTCCAGCTCCTCGCCGAAGTTCTTGACGTACACGTTGGTGAAGCGCTTGGCCTTCTCGCCCAGCTCCTTCTCGCGCTCCTTGCGCGGCACGAACTTGCCGACGAACACCTTCTTGTCGTTGAGCAGCATGCCGTTGACCTTCTCGATGGCGTCGGTGGCCGCCTTCTCGGTCTCGAAGTGTACGAAGCCGTAGCCCTTGCTGACGCCGTTCTCGTCGGTGGCCACGCGGCACGACATGATGTTTCCGAACGCCGAGAACGTGTCGTACATGGCCTTGTTGTCGATCGACTTGTCCAGCGACTTGATGAAGATGTTGCCCACGCCCGAACGGCGCAGCGACGGATCGCGCTGCGACCACATGATCCGAATCGGACGGCCCTTCACCACGTCGAAATTCATCGTGTCCAGAGCGCGCTCGGCTGTGGGAGGCGGGGCAAATGCTCAACACTAGACCAGTTGGGTGCTTGAGCCACAGCGCAGGTGATGAAATATCGCCTGCCAGTTGGTGCAATATCGTCAAAAACAGGAGGGTGGCAGACAAAATCTAAAAGTATTATTGGACAATGACCTATGAGGACATTGACTATGATTCATAGCTTTGATACCATTCGGTAATTTAGGTCGTGCAATGCATGTTTGATACTATTTTGACAAGGTAGTTAGTTAGTTATTTTGGCTTTAGGGTGCTTCGACCAGAGTTGATCATTCGCACCCACTATTTTGACAAGGAAAGTGCAAATGAAGTCATGGTGGTTATTGGTTTTACTACATGTCGAGTGTTGATTCACATGTCACCACTTGGCCATGGGTGAATAGCAGCAACAAGTGAGAATCAAACCCACAATCTTTTGATTTTGAGACAGGCAACTTACCCAGAGACTACTCTCCCCCATGAACTTACCCATACAAACAATTGTCTACATAGTTTTTTTTGCCCACTTAGCACACTATCTTGACCTGGCCTGAGGCCACTTGACTGAGGTCAATCAAATTGGAAAAGTAACTTCTCATCATATGATCTTACATTACCTCAGATTGAAACTTCCACATCAGACAAGATGAAGGAAGACTGAAAATTTTGCAGCACTACATGCCACAGTATTTCTCTATTGCCAAATACAACCCTTGGGGGAGGGGACATAAGACCCCCTCAAGACCCAGTGTTAATGACAATTATTTTGACACCACTTTCTTTTTTTCCATTAGCAGGTGACACTTTTGCTTTGTATTACAATATATGAATGAGATTTAGGTCCTTAAAAGCTCTCATGGCTTATGGCAGCAGCACTAACAACTGATAGAGGCAGCAGATACACTACTGACATCAACATCATCAAACAATGATTTAAAAAATATAATAAAAAAGTTCATCAATAGGCATGATCATACATGTACACCTTTGTTTGCCATCAGCTGGGTAATTGACATCACCCACTCCCCTCCACTTTCAACAACACAATTTCAGGAGTTGTCCAGTCCAAATGTATACTTCTCAGTCCGGAAGCAAAGCAAAGAAGAAATGAAGAATGTGAAATTATCTTTTAAAACAAATTTAATGTAACCTAGCTAAGCATACTTAAGAAAAAGATCAATTTTGTAATCAAGAAATAGCCTAACCAAACCCCTTTTGGTATGACAGCGATAACACATGTACCAAAAATATTTATGAAGGCCTGAAGCTACAATAATAAATATTTGTGATCAAACATTGAGTTGCAAGTCAGTAATTTCTGTTTCAGGTGGTCTTCTGAACAACCTTTATTTGCCTTATTCCAAAATGTTGAGGCTGCTGGCTTAAATATTGACCTAAATGGAGTTGGTAATTGATTTCTAATGAGTCTGTGGTTGACCGATAATTGTGGTTTCACTAAGTTACAAAGTTTCAATATGCCACATTATTAAACTATTGGTTAGGAACTATGGTGTGGACAAGCTCTTTAATCATTTGAAGTGCCTATTCTGTAATACAAAAACCATATGTATACAATGCAGTGTAGATTCAGGATGAGACAATAGTTTAGAAAATGTAACACATACAAGTTGTAAATGATACAAATTGTTTTTTTTTTGTCAATGGAGTGTTTGTTCCTTAAAATTATTTTTTAAAAAGTCTACCAATTATTTCAGGCATGCAGTGGATGTGTGAGACAAAGAAAGGCAAGAATACAATGATGCCACGGTGACGTCAAGAAAAATGGACAATACCACTATTATATTATACTGTTAGAATGCTATTATAATTGCTGTCACTTGCTTTGTGGAGTTTGATTGTTTGATATATTTATTGCATTACCATAGGTTAGGTTAGATTTCCTCATTTGACATATTATTCCTCTTCAGCACTACCTAAAGTTGGCTTGTATTATTGTGCTTTAAGGTAATCACAAGACATTTCACACACATTCTGCTGCTATGAAGTGGGTTAAGTTAGGTTTTTAATTTGGAAAACGTGATTTTTGGGGGGAAATTCCATTTTTAGAAAATGTTTATCTTTAAACCAGGTACAGTTAGACTTTGTAATTGAAAAATTCAGAAAAAGGCTATATTTTTGTTCAATAAAAAAATGTGGCAAATTTGCAGTGCTTTAAAAAAAAATACTTTCTTCAGAATACCATGTTTATGAAGGTGACCAAGATGATGGGAGTGTTTATTTTGTGCACAAATAATTTTTGTGGACCAATTTTTCCAACCTAAAAAACCTAAACTAACATAACCAAACCAAACCTAACCAATTTGTTTGCTCTATGAAGGCAAATGCATGTACAAAAAACTTCTTTTTACAACCTTAAAGCACAATAATACCAAAAAGTACCCACAATTTTTTAAAACAATATTTTTAAATTATAATTTTCTTCTTCAAAAGCAGCTTAGGGTAGGCTGGGTTATGCTTCTTTATTAATTGAGAATTTCCAGAAAATAAATTGCCCTACGTTTTTCTAATTGCATTTTGTTTCTCCAAAGGTAGGTTAGGCTAGGTTAGGTTATGTTGCATTTTTATTTTTAAACATTTCTTTTTTGTTATGCTATGTTACCTAACTTGAAGCCCTTTTTGGCATTTTGTTCACCTGAAAAGTAAGCATTTGCACAGAAAATAAGTGGTCCCATCATCTTAGTCACCTTCATAAACATGGCATTCTGAAGATTTTTTTAAAAAAAAACCTTACACTGCAAATTTACCAATTTTTTTTAAAGACATGAGACTATATGCATTACATTTCATACAATACTTTTATACTGTTATGAAATCAAAGCCCCTTTTTGTTATTTTGCCTGTCAACTGAACATAAATATATGCAGAGGAAATGAGTGGCAATGGCATGTTCACCATGTGAATAAGCATTGCATTGGAAAAATCCCAAGAATTCAAAAATGTTGTTGGATGTACATCTTGCCAGACACAAGCATAACTTTTCAGGGTAAAAACATGGCATATACTTATAGCTAAGTCAGATAAGTAACCTTTAAATCATATCCTCCATGTATTTATACCAGCACACCCACAAATGGGTAACTGATAATAAAACACCACTCCTTCCACTCCTGATAGCTTGGTAAGTCAATATTGGCTTGCTCTGGAGGTCAAGATGGCCATTCATTGCATGACAAGGCTTTAATTGAGTATTTCCCCTCCTTACTTCCATAGACAAATATTAAGGTAAATTTAGAGATCATGGTAATTTGATTTTTTTGGACTTTTAAAAACACCATGCTATTTGAGGTTTTGAGGTGATTAAGACAATGCTAACACTCATTTTTCTCCTCAAATGATTGCTTTTAAGTCAATGGTGGTCGATACAATTGTTGATGTCATAGGTACAGGTCTGCTGTACCTATGATAGGTACCCATAGGTACAGGTCTGCTATAGCCTCAATGCTTCAAGAAGGAAATTTTGAATCTAGTGAGTGGAATTTCTTTTAAAAACAACCATTGACCGACCTAGGAACAATGTGAGCAAATAACCCCGCTGGGAACGGCAGTGTTGTCGGAATTTTTTTATTTAAAACTTGAGTGTTTGTCCTCAAAAGGAAGCTTAATAATTATCTGAGATACTGAAGCACAACTGGTACACCACAAGGCTAAGCTTACACTGATACAAGTGGTGCACATGGCTGCATGTGGTTTGTCTACCAACTGTAACGATGTTAAAGTTAATACGAACGAGCCAGCCTCTGGAATGTACTGTATGCGTCACCGCGATGGGGCCGCATGAAGCACCCACACACCTGTCACAACAAGAGCGTCAGGCATGCGGCCCACCCGATCTATCACAGATAAGGCCAAGTGCCGCTCGCATTGTTCGATTATTAGCCACAGCGATGAGATCACCTTACGAGGTTATAACCGATAAGAACCGGAGCTCGTGTCGGTGAGTTCGCATACCACAAGGCAACTGGCGCCACCAGTCGGGTACGTCCACGAGTCATCGTTGGTTGCCACGCGACCGAGCAGCCAGGCTGCCGTGCAAAACTGCAATCTCAGCGTGCGAGAAGTGCATTAGAACTGAACCCATGACCTGCGGCGAATCAACAGTCAGCAACGTCCAGCGAGGGCAATGGCCGCTGGCGTGTCGGGCCAATCACGGCCCGGTTCACTTGCGGGTTGGCGTGTTATGTAGAACCAGCCAATAGCAGTGCGGGTTGCATGCCGTCAATGTACTTACGTGGGCGGACTCGTGTGTATATATATGAGTGCAAATGAAAATAAACGGGGGAGCTCGAGACTCGGGAGCTCGAGACTCGACCTAGACTCGGACTACGAGGTAGAACCATCACGTCTTTGCGATTTCGGAGCGGACTGGCGTTCGTCTGTCGCGACTCAACGTAGTTGGCGGCCCGAGGAAGCATTCAGCCCGGGAAGTCACTCATCACGGAGTTTTAACGAGTGAGCTGTCCACCTACTGTTCTGGGGTATACAAAGCGGAAGCGATTGGTCTATCCCTAGATTTCCCACGGCCAGGGAAAAAAAACTACCCTATAACTGGTGCCGAGACCGCGGATGTAGGCCCCTGGACAGTCACCAAGCTGTCACATCTGGTGCTGGTGATCTTCGGGCATCACATCGGACGACCTGAGGTCAGCACATCCGACTACGAGTACATCTGTCTGCAGGAGGAGCAAATCAATCCGACTACCTCAACAACGCAGTAAGCCCGGGAACTTCCTAAAATCCTCCAAACAATACCTGTGCCAAATTTTGACCACTGCATAGTATTGAAGTGTTCGCGTGTTCATTGTGTACTACATGTATGAACTGTACGTGGATTAGGAAACTAATTAGTCGCACACCTCTCCGCAAAACCTGTGTAAACCGAAATTTTATTTTGAGAATTTAATTAAAGTAAAGGAACAATGACTGAGATTCCGCTGGATCGTATCTCTGAGAGTTTTAATCAAATCAGGATGGAATTAAGAGCTCAGGGCTTAAGTAACAACATTAAACAATATACAGGCGACAGCCATAATAAGTTAATGGACTGGTTAAAACAGCTGGAAAGAATTAGCTACGGTATAGATTATGAACAGATGAGAATCATTTGCTTGAAAACACTTGGTGGACCCGCAGCTGAATTTCTCCAACGTATGCTAGCGCTACAGGCAAATCTAACGTGGGCAGATATTAAACAATTAATGAAGGAACGCTATTCTGACCTTGCCGATCAGAAAAACGCTCAAGAAAACTTAAGAAGAACAAAACAATTCCGCGTTGAGTCGATTCAGAATTACTCTGAGAGAATCATTTCACTAGCCAAGGAAGCTTATACAGACATTGATAGCCCCGCTACCCAACAAATTTTGTTAGATGTGTTCAACAAAGGAGTACAAAGCCAACAGCTAGCAGAAAAATTATATAGACATACCTTTCAGACCCTTGAGGAGGCAATTCAATTCGCTGTGCATGGACAGCAACTGCTGAAAACATTTTTATTATGTCGGGGATCACAGAAAACGGATGAGGAACCCATGGAAGTTGACATGGTACAAAGTGGAAATGAACGGTTGGACAAAATCGAGAAACTGGTAGTATCCCTAGGAGAGACTGTATCAAAACTGGCAGCTCAAAAACTGGACCCCCGAAACCACAAACCCAGCCACAATCAGGACCACGTGTATTCACCCCGACCTATCCACCATACCCGCGACCACCCAGACCGTACGTTCCCCGACCCAACTATGGACCTCCAATGCCGCGCCCCTCTTTCGGCCCCGCGACTTGGAAACCTCGACCGCCAAACCCGCCTAATCCCTCGTATCAATGGACCCCGGACGGCCGACCCATTTGTCACAGATGCACCAAGGTAGGTCACGTGGGATGGCAGTGTCGTTCCTGCCCAACGTCTCCTAGAGAAACGGGAAACGGCCGAGCTCTGCTGTGAACGACCACCACGGTAGAGCTAGAGCTAATTGGAATCAGAAACCACAGAGTAAGGAAAGAAAAAACATCCGTAGGAAGCGAAACCCGCAGAAACAGAACTTGAACCACAAAAATGTACAGCACATTCGTGTTAAACCCAACACTCCCATGTGCTGGATCAAAGTCGGAAGTCAAAAAGCTTATACGCTCGTTGATACGGGCGCCGATATTTCCTTAATCTCAAAGGAACTTTTTGATAAAATCACGGAAAAACAGACTCTCAGATTTTCAGAGGACCCAAAAGACCGCATCCCACTCATTTCAGCAAGCGGGCATCGTTTGAAAAACATTGGTGTAGGAACATTTAGAGTCGAGATGAGTAAATTCAGTAAACCATTCAGCTTTCAAATTGTAGCAGGACTGAAACAACAATGCATGTTAGGAAACGATTTCTTAACGGAGTTCGGAGCAAAATTAGATTTCGAGAAAAAAGCCTTGTGTATCGAAGGTAGTATGATTCCGCTTCGCCCTCAGCAGCGCACGATTAGCGAAAAGGCGAGTTCGCTAGTCAGGATCAAAGGACGCACATTTATCCCGGCCAATACGGTCGTGGAGTGTCTGGCAGCTGTGAATAGGACGCAACTAGTGAATCAAACGTGCTATGTGAGGTCACTGGACAATACACCAGTAATTTCCGAGGAGCCAGGCTTAATCATAGCCGAGATAGTGGCAAAACCAGACCGCCATAAGCGACTACCAGTAAGAATTATAAATACGTCTACCCGAGACTTCACAATGTATAACAATCAAGTGATCGCCTATGCTGAGAGAATAGATGACTCGGATCTGGAGTATCTTGTTGACGTGCCACAAGACCTTGACTTAGCCCCGACCACCTCACCCACTGACCCAGTTGAGCAAGCGCGACTGGCTCATCTGACCGACGCTGACAGGGACGATCTCGAACAGCTGTTACGAGCCAATGCTGACCTGTTTGCCGCGAGTGACGCCGACCTCGGTACAACTGACCTTGCTGAGATGGAGATAGAGACTGGTGACCACGCTCCCGTCCGTCAGCCGCCTTACAAAACGCCGTTTAGCCAACGAAAATATGTGGAGGAACAGATACGTATCATGCTAAAAGCTGGTATAATAGAGGAATCCGACAGTCCGTGGGCTGCACCCATCGTAATAGTTCGCAAGAAGGACCGATCGAACAGGTTTGCTGTCGATTATCGGAAATTAAACAATATCACGAAGAAAAACAGCTATCCCCTTCCACTAATAGAAGATATTCTCGCGTCTCTAGGCGGAGCAAACTTCTTCTCGTCACTGGATCTAAAGTCAGGATATTGGCAAATCCCAATGGCAAAAGATAGCATACCTAAGACAGCCTTTATCTGCTTCATGGGTTTGTGGAACTTCAGAAAAATGCCCTTTGGAATCTGCAACGCTCCGAGCCTCTTTGCGCAAGTGATGTCCAAAGTTCTATCTGGAATACAGAATCAATTCGCAACAGCATACATCGACGACATAATAATATATTCAAAAACATTCAAAGAACATCTAGCTCATTTGGAGGAAGTTTTTCGACGCCTGCGAAAAGCACAGCTGAAATTGAAACTATCAAAATGTGAGTTTCTAAAAAAGGAAGTACAATATCTAGGACACGTAGTATCAGCCTCTGGCATCAAGCCAAACCCGGAGAAGGTAGAAGCTATCCAGTACATGGCAGCTCCGACTACTGTGAAAGGAGTCCGATCATTTATCGGCATGTGTTCTTACTATCGACGTTTCATCCCTAAATTTAGCCAGATTGCCACACCACTGATTGACTTAACGAGGAAACATGCAACCTTCAATTGGACCAATGATTGCGAAAACGCTTTCACAACACTAAAACACAAACTGGCTTCTGCACCAGTACTGGCTTATCCAGATGTCACTAAAGACTATAAGTTGTATACCGACGCCTCACTGAGAGCGGTAGGAGCAGTTTTAGTACAGGAACACAATGGAGAAGAGAAAGTGATCCAATATTTGTCTAAACAACTTAACGAAACACAACAAAAATGGCCGATTGTGCAGCTCGAGACATATGCCGTCATTTACGCAGTCTCAAAATTACGTCAATACTTACTGGGATCAAAATTCACCATCCTGACTGATCACAGACCACTTACATTTTTAAATCTTTCAGAGATGAAAAACCCAATGATACAGAGATGGGCTATTATGCTTTCCGAGCACAACTGTGAAATAGTATACATTAAAGGCTCAAAGAATGTTGTTGCAGATCATCTCAGCCGTATAAGTGAAACCAATCAGGAAATAAATGTAATCGATTCCGACCGCATCACTCCCGAACGTATCCAGCCATCAAGGCTAGCTAAGCGCGCAGAAGCCGAACTCAGCCAGCAGCCAAGTTGTGGCTATGAGCTCATGGACACGGACTGGCCAGTAGGGTCAGCAGACAATGACGTCGACATGCCGACACGGGCCCCAGACATAACTGGCACAAGGCCAGACCCGCCGGTCGAGACAGGCCGACGAGAAGCTGAATCATCACCCACCCAGTTAGCCGAACCAAGTCAACTCCCAGGTACCAGTGAGTCCGAGGACGACTTACCACTGGCCGAATTATCCCGGCGAATAGCAAAACGCCCATTACCCACGTCTAGCGAATCGGAGAATGAAAAGTCGCAGCCACGCGCAACGAAATGCACAAAACTTCAGAGTAGTGACTCGGAAGACCATGTACCTCTAGCAGAATTAGCCCTTCGTTTGAGAAAAGCAGCAGAAAGCCCACCAGGTGTTGCCCCCGAAAAACGGCCATTAGAACTAACGTCAGACGATGATTGCCCTCCCGACAAGCTGCAGATACATGATGATACGTCATCCAATGAGTATGATGCTGACGTAGAACAAATAGCGGTCAAACTAGATAGAAGGAGGGAATTTGCCGCCTTCGTAAAGGACCAGAACGCAATGTTAATGGCACAGATGAAAGCGCAGATGGAAACGTTTAAGTCGATGCTGGATTAGTTAATACTGATGTGTTATATGTACTAGGGTGTCACTGCAAATTGGTAAGACGTGTTGATACCAGGCTCAGTGAAGCCACCTTCGATGGCGCGGTGACGTCATCCTTAATGGATTGCCATATACCGGCATGTGGATATTAATGGAACGCTATGACGCGTATGGATGCTAATGGGACGCTGTAACGACACCCCAACCGATGTACGGTGTGGTACGCTGTTATACTGTATAAAAACGTGTACGGTGGTCAAAATTAATGCCTATCATTGCTTCCGTACCTCTGAACCGAGTACCGCATCTCTGTACCTGAAAGCAGCGGCAAACCTTAAATCCATTCAGTTACCCTCCCGGTGAAGATGAGCTGTCTTCAGCTCATGCCAGCGTCAGACCTGACCACGAGTTCAACAGTTCTGCTTACGACAGCAAAGTACTGATGACTGCAGCGGCGCAGTACGTGCGCCGGAACCGAGCGCTACCCTCGGAATGAATCACGACGTATGCATTCTTGACCTGCAGTAACCCGTCAGCAGCTGTCGAGGGTCCGGACCATCCCTGCCAGCGCCACCGACGCAACCCGCGTTCATAATGGACTTCGAGATTACACGAATCCTTGCAGTCAGGTATGACTGCAGTGGCGTCACAGAATATTTGTGCGGATGGCAAGGCCTCCCGTTGTCACAGGCAACGTGGGAACTCGCCAAATTCGTACCGTCAGACCTTCTGCTCCGCAAAACAGTCGATGGGGAAACGTTCCCCATCAACCGTTTCGGACTACAGGGCCGTCCAGGACCGCGGATAACCAAGCCATTTTCGTATCAAGGTGACGGAATGTGGTGTACCACGTGCCGCCAGCCCATGGAGCATCACACGGAACCGTCAGCTCGTGATCCGATGCTGCCCAGCATCCCCGAGAACGCCGGTGATGCAACCGCGGACGCCTCCGCCGAGCCCACAGCCGACGTAAGCAGCTCTGAGGACGTTACCGTTACGGCTGACACAGCAGGCAACACCGTCCCCGCCGACGCCGTGTGCAGGGCCAGCAACCTAGCTGACTACGCGGACATTGGTGTGACTGATGAATCACACCTGGCAGACACGCTGCAGGATGCACCCGGTGCATCACACATTGCAACCGGAGTAGCGAAGGTACGCGCTACAGCGAGTGCGGATGCTAACGGACCGTTACCATTACCGAAGCTCGCCCAACTGACCGAGCCTGACGAGCCGGATAGCACCGCCGACTTAATGGAGAAGATACGACGGAGTGTCATGCTGTTTCATCAGCACATGGAAGGCAGAGCACCTAGCCCAACTGAATCGGAGTGATAAAGGAGAAAAAGTGCAGAGGTGACAGACAACGAGCAGTGGTCGCTCGTCGTCTACGGACAGAACTATAGTTGGAATAACGTAGTGAGTGTCGTGTCGTAAATAACCTCGTGTAATCATGTAATGTGTTTATTTAGGGGATTTCATGTAATGTGTTTATTTAGGGGATGTTCTGCCATGTTTATTTAGGGCATAGTGCGTAACATGATAATTAACATGGACCAGGGATGTGGGAACCCTTCAAATCCCAGTAGTCTAACCCATGTAGAAACAAGTGTAGTAATAGGAAATACAAAGTGTACATGCCACCGCGTAATTTCACGATGTATGACAGGCCGCTGATAATCTAATGGATTGCAGAATCGAATTGAACAATCCGTATTCGCAAGGTTAGAACTCGCGTTGTGGCTGTAACGATGTTAAAGTTAATACGAACGAGCCAGCCTCTGGAATGTACTGTATGTGTCACCGCGATGGGGCCGCATGAGGCACCCACACACCTGTCACAACAAGAGCGTCAGGCATGCGGCCCACCCGATCTATCACAGATAAGGCCAAGTGCCGCTCGCATTGTTCGATTATTAGCCACCGCGATGAGATCACCTTACGAGGTTATAACCGATAAGAACCGGAGCTCGTGTCGATGAGTTCGCATACCACAAGGCAACTGGCGCCACCAGTCGGGTACGTCCACAAATCATCGCTGGTTGCCACGCGACCGAGCAGCCAGGCTGCCGTGCAAAACTGCAATCTCAGCGTGCGAGAAGTGCATTAGAACTGAACCCATGACCTGCGGCGAATCAACAGTCAGCAACGTCCAGCGAGGGCAATGGCCGCTGGCGTGTCGGGCCAATCACGGCCCGGTTCACTTGCGGGTTGGCGTGTTATGTAGAACCAGCCAATAGCAGTGCGGGTTGCATGCCGTCAATGTACTTACGTGGGCGGACTCGTGTGTATATATATGAGTGCAAATGAAAATAAACGGGGGAGCTCGAGACGGAAGCTCGAGACTCGACCTAGACTCGGACTACGAGGTAGAACCATCACCGTCTTTGCGATTTCGGAGCGGACTGGCGTTCGTCTGTCGCGACTCAACGTAGTTGGCGGCCCGAGGAAGCATTCAGCCCGGGAAGTCACTCATCACGGAGTTTTAACGAGTGAGCTGTCCACCTACTGTTCTGGGGTATACAAAGCGGAAGCGATTGGTCTATCCCTAGATTTCTCACGGCCAGGGAAAAAACTACCCTATACAACTGCTAAAGAAATAAATCAGAATAAATAAAATAACCTAACCCAGACTAAGATAATGTAGCATAGTATATAAAATATATTATAGCATAATATAATGTAGCATAACCTAACCAGACACCAGAATGCTCCCAAACAAACTTTTCCACCATGACATCAAAGCTTGCAGACATTGCTAGCACTGCCATTAAGAGCTTTGCAAGAAACTCCCAGCATTGATCAAGGTTTTGGATGCATCTGGCTAGAAATATTTGTTGTCAGGAATGAATACAGAATTAAGCCAGAAACAGAATATTTTTATGTCAATGAGTATTGAATTGAGTGCATGAAGCATTGAATTTCTTCTTTATCAAATCTGTGACACCATGCACGGATAAGTATATGCGATGGGCTATATTTGTAGTGAAGATTATGATTGTGTATTCCATTTGCCAACTGAAAAGTAATCATCTGCAGATAAAATTAGTGGTCGCATCATCATTTTCATGTTAAAATAATCCCTATTGAAAAATCAAAAGAATACAAATTTACATTGATCTCTAATAATACCAATATTAGCACATCAGGCAGAATATATGACAGTGTAAAATAATATAAAGTGCTACACTAACCAATAGCCAGACCAAGAACTATGTGATCAGGGTAAAAACAACGGTAATCTTTACCTTTCGGCCAACACATACTGCCAAGGTTAGTGATTTGTAAAGAGGTGTACAGTGACGTCACAGGAGTCAGGGAAGTAACGTCACAGGAGTCGGGTGTCGGTAAAGATTACCACCTAACCTAGACTAAGATAATGTAGCATAATATACAAAATTTATCATAGCATAATATAATCAGTATTCTTTTCTTAAAATGTGTTTTGGAAATTTTGGATTTTTTCTTCTTCAGAATACCATATTTATGAACGTGATGAGGAAGATGCGATCACTCGTTTTCTCCGGAAATGCTTACTTCTCGGTTAATCTTAGCGATAACTTCTATAATGCACCATATATGCCAAACTGCTGTTCTTTGTTCCATAATTTATCCTTCCCTCACCTGGCACTTTTCAGACGTGATTAAAGGGACATTCAACACTTCACGCAGTTGATTCAACACTTTTTTCACGTAGAAAATGCTTAATTTCCACCTCTTTGCCACATAGATGACACCATTACTATTCCACAAGAATGCCGAAAAAACTAAGCAGACAGCACAGCTCGGGGCAGTGATGTGCGGATGACGTCACGATAAATATTAGGTGGTGTGTAAAGAACATGCGAAACTTCATCGGAGATCGTCTAGGAAATAAACATCTCCTCAGTCGGCATGCTCTAAGTCATGTATTCGAACCGGTTGGCTATTGGTTTTACGACACGTCAACCGTTGAGTCATGCAGCGTCGCCAATCTCTCACGGCGATTGGTCGCGGGCGAAGCTGATTGGTCGTCAGCAGTGGGAAACGTACTTTCCGGGTTGGGAGTCGGAGTGCATCCCGATTTCTTCCGGAGCACATTTTCATGTAATATTTTTTATACATGGAATCTGCTTACCAGCAACCGACCGGAAAAACCTAAATCAGTACCTACATAATATGCATAAGTAATATCATTCTCATTTTTGTCAAATCAAATGCCAAAACATACGAACAAAGAAGTGAACAATGGATGGCACCGCCCGGCAGAGACCCGTAATAATCAGCACTGTTTCGTTTCTTATAACTCACAGGAGAAATGCGTTTTCCTTTCACTGTTGGTCTCAGTACAAGGCTAGCCATATGAAAAACAAACAAAAATACTTCACACTTCACCCTTAGCTCAGAGCGCATACCTACCTACACAGCCAATTTCCCACGTAATACGAACGCAACTCCGCTACCGCACACGCCACAGTTGGATGTGATCGAAAACAAAGGATCAGTCAAGGTCTTGTGTTTACTGTTAACTTGTGTGGACACTGTTAACCATGTGTTCAAAGTTGCTAATGGTTATGACGTCATATACAAAATACCTTGCATTGATTGGTTGACAGACAGATTTCAGAACAGAAAATGCTAACGCAGCCAATTCTGATCGGTGGCTTCCGGGACTCCGGAGACGTCTCTTAAAACTGCCAAAGTTTCCCACTATAGGGTGGCAGAAACACAGGTATTCCGAGACGGGGCTCCGGAGCCGGAGAACAGTGTGCATGCTCATCCAGGATGGGAATTAAGGCACTTCTTAAGAGATTTTATCTCTGAAAACATTTTTGCACTCCAGGTTCATACTGGATAGGATGGGCTTCACATGTACTCCGACACAAATGTGGGAACAAAAGATATCAAAAACAAACAGAACGACACCCAAAAAAAACGCTGGTTATTCCACTTACGGTCACCACTCAAACTAATCACTTTTTGTAGCAGTCAGCATCCGGACCACAGCTTCACACACTCCATCAATCTCAACCACCGGAATTGCCGACAACGTGCCAACAGCAACTTGCAAGATGATGCGCATGCGCACTGAGAACACTGTTCTCCGGCTCTGGAGCGGTGTCTCGGAATACCTGTGTTCCTGCCACCCTATAGTGGGAAACTTTGACAGTTTTAAGAGACGTCTCCAGAGTCCCGGAGGCCACCGCTCGAAATTGGCTGCGTTAGCGTTTTCTGTTCTGAAATATGTCTGTCAACCAATCAATGCAAGGTATTTTGTATATGACGTCATAACCATTAGCAACTTTGAACACATGGTTAATAGTGTCCACACAAGTTAACAGTAAACACAAGACCTTGACTGATCCTTTGCTTTGATCACATCCAACTGTGGCGTGTGCGGTAGCGGAGTTGCGTTCGTATTACGTGTGCAATTGGCTGCGTAGGTAGGTATGCGCTCTGAGCTGAGGGTGAAGTGTGAAGTATTTTTGTTTGTTTTTCATATGGCTAGTCTTGTACTGAGACCAACAGTGAAAGGAAAACGCATTTCTCCTGAGTTATAAGAAACGAAACAGTGCTGATTATTACGGGTCACTGCCGGGCGGTGCCATCCATTGTTCACCTCTTTGTTCGTATGTTTTGGCATTTCGTTTGACCAAAAATGAGAATGATATTACTTATGCATATTATGTAGGCACTGATTTAGGTTTTTCCAGTCGGTTACTGGTAAACAGATTCCATGCATAAAAATAATGTCCATGAAAATGTACTCCGGAAGAAATCGGTATGCACTCCGACTCCCAACCCGGAAAGTAAGTTTCCCACTCTGTGCTCATCATCTTGCAAGTTGCTGCTGGCACGTTGTTGTCAGCAATTCCGGTGGTTGAGATTGATGGAGTGTGTGAAGCTGTGGTCCGGCTGCTGAATGCTACAAAAAGTGATTAGTTTGAGTGGTGACCGTAAGTGGAATAACCAGTTTTTTTAAGGTGTCGTTCTGTGTTTGTTTTTATTGATATCTTTGTTCCCACATTTGTGTTGGAGTACATGTGAAGCCCATCCTATACAGTATGAACCCGGAGTGCAAAAATGTTTTCAGAGATAAAATCTCTTAAGAAGTGCCTTAATTCCCATCCTGGTCGTCAGCGACGGTTGACGTCATAATGATTTGATGGTAAATTTCCAGAACTAGGTAAAATGTGATTTTTCGGATTTTTTTTAAATATGGGGTATCTTAACGTAAAAATCATGATGCGACCATTCATTTTCTCCGCAAATAATTACTTTTCAGTTGGCAAACAAATACACCACCATAATCTTCACTCTGCAAACATAGCACATCGCGTATAATTATCCGTACCTGGTGTGTCACAGACGTGATAAAGAAGACATTCAACACTTCAGGCACTCGATTTGATACTCTTTGACATCGAAAACCTTGTTTCTGCCTTAATTAGACATTATCTCCGAGAATGCATATACTCGCAACACGCCGCGCCAGCAGCCACCGTCGATAATGGTGGCGTCAACATTCCTTGCGATGCTGTATTATTTTATTTAAATATATTTGATGACGTCATGGCCGAAAAATTTGTTTCGGATAATTCTGGTTTTCCGGTTAGGTTAGGTTAGATTACATTATGATATAATATATTTTATATATTATGCTACGTTTTCTTAGACTAGGTTAGGTTAGGTTACTTTATTTTGTTGTATTATTTATATATTCATATTTAATTATATAATATAATTATATAATAATATAATCTAACCTAACCTAACCGGAAAACCAGAATTATCCGAAACAAATTTTTCGGTCATGACGTCATCAAATATATTTAAATAAAATAATACAGCATCGCAAGGAATGTTGACGCCACCCTTATCGACGGTGGCTGGCGCGGCGTGTTGAGTATATGCATTCTCGGAGATAATGTCGAATTAAGGCAGAAACAAGGTTTTCGATGTCAGAGTATCAAATCGAGTGCCTGAAGTGTTGAATGTCTTCTTTATCACGTCTGTGACACACCAGGTACGGATAATTATACGCGATGTGCTATGTTTGCAGTGAAGATTATGGTCGTGTATTTGTTTGCCAACTGAAAAGTAATCATTTGCAGAGAAAATGAGTGGTCGCATCATGATTTTTACGTTAAGATACCCCGTATAAAAAAATCCGAAAAATCGCATTTTACCTAGTTCTGGAAATTTACCGATTTGATGACGTCATATGCATTAAGTCGGGGAAAAAAACCTAACCTAACCTAGACTAAGATAACATAGCATAATATATAAAATATATTATATCATAATATAATAAAATATAATATAATATAACCTAACCGGAAAACCAGAATCATCCAAAACAAATGTTTCGGCCATGACGTCATCAAATATATTAAAATAAAATAATACAGCATCGCAAGGAATTTCCGGCCCTCATCAACGGTTGCTGGCGCAGCGTGTTGTGAGTATTCATTCTCGGAGATAATGTCGAATTAAGGCAGAAACATAAGGTTTTTGATGTCAGAGTATCAAATCGATTGCATGAAGGTATCACGTCTGTGAGACACCAGGTACAGATAATTATACGCGATGTGCTGTTTGCAGTGAGGATTATGGTCGTGCATTTGCTTGCCAACTGAAAAATAATCATTTGCAGAGAAAATGAGTGGTCACATCATGATTTTTATTCAAATGCCCTGTATTAAAATAAAACCCAAAAGTTGCATTCTACCTGGATCTGGAATTATACCATATAATCTAACCTAACCTAATCGGATAACCAGAATCCTCCGAATCTTGTGACGTCGTGACGTCACTTCCGACTGCTGTGATGTCACTGTTCCCCACTGTACACCTCTTTACAAATCACTAACCTTGGCAGTGTGTTGGCCGAAAGGTAAAGATTACCCATTATGCACCACCAAAATAAAACCAGCTTCCCAAACTGAAATCCAACCATGCAAGGTTTCAATCAAGGCATACAATTTGCAACCCACAGCAGCAGTTTGTGGCTTGAAGCATGTAGTCAAGCAAATCCAGGCATGTATTGACTTTTCATGACACATTTTGCACTTATTCCTGCCCATATGCTGCCCCTCACATGCTAAACTGAACCTCACGAACCACGTAACATTGAAGTTAAAATCATGCAACTTACCATCTGCAGACTGCTGGAAGTTGACATAGGCATACCCCAAAGAGCGTCGAGTGATCATGTCCCGACAAACCCTGATCGAGAGCACAGGACCAGCAGTCGAGAATTTCTCGAACAGCATGGCCTCTGTGACATCCGCATGGAGGTCTCCGACGTAAAGAGACGCCATGGGATAGTTTTGACCGGTAGAATTCATGGTTACACCCTGGTTCGGAACTACACCACAATACTATTTTGAGGTTTTTATCTTTTATGATTTTTTTGTGTTTTTAGCACAATAATGCGGGCGGAGGGTGCGGGCACACTCGTCCGCGCCACAGACGCCTTCGACACACAGAGAGCGACAAAATGAAGGATAGAAAGTTGTGACGTAGCGCTGCCAAATTACAATCTTGGCTATGTTTGGCTAGAAATGCCATCTGCAGTTTGGCTTTTTCTCGGTGAACTGCGGCATATGCCAAAAGTAGACCCAGGCCTTTTTAATGGGCTGCCTTCGAACCAAGGCGACTTCAAACCGTAGGGGCACCTTGGGCTGAAAAATTAATTGCCATATGCTCCCAGTTGTCCTCCACGAATACGCCAGGCCACAGTGGGCCAGATGGCCTTCAAAGCCGCTTTTTACTAAATAAAATCAGCTTTCAGGTTTGTTGCTTTTGAGCATGTGTACATATGTACAAATGAACGGCACATTCAATGGTTGCATTCATTTTTGCCGACAACATCATCTCATTGATACAAAATGCCGTCAAATTCAACCAACCGGATGTTTAAAACCGGTTTCCGAGCTGCGCTGTGAACTAGCTGCATCCACGATACTGTAAGTCCTGATTTGGTGATGGCATCATACAAGTAACCTAGTATTGGGCTTCTGGGTTCCTCTGCTTGTGAAAACCATAGTAAACACAAAATTACCAGAACATTTCGAATCTGTGTTCATTTTTCCCGGGTTATATTTCTGCCCCTCAGGGCGGTCTCCTGGATGGCGCCATCGGATTCGCCAGGGGCGGGTGCCCCTCCACCCATTGGAAACGTCGCTGCTTTTCACAGCCCTTGTTCCTCCATGGGCTTAGAAGCTTACGTAGCACCGAGAGCCCTCCACATCGGCCGGGATTGTTTCCATAGCGCTGGGGCCTCTTAATCGGCCCGAGGCCCGCTGTCAGCTCTGAGACCCTCTCCATCAGCATGAGCCAAAGCAGACCCAATGGGTCTGCACGTCCGGCCTGGGGTACCCATCCGTTGTCTCAGGGACCCTCTTTCACAATTCAGGACACTCTCCGTCCGGCCGGAGTCATCTCTTCAAAAGCTTGTGCCTCCTCTATCACGCAAGGGGCCTCCTGTGCGGTTTCGGCCCCCATCGGCCCAGGGGCCCTCCATACCGGCTCTGTGCCCTCGCCGACGGCCTGGGTCCTCCCGCGGCTAATGGTCCTCATCGGTCGGCCCAAGTGCCCTTTCTGACGGCCCGAGGTCCTCTCCGACAATTAGGAACCCTCCATCGTCTTAGGGACCCTCTTGACGACCCATGGCCTTTTCCGGCAAGCCAGATGCCCCTTTCCAAACGTTTTGGGTCTGTCCACCAGGTCAGGGGCCCTTTCTTCGGCTCTGGCGCCACCGACAGCCCAGAAGCCCTTCATTTTGGCTCGGGGCCCTCTCCGTCAGTCCAGGGGCCCTTCCAATTATCCGGGGCCCCCTCCGTCGATCTAGAAGCCCTTCACGTTAGTCCACCCAAGGGTCCTCAACATCTTCCTGGGGGGACTTCCCGTTGTCTCGAGTCCCTCATCGGCTCGAGACCCTTTCGGTCAGCCCGGGGCCCCTTTTGTCGGTCCAAGGGCCCTAATTACGGCCCCCTGCACACACGCTCTGAGGGCCCCTGAAGGCGGCCACCTGGAGGGCCTCCTCCGACCCACCAGGGGAGGCAGCTGTTCCCTTCGCCGCCCCCCCCCAGCTACGCCTTTGTGGGCCTGCATGTTTCGTATATTGATTTTTGACCAGAACATGCGATATATAACATCTGAGGAAGGTAAATTTAATATAACGAGACTTTAATTCAGAATTTAGGGAGCCGATAACGCACCCAGCTGGCTGCGGCCCAAGAACGGGCCCAGCTGGCTACAGCCCGAGAACGAACCCAGCTGACTGCAGCCCAAGAACAGGCTTAGCTGGCTACCGCCCGAGAACGAACCCAGCTGACTGCGGTCCGAGAACGTCCCCTACTTCTCGCTCCATGGTTACACATTGGTTGATTTTTTCCGCTAGGTGTTCGAGGTCGAAGAGAAGGATGGAAAGGTGTTTTGAAACTTTCCATGAAAATGTACCGTTTGATGCCATTAGTTTCAACAGTTCAATGCAGATACAAGTGGTAGAGTATGGAACGGGATAAGTTATTGTTTCAGAGATTAGTAATGTCTACAGACTATCCATAACCGCTGTATAAGCAGACCACACCATAAGTAACCACATTACTTGGGATTGCATCACGAGATGTGGGTGTGCCACTATCCGCAATGGTAAGTGTAGGGGGTCCGGACCTTGCCGAGTCAGGTGGTGTCAGTGCGTGCTGCCGGCTCCCATACAGCTCGTAGCTGGGTGGTGCCGGTGCGGGCTGCCGGTTCCCGTACGGCTCGTGGCCGGATGGTGTCGGCTCCTATACGGCTCGTGGCTGGGTGGTGCCGATGCGGGCTGTCGGCTCCCGTGCGGCTCGTGGCCGGGTGGTGTCGGCTCTATACGGCTCGTGGCTGGGTGGTGTTTGGGTTCGGGCTGTCGGCTCCCGTACAGCTCGTGGCCGGGTGGTGTCGGCTCCTATACGGCTCGTGGCTGGGTGGTGCCGGTGCGAGCTGTCGGCTCCCGTACAGCTCGTGGCCGGATGGTGTCGGCTCCTATACGGCTCGTGGCTGGGTGGTGCCGATGCGGGCTGCCGGCTCCCGTGCGGCTCGTGGCCGGGTGGTGTCGGCTCCTATACGGCTCGTGGCTGGGTGGTGTCGGTGCGGGCTGTCGGCTCCCGTACAGCTCGTGGCCGGGTGGTGTCGGCTCCTATACGGCTCTTGGCCGGGTGGTGCCGATGCGGGCAGCCGGCTCCCGTGCGGCTCGTGGCTGGGTGGTGCAGGGCTGGGTATTCGGCGATGCGCAACACGGTGCTCTGTGTTGGGCTGGTCATTGCGCCGTGCGCGTCTCGATGCACTTCTACTTTCTCTTGAGGCCGCGGCCGGCTCTGCGCCACCGAGCCGCGGCTATTGGTTGTGCCGGCCTTGCCGGGCTGAGTATTCTGCCGGACACACCCATTCTATTCGAATTTTTCCCCTTTCCGCGGGGGAAGGGGAGGTGAAGGCGGTTGGGTTCACGAGGCCTGGACATACATCCTTGATACTTAGTGAGTTGAGCACCCACAGAGGCGCAGCCAAGGGGCCCCGGGTACGCCCCTCCCCCAGCATCCAAAAATACACTAGATAAAGGGAGAAATTTTGATATTTCCACAACGCAAAACTCTGAATTTTCGGTGCGCTTCGCGCGCCGAAAGGTTTTTGTGTCTCTTCCCATGTTTTGGGCGTCCGGCATCCCTATAAATATCCTGGCTTCCCCACCACCCACCCTTAGGAAAATCCTCGCTGTGCCACTCCCCATAAACATCTTGACACACCTCCAATCCTGCCGATCATAAGTGGAAGACAGCGTCGAATGTACGAACAATGTATTTTGAGCAATACTAGAACGACAGGAAGTGGCAGGCAGACTGGTGTCGACACCGTTCGCCCAGGCGCCCACAGCAACGCCAAGGCCGACCAGGCGCCCACAGCGGCGCCAAGACCGCCCAGGCGCCCACAGCAGCGCCAAGGCCGCCCACAGCGGCGCCAAGGCCGCCCAGGCGCCCACAGCGGAGCCAAGGCCGCCCAGGTGCCCACAGCAGCGCCAAGGCCGCCCAGGCGCCCACAGAAGCGTCAAGGCCGCCCAGGCACCCACAACAGCGCCAAGGCCGCCCAGGCGCCCACAGAAGCGTCAAGGCCGCCCAGGCGCCCACAACAGCGCCAAGGCCGCCCAGGCGCCCACAGCAGCGCCAAGGCCGCCCAGGCGCCAACAGCAGCGACAAGGCCGCCCAGGCGCCCACAGCGGCGCCAAGGCCGCCCAGGCGCCCACAGCGGGCGGCGTGCGGTGCGGCCACGCCCGGCCGCACCAGCCAATCGCGTTGGTCGGAGCCGTGATGACGTCACTGGCTGCTCTCCATCGGCGGCGAGTCTGAAGCAGACGGCGCGGCCGACCGGCTGTAAACGCGTGCGCGGCGAGGCGCTGTCCACAGACGTCTCAAGGTGATGCACATGGAAACGGGTAATGAGATGGAATTAGCAATCCACCCAGTGAGATCATCAGACACACCCTGACAGGATCATGGGAATGACCTCCTACTATAGTCATACTACCAAATAGGCATGTGCCATTTGCAGATGGCACGGTGGACGGTTGCTGTGGAACAAGACAACATAATCCTGACCTGTCAGAGGACGGCTGCCTGTGGAACAAGACAACATAATCTTCACCTGTCAGAGGACGGTTGACTATGGAACAAGACAACATAATCCTCACCTGTAAGAGGACGGCTGTCTGTGGAACAAGACAACATAATCCTCCCCTGTCAGAGGACGGCTGTCTGTGGAACAAGACAACATAATCCTCACCTGTCAGAGGACGGTTGACTGTGGAACAAGACAACATAATCCTCACCTGTCAGAGGACGGCTGACTGTGGAACAAGACAACATAATCTTCACCTGTCAAAGGACGGTTGACTATGGAACAAGACAACATAATCCTCACCTGTCAGAGGACGGCTGTCTGTGGAACAAGACAACATAATCTTCACCTGTCAAAGGACGGCTGTCTGTGGAACAAGACAACATAATCTTCACCTGTCAAAGGACGGTTGACTATGGAACAAGACAACATAATCCTCACCTGTCAGAGGACGGCTGTCTGTGGAACAAGACAACATACCTAATCCTCACCTGTCAGAGGACTGCTGACTGTGGAACAAGACAACATAACTCTCACCTGTCAGAGGACGGCTGAGTGTGGAACAAAAACAGCTGTGCCCAGTGACGCATGCATATGCCTGTCCCCCAGGAGTGGTCAAGGGGCCATGGGCCCTCTCGGAAACTTAATGTCTTAATTAAGGCAAAGCCGGTTCAGAAGAGGCGTTGCTGTTTCTTTTCGATGGGAAACGAGTAACAAAATCACCATCTATAGTGATCGGTGATGGTGATCTGGTACGCAGTGTAGCAGTCTAAATTTCCATTTAGACTGCTACATTAAACATGTTGAGATATTTTTGAAATTCTACAATTATCATTGCGAGCACTTGCACATTCCCTGCTAATTTTCCGGGTGCGCCCTTCATTGTCGATCGGCTCCACTTCAGACCGAGGTCTGATGACTGAGGAGTACTCACCATCATAGCAGTCCGGCAGGTCCTGGCTGTGACCCCAGGTGGCTGGCCCGAGGCCTGCCTCCTGCAGCAGACCCTCGACGGCCGGCGGGCGCAGCCAGTCCTCCGAGCCGGCCCCGTCTGGACAACGGGGGTCGTCGTCTGCTTCCGGGCCGTGAACGGCACTCCTCTCCGGGCAACGTTCACTGCCGTCTGGCCGCCACCCTTCATTGCACGGCGCAGATGGATAGAGAGCGGGGCTACCCCCGTTCGGCTGCCACCCGTCGCAGCTTGGTTCAGGTGGATATAGACTAGGATTGCCCCGGTCTGGCCGCCATCCTTCGCTGCCCGGTCCAGCGGTTTGGAACAAACTCGGGTTACCCGAATTCGGTGGCCTCCATTCATTGCCTTGTCCAAGAGGACAGGCGCCCGGGCTAATGTCGTCCAGCTTCCACGCTCCTCCGTCCATTCCGGACCGGTAGAGGCTCGGGTTACGCCAAATCTGAGTTAACCCCTGCACGCGCGGACACGAGCGTCGGACAGAGTTATTCCCGTCCCCCTGCCACTCTTCACTGCCTGCAGCAGGTGGACACAGATTGGAATCATCCCCGTCTCCTGTCGACAGATAAGGATTGCGGCTGTCCTCACCGTGGCCCTGATTCTCTCTCTCCACAGGACGCTGCGCCGGGCTGGCTCCGTCAGATCTCCAATCTCCGACGCCTCCTCTCTCCGGCCGCCGGTCGGCCCTACGCCCGTCACGCAGCGAGCTCTCATGTTCGCCGAACGACTGGAGCGTGCCCGAGTCTCCGGCGCGTGGCCGTCGGCCGCACTCTCGGCGCCCGGCCGACTGACCTGACCAGCCGGCCGGCGGCGGCCGGTCAGTGTGCGGCAGTCCCGCCGGCAGGCAGGCCGGGCCGCGGCGCCGCTGCGGCTCGGGCCGCGCCGAGGCGAGCTGGTCGGACGGCCGACAGCGCGACTCCACCGCCACGTGCGGCTCGACGCCGAGCCGACGCGGCTCCGTCGGGCCGGCGGCGTGTGGCGCGGCCAGCCCGGACGTCAGTCCGGCGCGCGGGTCGTCTCCGTGCGGCGGCTCTCCGGAGCTGCCGACCGCCGGCCCGCAGCTGCACGTAAAGGTCAGGGTCACGTCACCGCAGCCCACGACCTTGCTGTGTTGGTACTGAACAGGCGTGGACACAACCGGCACACCATTTAACCGACCTCGCAGCCTCCATTGGGAGCCTATCGTCCGTTTTCGGATGGCCTGCGCGATGAACTTGCCCACACAGGGCCAGGGCGGTATGACAGAGATAGCTTTACATCAAACCAGTAGCGGTGACGCAGCAATGCAATGGCCACAACGATCAGCTGAGGGCTTCACTCTCACAAAATGCCCAGAAGGGGCACCACTCGCACCAGCTTTCACAGCTGTCGGTACAATACAGGCTCCAGCGTCTATCGACACAGGGCGTCCGGCGGCCGACCAGACGCTGTGCGGGCGCGGCCAAATAGGGATGCGACTTTCTACCTCAAGTTCTAACGTTGGAAAACATTCTTTTCAACACAAACAAAACGTAACATGTTGCGAAACTAAACCGATGCGCACAATAAGTAGATGCCATTACCGGTCGACACACATCGAATGCAATTGAAGCATTTGCTGTTGCCTACAATTGCACGCTGCGTGTATTCTCATTCGTAGTGGGCAACTTTTTCGCACGGGAAATCTGGGAATATTATTTTAACCAAGAACGCGCCTCACCTGCCTGTAGGTGGCACGGCTCACAAGTCGCGCTTATCTGTGTCAAAATGGCACACACAACACGGCGCATGTGGCGCTCACATAAGTAGGTGGCGCTCATGCCTCTGGGTAGCGCTCGTTTCCACGTAGGTGGCGCCACTCGCCTACCTCTAGTGTCAGCTCACTTGGTGTATGCGGATGTGGGCTGAATAGAATATCATGGCAAAAAAAGGAATTTTCAGGCAAGGTGATTGAGAGCTCATTCACTTCACTAATGCCATTTATTTCACGTTCTTGTACCACGCAGACAAATGGCAGAAATGACTTACCGTTACACGTCCTGAATTCACTTCGATGAACTGAACTATGGTGAAAAATCTTCTCCAATTAGTCCGTGGATCACTGTGCAACATCTTTTTTGTCCGCGGAGCTGTGACTACAAAACGAGCTGCATGCGACTTAAACAACTGAGGGCTGACCAGTTGACGGCTCTAAAGCCACCACAGCAGCGTCATCTTCACATCGTGTTCCCCCACAGACATGAGGGATGCAATATTGCTTTAAAACTTCTAGCTATAACATTCCTGCATTACAATCAATCGTGCTGATCTGACAGTAGTGGCACGGGAACGTCCTCAATGTTCGGGGCGGGGATGTGGAGGTTGAATGGGTCGGTGTCGGATCTAGGATCTGGCCAGGGGGGGGAGGGGCGTGGCATCCATAATTGTGGTGTCCTACGGACGTTGGTGCCATTATCATGACTTGTTTTTGTTGACTTGTGGAAGGCGCGCTCCCAAAATGTTTGAGCTGCATTGCAGATAGCATCGTACCATGGCTAGTGCAAGTCTTCGTGGGTTTTGTGGCGACAAGACAGTCGGCAGCGCATATTTTCCATCTATCCAAACCGCTTGCGGAGGATTAATGTTGTTGTTAACGCGATACCAGTGGCGAAACAAGGACTTAACTGAGGGATGGCCATTCAAAGCTTCTGTACCCCCTGTACCTTAGTGCCCCTTCTCTCGCTGAGAAGGGGCACTAAAGTTCATAAAACCTCTCTAAAGTCTCACTGATGGCTCTCAACGAAAGAAGGGGCACTAAATCGAAATATCATCTAATCCTTAATCCAGTTTCTCCCACCCCTTCAAATAATTATATCCTACCTATCTCCCCGAAACTGATGGCCAAAGGCTGGAAGGGGCTTCTGGGGGGGGGGGGGTGGAGTGGACGTGAGCCAAATTTGGAAATTTATTAATTTGTAGGGAAAGAGTGGTGGGACGAGCGAATGTGAGCGATTGAAGGCAATGAGCATGCGCTAGGTAGCTTTAAGGACTAGCGGAAGCCGCTCGGGGCCCAACGCACGCATCCATTTCGTCCCGTACCATTGCACCCAATTATGTTATTACTTGTACCAAAAAGTACCAATTGGGAACAGGCCATTCAAATCGACGAAACCTAAATATTCGTTAATTTTTTATTTGACATACCGTTATAGTTCACGAGTGGCACTCACTTTCCGTGTTCCCGAAACTTTCGCATTGCACAACATATAAATGCGTGCAAGTTCGCACGACACCAAGCCGGTTTGGATTGGTGAAGGTGGCGGAGCACCACCAGCACACTGGCGCCCAAACATAGGGAGCTTACCCAAATTCCCAACCCACACAAAAAAACACAAACCACTCAGCGAAACATCTACACATCCCACACCCAGCCTAGAGCAGAGACCCGCTACGGATGTCAATTTTGCCTTAATGCTCCTGAGATTCATCGTGATCCGGGAACTTTTTGAAAGTTAATAGTAAATGACGATACGGCCAAAGCGATTACATCACAGAACCATCACATAGCCGCATCGAGACGGCTATCGTAGATACGCCTGTCATTTCACTTTCGAAGTGGCGCAGCCTGAAACTAAAATTGTTTGTTGGATTTTTAGTCGGGGAGGGGGCATAAATAGGCTTTGAATATTCCTCAAGTTTTATTTCTTTGAAAAAGCCTGATCAAAAAGTTATTAAAAAATTGTTTCGTAGGTTTCATACTCACTTCCTCGCATCCTGATATTTTTGTTCGGGTGTGGGGGGGGGGGGGGACTTTTAATGCAATGCTTTGAATGATTGAGACTTTTTTCGCCCATACACCTGTGCAATTTTACCGACAACAAAACGTTTGACTTACAAACTGGAGGAAGTGTGGAGGGGGGGGGGGCAGAGTGGGTATGGGGTATATATCCATTCTTTGCATTCCTTCGTTCCTTTCTTTGGTTAACTGTTCATTCAGCAAAAAATTGCCACAAGTTTATGTGTGTGGGAGGGGGTGGGGGGGGGGGGAGTGTTAAAGCTGAAAATTAGCTTTAAGAATTCTTAATGTAATTTGACGTATTCCTGGTGACATCACGCAAAAACATTGCGACATATAGCCATAAGGCGAGTTGAAAACTTGACCCAAAAATAGCATGTGACGTTCCATGACCTTGATCTTGACTTCACATACAAATGCGGTCAGGAGATATTAGAGCATGTTTGCATCAGGATCGGGGCTTCTCGAGGTCTTAAATTCCACTGTTTGGCTAAAGCCGGGAGGTAGCCCGAAAAGACCGGTATTTTACCATCGGGGCTTGTGACGTCACAAATCAGAGGGGGTTCGATTTGTTGCACGTAGGTGGCGATCTCGTTGAGCCAGATCCACTGCAGTTTCAATGGGCGAAATCAACAGGCAACCTTTCGAGCTAAACAGGTCAGGTTAGACCCCATCCCAGGTTAAACAGGTAAAATCCCCACCCACGGCAGCAAATGGCGTCAGAATCGGCACATAGAGAGGCCAGACTAAAGCATATACAAATACAATGAAAACATTTCCTATTTCATTGGAAACTTTTCGCTACGAATGCAGATGGAAAAATTTGTCATTTCTGGATTTGGCGTATCCAGAAGATGATCTTCTGAAGCAAATTATCCTCCCATTTTTCTAATTTCGAGGTTGACTGGCGTTGTCTGCAAATGAATTGCTCTATGCTAAAGTGGTCAAGATTCACTGGAAAGTGCAAACTCAGATTTTGATGTCACACGTTTGAAGAAACATATCCTCTCCATATTCGATTGCCAAATACCTTACTCTCCGCCTCCAGGATTTCGAAGCACAAATCTAACCCTGGCCCGATAGCTGCTCGACGTAATGACGGAATCACGGCCGTCCAAAGCAAACATTGCGATGCGTGCCCTGAACTTGCCTTCCCTCATGGCTACACCAACGCACGGGTATTTTAATCCCGGAGGTCAACACTGCGACGAATGTCGAGACAGCCAGGGAACAATCATCCGTAAAGAAGTGTAGGTACAGCGCCACACCGCCAAATGTCCGTTTCACCAGGGTCGATACGGCTGTCGGCTAGGAGCCGTTCCGGTCCATGTTGTCAAGACAGGGGGACCTGATCTACGCTAAGACTCACGACACAACCCAGCCAGCAGTGATGGCAGCAGCATCAATGCAGCTGACACATTTAGCTCGTGACTGAAGCACTGAAGGGGAACGCGAATGGTAATCTAGTGAAAACCAACACAAATTCAGCATCACAAAAGTACGCTGATATCTGCTCCATTTGGACCACCCACACCCGACATTTCCGTCGGGAACGTGCTACTTCCGCACATTCTCCCCGGACAAGCTCTGTCCCGCCTCCCACCGCTACAGTCCTCACCTGCCGGACGCCTCCAGCTGGCGCTGCAGCTGCGCCAGCACACGCACTGACAGCTCGGGCAGCTTGTGCACCATCTGGCCGAGGGAGCAGGTGCGCAGCGCCGCCAGTCCGCCGCAGCGGGCCAGCAGCAGCTGGGCAGACACGACATTGACGCAGGGCAGCTGCAGCAGCTGTCGCTCCTCGTCTGAGCAGCTGGCGGTCGGCGACATCGGCACCGGCTGCTCGGTACTGGTCTGCCAAGTGGTGGTGAACATTACAGCCGGCAGCTCTGTGTGATGATGCGCTGTCAACGGTCCAAGGCGCCGAGTTTGCTTCGGGTCGTGAACTGTTCCACCGCGAACCACGTGTTGCTTAATCGCATTCCAAATATATCTCGCCATTTAAAAGAAATACACATTTCAATGTTCTGGGCGCACGACCGGCTGAACAGACCAAACATCAATCGCGCCGTTTTTAAGACAGCAATAAATACGCTTATCGGTATGAAAATGTGTCTGGGTAGCATGTCTTCTATGTTTGTCAACTGGCGTTAGCAGGTGTTCAGTATGATGTGGAGGACGCCATGGTCTGCTTATACCTCTGCCAGTAGGATGTCCAGTATAGGATATGGAAGACGTCATGGTCTGCTTACACCTCTGCCAGTAGGATGTCCAGTATGATGTGGATGACATCATGACTTGCTTATACCTCTGTCAGCAGGTGTCCAGTAGGATGTAGAGGACGTCATGGTCTGTTTATACCTCTGCCAATAGGATGTCCAGTACGATGTGGAAGACGTCATGATCTGGTTATCCCTCTGCCAGTAGGATTAGAGGACGCCATGGTCTGTTTATACATCTGCCAGTAGGATGTCCAGTATGCTGTGGAGAACGCCATGGTCTGCCTGTAGGACTCTGCCAGTAGGATGTCCAGTAGGATGTGGACGACGTCATGGTCTGTCTATACCTCTGACAGTAGGACGTCCAGTATGGTGTGGAGGACGTCATGGTCTGTTTATACCTCTGCCACTAGGATGTCCAATAGGATGTGGAGGACACCATGGTCTGGCTATACTTCTGCCAGTAGGATGTGGAGGATGCCATGGTCTGCTTATACCTCTGCCAGTAGGATGTGGAGGACGTCATGGTCTGCCTATACCTCTGCCAGTAGGATGTCCAGTAGGTTTTGTGGAAGACGCCATGGTCTGTCTATACCTCTGCCAGTAGGATGTCCAGTATGATGTGGGGATGTCATGGTCTGTTTGTACCTCTGACAGCAGGATGTCCAGTAGGATGTGGAGGACGTCATGGTCATCCTATCCATACCTCTGCTAGTAGAATGTCCAGTAGGATGTGGAGGACATCATGACCTGTCTATACCTCTGGCAGTAGGATGTGGAGGACGTCATGGTCTGTTTATACCTCTGCCAGTAGGATGTCCAGTAGGATGTGGAGGACGCCATGGTCTGCTTATACCTCTGCCAGTAGGATGTCCAGTACGTTTTGTGGAAGACGCCATGGTCTGTCTATGCCTCTGTCAGTAGGATGTCCAGTAGGATGTGGGGATGTCATGGTCTGTTTGTACCTCTGACAGCAGGATGTCCAGTAGGATGTGGAGGACGTCATGGTCATCCTATCCATACCTCTGCTAGTAGGATGTCCAGTAGGATGTGGAGGACGTCATGACCTGTCTATACCTCTGCCAGTAGGATGTGGAGGACGTCATGGTCTGTTTATACCTCTGCCAGTAGGATGTGCAGTAGGATGTGGATGACGCCATGGTCTGCTTATACTTCTGCCAGTAGGATGTCCAGTAGGATGTGGAGGACGTCATGGTCTGCATATACCTCTGCCAGTAAGATGTGGAGGACGCCATGGTCTGCTTATACCCCTGCCAGTAGGATGTCCAGTAGGATGTGGACGACGTCGTGGTCTGTCCATACCTCTGCCAGTAGGACGTCCAGTATGGTGTGGAGGACGTCATGGTCTGCTTATGCCACTTCCAGTAGGATATCCAGTATGATGTGGAGGACGCCATGGCCTGTTTACACCTCTGCCGGTAGGATGTAGGGGAGGACGTCATGGTCTGCCTATACCTCTGCCAGTAGGATGTCCAGTAGGATGTGGAGGACGCCATGGTCTGTCTATACCTCTGCCGGTAGGATGTCCAGTAGGATGTGGAAGCCGCCATGTTGTCTATACCTCTCCCAGTAGGATGTGGAGGACGTCATGTTCTGTCAATACCTCTGCCAGTAGGATGTCTAGTAGGATGTGGAGGACGTTGTCGACGTCGGCGTGCACCAGTCGCACATGGAAGTCGGGCAGCTGGGAGAGGCCGCTCAGCAGAGAGCGGAGACGAGCCAGGGCGCCCTCCTCCCATCTGGGACGCGACCGCCATCAGAGCCAGGCACGGCGCACCACGACACAGTTACCGCGCACACAGGTCAGTGCAGGTCAGGTCAGGTCAGGTCAGGTCAGGGCAGGTCAAGGCAGGTCAGACGGATATCGGCGACGACTTGGATATAATTAGCGGAGAACGTTGACATGGGTTTTGTTACGCATGAGAGGGCACACAACGGAAAGCTCAGGACGTATCGTACGGCCTTGCAGCACGTCCAACCTGGAATTGCCCGCCGGCAGTAACTCAGCTGCCCCGCACTGCATAGATGTGGGAGTACAACCCGGCGAATACTGCCGCCGAACCTGGTCGGTTAACACGAAATCTACCAACAAATGGCGCATTCAATTCACAACATGGGCGCCCGTTGAGGGTGTTGCCACGTGGTGGACACTGGTCGCAAAAGAAATTCGATTTCGTGCTTCAGTATTGATGACGTGCGAAATGAAGACTGAGTCGAACACAGGGGACAAGTGCAATGATGACGTCACCGTTCCCTTCACGGTCAAATACTCAACAATATGTTGGAGATGGTCATTTGCGCAACAGCTAGCACAAAGGAAAAAGCAATGGTGTCACGAAAGGAAAACAATATGCTTCCCATCAGTTGAGGAAATTTCGATAGATGTTTTTACTTTATGCATCTTTGGAGACAGTCCTACAAAATATCCAGAGAGAAAAATCGAAGACTTTCAGCTATAATTGTTGAACCTGCATCACAACATAAACCAAATATATGCGCAAAATTGCACCGTTTAGCCATTTTTGTTTTGCAATAGTCCGTACTTTAACCTTTACAGAGCCTGGAATATATGTGCCATCCAGATGTTTGAGCTGACATCTGAGCGGCCTGACCTGATATTGACTCGAAATTCGGTACGCTTTTAGACAACATAATTTATTATTACATATATTCCTGGTGGTCAAAATATTGATTAGAAACACAATTATGTGAAAAGGTACACTTCTCTACCTGAACCTTCGTTTGCTCTAAGCACCTGTCCTGAGGTCGCACTTCACTTTTTAATCTTTTGTTGCCGTCGTTTGTCTAAGCACGCATATTTTAGGCTTGGCTGCATCCTATATAGTTCGTTTATGAAAAAAATGTTTAAATGCGCATTTTAAAACGAGCTCTTAACATCCTATAACTATTTTTGAAACGCAACATGCGCTCAAAAATTGTCAGAAGATATGCCAGCTTTCAAAGCGATAGCGTAACAACGCTTGAGGAGATACCTCAGCAAAATATCAGGGGAGGTCAAAATGACCCCCCCCCCCCTCCCACATTGCGAGGACTAGACATCGTGCTGCCAGCCAACTATCCGTCGCAGGCTCCCGTCATACGAACAAGGATGCTACTATCTGGGAGAAACACTGCTATTTCCGCTAAGCAACGCACGCACGTACCTGCATACAAACACACACACGCACACATACATATATACATACATACATGTATATATATATACATGTATGTATGTATGTATGTATATATGTATGTGTGTGTGTGTGTGTACATGCACAAATGCATACATTCATACCTACATAAGTGCATGCACCCATACATACACGCAAGTGCATACACACACGCCCATATGCACATTAAAAGTAGGATCAACAGACACTGTTGATTTTAAAACATAAGCCATAGATCAGACTGTGCCTTTTCCCGGGAAGGAGCTGGTAAGCATTGGCAGCTGAACGGAAGCACAAGTCATTTGTCGTTGGCTTCCCCCATGTAGCCATGTCTTACTGCTTTGAATCTTTAACCCCAACACCAGGTCTCTCCGGTCGGATCCTCACACTCCGTCTCGGGGTAGGGGAGGCGTTAAATAGCTCTCTAACTGCCAAGCTAAACATTGCACGACAATGAAACGGGTATCATCGGAAAGCCCTCAACGAATAGAGTCCGAACATGATCTGATGGTTTTATATTTCCGAAGTTTTGATATCCAAATTTAGGTCGTGTAATACAATTTCGACACTATTTAGAACCCGAAAACTCGAAATATACTGTAAAAAAACAGCTTCGTCTAGATAAGTTTAGTTCACATCATGCAATTTATCTTGACTTGACACTCAGGTCACTTAACGGAGGCCGAGCAAATTTGATGAGGAACTTCTGCATGCTTTGCATGCAGAAGTTCCTCAGAAGCATGCAGACTTTGCATGCTTCTGTATGCACACCAAGATAAAAATGAGGTTATAAAACATACACATTACACAAATAGGAAAATGGGCCCCAAATGGGCCGAAAATGGCAACGACTTCAGGTCACTGATCTGACGTTCAAACAAAGTCAGAGATATACGTTTTGTAGGCACTGGCCAATTGCACTGACGTAGCAAGTTTCATTTAAATACCATTGCAATTATATGAGTTATCGATCATCAAACACTTTTTGAAAGTGGCCCTCATTGACCTGATCTAGGTCAATAGCCTTACCTGACTAAGGTTGAAACTGTAATATCAGACGCAAAGACTATCAAGGAAAAGGTACTGCAAATTTCGCAGCGCTGCCGTTTTTTTCTTTCACTACGGCGGGAAATCCTTAGGGGGCGGCGGCGTAAAAGACCCCGAGACGGGGTGGGTTACAATACAGGCATTCACTACCTATAGCACAAAAACAAGGATAGGATACTTGGGGGCAAGCATACAAATATATATATATATATATATATATATATATATATATATATATATATATATATATATATACAGCATCTTCATTAACATATCATTTTATAAGTTTCACATTGTGCAAACTCGAAATATTCCGAGTATCCTGATAACTGATGTGATCTTTTCTCAAGTATATTCCACCTGCGGTTCGGCCAGGTTTGACGTGCTGCTCTGCGCAGCAGCTGATGAAGTGGCTGGTCAAAAATTAGAACCCACCGACCTCTCGACGGTGCCAGGTCAACGAAAAGGAACATTTTCGTGAGATACGTTTTTAAAGATATATTCCATTGGCTGCTACGTGGCAAGCCAACACCTGGCAACCCTAATAGCTTAGCACTCCATGGGCAAAAAATGGAGTGAACATGGCCATCTTTGAGCAAGAGAACATCCATCACGATGATATCCCTGACAGAGAACCGTGAATCTATTACAGTTCGAAATACATCGAAAGTTTCCAATTAGGTCGCCTCAAGCAGCTCGTCAAAGTAGCCGGACTTCAGGGTTCATCAAATCACCATTGACCCGACCTGACCTGATGTCGGCGTCAGTGGCAGTGGCACGGGACTGTCCCACCACCACCAGCCAGCAGAGACCGCTGTGCAGCTGCATGGCGCGAACCTCGGCGACCAGCCCGGCGGCGGCTAGCTGCTGTAGTGGCCGCAACAGCAGGCAGGCTCCCGCCGGCATCACCAGGTCCGGGAACACCCGGTCACCGGGACACAGCAGCCTGGGGCACAACTCAGCAGTCTGGGACACAGCACAGCAGCCTGGGGCACAGCACAGCAGTATAAGGCACAACACAGCAGTATAAGGCACAACACAGCAGTCTGGTGCACAACACAGCAGTCTAAGGCACAACACAGCAGTCTGGTGCACAACACAGCAGTCTGGTGCACAACACAGCAGTCTGGGGCACAACACAGCAGCCTGGGGCACAAGACAGTAGTCTTGGGCACAGGCTGTGTCGGTCACGTCATGACATCACCAGGTCGGGGCATACCCGGTCACCGGGACACAGCGGTTTGGGGCACAGGCTGTGTCGGTCATGTCATGACATCACCAGGTCAGGGCACACCCGGTCACCGGGACACAGCGGTTTTGGGCACAGGCTGTGTCGGTCACGTCGTGACATCACCAGGTTAGGGAACACCTGGCCACCGGGACCCAGGGGTCTGGGACACAGTCTGTGTCGGTAACATCATTGCACACACATATTGCCAAGTGAGGAACACAAGCACGATAGAGGTATATATTCATTGCCTCTTACGATCTGCTACACGGCCGACTTCCCATACTAACTATACACGTAAGTTTTCCATACGGACAACGCATGTTGAAATATGATTTAGAGACGCGAAGACCGAAAGGCATAAGGCGTGAAAACCACTTTAAAACAGCATCGAGCAGCGACCGCCGCGGCGCGTAATCACACTGTCAATCCGTCGCCACGAACTACAGCTGGACGCCCACTTAACTGATTGCCAGGTGCCAACTGAAACTTCACTTAACTGGATTGCCAACTGATTGTCACACAATTGTGCCAACACAGCGACGGACAACACACAGCGGCGTCCAACGGACAACACACACAGCGCTCCGGTGGAGACGCGGTGCAGCGGAGACCACGCGACGCGCCGCTGTGTCCCACAGCGCGCCGGTGGAGACGCGGTGCAGCGGAGACCACGCGACGCGCCGCTGTGTCCCACAGCGCGCCGGTGGAGACGCGGTGCAGCGGAGACCACGCGATGTGTCGCTGTGCTCCCGGCCGCCGGCCCTCGATAGCTCGGTCCTTCCGCGGCGAACGCCACGGGCGTGCGGCTGCCTGTACCGGCGCGCTCGCTGTGTCGGCTGCCGGTTACCGCCGGCGTGCCGCCGGAGGCCAGCTGCATAATCAATTGTCGGACGGGAGCACGGCAAGTTCGTGCCGGCTTCTGGACGCGGCCTGGCCTCCGGCTGGCGGCCACCGCTGTCGCCCGTCCCCTGTCGCGAAGTCGTGCAGCACACGGACTGGGACGGCCCCGACATGTGTCGGAGGTCGGTGCATAATGCAATTAATGGCAGGTACGTGCGTCATCAAATAAGTCAGCAACGGTTATGAGCATGACGGCCGCCACACGTCGCATTGTTTTAGCGACCCAGTGCACTGCAGTCCTGCCCTGTAAGTGATTACATGCGCGCCATCTGCTATGTCACAAATTTGGTTCATTTGGTACATGGTCAAGTTTGCAAGGGGACGGCGGAAGGAGCGCGCACGTACTTCACACCGAGGTCACCAAAAGATAGCAAAATAGTTAGTTGGACACCCACAGTAAACTCTGACCCCGCGTGGCACGACCTTCACCATCACCTATTATATTTAATTGATATCGGTACTGTAATGATGTCGACTTCGGACTACTCTTCCAAATGCATTTGGATCCCATGTGTCATGAGATGCGGTCTCCGAGCGGATCACAGACGTACGGCCGACACCTACCGTCGCTGACATCGGCATTTGACACCTCGATTCTCGGCTGCGGCCGGGGTGTTGTGCCAAGTCCATTTCCGTTCTCACAGGCAACGACGGCCGGTCGTCAGGTGCTGTGCCATTGCGCTGTGTCACCATTGTGACACCCATGTCAGCGTGGCCGAGCGGTGTGGTGCAATAGGTGATGCCGGCCAATGACAGACCATGGCGTTGGCCCCGCCCCATGAGCGACTGGTACCCTCGCGCGCGCTCACCTGTCGCTACTCTTCGCCCGCGACCAATCGGCGTGAGAGATTGGCGACGCTACATGACTCAACGGTCGACGTGTCGTAAAAACCAATAACCATGGCCCAGACGCGACTGAACGGCGAGGCTGGTAACATGTAGCTGAGCGGCAGAGGTGAGCGGACCGCCCGGTTGTCCGTCGTGTCCGTCAAGTCGAACATTTTCCATGGAAACAGATCGATGCATGCTGGTGGTGAAAGTGAAGCAGGTGGACGACTTTGCATCACGCTAAACAGAAAGATAGCGAAATCATCATGAGGCCCCATTCATCGCCAGAGACCAAAGTGGTTACTTCAAGGCAGCGAAAGACACAGTCGCTTGAATAAAGCCATCGTTGTGGATGACTTTGCCCAGGACTACTCGTATGCTGTACAAGATGCCGTACGAATATGACAGATGACAGATGGCGGTGCCGTAAGATGGCACCGTCACAAGCCTCAGTGCACTGTCCACCTTTCCATCACATACTGGCGTCAGGAGAACGGGGCTACTCACCACAACCGTCCCTGTTTCCTATTCGACTGTACCAGACACAATGCAGTCACAGTGCACTTATATATGACGCCTGGTTCATTCCGGTCCATCGCCCTGGCATCGAAAAGATCAGATATTTATGGGATGGTTGAGCGGTGCAACAGAAAAATCGACTCAACTTTATTGTCCTGACTCACCAGGACGCAGATTTTGGCAGCCATGCTGAATATTTTTTTCCGCCACTTATCACGGCTGAATGGCATGAGATGGGATTGGTGGTAGGATAAACTGGGCTATTGACGGGGAAAGTGCAACCCGCACAACTTCGAACCACCTGCTGCTGCTGCTGGTGCGTGCGTGCGTGCGTGCGTGCGTGCGTGCGTGCGTGCGTGCGTGCGTGCGTGCGTGCGTGTGTGTGTGTGTGTGTGTGTGTGTGTGTGTGTGTGTGTGTGTGTGTGTGTGTGTGTGTGTGTGTGTGTGTGTGTGTGTGTGTGTGTGTGTGTGTCTGTCGTCCGAAAAATAAAACCCAAGTAGCAATGTAACACATGCACGAGCAAACAGCCTCCGCCAAGGTTTTTGGTTTGTTCAGTGCTCAAAGGTCAGTCGCTTGTAGTGTATAGCCATGGCGTGCTGCCACCGTCCGCCTACTGTGACATTTCAAGTCTCAGCCAGGCGGCCACCCACCAGCCAGCGGACGCCAAGCCCCGCTCACCAGTCTCCGGGCAGGACAGCACTGACCTATAGTCGCGCGTGAGCACGAGCACACGCTGCCCGGAGAGTTCGGCCAGCTGATGGAGACGCCAGGCGTGGACGGCAGCTGCTGACGCCACCACCACAGGCACCGCGGCCGCCGCAGGCTCCGGCTCCGAGGCGTCAGACTCTGTCGAGAGGTGCCGCCGGACTTCGTCACTAGCCGACCGCCGGTCAGCTGCCGGTCAGCTGCCCGTGAGCTGCCGGTCGGCTGCCGGTCAGCTGCCGGTCAGCTGCCGGTCGGCTGCCGGTCGGCTGCCGGTCGGCTGCCGGTCAGCTGCCGGTCAGCTGCCGGTCAGCTGCCCGTAAGCTGCCGGTGAGCTGCCGATCGGCTGACCAATGAGGCTAATTCATCAACTACAGCAACATGGGATTGTTGGAAAAGTTATAGGTTGGATTGAAGCATGGTTGAGGGGAATAAAACAAAGGGTAGTGTTAAATGGATGTATATCTGATTGGAAGGACGTTTTGAGCGGCGTGCCACAGAGCTCTGTTCTAGGGCCACTTCTCTTTATCGTCTTTGTGAATAACATTGAGGTAGGGCTGAGGAATAGAGTGTTCGAATTTGCTGATGACATCAAGCTGGTAGGAGTGGCAAACAGTTGTGATCAATCTAGAAATATTCAACTAGACTTCGAGGACCTAAAAAATGGGCTGATCAATTGCAGATGTCTTTCAACTATGACAAGTGTAAGATTATGCATCTGGGGTCTGGAGGTGAGACTTTCAGATATACAATGGGAGGCAGGGAACTGGATGTTATTGAAGAGTAAAGGGACTTAGGTGTGTTGGTTTCAAAAGACCTTAAAGCAGAAAAACAATGTATCTCAGCTAGGAACAGGGCACTCAGAATGCTGGGACTCATTAATGGAAGTGTGATATATAAGAGCAAGGAAGTCATGAAAAAACTGTGCTTAGCATATGTGCGACTCCACTTGGAATATTCTGTACAAGCATGGAGCCCCTACCTATAAAAATATATAGATATGTTAGAAAGGGTGCAGCGCAAAGCAACTAGACTCATCAGTGGAATAGGTAATTTATAATATGGAGAAAGGCTCGTGGCATTAGATATGTACTCACTCAAGTATAGGAGATTAAAGTGGGACATGATTGAAATGTACAAAATTGTTAAAGGACTAGATCAGGTCAATTTGAATGGCGCTCTTCAGTTTAGAGTATCACATAGGGGTCATCAATTCAGTTTAGGCAAGTTGAGGTGTGGGACAGTTAAGCGACAACAGGTCTTCAGTCAAATGGTTGTTGATCAGTAGAATGGACTGCCTGCTGATGTTGTGGGGAGTTCCTCATTGAATGTATTTAAAAGTAGGGTGGACAATTTTTTAAAGTTCTAATTTGTGATGGATGGGGTGAGATTTATGTTAAGTAAGTGTGCACGGCACAGACCCCTTTAAGCAGGCATGGATGCAGTTTAAAAATTATTGATAAGGCACTCAATCCACATGTGTTAAGAGGGATCAGGGGAATAGGGCTGCATAGCTAGAGTAGATAGGCATTGATAGGTGTGTGAGATATTGGTGGACTGGTTTCTTCAGGATGTGGGATGGTTGAGGTGGGTCTTTTTACCAGGCTTATGCTATCTTCCATTTACAGACTTAACTGGATGAGCCCTTGGGTCTCTTATTAAGTCTAAACGCTTTATAACTTTATATAGGGTGTACCTAGCAGTGGATTCAGCACCTTCCTTCGGGATGTGATACTGATGAGATTGGCTATGGTAGCACAATGGGTATGATTGGAGGAGTTTGTAATGGTTCAGTGTGTTATGCAATAGCAAGTGAATGGTGCTAGTGTAAGGCGTTTTACATTTTTGTACAAAAAGTCGGACGGCCAGAAACTGGCTTTCGCGCCACCGCATGGCCGGGCGCCCTCCCCCAGCACAGCGTGTCCGGCGAAAACAAAACCGACCCAGAGGCAGGCCTGCAGGCGGCTTTGAAGGCCAACCGAGAGGCGGCCGGGCACGTCCCGAGCACCTGCGTGACACATGGGAAGGGTGGAGTGAACCGGCCCGCGGCGGAAGCGGGAGCAACAGCAGAACCTACTAGAACATTCGCGGAGAAAGAAAATGGAAGAGACGGAGAAAGTACCCAAAGCCGGAGGCGATGAAGGGAGAGTAAAACTCATGGGCGCGCCACGGTGGAAGAGAGAACAGGGCAGACCGGACAGGGTGACGGAGGGAATTCTCAGACGGCGGCGGTGGCAAGATGGCTGAGTTTTCGGATGGAGGAGAAGGAGCTCTCAGCCGAGGCCACCTGCCACCCACCATCGCCATGTGAGTGATGCTCGGCGGCATGCAGCCTCACCTTCCACCACCACCGTCCCAGCGTCACCAACCCCACCGGCGCTGGCGTCTTCCGTGTGTGTGTGTGTGTGGGGGGGGATATGTGTGCGTTGGTGGCAAAAGTGCGTGTGTGTAAATAGAAATAGTTGGTGTCCCAGGTGTATTTCAATGTCTTTCCTTTCTTTTCTATTTTAGCGTAGGAATAAATGGAAATGTGGATGTTGTTTCATGTGAATAGACTTGGAGTCCCCTGGACTCCAAATACATACCTTGATGGGAAGGAAATGGATGCAAAGTTTCCTGTAAAAATCTGTCCTTGATTTCAATCTCAGTCTTTGTCTCTTGATTTCAGTATAAATATCTGTCTGTTTTTGACACGGTCCCTCTTTTCACTCGGGCGAATTTACGGAGATAGGGGATGCACGAGAGAAGAGATTGACGACCCCCGCAGAGCGAGCGAAAGAGACAGTCTGCCAGCTGCCCTCCTATGGGCGATATGTCCTCGGGCTTCGACTGTGAGGGGGCCTTTGGCCCTCTCTCCCTCAAAAAGGGGGGGGGGGGGCACGACGAAAGGGCGCAATGACGAAACTCTCCTGATTGTTACTCATGGGCGCTATTCAAGTGGTAACTGCTAACTGGGCTCAGGTATCTCTTGACCGCAAAATCCCACTGGCCTTTGTGACCCAAGGGCGCAGATGAGGGGGCGAGCATGGTATGCATGTGGGAGGGCCCGTTAGAGGGGGCCCCACATTGCGTTCGCCGGAAGTTCGGCGCCGGACAATAGGATATATAGGCAAAACACTGCCGGGTAATGTGTCCGCCCCCGTTCGCTGTACGTGGGCACGGATGGTACAGGGGATGGGGGATGCACCGGACTGGTTTGGCATGCCGTAAGTCCCGGGGCTGAAGGGTAGGGCCGGCTAGGGTATAACGACGACCAGGGGACGTACCCAACGTGGTAGGGATCCGTGCCCGCCCGTGGGATACGTGACGCCGGTCGCACGTCTTCAACGTGTAAGGCCAGGCATGGCGTCGATTTGGTAAGGTTAGGTAAGTTGGCCATTGATACCTGAGTTCAGTTATAAGACAGCACAGAAGCCCAGGGAAAGTTTCACCGCCCAGTGTTGCAAAGCCTTAAGGCAGTAACGTCAATATACACAAATTATGCAATCAGAAGAGTCGCGTCAGCCGTTTACAAGTAGGCCTCGGAGCGGGTAATTAATATGCATTCGGGACTAACCAAGTCCCCAGTGAAAGGGAGTACGACTCGCTAAATGCTTGCGTAACACTGGAGGGTAAAATTGTGGGCGAACTCGTTTTCGTATTATTAGGGACCGAATGATCGTGGGGAATGAGAGGAGCTAGTGACTGTTGCATACATGTTTAAAGGGGTAGTCTTGAGGACCAGTGGAATTGGTTCGATTTCAACGCAAGTATTCAGCTGTCAGAAACCTCACTGCCAAAATTGTACTGGATGTTACCCGGGCCCTGCTTGCATCTGGCTGCCCCGAGAACGTCGATGCTGTGTGTGTGCGGGGGGGTGAGTGGATGGTGGATGTGTTGTTGTCTGGGGGTACACGGGTGGGTCCTGTAAATGGACGAGTGCCGGCGGCGGTGGCAGTACCCAGGTCGTGTACCTCTATCATGGCCATCCATCAGTGTCACGTCACACCCGAAGCCCACAACCCCTCCTCGCTACATGACCAGCCGGGCGCACTCACGGGCGTATGTGATGTGGATAGGAGCCTGGCCTCGCTATATAAATTCGTGTAGTGGTGGCGACGGGCCGCAGCAAGGTTGGTAGGATGACGGAGCGGTTGAAGAAGCGGTGGGCGAGGGGACGCACGGCACCAACCATCCAGCCGGCCCGCCGGCGCCGGCCGGCCGCAGTCGCCCGCACAGCGACCCACCCACCCGGCAGTGCCGCCAGTGCCCCCAGACCGCTCCGACACCGCCCAGCCCGACGTGGCCCGGACCCCCCTACACTAGATAGGCTGGAATATATAGCTCCCTAGGAACTTGAGATAAGGGATTGATAGGGGTGAGAGTATGTACATTTCTAGTACCTTTTCTAGATAGGCTTAACCCAGATGGGCCCCTGTGGCTCTTATTAAGCCTTAACACTTTATGACACTTTAGACTTTAATGACCAGGGGGCCGCGCCACCCTGGTCTCGGCCGACCGCTTGGCTCAAGTGAGCCAGACGTGAGAATCGGTTCGCCAGTGTGCTGTTAGCTTCCAACGACGACTAGTTCGGCCGTTGTTCAGCTGTGTGTTTTGTCTCAACGCATGGAGTGGAAGAAATAGTATCCTGAATGAAACACACTTGAATATTGAATGACTTATTCTGAATTCCTTCGGTTATATACATGACTTTTCGTGTTGGTACCGGCTGGAAATATGTGCATTGCAGAAATGAGGTAGCACCATAAGGCTCCATGTTAAAAAATGCACATGATTAGTGGATTATCTGGCACTAAATATGTTGAATGTTGCTAGAAATTACGAGGCAGCATACGGTCCCTTGTCGAATTTTAAAAGATGAGAAGGGTAAATAACGGGAAGGTCAAAAAGCAACTCCTTTCCTCCATATCTCCACGTAAGCCTCTAGCCTATCGAATACGTTGACAACTGTGGACGCATTTCACTTCATTTATTATGCAACTAATCTGTATGATATATATATATATATATATAAATATATATATATATATATATATATATATATATATATATATATATATATATGTATATATATCATGCAGATTCGTTGCATAATAAATGAATGGCGGATCTATATATATATATATATATATATATATATATATATATATATATATATATATATATATATATATATATATGAGTGATATCGCTTTGCGTGAAGTACGCACACAATAAACAGCAACGAAATCTGTAAGGAAGTCTGCACACAAGCAATTCAGAGCACATCGTCGTTCACCAGACCTGGCGGCCACCCATTGTCGCACAAAATCGGCAGTGTGGCTTGATGTACCCACGGCAGAGCCGTTACCAGCGGAAAGAGGTTCGCTGCACCGCTACCAGGAGTACAAGGGATCACTGTGACACGACCAGACGGACAGGGATCACCGTACCGCTGCCAGGCGGCCAGTGGTTCACCGTACCGCTGCCAGGCGGACAGGGGATCAGCGTACCGCCACCGGGTGGATAGATGTGACGGCAGGCGGTCCAGTCCAGCTGCACGCGCACACAGAGGGTGTCGACACGGTCGCGGTGGCAGCGGGTCAGCAGCTGCTGCGGCTCTTCGACGCCCAGAGGCACCACGGCCGAGAACAGGCGCAGCGGCCAGCGGGGCGCGGCAGCGACGGTGACCGCCACCACCGGCACGGCGGCCGACCGTAGCCTGCCGACCCAGGGAGCGGCTGGGGTGACTCCAGCCGCCACTGGGGAGACGGTGGAGGGCGGGCGAGGTGTGGACAGCGACGGTGACCGCCACCGCCGGCACGGCAGCCGACCGTAGCCTGCCGACCCAGGGCGCGGCTGGGGAGACGGTGGAGGGCGGGCGAGGTGTGGACCCACCCTCGGCAGAAGGGTGGTACCTCACCCGCCACCAGAGTGAATGGAAATGAGAGGGCACCCAACTCGACACAGTGCTGGTATAGGACGGGTGGCTGGAGGCGAGGAAATCTTGCCCAACTGGGGAGAGAGAACGGAGGTCAGCGGGAGAGACAACCCTGCCAAATTCGGAGGGAGGTTCTATGGGTGTGTCTGGATACATAGCTGCACACACAATATTCTGGTCGATGTGCTCCAAAGCTCAAGCAACCTATCAGTCAACCAACTGGATCAACAATCTATTTACTTGCAGCCTTGACATCATTTGACACTTTTCAGTGTTGACGTAGCATAGCTTTACTTGACAATGAAGTGGCAGTTTCCCTAACGCTTATGAGTTACACACAACTCGGCAAAATTGATCCCAAGACATTCGCCTGTTTATATTTGCTGCTCTTCTTCCCAGCTAACAGCAATTGAACAGGAAGTGGTATCGCTAATAAGCTGGGTAGAAGGCCGCACCAGGACTGGTGGGCGGGCGGTAGGAGTCAGGGCAGGGCAGAGCCGATACCCAGTCGGGCAGCAGCGGCTGGTGCCGACTCACGCTGTGGGGACACAGTCCTCCGAGTCGCCGGACCCCAGCCAGACCAGCCTCGTCCCTGGCAGCTCGTCCAGCGCCGCCCGCAACTCGTCCAACAGCTCGTCTGGTGCCGGCTCGGCCACGACCAGCACCTGACCCGTCGGGAGTGACGGATCACATCCGCGACAGGTGATTTCCGCAGGTCAGGGGCGGTTCATACGCTAGTCATACAGGAGACGCGGAGGTAGCGGTGGCTGCTGGTTGTACTCTAACTGTACACGAGTCGCAAGTATAATACTGCTCCAACGCTAACTATACCAGAGTCAAAAGTGAAGAACACGCCTGATGCAAATTACACAAAATTCACACGAGTGATATTAGTAAAACGTGATTATACACGAAACACAAATAAAACGTGGGTCAGACAACTATGCACCAATAAAGGGCGCAAAAAGGGTCACACCTAATCATACATGCGCCACAGATGTAACGACCTTCAGACTATTGCTGTATTGTACGTGATACACACGTGCAACACGGTTCAGACACTGATTATACATGAGCCACAAGAATAACACAAGTAAGACACTACATACACACTGCCGTACAAAGACAAAACCCTACACGTCGGTTTTTATCGATTTTTCGTTCTTGATATAAAAATGACCGCCTATTTAAGCTGCATTTGTTAAAATAAAAATCACAATCTTCCGAGGAAATTCAAAAAAGTTATACACAAAAAGCGGTTTTCAAAATCCATACGTAAATTTTGAACCTAACAAAGACAAGACAAAACCCATTACGTCTTTCTTTTGTAGAAAAATCCCATACGTTGACAGAAATGACAAAGGCAAAAGCCAGTAAAACCTTATCGAATGACATCAACCCGTACGTTCTCTCTCTGTCTCTCTCCCAATGCTGACGATATTCAATGCTAAAACCCACTACGTGCAAGCATGACGATCGTGTTAGGTTTTGCTTGCATCTTGGCACCATTCATACTTGGCAAAAACCCATACGTTGTCATATAATGGATTTTGACATGCTACACATGAAGTTCAACTTCGACGTATGGGATTTTGCCATGGGGCTGGCGTGTCTGCAAAAGCGGTGTCAGTGTCGCTCCACAGCCTCATGATACAACTGCTCCTTCTGGCGACACTGTCGCTCCACCGCCTCATGACATGGCTGCTCCTTCTGGCGACAGTGTCGTTCCACAGTCTCATGATACGGCTGCTCCTTCTGGCGACACTGTCGCTCCACCGCCTCGGGACACGGATGTGTTGTTCATAGAAAGGTGTTTTCATGCAGAAGATACGCGCCAAACTCCTGTGACGCCGAACACCTCAATTGGGTCCTGGTCCGCATTGGGCATATCTCCTTTGATCGGCTCCGAGGCTGAAGCAAGTCTACTGGATGAAGATATTTCACCACTTATTTCAATTTTTGCCAAGCCATTCATGCCTGCTCATGCGATCCAGGGCGTACCCGCTGACGTTGCGCCTCAAGTTCCAGTTGGGGAGCCTGTTCCACTCACGAATCTTGCTGACTGCGGGAGTGAAGCTGCGCGGCCACCAAAGAAAAGAGCAAGAACTGAGAGTGAAAGTCTTCAACTTTTATCTCAAGCACAATGTCAAGCCTCCACCAATTGCATGCGTCAGAGGGTGCCAGAAGCGTTGCGCCACTAAAATTAGTTAACAACAGAGGAACAAAATCAATGCTGCGGTCAACGGCAAAAGCTCCTCGACACGTCGTCTATGGTACCGTTCATTTGTTGCTCTGAAGCACGTCAGCGTCGAAGAAAAAGTAGCAAAGAGAAAGAAGTGCAGCGGAAACAGAATACATATACATGGAGTTTGCCCACCACATACATGGAGTTTGCCCACTGCACAAAATGAGGTTGTACAGGTATGCAAGGGCTTCTTTCTCACTACACTTGGAATTTCTGAGGCAAACGGGGATGCAGTTCAAAGTGCTGCTCAAGGAGAGGGCATACTCCCAATGGAGGATAAGCGAGGCTCACATTCATCTAGGAGAAAAATGGACATAGAGCGCATAAGAAGTCACATACACAGCTTCCACCCAATAAAACATCATTATCGCTATGAACACGCTCCCAATAGATTATATCTACCCGCAGACCCGACCATCACCATGATGTACCATGATTTTATCGGAAACAAAGACAACCAGCCGTGCTCGTTTGAATCGTACAGACAAGTCGTTAAGAGTATGAACATTGCATGCACAATACTCGCAGGCGAAGAATGCAGTAAGTGTTCCCTGCATGTCCAGCACAGCGCAGCAGGAGAGCATGGAAGATAAGCATATAACCACCATGAAGAAGGGTGTCTAGTGTGCGAAGCGCACAGCGAACACCTAAAAGAAGCACAAGTCGCCAGAGATGCGTATAGATCCGATGCGAACAAGGAGTGGGAGCCTGGTACTGTGTACATATCTGCCGATATGATGAAAGTCTACATGATACCACAGCTTCCACTGAAGGTGGCACTTTTCACGCGCCGCATGACGTGCTTCATTGAAACGTTTGTATCCCTGATGCCGTCAGAACGACACAGGAGAGTAGCGCACAGGCCGCATCGCACCAAATACGACACCGGCGTTCTGTTGCACGACGGTATCGTGGGGCCTGGCTGCGAGGAAGTTGCAGCAGCGTCCTTTTTCTCACGACAGTGTGCCGTGATGTCAAGAATGTGGTCATTTGGCTGGACAATTGCGCGGCACAAAATAGGTCATGGACTTTAATGACGACCTTGCTGAAGGCAGTTCACAGCCCTGTGACCAAGACTGAGTCAATCAAGCTGAGGTTTTTCGAACCAGGCCATACATCGATGTCGGCAGATGCCGTCCATGAGGTAATCTCGAAGAATCTCAAAAGGACCGGCCTGTTGGTTGGTTGGTTATTGGGGTTTAGGGGCGCATCAACTGGAGAGGTCATGCAGCGCCAATGGACCGGCCTGGTGGAACATTTCCGAGATTACCAGGACGCTGCAGCAGCGGCAGCGGCAGGAATAAAAGTGGTGTTGATGCAGCCCGGTGACAATATGGTCGACACCGAGGACGGTATCAGTCGGCACGCCCTGAAAGCGTTGGCAGACGATGGCCGGCGACCATACCTGGCGTCATTTAAGGAGGTAAAAGTGATCCGAGGCTCCGAAGAGCTGCTAACCAAGCAATCCCTGACAGAAACGAGGTGGGTGGCCTACAGTCTGCTGAAGTCGACGTGTGATGTCACGGCTCAACCGCAAGCGCGTGACAAGACGTGCGGCACGATCGACACCGAACGCCTTATGGGAATCTGCACGAAGCTCGTGCCCCACATGCAACCGTACAAACGGACGTTTTGGCTGGAGTTACTGGAGGACGCACGGTGCCAACCTTTCAGGGAGCATACAAGGAAAAGACCACGTGCAGGTGCGCCGGAGAAGAAAAGAGGCGGAAAGCACAAGTAGTCTGGCAGGTGCTGAACGAGTGGACGCATTGGAGTGATTCACTTCTGTCAGCTCCAAAATATGCCCACCTTCGTGCTATAGTATACCGATTGGTGGCATGCGACCCAATGATACTGGCAAAGTTTCCACACGCGTGATATAAAGTATTTTATTTTTGTTCCAAGTCTTTCACATACACGTTTTCCACATATACGTGAACAGCTGCCCTAAATTACACATAACATGTTGATGATGCTCTCCCAAGCGAAGCATATTGCCCTTTGGGAGGATTTTGAACTTCAGCAACTTAATGGCATTAGTGTGCAAGGTGTATTTTCACCTCCATTATTCGCCGCCGCTGGTATTCAGTTTCGCATAAAGATTTGGACGGACTGTGGTATGTGAACAGTTCGCAAATACACAAGCATCCCAATTAAAGCTGGTGCTTTCCTAGCGGCCGGTTGTTTAGTGCAAGCTGGGATCAAGGACAAGAGCTGCAATTTAAATGTTGGTTGACAGCGAAGTCTAGCGATGAACTTGTTTCGTATTCAAGAGTTTAAAATAAACGCATATTTAAATAGAAGATGGCAATGATTTGTATATCGCTCCTTGCAAGGAATCAACTTATGCCGTAGCAAATAGCGTAGCAGCATCTGTAAGCCTTTGCATAGGGCCATGGAAATATACAGGCTGGACTCGTGAGAAGAACCACTACGTGCGGCATTAATACATTTCCTTTCAAACAACGTATGGGATTTTGACAGACCACCACCTACGTTATGGGCTTTGCCTGGAAGTTCACGAGCATGGCAATGAACGTGTGGGATTTTGACCCGCTTTTACGACGTATGGGATTTTGTATTTGCATCACTGGTGAATATTGGCTTCCGAACCGGGTGTCCAAATCCTTTTTTGAAATAACTCAAAATGTAAAGAAATTTTGAACATGTAATGTAGGTCAACAATTATGTTCAGTCTTGAAGATTATAATGGTATCTTCTTTTGTGAAGATATTTACCTAAAAGCAAAGCTATGGCACAAAAGACAAAAACGTTCCTCCTGAACATTTTACAATTCGCTAAGAAACTGACGTATGGGGTTTTGTCTTTGCACGGCAGCACACGACTCGGAAATGTGATAGCACTCAAACACCACACAGCGGCCGATCTTGTGATACAGGCCCAGCACCACGGACCGGCACAAGTCACAGCTGTGATGCACGTCGGACCCAGTCGAGGGGTACGGGCGCGAGGTGAGAGGAGCTGGTATTGGCTCGGCTGAGCAGTGTGCACGCTGTCTGACTGGCGCTGTCGTGAGCGTGGCCACGTGTTGACGGACCCTGGGACCCACCGTGTGCCAGCGCGTGAGTTTTCGTCGCAGCTGTGAGACGAGTGCGTCCAGTCGGGGGTGCCGACCCCGCGCCGACGCCACGACGCCGTCCAGACTGGTCGACGCCGCGTCCAGCGAGCCTGTCGGGTCACGTGGCGCTGTCAGGGCTCTGACCTGTCTGACTACAGTGTGAGCGAGTAGACGAGCCCTGGCCGGGACGGAGCATCACAGCACGCTGATGTGCAGCTCACTGCTGGCTTAACCTTCAATCACTGGCGTGTGAGCGGGTAAACGAGCCCTGGCCGGGACGGAGCATCACAGCACGCTGATGCGGAGCTCACTGCTGGCTTAACCTTCAATCACTGGAGTGTGAGCGGGTAAACGAGTCATGCGCTGCACGACAGTAAAGTCGTCGGAGCGCCTAAGGCCCGCACTGCAGCATGTGGAAGTGCCTAGTAATGTTCTATACATGGCCTAATTTACAGGGCGTCCACAGTCGTGCGAGATTGGCTACCCTCCCGGCAGTGAGGGGCATTCCATCCTGCAAGACGCGCTAACAGTGCCAGACAGCCCACACTGCAGGAAGGCTGCGATAGCGCGAGACAGCCCACCTTGCAGGAAGGATGCTATAACGCGAGACAGCCCGCATTGCAGGAAGACTCCGGTAGTGCGAGACAGCCCACCTTGCGGGAAAACTCCGATAGTGCGAGACAGCCCACCTTGCAGGATGTCGGCGTGAGTGCGGCTGAAGCGACGTAACTGCGCAGCGGCGGCGCGCACAGACAGATGCGTCGCCAGCTGACGAGACTTGGCCAGGCCGTGTACGGCCAGGGTGTGGCGGTACCGCTGCAGAAGCTCGCACCGCTCTGGCGATAACGACACCCTCGTCACATACACCCCGGCTCCGGATACAATACACGGTACATACACTCGGCCTGGTGGAGACAAACACCCACCACGTACACCACAGCGTGGAGCACAACAAACACCAGCCACATACACCACGGCTCTGGGAACAACAAACACCCGCCACATACACCACGGCGTGGGGAACAACAAACACCCGCCACATACACCACGGCGTGGGGAACAACAAACACCCGCCACATACACCATGGCGTATGTCACAACAAATACCCGCCATATACACCACGGCATGGGGAACAACAAACACCCGCCACATACACCACGGTGTGGGGAACAACAAACACCCGCCACATACACCACGGCGTGTGACACGACAAACACCAGCCACATACACCACGGCTCTGTGAACAACAAACACCCGCCACATACACCACGGCGTGGGGAACAACAAACACCCGCCACATACACCACGGCGTGCGACACGACAAACACCAGCAACATACACCACGGCTCTGGGAACAACAAACACCCGCCACATACACCACGGCGTGGGGAACAGTAAACACACGCCACAAACACCAAGGCGTGGGGAACAACAAACACTCGCCACATACACCACGGCGTAGGGCACAACAAACACCAGCCACATACAACACAGCGTAGGGCACAACGAACACCAGTCACAATCACCACGGCGTGGGGGAACAACAAACACCCGCCACATACACCACGTCGTAGGGCATAACAATCACCCACCACATACACCACGGTGTGGGGAACAACAAACACCCGCCACATACACCACGGCGTGCGACACGACAAACACCAGCCACATACACCACGGCTCTGGGAACAACAAACACCCGCCACATACACCACGGCGTGGGGAACAACAAACACCCGCCACATACACCACGACGTGCGACACGACAAACACCAGCAACATACACCACGGCTCTGGGAACAACAAACACCCGCCACATACACCACGGCGTGGGGAACAGTAAACACACGCCACAAACACCAAGGCGTGGGGAACAACAAACACCCGCCACATACACCACGGCGTAGGGCACAACAAACACCAGCCACATACAACACAGCGTAGGGCACAACGAACACCAGCCACAATCACCACGGCGTGGGGAGCAACAAACACCAGCCACATACACCACGGCGTGGGGAACAACAAACACCCGCCACATACACCACGGCGTGGGGAACAACAAACACCCGCCACATACACCACGGCGTGGGGAACAACAAACACCCGCCACATACACCACGGCGTGGGGAACAACAAACACCCGCCACATACACCACAGTGTGGGGAACAACAAACACCCGCCACATACACCACGGCGTGGGGAACAACAAACACCCGCCACATACACCACGGCGTGGGGAACAACAAACACCAGCCACATACACCACGGCGTGGGGAACAACAAACACCCGCCACATACACCACGGCGTGGGGAACAACAAACACCCGCCACATACACCACGGTGTGGGGAACAACAAACACCCGTCACATACACCACGGCGTGGGGAACAACAAACACCCGCCACATACACCACGGTGTGGGGAACAACAAACACCCGCCACATACACCACGGTGTGGGGAACAACAAACACCAGCCACATACACCACGGCGTGGGGAACAAGAAACACCCGCCACATACATCACGGTGTGGGGAACAACAAACACCCGTCATGTACGCCCCGGCCTGGGATGCAATAAATATTCGTCACATCCACTCAGCCTGGGGCACGCTAAACACCGGCCACATACACCGCGACCTGGGGTGCAACAAACACCCATTACATACACTCTGATCTGAGGCGCACCCAGCATCCTCCGCATACACTCTGAACTGAGTCACAACCAACACCAATGCACTATACTATGGTGTGGGTAAAAAACCATGCCATCGTCTGTCGGTAACTCGGCGTGAAGGTCAATAAATAAATGTACAGAAAACGATTTCCTACAGGGGCGTTTTTGCACTCAACACAAACACATACGCACGCTATATACACGACGGCGGTTACTTTTTGCAGCATCCTTACGGGACAGTGTTGTTTACACGCTTACTCTCAGACAGACCCCCCCCCCCCGCCCCCGCAGCATGCTGTGCACACGGCTAGGTTATGCTGATTTCTGGCGCACGGTTAACAGAGGACTGGTCCGGTAACAGAGGACTGGTCCGGTAACACGAGGCAGTGCCGTGCCCCCGGGCCGTGTCACCAGACTGAAGATCTGCTTAACGGCAATTCGCTGGGGGGGGGCGAAAACAGACCACGACAGTCAGTGACGGAGAAGTTAAAACAAACTGGGCATATAATTCAGCTTGATCACTTGTAGGTCTGTTTAAATTCAACTAGCTAAATGAGCATTACATAAATAATTGTCCTAGTTTCGCACGAAATGTGCTCTGTTGCAGTCTGCAACCTCAGGAAATCCGCAGTTAATGTTCTGTGGTGTGTTGTACGAGATTGCAATCATTTCCAGTTATCGTTGTGATCATGTTAGTGTAAAACTGGGGCTTGAACCATCGTATTAATCACGGGGCACTTGCAGCGCCGTCCATGAAAACCGCAGCGAGTCGCTCCGAATTTGGCTGTGGCAAACTCTATTCTATTCTATCTATTATTTACATTCATTAAGATTGTTCTATGTCAGTTTACACCAGCTGGGGTGAGACGATAATTTTCACAAGTGCTCTGCCACCAGTGCAGCTGCATTGGTGCTGCAGCCTGCATCACACCTCCATCACCGAACCACACCGTACCGTCCAGCACGGCCTGAGCTACAGCGATTGCCTGATTGCGGCCTGAGCTACAGTCCCACCTGTTACCATTTCAGGTCCCACCTGCTGCCATACCAAGTCTTACCCGTCGTCACATGGCCTGTCACCTGTTACCAAATGAAGTCCCATTTTCCAGAATGTGTAGGTCTGCTGGTGCACATGCGAAGTCCCACCTGTTGCCTGACTAAGTGTTGTCTGTTACCACACATGGATTGCTACCTGATACCGTACGAAGTCCCACCTGTTGCCTGACTAAGTGTTGTCTGTTGCCACACATGGATTGCTACCTGATACCGTACGAAGTTCCACCTGCTGGTGCATTATGAAGCCCCACCTAGAGACTGCAGCGACTCGTCCACCTGCGCGCACATTTCCCTCAGCTGGAGACGGGTTCGGCGTGGCTCCAGGTCGGCGAAGGCTGTTCCCAACTCAAGAGGACGCATCAGGTCGTCGCCATACTTCACCAGAGTCGACACACATTGAAGAGTGTACTCTGAAACGGTGCACGATCTGACAAACACGCCAGGATGTAGTCTGAAACGGTGCACGATCTGACAAACACGCCAGGATGTAGTCTGAAACGGTCAACGGTCCGACAAACACGCCAGGATGTAGTCTGAAACGGTCAACGGTCCGACAAACACGTCAGGATGTAGTCTGAAACGGTCAACGGTCCGACAAACACGCCAGGATGTAGTCTGAAACGGTCAACGGTCCGACAAACACGCCAGGATGTAGTCTGAAACGGTCAACGGTCCGACAAACACGCCAGGATGTAGTCTGAAACGGTCAACGGTCCGACAAACACGTCAGGATGTACTCTGAAAGTGCATAAGGTAACAAAGTGAAACATACTCTAAGCTACCTCTCTATATGTGAGACATACATATATTCGTGAGGGAGGGAACGGTGCCAAACCGTGAATGGGAAGTGAAGACCGAAATTCGTGATGAAGTAATTTCTTACGTGACGTTGCATGGATAATATGAAGGCTGGTCTTGCCTAGTGATTGCTTGCACGTGTTGCCAGGTGCCACCTGGTAGCGCTCAGACTAGTCTTGTCAACGGTGATTACCGGTATGTGTTGCCGGGTGCCGCTTGTGCTTAGCGCTTAGGTTAGTCTTGTCAAAGGTGACTACCGGTATGTGTTATCAGGTACCGCAGGTATCGTTTAGGCTAGTCTTGTCAAAGGTGATTATCAGTATGTGTTGTCAGGTACCGCCAGGTAGCGCTTAGGCTAGTCTTGTCAAAGGTGACTACCGGTATGTGTTGTCAAGTACCGCAGGTAGCGCTTAGGCTAGTCTTGTCAAAGGTGACTACCGGTATGTGTTGTCAAGTACCGCAGGTAGCGCTTAGGTTAGTCTTGTCAAAGGTGACTACCGGTATGTGTTGTCAGGTACCGCCATGTAGCGCTTAGGCTAGTCTTGTCAAAGGTGACTACCGGTATGTGTTGTCAGGTACCGCAGGTAGCGCTTAGGCTAGCCTTGTCAAAGGAGGTAGGTGAAGTCGAACATCGGAATATCAGACCTACCTTCTCTTGATACTACCAATCCAAAATGAACTAAAACCGCCCCTGTAAGCGTGTTCTACCAATGATGTTCTTCGGGACAGCGCTTCGTGAGCACGTTTGTTTGTCATCGTTCGTGTCATCGTTTGAATCATTCCTGTCCATGCAAACTAGCCGCTAACGTTCCTGGTGGCGACTAACCCACCTGCTACGGCTCCGATGACTGAAACTGATCGATGATATCCAGCAGCGGTGGACCATTCGGATTTAGTGATGAGGAGCAGCGGGGTGGGTGACAACGAAAGGTTTCTTCTTCTGTTCAAAAAGCTCCTTCCATTGAAATATTTGAGCCAGTGTTCAATTTTGTCATTGTTGTTTACAGGACGGGGCAGAGCTCCAGGGCCCCAAGAGCTCCACCACCCCTGTTCACGGATAAAGCTAACACTAACTGCTTGCAACCAATACACCCACTAAGGGAGTCATTCTCATCGTGGATGACAACCAGCGCACTGCTCACAAAACAACTAACCCACCACTTACATCCCAGATGTAAGAGAAAACGATTACGCCTTTAACATTCGAGATGGCGGATAGCTAGCACTCGTATTACTGACGAGCACCTTGTCGGGGTGGCGGTGACTCGGTGTGCCCACACCCTTGTCACTATCTCCTCGTCCAAATAATCGACAGCTAGCCTACCGCTCACATCCTTGACACTATCCCCTCGCCCAGATAATCGACAGCTATCTTACCGCCCACATCCTTGACACTATGTCCTCGCCCAGATAATCGACAGCTATCTTACCACCCACATCCTTGACACCATTTCCTCGCCCAGATAATCGACAGCTATCTGACCGCCCGCTGCCTGCCGATGGGAACCCACCGTCCAGCGTGACCGGCACCACGACGTTGTCAGCTGACCGCACGTCGGCGGCGGAGCGGGGACGCAGGGTCTGATCCAGTGCCGACCGGTCCGGCACGGTGTGCGTCAGGTCCAGAGCGGACCGGTCCAGCAAGGAGGGCGCGGCGGGCAGGTGCAGCGCCGACCGAGCCAGCGCGGCACCGCCGGCTCCGCTGGCGAGGCCGCGCTCCAGCAGTGAGCCGCGGCGGGCGAGGGACGCCAGCGCGCGTCGCGTCACGTCACGACGTCCTTTGGTCGAGCGGCGCGGCCTGCCTGAGGCGCCGGCCGACCGCAGCAGGTCGTGCAGCCGCCGCGGCGCCGGCCGCTCCTGCATCCGCCGGCGCACGCGCGAAGCCAGCGTCGCCGCGAAGTGGTCGGCCGCGGCGGCCGCAGGCGCCGCGTTCGCTCGGTCGCCCACGCTGCCGGCCGCTGCGGCAGTGTCGCGCCGAACACTTGCGGCAGAGCCATCCCGAGCGTGTGCAGTCGGCTCGCTCCGGCCCACTGCAGCCGGTCCGCTCTGACCCGCGTCAAACGGCACGTCGCGATTCGCTCCATCCGGTTCACTCCGAGCCACTCCGGCTTGTCCACTCGAGTCCACAGCAGCCGGTCCATTTCGATCTGCTGCATTTGCTTCGCTCCCAGCTGCTGTAGTCAGTCCACTCCAACCCACTGCATTCAGAACACTCCTATCGACTCCATCGTCGACCGACTCACCCCGATGCGCACACAGACCAGGGTGATCGTCGACCGACCCGCCGTCACCAGCCAACCCACAGCTACTTTCGTGCCCAATCGCTCCACCCCGAGCCGCTCCGACCCGGTCCACTCCGGTCGAGTGTACTCGGTCAGAGCCTGGCGCTGACCACCGGCTCAGTGGCGGACGCAGCGGTGTCTCGGTAAAAGGCAGAGCAGGCCGGTCGATATGCAGTGCGTCAGCTGATGATGGGCTTCCGCAGTGGTGGCCGGGTACTTCCGCAGTCGCCTCCGCTAGTCCTCCACCCTGGCGAGCAGTCTGATGTGTCTGCTCTAGCTCTACACCACGGAAATGCACTTCGGGCTGCGCCAATCCTTTACCACTGACATTCTCAGGCTCATCCAGCTCTGCACGATGAGGACACTCGGGCTTCTTCGGTGGTCCTCTTTCCTGGGTTAGTATCTCGGGTAGCCGCGCCAGGTTCGTGCGAAGCATAGGCAACGATTCTGTTGTCCCTGCTTCTTGATTCGGTGCTCCTGGTGGCTCCGTTAACTCTTGACGAGATGTTTGTGGCGCTTTAGCTGTCACGATGCCGTGCAAATGTCTCTTTGGTGGGTTCACCAGCCGCTGGCAAGGTGTCTGAGGCTTCTCTGCCAGCTCTCTGTGAAGCGCCTGAGGCGGATACGCCAGCTCCGCCAAAGGAGAGAATACGCCCTCTCCGCCGCCCGTGCTGGAGTCGAATTCCCGGAGCTTGGCCTCAGCACGGGCCTGTAACGACTTCAATTGAGAACTGGTCCTGAGGCGGGGCGACCACAGACCTGGGCTGTGACCGAGTTGAGTCGTCGGTTTTGAAGCATGTGTCGGTGTTGGTGGAGATGTCAATTTCGAGGTTGGTGCTGCCTCAGCGGTTTGGATTTCCTCCGGCGCCTGTAGTGTCTCTGCGGTTTGCGCTGTCCACGATGACTGTGCTTCCTCTGGGCCTCCAGCTTCCTCTGAGACTTGCGTTTCCTCCGGTATACGCGCTTGCTCTGAATCCTCTGTCGGCCCTGCGGCGGCTCGAGTCGTCAGATGAGGTGACCACATAGACGTGCCGCGGCCGAGCGGAGCGGTCTCTAGTGCCAGCCCGTCACACGGCGAGCTCGGGCCGGTGGCGGGTGACGGCGACCCCCACGACACGCCGGACACCCTCGGCGGCTCCAGCGACGGCACGGTCTCGAGTCGCTCCGGTGAGGCTGCCGCCCCAGGGTCGGCGCAGGGTAGGCGTCCGTCCCAGGGAAGCCGGCGGTAGGGGCTGAAGATGCTGCTCGGCCGCCGCCGGCCGTCTCGAGGCGGTACACCCTCGTCACCGGGCCGCCGAGTGTCAGTCAGGTCCTGGGCGCCGCGGACACCACCGCCCAGCGTGTCACAACGTGGCGAGTCACATCCGGCCGCGTCACTGCGCAGCTCACGCTCATCAATGGACGCGGGCTGAGTGACGGGTGTCACGTGGTGCGGCGCAGACCAGGCGAGACGAGGCGGCCGTGTCACGCGCTCGGCCAAGTCATCTGCCGGCCTGGGGTCGGCCGCGCGCGCACGTTTCGATTGGCGGCCAGCCCACGTGTCCGGCTCGGAGCTCTGGTCTGCCTCCTCTGGCGGCTGCTTAGCGGGGCAGTGCGCCTCACCGGTCGACACCCGCCCCTCCCCGTCGTCGGTGTCGGCGGTGAGGGCGCCACCCTGCTCGGGGAAACAGCCGGAGGGCGGGGTGGCGGTGACGGTCGGCAGCCTGGCCAGTCCACCACAGTCTGGTGGGGTGGCGGTGACGGACGGCAGCCTGGCCGGCCCACCGCAGTCCGGCGGGCCGCGGTGGCTGGCCGGACCGCCGTGCACGTGTGCGCCGGCAGCCGGTCGGCCGGGCGCCGAGACCTGGTCTGGCCCGGCCGACCCGGTTGACGGAGTCACCACCCAGCCGCTGCGCGACGCCTGCACCAGCGCGGACCGACTCCGGCACCCGACGGCGGCCGGGTCCGCACGGGCGTCACCGCCGGCGGTCTGCCGGCCAGGCTGTACGTCCGCCGCCCGTGACGCGCTTCCCTCCATCTCACTTTGAGGCCCACCCTGAACAGCACCGCAAGCCTCAGTCTCACCCCGGTCACAGCCAGCCTCTATCGGCTCCGCCTTCCCAGGAGCTCGAAGCTTTTCATGTTCGCCGGGCAGCGCCGCCCGATCTGGTGCGGCCCGAGCTGGGCGGTCCGGCGACCTGGTCCGACGACCTACGCCAGTGGCGGCTGTGGGTACCGCACGTCCAGCGCCGGCCTGCAATGGTGGCGCCACATAGTCAGTGCATCTCGCCAGCAGACTGAGCAGCTTGGGAACCTCAATGCCGGAGGTGCCGGTTGAGACGGCCGTTTCGGTGCCAGATGTGTTCGGCCCTGTGGCGGGTCTGGGGCGTTCGGTGTCGGATATGGAATGTTCGGCGCCAGATCTGGTAGGTTCGACACGGCCGCCATTTAATTCTGAACGTCCGACAGAAGCGCCAGCAGATCCAGTACATTCAGTAGAACGCTCATCACCGAATCTAGTACGTGTGGCAGAACCTCCATCCACGGATTCCGTAGACTCAGTCAACCCTTGATTATAGTATGGGGCTTGCGTCGTTAATAATTCACTGTCAGACTTACTGTCCAATCCTATAGGATTGGAAGATCCCTCGCCGAGACTATCCGGTACAATACATATCGCATGTTCAGTCGGATATTGACCGATGCACCCTGGAGGCTTGGCAAAGCCTCCAGCATCGGATCTCTCATGTCCAGTGGGACACTGACCGCTGGGTCCGGTAGACTTATTGAAGCCTCCAGCATCGGATCTCGTATGTCCGGTGGGGCACTGACTGTCGGATCCAGTAGGTTTGGTACAGCCTCCACAGCCTGTTTCGGCAGGCTCCGCAGGTACCTTCTCGTCGGACCGGGCACATTCGGCGGCTCCCTCTCCGCCCATGGCGTCCTCTCCGGACTCCGGGCAGTCACCGCCGCGCCCGGTCGGCCCAGCAGGCGCGCCTCTGAGCGGGTCGGCTCCGGCGTCCGGCTCCGCACCGGCCCCGCCTCGGTCGCCCCGACCGCCGTCACGGCCCGCACCGACGGCCGGGGCGCCGTCACGCCGCTGCGGCGTTCGTGACGCCGCGTCACACTGCGTCACGTACAGCTGCGTCAGCGTCAGCGGCGGCGGCAGCTCGGCCGGCGCGAGTTCCGGCTCGGCCAGCTGCGGCTCGCTCTGCCGCCGCTCGGCCACGCCCGGCCCCAGCTCCCAGCCGGTGAACTCGACATCGCTCACCAGTTGCTCGTGCTCGTCCAGCAGCGGATCCTGTCGACGGGCAGCACCAGGTCACAGAGGCAGCTGTTCGCTGAGCTTTCCGTCAGCTGCTAACGTACGAGGTGGTGTCTCACTGACTTCACATTCGCTGTCGATTACTGCCTACGATTGTCAGCTACGATCACACATGCCTACGATCACACGGCTAGGATCACATTTGGCTACGATTATAGAAATCCAGCAGGCAAATGGAGCAAACAAGTGAAGCAAACATGTAGAACAAACATGTCGTGCACCAAATATGTTATGATATGGACACTCAGCATAATAAGAAAAACTAAATTTGTCGTGCATCAGTGAAGATGCAACTGTTCGGGGAGGGTGCTGAATGAATACATTTGTAGGTCGTTTTTCTTCTTCAATATCGTCCGTCGTGCGTGACAAGCCCTGCACAATATGTTATAGCAACAGCAAGGTAAGGCAAGACATGGCTATACTAAGTTAGGGTAGATTAATATGGCCTGTCGTCGGAGAGCGCTGGGTCAGATAAGTATTTCGCACCTTCGGGAGCAGGGGTGGGGGTGGGTGTACCTAGAGGCCTGCCGGACCAGTGAAAAATTATTCGTGAATTAAGGTAGAATGTACCACCTATTGAACAATGAGGAGACATCCTTCCCAAAGAAGTATCGACATCGTGCCTCTTGATGTGCGTTTATGAAGTATCCATGCCTTGTTTCTAATGGTGGTTTGTGTGTAAGCATCATGCTTATGCTACCCATTACATATTGTGATACATAAACATCTTGTACCTAACGCGTTTTCAAGTAGAGATTACACATGATATGGTCTACTGTTTAATATAATTTGCTGATAGTATGGCATTCTTATAATTCTCATTAACATAAGTATCCCTATATTAGGTGTCTCCCAAGATAAACGAAAGAGATGCACATATAAGCATGCTATAATTTCGTTTAAAGGACTTAAACGATATTCAAACATCGATTCCATGGGGAATTTCGACATCTTAGTGGACTCGTTTCGACATCTCACACCTCACGAAAAACCAATATTTTAACGCTGTGCCGGACCATAGAGGTCATTTGCGCCGCCTTTAAAGCGAGTGGGTTTTGCCAGCAAGCTTAACGCAAGTGTACTCATGCTAAAGGAGTCTTGAGTTATAGTGCATATGATGTTAAGGCGCTGAAGTCGGGGGTGAGTGGGGGGGGGGGAGGGGGACATCTCCCAGATGATTAGAGTTTTAGTTTACTTTACTCCTCGGCAAGATAATTTGTAGTCGAGGTGGAGAATGGTTGAGAAGAGTTCATTTTGCCAGGTTACCGGCATTATCCTATTCTTGTCAAAGAGCACCGAGAGGTTTTTGCCGTGCGGGCAAGGAGGTAATTGCCCTCACCGCCTATCACGCCGGCTGTCGCGTGTTAGTTGTTAGTAGTAACTAGTAGCAGCATGCATTCATACAGGGTTGCATGTGAGGTTAGTACGGTGTTTTGCAATTCGGCTCTTCTACGTCTGATTTACCTCTGGTTAACCGTTTTACGTTGTGAATTGCAAGGCGAATCGACTCATCTACGTCCGCTGGCACCTCTGGGTAATCGCTTAACGACATCCTAATTCTTAAAGCAAGTTGGCTCATTACGTCCGATTGCCCAGCTAGGTAGCCATATATTTCGAGTGGGAAAGCGAATCGGCTCTTGTAAGTACGTCCGATGCCATTCGCGGATGGCTGTGTACGTTACTGCTATAAGTGGTTCTGCGGGCATGCAGTGCGTGTTGGAGTGCGTGTTGGTGGTGTGGTACCTACAATGCTCCTGCTAGTTTGGTGGCATAAAGATAACCAAATAGTTATTGGAGGAGTTCTGGGTGTTTGTCACCCAGAAGCGATGGAAGCGAGAGGGTGATGCGCTCTTTTTGGCAGAATGCCTTAAGTGATTTTGGTAGCTTTGATGCTCTTTGAGCATCAAAGCTACCGCAGTCTAGCAGGGTGTGGCCTATGCTTAATGTGGTGTTGCAGGTGTCGCAGTGAGGTGTAATGGTCATCCTCTAGTTGAGGCTGTGTAAGCTTTGTGCAACCAGCTCTAAGTCTGGTGAGAACGACTTCCTTTTGGCGGTGTGATCGGTTTGATGTGTTCCATGCACCAAACTTTGGTCTCATGTTGCAGATGTGGTTGGAGTGGTGTTGTGCTCATGTGTTCTGGCGATGCTTAAGTATGTGGCGTTGCAAGAGTGCTTTGCTATCGTCCACCGAATATTCCGTGTCGAGGTAAGTGGTTGATGTTAGGGCTTGCTTTGCACATCCATCTGCTTGCTCGTTTCCTGGAATGTTGACGTAGCCCCGGAATCCAAAGGGAGGAAATTTGTTTACGTTGTCGGCAACGGCTTGTTGGATTCGGTCAATAACTGGATGTGGGCAGTCGTGTATGCTGCTAATTGACCGAGTTGGAGTCTGAACAAATTGCCACGCTTCTCCTTTCGCGGCTATTTTGGTGAAGCCAGAAACGCTATCCGGTAGACGTTTGGAAAGGTCATGGTCCGGTGATGCCGATACCTATTTGACCTCGTGTTTTGACCCATCCGTGAAGAGGAGTGTTTTGTATTTGCTGAGATCGGCGAATTCGTTGAAAGTACGAATAATTTCATCTGGTGTGCTATTCTATTTCTTTTCCGAGAGCAAGTACTCGGGTTTTCGTTGACTGTGGGTCCAGAATAGTCCAGTGATCGGCCGAGCTACAACGGTTAGCATTGTGAGGTTAATCTCTGAGAGAGCCGTGGCAAGTTTAAAACTAAATAATGGTGGGAGTTTGTGCCCAAACCGGCTCCAGTCGTATCCGTCAGGCTGACAGCATCGCTGTTCCGGATGGTTTTCAATGGACTTTATTTTGATGTAGTAGCAGCACAGCTGTTGTGTTCTGAAGCGGAGGGTATGCATGTCTGAGTCTCCCAGAAGACTGGCTATGGGTGTGTTGCTGAGGGCTCCTGTGGCTGCTCTGGTGCAGCTGTTTTGGATTATTTACAATTGTGTGCTCAATGTCGGCGAATGGGTAGCAAAGATGATGCTGTTGTATTCTAGGATGAGTCGTTGTGTTCTAGGATGGGTCGCATTAGTACTTTGTAGAGCCGCAATAGTGTTTTCCCGTCTCCCCAGTTTGTGCCTGCTGGTGCACGGAGTAGGTTGACGCGCTTCGCGCATCTCTTCCAGATGTCAGTGGTATGTGTTGAAGCTAAGGTTCTGGTTCAAATGTGAACTTTTCTTGAAACTTTTCACCTGTTCGGTGGCTTTATCGTCAATGTGAAGTACGGTTGTCAGTTTGGGATGGAGGCGACTGAATGTGACTGGCCGATTTTTCTGCGGATAGGGTGAAGCCGCACGTTTTGCACGACTCTGCTATGTGGCCTAGAGCTGTTTTAATGGTTTTATCGGCTTTTAGGAAGCACTGTGCTATTGTCCAAATAGCAATGGAGTCCGCGAGAAGGAACATTGAAGTGATGTGTCCGTGTAATCAGCTAGTATGTCGTTAATCATGATGAGGAAGAGGCTCGGCGAGAGCACGCTCCTCTGTGCCATGCCTTGATCCCGAGGTGTAGTGCTTGATGTGACGCTGCAGCATCTGACCTTAAGGGTCCTGTCTCTGTAGAAGTTGAAACTGTAGCGTTCCATGTGGCCGAGTAGACCTAGCTTGCGGAGTTTGCGTTGGTGCAGGCTTGTGCACCCTGTCGAATGCGGCACTTAGTCTAAGTAAGCATACTATTGTTGTATGTTTGGTGCGTACACCACTGTTGATGTCGTCTACTAGCCGAATGCTATTCTCTGTAGTTTATTTTTGACGCTAGAAGCCGCGCTGAAATTCGTCGTGGCTTCGGAAAAGTGCGCCCGCTTCCGGACATGCTCAGCTTTTAGGTAGCCCCGGAGCGCCACGTCCGGCATTGCCCAGTCTTATGAGAGGGTTGAGGACGGAGCTGGTGACCACAAAGCTGAAACACTGATGAATAATTGTACTTGAATGCTGATGAAATATGAGATCCCCCGAACCCGTTCACGCCTCCTGCACTTTAGCACATAACTACCTCGGACTAGTGACTAGACAGATATTACTTAGCAACAAAACTCCGGCCACAGTCATGCCTCACCATTATTTTCCAGTGACAATACCACCTACTTGAGCCGTGTTTTTTTGGTGTGCGTTTGGGTGGGGTGGGGGGGTACATTAAAACAAAATATGTATGGAGTTGCAAAGAGAGCGCGCACCCATGCTATCACGCAGCTAAGTTAGTAAAAGATGCTCCGACACGTGAACTGGCGGACCTTACAGTGTCATGCCTCCAACCGATCAAGTGAAAACAACCATTTGTGATGCTCTAAATGATAAGCCCAGAGTATATTATTCCGACAAGCTTGATTAATGTACTTACTCGGCGGTGGACACGAACATTTCAAAGCGTGTTGCACCGCAATATCCATTTGACCACGTTATTCCGTGTCGCACAGGACACCGGGTTTATGTGCTTCCTTATGCATTGCCAAGTGGCACACCGGCCAAAAAACACTGAACAGCCCAAGGACCGAACAGCAGGCGCCCCCATGAGGCTCAAGTGTGTTTGCAAGGTCCGCTGAGTGGCACCCAGGTCCAAACAATTACATTATTCATAGGGTACCGAGGCTTCCTAGCCCAGCCTAGAGCACGCATTATGTTCGTGTTCTAAAAACGAACAGAATTGCACACACGCACAAAAACCACACGTCTGAACCAGTGTCCAACAATTTTCATATGGAAATAATTTTACACTCCTACACATAGCAGGAATTTCATGTTGATAACGGCAGGCACATCAAAGTATATATATTACGCGCAGGGGACCATATTTCAGATCCTTTGAATTCCGTTTGAAGTGAAGGCACAGTACAATATGCTTTACACCACTGGATTTATTTTGCATTTCGGCCCGTCATTGAAAAGTTTTTTTTCAGCAATGATATGCAATGATGATCAATGAGCCTATGCCTGACGACACACATTCTGAACTATGCGAGGTAGGACAATCATTTGCATACTTGAAATGGCGTTTCAGTTGGCAGACATTCCCAATATTTCATTGAGAAGAAGAAAAATGTACCTGAAACCTACCACAATTCACCCCTTGCACCTGCATCTCAACATCATGACATATTTATGTCTGCCACCATGCCGTGATTCTGTCATCAACATACCAATCAAGTTGGACATGTTCCACAGATTCGTTAAACAAACCTTTACTTAGTATATAAGTACTAGTCTCAACACGGATCATTTTCTTTTTCGTCTGGCCACTTCATACAAAATAATCAGGAAAATACCCCATGACATTATGTGTTCAATTTCACTAATATCACAAGCTGTGTATTCACACCGAATTTGGTGTGAATATACATTTAGCTAATCCTCAAGTATTGCCCCTAACACGTTCTTTATATCAGCAAGGTGTTTAAGTCACCATGAGTTGACTACCAGTCAGCTGTTGGTGACTTAAATGTCAAATATGATTAAATATAATCAATTAAATACGTCTTATAAAGTTCATTATAATTAAATAAGATTACCTAAAGGGTATTCACACCAAATTCGGTGTGATCACACAGCTTGTGATGTTAGTGAAATTGGCCTCAGATTGTGGCGGAAATTAGTAATAATCAGGATACATTACATATTATCAGGATAGAAGAAGACTGGACTTATGCGGCGGTCCGTAGTCACGGAAACTTAGTCTGTCGGACACGCTTAGTCTGTCGGACACGCTTAGTCTGTCGGATACGCTTAGTCTGTCTGATACACTTAGTCTGTCGGACACGCTTAGTCTGTCGGATACGCTTGGTCTGTCCGATACGCCTTGTCTGTCGGATACGCTGAGTCTGTCTGATACACTTAGTCTGTCGGTTTCTCTTAGTCTGTCTGATACGCTTAGTCTGTCTGATACACTTAGTCTGATACGCCCCACTACCCGACGGAAACCTAGTGACTCCGGGCTCAACGCAGCATGATAGCGTTCCTCGACGACTTCTCGGCACCTCTGAGCGCCGGGGGTGTCTGCACCCCACTGACCGGCGGCCGTGCCATATAACCGGCCACACCCGGCGGAAGTCACGAGGGGCCGTCGCCAGGCCATCGGCACATGGACTGTGGCTCAGCAGTTTAGCGCACCGTACCAAGTACTACGATGCGGCAGACAGCGACGGAAAGGCCGAACACATACGGATTTGGCTACCTAATTCGAAACCAAAGGTACCGCCAGAAGTTAGCTTCGTCCCACACCGAACACACCAAGTCTAGCACTGCATCCACCTCCGCAACGTGTTGTATTCTTGGCAGACGGTTGCCTGCATACACTGCAGCTTGGCGTTAGCTATGGGGTGCCATGCTCGGAGTAAAGAGAGAATGGCATGGACCGATTCGCACTCAGCATTCCCGTGAAGAGTTCACGGGAGGTGCATGTCAGGTGTACTGGCAGGTCCACTGGAAGGTGCACTGCATAGTGGCTTCTCTGATGGAAACGTTGTTCCTGGTCCTTGCGGACCACCATGACGTTAATTAAGACTATATATGGAGCTATGTTATTCATCTTTCTCGTTATCAATATTGTATGGTCCACACCAGCAGAAGGCGCTATAAGAGGCACTGGACGAGCTACGACAAGAGGCGCTGGTAGAAGAACTTACATGCACTATAGCGCCTCCCTGCTGTAGACATAGGGTCGGGCGCCACACCACGACAGGCGCCTCCCTGCTGTAGACATAGGGTCGGGCGCCACACCACGACAGGCGCCTCCCTGCTGTAGACATAGGGTCGGGCGCCACACCACGACAGGCGCCTCCCTGCTGTAGACATAGGGTCGGGCGCCACACCACGACAGGCGCCTCCCTGCTGTAGACATAGGGTCGGGCACCACACCACGACAGGCGCCTCCCTGCTGTAGACATAGGGTCGGGCGCCACACCACGACAGGCGCCTCCCTGCTGTAGACATAGGGTCGGGCGCCACACCACGACAGGCGCCTCCCTGCTGTAGACATAGGGTCGGGCAACACACCACCACAGGAAGCTTGCGGATCGACCGCAAATGTGCTCTCTTGGCAGACAATAAAAACTTACTACGTCCAACGTCCGCGGAAGTGCAAGCATTTCAGGGACAGGTAAAACCCATTTCTTCCACTCGGTGGTGAATTCCACTTTCGGATGATTGCTTGATATTCGGAACAGAGCATAATTGTGGATACAGTTCCTCCAATGACGGCATACCCGTATTAACAAAAAAAATTGCCTTAGTCAAAATTGATCGGAATCTTGCTAAGATTTGGTCCATGTGTCGCACGAATATTGTGTACCTATCTCGACCTTGCATGTACTATGCCGAATGTTGTGTACCTATCTCGAACTTACATGTACTATGCCGAATGTTGTGTACCTATCTCGAACTTACATGCACTATGCCGAATGTGGTGTACCTATCTCGAACTTACATGTACTATGCCGAATGTTGTGTACCTATCTCGAACTTACATGTACTATGCCGAATGTGGTGTACCTATCTCGAACTTACATGTACTATGCCGATTGTGGTGTACCTATCTCGAACTTACATCAACTATGCCGAATGTGGTGTACCTATCTCAAACTTACATGTACTATGCCGAATTGTAAAATTGGCACTCTGCCTCGGTTCGTCGTCTCACAACTTCCCCGCGCCGCCTATATTACATGCAAACTTTCAGCGCGGTACTCTCTATCGGACTGCCACCAGCGAACCGGTCGCCCCGCTTCGGGGCACTCAGCTCGTGTGACATGATGACATAGTCACGTGACTGTCGGCTGGCTGGATCGGCTCCGGCTAACTTCCGCCGTAAAGCCCTTCTCTAAGCCAAAATGCACCTACTTCACATATAACATTGTGATGAAAACCGCTAAAATCAAATTAATAACATAATTCTCATTCAAAGAATTAGGACTTGCATCGCTGGAACAACAGCAACAACGGAAGTTATTCAGATGTCAGGCGCGCCGGTCGAGCCGGTCGATCCTGTGATTGGAGCACGGGGAAACGTAGCCCGCCTCTTGCCCGTGCTCCATCAGTGCTCCCAAACGGCGCCCGACACTGGTGGCAGTCGCCACTTGTTATTACGTAGACGGGCAATCGTGACACGTAGCCATGCACGGCCGGCCGGCCGCGTGGTCGATTGCACGATTAACACAACACACCGACATGGCGGCGTGCTATGTGGCTGGCACGCCAGCTACTCAGCACGATCGCCTCGCAACAGGTCAGCCCGTCCAAATGCGTCACCAGCAACGGCAGCCTCACAGCGAAATGTGTCGGACCCGACGACTGTGGGACGACGCAACGCACCAGTATGAACATGAACATGAGCATGAGCGTATGTGTGTGTGTGTGTGTGTATGTGTGTGTGCTTGTACTTCGTGCATACCGAGGCCATTTTCTGTTTACACACCTGCCAACCGAGGACATGAAGTGAATACCGAGAACATTTATTACGTCCTCGGTTTACCAACTCCGTCTGGAGCATTGTCAGATGCTCACCAATCCCGTGACGAATTTTCTCGATATCCTCAGTTTTCACCATATATGTGACCGTATGTGTCCAGCAGGAGTGTATGTGTGTACTGTGCAGATAAAGTGTGAGCAAGCCGAAAGTTTCAGTGCAGATGTGACGCGCTCATGTTTGCAACTTGACACCACTCGGGTTTGCAACTTGGTGCAAGGTCGGCAGGGTGCCGAAGTGATGCGGCCGCGCCACTTGGCCCCGGCCGACTCGGCTTGCGGCGGGCGGCCCACACACGCGTACGGGAAAATCTGTTCTTGCAAAGGGATTAGCGCTTCGGTCAGACATATTTTTACCATTCTAATGAGATGGGATAGGACTACGGCTTGGAGGTTAGGAGTTAAGACAGCTCGTATGGACCGCACTTTGTAACTAGGCATTAGAGGGTGAGAACATCTGGTGCCCTACATAAATATTTAGGCGAAGTACGTTTTAAAACATCTTTGGCCTTGCATCTTAACCCGCGCAGTATCGGGGGATCTTTTTACACCCCCATTATGTTTTCCGCGGATAGTTTTAAAAAAAAAACAGCGTGCAACAGCGGGCCGAATATTGGCATACCTGTTCATACATGAATTTGACATGTTTCGTGAAAATTTTGAGGTCAGGTCTTTCACGGTCCCCGAGTTAATTAAGGTCAAGTGAGGTCCCCTCCAAAAATGTTCAACCAGTCGTCACGCTTTCACGGGTGAAGATGTTTGAATGAAACTTTCAGCGTTTGCTACTTTTAGAGATGCAACTAAGAGCCCCAGAGGAATTTGTGAAATCTTGCGTTTTTGATGAATTACTTGTTTTTCATTTGTTATTAGGGATAAATATCGAAGATTCTTGCTATGCTAAGCAATTTATATGGGGCTAATCTTACTTAACACAAAGTTTCTCGGGTGTGTTTTATCAATTAGACACAAACAAAGTAAATAAAGTTGAAAACTCAACATTTTGGAAATAGAAAGATGCATTTTTGAGTGCGCAATAATTTTGGGACCACGGTCCATTTCGTCATCCTTCTCTGATTCCAAGCAAGTTTTGTTTTTAAAATATACAAAATAAACTCCGCAGAGCATGCAACTTGACGTCAATCGCGACCACATATACCCCCTGTTGACGTCACATTTTGAGATGATATAATGCTGCGGATGGTTTCTAGTCATATCCGTCGAGCACGTTCCGATGACACATCGTCCGGTTTCGTGCTACGCTTAGTTTGGAGATTATATGGTAATATAATGAGCCCCCCCCATCCCCCGTGACGGGGTGTGAGGATCTTACCGGAATGACGGGAAGGGTTAATGTATTACCTCTAGGTTAAACGTTCCACCGTTTAATACCTGGGGAATACGTCGCGCTGACAACGAAGGACTTTGTTCAGATTCCTGAACAAGAATTATCATCATCATACTAGGTTGTTGCAGGAAACATACTCTAATATTGAAGACGATAAAGCTTGGGAATATTTATAGGGATGAGACATCCTTTATTCATGGTGGAAGCAAACCAGATTCTGGTGTAGTGACAGTACTTCCTCGCTTGCTGAAACTAATCAGCTGAGCTAATGTGCATACATAAGTTTGCTTTCCAAAGTGATTAAAGGTGGATTGAAGGATACGGGGCCTAGCTGGACCTCGGATGATCTGTTTCCGCTTCTGAGGTCTTCAGGTTTAAGGCTGAGATAGAAAGACTGATGGTTTCGGAACTTTCGGACTTTGGGAGTTTCGCACTGCACGAGTTCAATACTGAACTCCATCATAACCCTATGGCAACACGTGACGATCACCACATTATCTATTTTTAATTTTGATGAAGTGGGAGGCGCAGCCGCATCTGTTCATCCAGCTTCATCATCTTTAACCATACAATTGATATTGACTGATGTGACAGGGAGCACCATGAGGTGTGGGGCTGCAGTAGCTGACAAGGAGCTTCCGATTTCTTGCATCGTGATCACTACTGAGCATATCACGGCTTTTGCTAGCATAGGCGGAATTACTCGAAAAACTAACAAATATACTTCTGAAACGTGACTCAGTGGTGACGTTTTCCCTAGCATTCCTTGGGCGAACACGATGAATACGTTTTGCACGTTTAAATGTATCAATCAATATTCCTTGTTAGCTGTTGGGGTTACGCACCTTATAATGCTGCTGACCAGGCCAGTGCATGTCAGCACTGTCGTCAGGGATGCTGGAACCGGAGGAAGGGGGACACAGCGGGAGGACCTCTGACACTGTCAAAATGTTGTACACAAATTTTATGCAGAATGACCATGGCTGGGAAGAATGCCTGAACACACTGCTCATGTTTTTGAGTAAACCAGCCTTAAAGTGCTGATTCGCCTTCTGAATGCAACGTGACGTTCAGCGGCCAATTCGACGGATGATTCGGTATATTTAGTGCTTTATAAATAGAGCTGAACACAACACGGCATAGACCACCGCTGTAGGGTGTGTTCATCGCTACCCGCCTCCAGCGTCAGTCGCCGGCGCGCATTGACACGAGGAGATTTCGAGTTCTTTGGGGACAGGCGTCCGGTCCATCCATTGCTATGGCACATCGGAATAGTCCCAGAATAAAGTGAAGGGTCAGGTGTCATGTCACTGGCCTGGCATGGAAGGAGACGGAAGGTTGCCTATCGAGGTTACGTTATATTTGCATTACATTACATTGCATTGCATTTTGCCACCTCAGCCAGCAATCGGACAAATGTGTGCTACCTCTCCAAGTATTTCCAAGCGGAGATTGCTAGCGAAGCAAAAGAAAGGCCAGCGTGCTGCATGTGATCAGCTGTCGCGATTGATACCCCATTTGCATACTTCCGGTTACTAGTGAATGTCTTATATTAGCTTGGACCTCGTAGTGGAGGGATTAATTATACCCTCTAAGGTTTCCTGACATCGCTCATAACCCGCAAAAGGCATCACTTTCGTAATTTATCATATCCGACAATTGATGGACGTGCATGATGTAAAAGATTGCGGTGCAGTCTATTAAATTAACGAAGTTAGGGTCGGTCAAAATCAGGTGACGACCTCATCTCAGTGCGGCCCTCAGATGTGCATTGAATATATCTCACAAACCATATAAGATACAGCCAAAAGTTAAGTTGAAGTGGGGAGAAATGATTAAGGTAAAGTTAACAAACAAAAAAGTAACCTCAGGTGATGTCATCGGGTCAAAGAGGGAATCTAGACCTTGATATTTTTTACGTAATGCTGTTGCTAATGGATATTTTTTGAAAACCTGAAGATACGTACGGACAGATTATATCCCTCAATAGTGCTCTAGGTTACAAGTCACTGTCTGATATGGCCACTGATGGATGACCCGATACTTGTCGAGAGTAGAGTTTCCCACATTTTCTTCCAAACACTGTTATAAGACGCGGCACGGGCACAGCAGATTCTGGCAGGGCACGACACATAGCACAGCAAGCTGGATGGTGGCACACCGAAAGGCACGGAGAAAGAAAATGGGTCATCTTAAGAACGAGGAAATCATGATTGATGACGAAAGCAAACAATACCAGAGCTGCAAAACATTCCACACACTGACTGTCTCTACAATTCAAAGTTGTTCCATACATCTTTACTTAAGCCCTTTTGCTTGGTAATCATGGAAACCTGGGTTCAGCATTAAGACAATTTTATATGCATGCTTTAATTTAATTGCTTGGGATAAGCCGGACCTGGCACGGAAGTGGAACGGACAATGCTGCCATTGCACATCAACGGGCACATGTGCCAATTTACGGGTTGACGTGCCGTGCCACCGCGCCAGAAAGTGGCAGCTCTAGTCGAGAGTACGAGAATCGCAAAAAGAGGACCCCCACCAGATACACTAAGAAACCACACCCTAAGCCGTAGCGTTTTTTTTTCGCGGTCGCAAACAAGGGGTGGCAATGCGATACACTCCTGAGCGTGCGAGGGTTACAGTTAAGCGAACGAAAAATGTGGTAAGTGCTGAACAATTTTGAATAATGCTTCCCCCCCCCCCCCAAATGAGGATTTAATCCGCCGTTTTTTCCGTATCCTGGCTAGCGCAGAAGTGTACCAAATCAGCACGTAGTTATGTAGATTGTTTCAATAAAATATTATCCACACCTGTGGCAAGCTTGCTTCATGTCAGACTAAACCTAGCCCAACCCTGGGCAATAGCAATCAGCTGCTGTGGTGTCGTTTAGCAACATATAAGACGTATGTGGCGATTGTGATCGATATCAGTTTGTATGTGTTCGCGCGCCAAGTTCACCAATTACAGTGCAGAATTGTTGTGGCAATAGAAAGAATAGCTTTCGTGAAACGCAACTCTATGCAACACAGATTAATTGATATTCACATATCAAATTCTTCCCACGGGAGCTTCGCTGGCGTGGCAGCACGTGCGCCCTATATTATTTTCAACCGGTGAATTTGCCTGAAGCAAGCTAGCCGATTGATCGATGATTTTCGAGGGCGCTTTGGCAAAACTATTTGGATATTGTCACAAAAATGCTACACTATAATTGGTTCAATTGGTGCGCGCACAGATGAAAAACTGATATCGATCACAATCGTCACAAACGTCACATATGTATCTGAACGACACCCCAGCAGCTGACGCTATTGTCCAACCTGACTCGATAGGCCTTGGGCCTGGCCTGGAGTGACGAGTTAATTGCACGATACAAAATATTCGCTTAAGTAGATCGGCCTAATACCACGCGTTTCAACAATCTCAGCTTGAAGAATAAAAACGAATATGTATTTAGGTTGCTGTCATATGGAGTGAAAAATGGTCCCATCCGATTAAAAAAATCCACGGGGAAGATTGATTACACAGTAGCGCCGCCATCCGATCACGAATCTTGTAATTAGTCGTGTCAGTCTACGCATGACTTCGGCTAGCATGGGCTGATTTCGGTATAATCTGGGATCTAAACTTTTCCGACCAAAATACACTACGTTTATTTTTGGCTGGCCATTTTGTCAGCCTAACCTAAAAATAATTAAACTTCAGATTAGCTTGAACAAATGTCCGTCTAAGCAGGAAAGCGGACACAAATACCTGGCTTTCAATATGCTGTAATGCATGATGCAACAAATAACTATGGCTGAACACGTAAGCAATTCTTAATTGTTGAATTAGTTGAAAAGAGCTACGCCACCGCCAGGTATACCTAGCAGTTCTAGGATGTTTGTTTCACGCCAAACGTCCACGAATATCAGTTCACTTAAATGTGATGCACCTTTTTGTACCTTGTATACATATGCGAAGTGACCTGGATTATGGTGACTTAACAATACCTTTCTCAAAGATGACTTTTCATTTGCAGTGTGCGTGCAGATATTAAAAGTGAATAATGCTTACGACAGCGTATACGGGACAATGTTTACGGTTTCGATTTAAAGCGAGAAGTGATCACGATTTTTCCATTCGAGCGAGTGGCATCAGAAGCAGTAAAGAAGAGGTCAGGCAGAGGAGAAAAGAAGAAATTATATTAATTGACTGAAACAATATGGGACTGACTGCATCGTGATCGAGCAAATGCATTCCAGAAACAAAAAAACCTTGACCTCTTAGTTATGGTCTAGATTGAGAAAAGGTAAAGCAGAGTTGGATACCTGCAAAATTCTTATTCTGTATGTGCCCCAATAAATGCTAAGGACACATCAATGTTTTGGAAACAGACGACGGGCAACCAATTTCCGACAACGGAGACGTTCTTGATTATTGGAACGCATCGTTTAATGAACTATAGGAGTCTACATGTCATACAGATAATAGCTATCGGCGAATCGAGGACAATCTGACTTCTATAGATGTCCCCAAATTAACCAAAATGGAAAGAACTCCTCCAATGGTCGTACTACAATTGAAGACTGTCTACATGTGCTTAAGGGTAAGATGAATAGCAAAGCTACTTCGGCTTCCGGATTTTCGAATGAATTTTACCTTTTCTTCTGGTCGGGCCTGAGGAACATGATCGTAGATTACATAAATGAAGCAAAAGAAGAGGAGTGTTTTCATAGCGCATCGTCGTGGAGTGGTAACATTGATAGCAAAGAGGGTGATCGAGAGTATTAAGAATACATCGATTTGCCTACTATATAGTTTCTAGAATAGTGGCAATAGTGGCAATTGTCAAATATAATGAGGAGTGTCGTGAAAAGCACGTGTATAATGGCCTTTGAGATCAAACGGGCTCAATTAGAGGAAGATTTGTTGTTTCTAGCTTGCGAACTCTACCGGATGTTATTAAATACTGCGAACGTAATGACTCGGAGAAATAGAAGAAGCTGGTTTTGGTCCGAACAGTTAAGCTTTTGGTTTTTTCCTAGAACACTACACGGGGTATTCCATCTGTTGATGCGTTCATTAGTACCTTGTACGTTTGTAGCTTATTTTCCCAACAAAAATGAACTATTTGAGAGAAAACGTACGCCTATAATATTCTACAATTATTCTGCAATACGACAGGAAATCAGTCCTTAAGTAAATATTGCACACTGGAAGAACATCCTTTTCAACGATTGCTCAGTTCAACGATTTTAAGGCGCGTATTTTGTGATCCGTGTCGGCGCCAAGCCGAGGTTATAGCGTAGGCTCTGATAGCATAAACCCAATCGTGCAAATCCAGGTGAGAATGTTACTTGCGTCTCGAACTTAGCGTTTCATGGCTGATCCAATGGGGAGGAAGCGAAAGTGGCGCCCCTTATGACCCGAAGGTCGCCTCTCTTGGGGGTTCCAGTGTACCCTCTCCCTCGAATTTCTCAGCGCTCCTCGGCCTGGGAACAGTAGTCCTCTGGGAGTCCGAACGCACGCCGCGAATTTTCGGCGAAAGGCACTCCTCAGACAAAAACAAATAGTGCCCTCTGGGAGATCGGAGTGTACCCCGTCCAAATGTCCTGGACCAAGAGCCGCCCCTCTGGAGAAATGACGCCTCCATGGCAAAATCATACATCTGTCAGTGGTGTGGTGTAGGGGGAGGGGGCTTGTACCCTCCATGAAACTTCCGCTCAATCCTCTTTGCGGATTGGTGGGTACGCCGAAGTCCGTACTCTCCCATTCAGTTGTGCAAATCACTCCACCAGGAAAATATCAGCCACATATCTAGAGAGCAAGGAGGGTGGGGGCGAAAGCAGAACCGCTCATTCATATCTTTGAGGGTGAAACTGCCCCCTCAATGCTTGCTTCTCCTACCCGCAATACTTTCAACTTCTAACATGGGAGCCTATAGAATGGGACCCTCTCCCCTATTCATTTTGATCTGCCTATTGCCTTCATATACTTGTGCCCCTGCGATCTTTTTAAGAAATCAACATCGGTGGGTCGACTCTTTCGGCGAAATGGGCTCCCTCTCACAGATGCTTTCACTTCGCATCACAACTTCAGAACGGAGCGTAATAAATCAATAAGGAAAGAGCGGTACGGTTCCTTGATCAATTCTGCATCATGAAAGGCAGAAGCAATCCTCCTGGGGTGGCTGAATCAATTGGAAGAAATGCCAATACGAAATGCGTACCCCGAACTCCCATAATCGCACGGCCTAAAACTGGCCGCGTTTTCGTGTTTTTACTTACCCTCCGCTAGGTGGCAGGTTGGTGCCGCTGATACTCGAAGATGAAAGGCTCCGACGCGGAGTTTCCAATTCAGGCGTACATCATCCATGGTTTGGCTGGCGTGGCAGCACGTGCGACGGTAAAATTTTCCATCGATAAAGTTGGCTCCGGCAAACTCACCGATCCATCGATGCTTTTGGAGCCGGCTAAGAAGGCCGAAATTGATGTTTGGCAATGTCTAAGTGCAGCCTTGATTGTAGGAAAAGAAGAGAAAACCGTGGAACAAAACGGAAGTGAATAGTGGGGCGGGGTATTGAAAAAAGTGGGTAGTGGGTTGGCAGGGAACGGAAGTGGGTGGTGGGTCGGTAGGGAACAGAAGTGGGTATTGGGTCGGCAGGGAATGGAAGTGGGCAGTGGGTCGGCAGGGAATGGAATCCAAACACGGGGGCGAGGAATCGCTAACGGTGCCAAAAGAACGGGTAACGGGCCTGGGTTGCGGTGCCGCGGAACATGGACGGGCGGATCATAGTCGTGTGCGGACGGTCGGGAAATGATGTCGCCGAACAGGACCGGAGACCTGACCGGAGTACTTAGCCGGTGAAGCGCGAACAGCGGGATCGGCGAAAGTTCTCAGAGCAGGGGTCTTGGAACCGCCCTCAAATCAGAATCGAGAATGACGGTGGTACGCATACTACAGGCATGACGCACCACAAAATTGTGAACCTCTGGCGACCTGAAAATCGATCATGGATAAACTTACGTGATCTCCATTTCCAGATTATTATTTTCCAGTGACATATTTATATCCTCTGTGAGTTGCACAGTACTTACGTAGTGGGGGATGGGGTACTTCCGCTGGGTCGGTTAAGTCCTCAAGTTGACAGGTTGGCGCTGGTACGGAATATCGGCATGACGATTATGCATGACCTTTTCAAAGCTTTACACTACCAACACTGCTGGCAACACTGCTTTTTGACAATGCCAAAAAGGAACTTTCGGCTAGTAGACCACATAATTAAAAGACATACTCAACCTTGTAAGGTAAATGCATGTTTATCAAGAAGTGAATCTACATGTTCGCGCTCCCGGAACTATGAAGGTGCTGGATTGGACTAATGGCCCTATTGCATGCTCTTTCCCGTCCCTGGGAGTTGCAACAAACGTTGAGGGCTCCCATGTCGGTCCAGTATTTCAAATTGGATTCACGATTGCAAACTTCAGCCGTCGGCTGCAACAGCTACGACTTCCTGGACGTAACATACGACCGCCGGCACTGTAGTTGTGCCGGCCGGCTGCTTCGTCTCCGATGCTATCGCTTTCGCCGACAGCAACCGCAGCTGTTGACCCGGCGTTGGAGCCGTCGGCAGGGCCCCTGCGACACCGTCCAACGTCACTCCGGCAGACGGTCAATACCGGCCACCGGTCTGGAGCGCACGTGTCCCCAGCATCAGACGGCAAGGCCGTCTCTGGCGATGTCTGCGATGTCTACGGTGTCTGGCGATGCAGCGTCGGAAAATGACCTTTTCGAAACTTTGGTCATCCAAAAAATGATATAATCTCCCGAAAATCGACTCCTTACATTGCCAGATGAAGACATGCATGACTAGCAACCCAGCTAGATGTCATTATCTGATAGTGATTAGTTGGATGGAGAGGAAGCAGCATGCTCTGTGGGCATATAGCATATGGTGACCAATGGCTGATAATGAAATCCACTTCCAGTCCTGGCGATCATCATCTTGTTCAGCCATACTGGGTCCTTGCCACGGAAACCTTGCAACATCATTGCGGATAATGCACATTTGTTAGTGCAGGTCATCCGCAGGAACATTCCAAAAGAAGGCAGGGGTGGAGCCGAAAATGAGACGCCAGCCAGATTGGAAGTAATACCAAGTTGCTAGCATGAACACAATATGACAACAGATGCTAACATCTGGATCACTCTGCAGTCTGCAGTGCGATGTCAGCCGCCTGACACAGCTCGCGGTGCCGATGGTCGCTCTGACTCCGACTCCGACTCCAGGCGTCTGATTGCCGACCGGTGCCAGCTGGTGTCCGGCTGTCGGTGCTGCCCAGGCCCTCAGCAGTCACAGCTCGAAATGGTCTAGCCTAATATGTTTGCTAGTATAATTTCTAACTGCTAACGCATTTACTACTATGTTATATATTTACTGCTATGTTATTTATTAATGTTATATATTTGCTACCATGCTATATATTTACTACTATAAATTGTATTATCTAATAAATTTACTACTATACTATAATAATCACCAATGCGAAAATTAATTAGTAGCCTAATATAGTTTCGTGTGATTAAGCTATAGAGCAAGGCCCTTCATCCAGCGGTGGAAGCCCGTTGAGCCCTGAGCGAGCTCATGTCTCACTGGCGGGTCCTACTGACCATTTGACAGTGGCCAAACTACCCAATGTTTGACATAACCTATACACAACAGCTTGCTTCTTCTCGGATTTAAGCCACTTCACTTTGAACTGAGGAAGGACAAATGTGGAAACAAATGGAAGTACTTTGAAATAATCGAAGTGTGCATGACGGTAATGGCTAACGTCGCACAACCTTCCAATGACATACTTTCTGTTGGGCACAATGCATATCGGCAGCCGATTTAGCCAGGGGAAATCTCAATTTTCAGGTACACTGTGCGCAATGTATGGTGGGCCGCCCGTATGCTTTTACCACTGAGACAATGTTCGCGCCACAATGTTTGAAACGTGTTTTAATATGGGGAGTCTGAAAGAGAAAAGAAACAATTCGAGAAGCAGCGGGATTTCGTTTTTGGGAGCTGTTTTTCATTCCTTTTACGGTTGCGAAAAAATGAATTAATAAGTTTCGCACAATATTTATTTTGCCACTATCAAGGGCATCGCCTGCCCATTTACGACATCCATCATTTATATTTCCTATCGCTTGCAGTTCAGTCTTTGTTACATGATATGTGTTCCGATTTTGAGAGTCGCGACTATTGCGCGATCTATTGAAAACAATTTCATGAACGGGCATTTAATGTTTTTCCAGATTCTGCAATGCCGCAAATATCCGGAAATGACGACAGCAGACGGTGCTACTTTCAAATACCTACTGGGAAGGTCCGCACAATTATCGATGCCACATTTGGGAGTATTTTGCTATTTTCCACTTTACGAAAAATGAATTAAAAGAATATAATCGGGACACACAACAGCGAGTACACAATACTGGAGTACTGCAAAACTGGTGCACCACCAGTGGCAACTGATGGGGGAGGAGGTAGTCTCAGTTTGTACGGCCTCGTCCAGCAAAATTCAGAGGTATTTTCATCGTCCAGTGATGTGTGCGTCCAGGCTGAGCTTTAAGAACCCCGGAGATGAATTTAGGCCAATTGCAGGGTGTATATTTCTGAACACTACTTATGGTGCAAGCAGTTAAATGGGCATATTAAAGTAGATTTTGTGTGATGTACTCCATAGACGACATTGTTAAGCTATACAATCATTGGGGCATGCGCAGTGGCGTACCGAAGTGGGGCATTGGAGCAGCCCCCCACCCCTGAGAGGTTGTGGGTCCCAACAATCGCGCCGTGGTTCAGAAAAATAGCGCCAGGCTCCCTAAAAATCCTGCAGATGTTTCCAACAATCGCACCGGGGTCCATAAAAATAGCATTCGGGGTACCAAAAAGTGGCGCAGGGCCCCTAGAAATGACGCTGGGGGCCCCAAAATCCCACCAAGGCCGCTGAAAATCACATTGGGGGCCTCGAAAATCGTTCCGGGACCCTAAAAATGACGCTGAGAGCTCCAAAATGTGAGACCGGGCCCCCTAAATTACCGCTGGGGCCCCAGAAAAGTCGCGCCGGGACCCCGAAAAGTCGCCCCAGTGTACCAGAAAATCACGGTAATGCCTTAAAAGGTTGGGCCAGGCCCTAGAAATCATGCTGGGGCCAAAACGTCTCGCCGAGACCCCTAAAAATGACGCTTGGTCCCAGAAAGACTGGGCGGGCCCACAAAATCACGTTGGGTACAAAAAGGTCGGGTCGACGCCCCTGATAATCGCACCGGAGCCCCCAAAAAGTCGGACTGGAACCCCTGAAAATCACGCTGGTGGCACAAAAAAGTCGTCCCGTGGTCCTTGAAAATCACGATGGGGGCTGCAAAAATACGGGCTGAGCCCCTGAAAATCACGCTGTGGGACTCAAATGTTTGCTCCTGGGCCCCGAAAATCACGCTAGGGGCCGACAAAAATTCGTGCCGAGATTCTAGAAAATCCAAACGGGGACCCCAAAAGGTTGGGCCAAGGCCCATGAAAATCACGTTGAGCCTGAAGGTACCAAACAGTCACGCCGGGGACCCTGGAAATCACGCTAGGGGCTCAATAGGTCGCACCGGGGCCCCAAAAGTCTCATCGAGAACATCCAATAAATGAAGCCGGGGAAACGAAAAAATGCAGTCAGGACACGGAAAATCACTCTGGGGTCCCAGCAATCGCTCCAAATAAAAACAAAACGTGTTGGGCCCCCAAAGACGTGTCGAGGCCACTAAAACTCGCGATAGGCATCCAAAAAAATGACGACAGAGTCTAAAAATCGTACTTACACCCAAAAACGTCGCACCGCTGCACTTGGAAATCACACTAGGGCCCCAAAAAGTCGCACCGGCGCCCCACAAGTCGCATCTGGCTTTTAAAAAACCAATTCATACCCGGAATGTCACTCTGCGGCCACAAAAACTGCGCCAAACACCCCAAAAACGCGTGGGGCCCCGGAAAAGAAGCGCGTTGGAACACCGAAAAAATACACATAGAAGAATCGTACCCGGGCCCAACAATATCGCGCAGGAGGCTTACAAAATAATATAATTCAGCCCCAAAAAATAACAAAGGGACTTCTTTGAGTAGACCCGTTCTCCTTCGAGCATTTTTACTCTGAAGGGTGACATCGGCTGAAAAAAAACTCGTTGAGCAGCCGCAGTGGCATTCCAAAGAGGCAAATGCCCCCCCCCCATCCTAAAGAGGTGGGCTCCCAAGAACCCAAGAATCGCGCTGGGGTCCCCAAAAGTGGTTCTGGGCCCCATAAATTCGCGTCGGGGCCACATAATTAGGGGTTATAAATCAATACAGCAGGCACCAAAAACTTGCACCGAGCCCGAACATTTGCGCTGGGAACACCAAAATCGCTCTGGGGCCCAGATAAGTACAACGCGCCCAGCAAACTAGCGCCAAGCCCCCCCCCCATAAGATATCGCTTGGGACCAAAAATATCTATCGGTAGTCCCATAAATTCTGGTCGGGGCATCACAAATTCCCCTTGGGGCTAAAAACAATTGGCGTCGATGGCCTCAAAAATACACAGCGTAGCCCCACAATCGTATCGGAACCCGACAAGAATCAAGCCGCAGCCCTACAAAATAAAGATGGATTCCGTAAAATAAATATCCGAGCCAGGAAAATCGCTCCTTAGCCTAAACATACCAGGTGCCTTAACAAATCCCATACGGCACCGAAACACGCACCGAAGCTCGAAAAATCGCGGAGGGACACAAAATGTCGCCAGGGGCCCAAAAAATCAAGCCGTGGCTCGAGCACAGCAAATTGCGTCGAGCCCAGAAAACTGGAGTCCGATCCCCCAGAACCACGCGCCTGGACCCGAAAAGTCGCGACGGGACCTCGATAAATTATACCGGATCCCCAATATCGTGCTGGGGTTCAACAAATGTGAGCGAAGAACCCCAAATATGCACAGCAGGCCCATAAGAGCACAACCGGAGGACGAAAGTGCACCGGACCCTCCAAAGCGCACCGAGTCTGGCAAAGAGCGGCAGTGCCTTTTAAGGCATGCGTTGCATCTCTAAATAACCACACCGGGGGTTAAAAAACCAAACACAACGGGGCCCCCAAGGCACACCGGGCCATGAGACCGCATGGGGCCTCAAAAACAGGCTGAGACCCTAAAAAAATCGACATGGTCGTAGAAAAGCAACAAAAAGACCGGGCACTAAATGAACACTTCGGGGTATGCGAAAACGCCATGATTCATCAGAAATCGTCGGTGCACCAAAAAGCAACAACACTCTAAGGAAAAGAGCCAGCGACGCAAAACTTTGCCGGGCCCCTAACAAAAATTGGTTAGAGCCCTGAAACACATCCGAAGACAAAGAAAAGTGGAAAGGTCCAAAAACTAACAACTAACTAGAGCCTCAGTCCGATAGCCAATCTGGAAGCGTATTTAACCACATGGATGAGGGGCATCAAAACTCAGCGGTTATCCGGATTAGTTAGCCACCAGAAAACGTGGGAAGAAGAGAACTAATCATCGAATTGAATTCAGGATGGGCCCTTGTGGCTCTTACGTCTGAACACGTTATGATCTTATGAGGTGCCGTATGTTGTCACCTGTCAGCTATTCTGCACTGAATTGTTGGTCCCAAAAATAAGCGCTTGAATTCCGTTTCAGCCGGGTGCCACGTGCAGTAGTTGTAGCATTTCGTTTCAAGTGGCGGATATTCTAAGGTGCACGATGTGTACTACAGAAATGATTGAGGTGACTAATCACCTATTATTGGAGTTAGGCCCCGAGGACAAACACCATACAATGTATTTTTATTCATTGCGTTTTTCTTTGCCCCAGTCTGTTAGCCTGCCAATCTTGGTCTGCCACACACCGGTTCAAATAATTTTCAAGCAACGATCACCGGCCTTTCCTGCTTATCATCCTTTCCAGCATCAATCATGATACTTCTTTTGCCATGTGCCAGCAAGTAAGCTACGTTCTTCCTTATTCTTTCTCCTCACCAACATCGGTAAACATCTACAACGGGGGACATCTTAAAGACGTATAGTACTATATCAAGGGAGCTAGGGCACACCACATACCCATTAGTGAGGTTGTAATGAGCTTGCACTCCCCCCCCCCACACACGCGCATAACGGAAGTCGATTTTTTAAAAACAGTAATACTGATGGTTTCACTCGCACCAGGAAGATAAGCCCATTATTACAAAAGGAACCATCGGTCGTGGAAAGAGTTCCAAGTCCAGCGAGAAGTGTTAATTTGAAAGTACTTATACTGCGATGATAGTTATTTGTAAGACCACATGTTGCTGTTAGTCATAGGCGCGCCCAGTGGCCTGCCCCCCCCCCACACACTTAGTGGTGAAAGTTGTGTGTTCACTGTTAAAATTATCGGGTTCTCTATCCAAAAGCGCTCAACCATGGTACTTTGCGAAATTCCTGGGTGCGCCCCTGCTGTTGATCCTGGCCCACCAACTTTTGAGACGTTCCTACGCCAATGACGTATCGGGAATCGCCAAATCGGAAATTACGATAAACATGCATTGACACACATTGTCCTCGGTGTTCACGATAAACATGTATGGACACACATTGTGCTAGGTTTTGCCAATGTCCTCCGTAAGTCAATCCACACTGGGAGCCAACAATTGGATGCTTCTTCCAAAATCGACCCTCCATCTTACTCGGCAGATCTTGCTCTATCACCGATAAAAAAATCGATGCTTCTCCTGTGGTAACTAAAGGGTGTCCTCGTTAGTGGCAGCCAGGACATATTCCTCGGTAGTCACGGTAAATCCGTACGTGTGTGTGTGTGTGTGTGTGTGTGTGTGTGTGTGTGTGTGTGTGAGTGAGTGAGTGAGTGAGTGAGTGAGTGAGTGAGTGAGTGAGTGAGTGAGTGAGTGAGTGAGTGAGTGAGTGAGTGAGTGAGTGAGTGAGTGAGTGAGTGAGTGAGTGAGTGAGTGAGTGAGTGAGTGAGTGAGTGAGTGAGTGAGTGAGTGTGTGTGTGTGTGTGTGTGTGTGTGTGTGTGTGTGTGTGTGTGTGTGTGTGTGTGTGTGTGTGTGTGTGTGTGTGTGTGTGTGTGTTGTGCGTGCATGTATGAGCATACATGGCGTGCGCGCGTGGAGTCCTACAGTCATGATAGCAGTCACGGCCAGGAGAGCTGGTGTTCTACAGTCACGGTACCAGTCACGGCCAGGAGAGCTGGTGTCCTACAGTCACGGTCAGGAGGGGAGTTGGTGTCCTACAGTCACGGTACCAGTCACGGTCAGGATGGGAGTTGGTGTCCTACAGTCACGGTACCAGTCACGGTCAGGAGGGGAGCTGGTGTCCTACAGTCACGGTACAAGTCACAGTCAGGAGGGCAGCTGGCGTCCTACAGTCACGGTACCAGTCACAGCCAGGAGGAGAGCTGCTGTCCTACAGTCACGGTACCAGTCACGGTCAGGAGGGGAGTTGGTGTCCTACAGTCACGGTCAGGAAGGGAGTTAGTGTCCTACAGTCACGGTACAAGTCACAGTCAGGAGGGCAGCTGGTGTCCTACAGTCACGGTCAGGAGGGGAGTTGGTGTCCTACAGTAACGATACCAGTCACGGTCAGGAGGGGAGTTGGTGTCCTACAGCTATGGCACCAGTCACGGTCAGGATGGGAGCTGGTGTCCTACAGTCACGGTACAAGTCACAGTCAGGAGGGCAGCTGGTGTCCTACAGTTACGGTACCAGTCACGGTCAGGAGGGGAGTTGGTGTACTACAGTCACGGTCAGGAAGTGAATTAGTGTCCTACAGTCACGGTACCAATCACGGTCAGGATGGGAGCTGGTGTCCTACAGGCATGGTACAAGACACAGTCAGGAGGGCAGCTGGTGCCCTACAGTCACGGTACCAGTCACGGCCAGGAAGAGAGCTGGTGTCCTACAGTCACGGTCAGGAGGGGAGTTGGTGTCCTACAGTCACGGTACCAGTCACGGCCAGGAGGAGAGCTGGTGGTCTACAGTCACGGTACCAGTCACTATCAGGAGGGGAGTTGGTGTTCTACAGTCACGGTACCAGTCACTATCAGGAGGGGAGTTGGTGTTCTACAGTCACGGTACCAGTCACGGCCAGGAGGAGAGCTAGTGTACTAGTCACGGTACCAGGCACGGTCAGGAGGGGAGTTGGTGTCCTACAGTCACGGTACCAGTCACGATCAGGAGGGGAGTTGGTGTCCTACCGTCACGGTACCAGTCACGGCCAGGAGGAGAGCTGGTGTCCTACAGCCACGGTACCAGTCACGGTCAGGAGGGGAGTTGGTGTCCTACAGTCACGGCCAGGAGAAGAGTTGGTGTCCTACAGTCACGGTACCAGTCGCGGTCAGGAGGGGAGTTGGTGTCCTACAGTCACGGTACCAGTCATGGCCAGGAGGAGAGCTGGTGTCCTACAGTCACGGTACCAGTCGCGGTCAGAAGGGGAGTTGGTGTCCTACAGTCACGGTACCAGTCATGGCCAGGAGGAGAGTTGGTCTCCTACAGTCACGGTACCAGGCAGGGTCAGGAGGGGAGCTGGTGTCCTACATTCACGGTCAGGGGGGGGCTGGTGTCCTACAGTCACGGTACCAGTCACGGTCAGGAGGGGAGCTGGTATCCTAGTCACGGTACAAGTCACGGTCAGGAGGGGAGCTGGTGTCCTACAGTCACGGTACAAGTCACGGTCAGGAGGAGAGTTGGTGTCTTACAGTAACGGTACCAGTTACGGTCAGGAGGGGAGTTGGTGTCCTACAGTAACGGTACCAGCCACGGCCAGGAGGGGAGCTGGTGTCCTCCAGTCACGGTACCAGTCACGGTCAGGAGGGAGTTTGTGTCCTACAGTCACGGTCAGGAAGGGAGTTGGTGTCCTACAGTCACGTTATCAGTCACGGTCAGGAGGGGAGCTGGTGTCCTACAGTCACAGTACAAGTCACAGTCAGGAGGGCATTTGGTGTCCTATAGTCACGGTACCAGTCACGGCCAGGAGGAGAGCTTGTGTCTTACAGTCACGGTCAGGAGGGGAGTTGGTGTCCTACAGTCACGGTACCAGTCACGGTCAGGAGAGGAGTTGGTGTCCTACAGTCAGGGTACCAGTCACGGTCAGGAGGGGAGCTGGCGTCGGCAGTTTTTACACGCATTTGTCTCCATAAAGCAAATAAATGTGTTAGGTTTTGTTAGGCTAGGTTAGTTTAGTTTTAAGTTCGAAAATGAAAAAAAAACAAGATACCAACATTTCAATTCTTTTCTTCATTTCCACAGAAAATAAGTGGTCCCATCATCTTAGTCACCTTCATAAACATGGTATGCTGAATATATATTTTTTTTAAACCTAATACTGCAAATTTACCAATTTTTTTCCGCAAAATATCATTTTTAATAATGGCAAATTTCACAACTAGGCATTGAAAAGGAAGTGGCTGAATTCCAAGGTTTTTTCTTCTTTTTTTTCGGGGTGGGGGGGGAAGGGGGAGGGGGTGGTCCAAACATACCGCGTCGCTGGTTTGTCCCCCCCCCCCCCCAATTTCGAAACCGTGGTTACACACCAATGCGCCATATAGTGTCCGTGCTGTTTTGCTGTGGAGGGATACAACACCTACGCTGAGGTCCCTGAGGCTCTGGATCGGTGGTGGCGGCGGCGCCGGCCAAGTCGTGGGTGGCAGCAGAGGTGTGGGCAGCAGCAGGCGGCTGGCCACGGCGCCATCTGGCTCCAGCTCGGCCGGCGCGAGCCGATCGTCCCCAGCCAGCCCGGCGACCGTGACAGCACCGCAGCTGGACGCACTGTGGGCGCGTGAAGGTGCGTCACGTCACGGACTTTCCCCACCCATCACCCGGCACAGGCATTGCCCACCCATCACATGCCACAAACGCCCCACATGACATGCGCGCCTTGGTAAGTTTTTAAAAAGAAAAGACACTTAGTGGGGATTCTGGTTCGGGTGGCATTATGGACCAGGGTAAGCAGGCCTTGCTCCGTGAGCTCTGCTCCCACAACCCGATCCGTGAATTCCCCTTCAACGACAGAATTTTGACCGAGAGCTGAACATTCCGTTAACAAACTGACACGGCCGCACCAGCATCTCGTCCCCGGCCGTATCTGGCCAGTTGCCAGCTGACCCTCCCAGCCTATGGCTACATGCGAGCTTGTGAAGCGATTCGAACCCTGTCTTGTCAGGGCAAGACAGTGTTCCAACCAATTGAGCTCCCGGGGCGGCAAGTTGTGCTATGGTACATACATGGTTTATTGAGCAATGTTCCTTGCAGTGGCGCATAAGCAGTACGTACATATATATATATATATATATATATATATACATATATATATATATATATATATATATATATATATATATATATATATATATATATATATACATATATATATATATATATATATATATATATATATATATATATATATATATATATATATATATATATATATATATATATCTATACACATATATCTATACATATATATATATATATATATATATATATATATATATATATATATATATATATATATATATATATATATATATATATATATATATATATATATATATATATATATATATATATATATATATATATATATATATATATGCACAAATATATATCTGGGTGTGCATGTGTACTGAGTTCAGCATGGTTCAGCTACCGATATGGATTGATGATTGAACTGTTTCAGACTGGTCACTCAATCGTCTGACGGATTGACTCGGTCTGCTCGGCTCACCTGGACGGTGGCGGATCAGTCTGCTCGACTCGCCTGGACGGCGGCGGCCGCGGCGGCTCCGTCTGCTCGGCTTCCGCTCCGATCCCATCGTCGGCGGGCGGCAGAGGTCGGGCAGCGGCTCGTAACCGTGCCAGTTCCGAGCGCAGATCTGTGCCCTGCCTCCGGCCGTACAGCCACGGCCGCCTGCAGGGCAGGTCAGTTGAGGTCAGGTGATGTCAGACCTACGGCACCGGCCCTTCAACCACGCCCGCCCGCAAGACAGGTCAGGTGAGGTCGAACCAACATCGACGGCCGTGCGTGACCCTCGCCCATGTGCGATACTTTGACGTCTTCCCCAGTGGGGTTCCTTTTCCAAACGGCTAGCGTTCCCAAACGGAGAGTGGTAGCGACACCAATCAGCAACTGGCGCATTGCATGTGCGTGTGTAGTTGCGATTTTCTGGCGCGTCACCTGCTTCGGCTATATTGCTCCCACACTGGCGCAGGCATGACAGTCAGACCAGCCGGGCGTGGGTGAGGTGGGGGGTCACCTGTGGACGTCCTCGGTCGGTGAAGTAGCCGCGCAGCAGGACGTGGGTGGCACGTCCAGCAGGCGGGAGGTGGCCGCCCGCAGCCGGCGCAGGCGCCGCTCCTCGAAACAGCACCGGCCGAGGAATGGCAGACAGGGCGCAGACATGGCTCCGCTGGGCCGGCTCGGTGTGCCGGGGTTCCGGTACGGCCGGTCGGGGTGTGTCGGGGTCCCGGTACAGCCGGATCCGTGTGTCCGGGTCTGGGTGTGCCGGGGCTGGAAGGCGCCGCCGCAAACCTGAAAGCCGAGGCAATGCTTTTGAAAACATGGCACAGTTAATGGGTGGATTGTGGTGAGTGTGAGGGCAATGGTTGCAAACCGAGCATGGTTCCCGGAATTCGCTGCTATGGACAGCATTGGCAGATTGACTACCACCGTATCGAAACCAAATGCTAGAGTATAGCAACTCCAATAAGCGTGTAGCTGTTGGCAGTTCAGCCGACCCATACGCCGTGGGGGCGTTCTCAGCATAATTCTTAAATGTAATCCATATGCTGCAAACGGTTCGGGAGCAATTCGTTTACAAATTGGGGAGGACGGAGTTCAACTCAATCACGTCCTCTAATACCTTCGGGAATAATACGCCTGGCGAGAACTAGCGAACCGTCGGTAAGACTACTCCATTTGGCAATCAAACATGCTAAACCAACAGTTAGTCCCAGTGGCGTACCCAGGGGGGGGGGGAGCAGAGGGGAAACTCCTCCACCCTACTCAGGGGTGATGAGCCCCCAGGAATCCTGCAGAGGCTCGGAAAAAATGCGCTAGGGCCAGGAAACATCACGCTGTGCTGGGTCCACAAAAAATCGCACACGGGTCCTTCAGATTGAGCCGAGGCCACACAGAAATCGCACCGTGTTTTTGAACATTGGCTGCTAAGTTTGGTGAAAAACGGTCAAATATTTCAAAGGTGCTCAGACACAAGCAGCTGAGCATATTACGGAATTGTAAAAACAGATCCTTTCCAAACATGCGTCCGAAAATTCGCTCCTGGAGCCGGCCCTGAGCAAAGTAGAAAGGTAAAAAATTGACACCCTATGTGGGACGGATAGGAAAAGTCGCCAAGTTTCAGAATAATTGCATCAAGCATTCAGAAGCTGCAAACACAAAAAAGCACAAGAGGGGTGGGTTCTACCTCAATTACGAACAAAATCGCAAGAGGAGAATGGGGAAGCTAGCAAAATAGGCTCCGTACTCGAGGGTAAAAATCGACTACCGAGGGAATTGTGAACTAAATGCTCCCCTCTGATGAAATAAGCAGCCTACTGAAATCTCCCCCTCCACTAACTTCCGATCGACGTAAGCTAGGATGAATTGTAAACGACCGTCCGAAAGCTTTGGTCATGGTTGTTAAGCCCCAAGCATACCATGCAGTTGCATTTTGATCGATGAGGTTACCAGAGGCCATATTAGGTTAATATATATACGGACCTCCACATAATTACTAAAATGGTGGCAATTTTTCGGGGCCCCGACGCAAGTTTCCTGGGCTCGTCGAAATTTTTTCTGACCGCTTCTGAATATATTAGAGCCAGGAGCGCTTTTCGGGGTCCAGGCGCGATATTTTGGGACACAGCTCGATTTCTTTTTCTAGCCACGAGCGCAATATTTTTGGGCCTAGGCGCAATTTTTTTTTTCGCCTGCGATATTTTTTTCTCGGAACACCATGCGATTTGTTGGCCGTGTTTTGGGGGGATTTTGACGCGATTTTTTAGGCCACAGATCGGCATTTCAAGTGGGAATGGATTCAAGGGCCAACTCAGACTTTTGGGTCCCCAGCGCGCCCTCTTGGACCCCAGTGTGATTTTTCCAAAGCTGAGACGCGACTTTTTGGGTCCAAGTGCTATTTTTGGGGCCCCGACGTCGTTTGTTGGGATCCTTTGCGCGAGTTTTAGCGCCATTGACACGTTTTTGACCGCCCAACACGTTTGGGGGCTTTTGACGCGATTGTTGGGTAACCAGTGGTTTTCCATGTCCGGATTGATGTTTGGTGCCTCGTCTCCTTTTTTCGGATTCCGATGGGCCCCGGTGCTACCTGTCGAGCCCCTAGCGTGATTTCCGAGGGTCGCGGGCGCGACATTTTGGAACCCCAGGCTCTGCCTGATTTTCAGGGACCAGGCCCAACTTTTTGAAGCCCCAGCTCGACCTTCGTAGGCTCTCAGTGCGATTTTCAGGGGCCAGGCCCGTCATTTTGGGACCCAGCGTTATTTTCAAAGGCCACGGCGGCACTCCTTCGACTCCTTCGACCGTGATTTACAGGGCCCCGACCCGACCTTTTGATGCCCATCGCGTGATTTTCATGTGCCCGGCCCGATCCTTTGGAGCCCTCAGCGTCATTACAAGCACCCCGAAAACAACTTTTTGGAGCCCCTACTAGCGTGATTTTCAGGTGAGTAGGTGCGACCTTTTGAGGCCCCAGCGTGATTTTCAGGGGCACCACGCGATTATTATTATTTATTTATATTTTTCTTATTTTTTGGGGTCGGGGTGTCATTTTCAGGAGCCTGGGTCCCACTTTTTGGACCCTCAGCTTCATTTTCATTGGCCAGGAGCGATGTTATGGGCTTCCAATGCTATTTTTAGTGTCATCTTCATGACTCCCAGTGCGATTCTTGGAGGCCCCAGCGGGATTTTTAGAGGTGCCAGCGCAATTTTTCCGAACCTCTGTGTGATTCTTGGGGGTCCCACAGGGGAACTACCTCCTTCTCACCTCCCCCTTCGGTGTCCCACTGCCAAGAACACTGGTAAGCTTAGTATCTTTGAAGTTATAGGTGTCCATATAGTTTTTAGCACTAACTGTAAATTTGAAGTCCCAAAACACCAGCAGCCTGAACTTCGTTCTTTTATTTGCTAAAATAACAAACCCGTCCGAAAATTTACATATTGACATCGGTGATGTGCCATTGGCTCTCGCCAGGGAGCTGACCTCCACCCTGCTCTCACAAGGGAAGCAGTGATAAATTATTCGTGAAATAGGGTGGAATATACCACTTTCTGAGCACTGCATAGACATCCTTCCCAAGGAAGTATCGACATCGTGCTTGTTCATGTGTGCTTATGAAGTCTCCATGACTCATTTCTAAAGGCATTTCGTGTAAAAGTATCATGCTTATGCTCAACATTACAGATTGTGATACACAAGCATCTCATATCACAATTACAGGTACAGAGATTATCTATGATGTGGTGTGCTAAACAATGACATGTGCTGATACCATGGTATCGCAATCGTTATCGTCAGTATAGACATCCCTATACTAAGTGTCCCACAAATTGAACGAAAAACATGCATTTATGAGTACACTGGCTGAAAATTAAGTTCCAAGAACTGAAACAATATTTGAATTGGCATGCATCCATGACACATTTCGACATCCTACTATGCTAGTTTGGACATCTCACACCTAGCGAAAAACCATTATGTTAACACAGGGGAAGGGCTCCCTTCCCCAGGGCCCCACAAGTTCCGCCGCCAGTGCCCCCCCTTAGTTAGCATGCAGGAGACTTCTATTCATTTCCTCACCGAACTCTGTATGTCGTGCACAGACTCACCTGTTTCTCACGATGAATGCATCACTCTTTACCCAGCTCTTCTTCTTCAAATTAGCAGCTTATTAAACTATCTCCCGCAGGGAAACTGGTGCTCCCATGACGTCATCTCAATTATCATACGAACAGTCAGCTGCTTCTTAGTGCACCTGTTTTATCTGTGCGTCAAACTTGCCTGCAACCCCAGAGATCTAGTCGCGTATCGCGAGCTGTATCCCAGGCGTTGCCGAGATTCACTATTTAAGCGACGGGAAAAAACATAAACGTCTGCTCGTTTCTCCACCTCAATATCATTATCACTGAACTGAGAGCCATATAACTATTCTGCTGCACGTACTGTTCTTCCTCACCTCCGATTCAGGGGAAAAACTTACCCGTGATCTGCAACAAGTCCATACAAATTTGCTCAATTTCTGCCAAGAATGACAGGTGCATTAAAAGATGTTTGGTGTATCAACCAGCTACATGTTCATGGTAGTTGCACAGCATGGGATATACCTAATTGAGAAATGCATGAAGTCATCAAACCGACAGCCGAGAGCACGCGAGTCTTCTGCTGCCAATTGTTGAGTTAAGTTTTGCGCCAAATATGTCGAAATATGGTAACCATGATGTCATCATCTTCCTGCGCTAGAAAGTTTTTTGTGTGTTATAAATTGCAAGATACATTTTTTATTGAAATGAATGGAAAATTATCTAAGATATGAGCAAGAAGGAAATAATTGAATTTCAACAAAGTAGGACCTGAGCATGAGATTAAAACAATATGATCACAAAATGTTTCTAGTTTTCCCGCAAATCGTTAATATAGACCACTTTTGCTCCAAATCCGGCCACCGGGGAGGGGAGGGGTTGAATCCGCCACGCCTCGTGTTCTGTGCCACTTGCATTTGCCCCCGTGTCAATGATAGGTACAAACGTCTGTTCGGACTTCTGGTTGCACGGTGCATTTTTGCCTACAATATTTAATTTACGGTATGAGCACAGTGCAGTGGCGTAGCAAGGGGAGACGAATGGATTAGTCGCCCCCTGGAGGGTCCGAAGTGGTTCTCCAGGCGACCGCCTTGAGGAACCTGCAAATGACTCATCGAGGCGTCGGTGCAGGGACCCGCAAGGGCCTCTGGGCCGACGTGAAGGGTCACTGGACTGACGTAATGGCCACAGGCTGACTGAAAAGGTCCCGAACCGATGAAGGGGGCCCAAAGTCAACGGAGAGTGCCCTCAACAAGATGTTGAGGGCCCTGGGCTCGGCCAACGGGAAGGGCTCCCAGGTCGACGGAGGGGCCTCGTATCGTTGAAGGGCCTCTGGGCTGATAAATATGGCACCGAGCCAATATGAAGGGTCCCTGAGCTGATGACTGACCCAAGCCGAAGGAAGGACCCCTGACCTGATGGACAGGGCCCAAACATTTGAAAAGTGGCCTTCGGTCTGCCGGGACAGGCTCAGGAGCGTCGAAGAGGGCCTCTAAAACGACGGAGGGGGCAATAGTTGCCGGAGAGGATCTCTGGCCGTCAGAAAGGGCCCTTAGGTCGATGGATAGGGCCCAAGCCGTAGATGGATTGGGCCTGCCCTTGGCCTGAAGGAGGGGCCCGAGCTGTCGAAAGAGGGCCTCCGGCCCGACAGAGGAGGACCTGGATCGCTAATGAGGGTCCCTGCGCCGACTAAGAGGACCCCTAGCTGATGGAGGACCTCGAACCGTTGGAGATGGCCCAGAGCCGCCATGAAGGCTCCAGAGCTGGCGTAGGAGGCCGAAGCCGCACAGGAGCCCCTTGCGTGATCGAGAAGGTCCAAGCTACTGAAAGGGAGGGTCTCCGGCCGTACGGAGAGTGTCCTGAGTCGTGAAAGAAGGTCCCTGAGGGGAGACCCGGGGTCCGCCCACTTAGTAACAAAAAATATACATCAAACAAGACATTTAAAGATGTTTACCACGCAAAATCAGTAATTTTCGGCGCGTGAAGTGCGCCAAAAGCGGTCTCTGTTTCATCACATCTTTTGGGTAGCTTCCCCCCCACCGCAAGAAATGTTAGCTGCACCCCTGCCTGCCTGTCTGCATGCGCATGCACACAGAGCAGTGTTAACATAATGGTTTTTCGTTAAGTGTGATGTATCGAAATGAGTGTAGTTCGATGTCGAAATTCACCATGGAGCCATGTTTCAAAAGGCTGCTTCAGTCCTTCAAATACAATTTTGTGCCAATATCGTACTCATAAAAGTATGTTCTTCGCTTATTTTGAGAAATACCTAACATAGGGATACCTATGTTAGGTACGATAACGATAACAATACAGTTGTACCAACAAATGGCATAATAAAACAGACCACATCATAGGTAATCCCTTTAGCTGGAATTGTGTTACGAGATGCTGGTGTATCACGATCCATAGTGATGAACATAAACATTATGTGTATGTATGAGATACTGTTAGAAACAAGACATGTAGTGGAGACTTCATAAACACAATCAATAAGTACGACGTCGATACCACTTTGGGAAGGACGTCTATTCAGTGTCTAGGAAGTGGTATATTCCATCCTATTTCCCGAATAGTGTAGCCCTGACACAAAGTGAACCTTTTTTGTGGTGATTATGAGGTCCAATCAACGTAGGATTAGTATTGAGCAAATGAGAACTTACCTCCTGCAGGGATTCTGGAGTAATTAATCATCAGCGTATGGCATTGCAGGTCAACATATAGCGTGTTAACTACAGCCTCACCAACCTAAACTTTCCAGTCAATCAGAATGACCTCCCCCCCCGGTGATGCTGAAACCAACCTGCTGGGAGACCAGTATGCTTTTGAAGCGACTGAAATGCAATGCAATTCCGCACTTTTAAAGCTGGCTTGCTCTCTCAGTCATATTTTCTTCAACAGATCCTTGTCGTGTGGCATGGAAAGAACCTCTTTTCATTTGGCTCCGGCTCCAAATATTTGAGTGTTTGTGTGCCAATGCCTACCTCCAGCGATGCTGCAACACTGGAGCCTGGAGTCCGGCTTGGTTTCTAAGTTCTATGCAATGTTCTAATGCAATGAACATTTATGCTTTCATCTCTAATCATACCCCAGGTATTCTTTAGTGAGCCATTGCACGTGCGATTAGAACTGATTCAAATCCCAGATTCGACCACCGACCAACACCAATTGGAGTGCGGCGAGTCGTGCCCGCCGTCCTGTGTGTCAATTGCGTCGCCTCACGGACCGGTGGACATTTCCGGCGTCGAGTCGAAACTAATGGGGAGCGGGCATGACAGGTGGCCGCGGCGTCGTCCAGGTGACGGGCCGGCGCCGGTCAACAAAAGCGGCCGTTGTCAGTGGTGGCCGAGACGGCCGCCAGTTGGCACGATGCCGCGCCGCCGCATCGGTCTGCCGCTGCTCGTGCTGGCCTTCGTCACAGGTGAGGCACGCTGCACGATGCCGTCCCACCGGCAGAGGGCGACGGTTGTTTCCCGAGAGGCGGCCGCGTGCCAGCCACACATAACGGAACATGTGTAATCAAGTGGATATAGAAAGCGCTGTTTTTTTTCTTCAACGCATGAAAGCTCCAGTGCCCCAGGAGCGTTCACTAGAATATGTTGTCAGGTAGATCACGCCTGAAATAGAGGGGACGAGTGGTCTAGGGGTAACATGCTCGTCCCACAATCGAAAGGTTGTGGTTTCGAGTCTCACCTGTCGCTACTCTTCGCCCGCGACCAATCGGCGTGAGAGATTGGCGACGCTATATGACTCAACGGTCGACGTGTCGTAAAAAACCAATAACCACGCCTGAAATAGCACCTTCCCATCTAGCCATCGAGCCTGAGAGAAGGACTCAATTCCATTATTGTATCGCCCCCCCCCCCACCACCCTTCACCATCTAGTGGCGTCAGTCAGTAAGGATGTGACAGGTTTCCTAGCTTGGAGCCAATCCGTAGAAGTGCCTACGGCATGCGTGAATCTGCTGTTGGAGTCGAGGTTAACACAAGGCAATAGTTAAAACAAACTAGGGGCACTGGATCCGAGCGTCGCCCACTTCAGGTTTTGGAAATATATGAATATACTAGGTAGAGTGGACCATTCCCCCTCCCCCACAAACAAAGTAAAGAAAATGAGGCGGAAAGGCTCAACACAAGCGAAATCGCTGTACCGCCTCTGTCCGACTGGCTGTGTACCAGCTCTGTACCGCCTCTGTCCGACTGGCTGTGCACCAGCTCTGTACCGCCTCTGTCCGACTGGCCGTGTACCAGCTCTGACGACGTTGCAGTATCCGAGAGTACGTCGGCCGACAATGTAGTATCCGGGAGTCCGACGGTCGACGTTGACGAGTTCTACCCGCTCGATGCCGACCCCGGACGTGCCGACCCGGACGATCCGTCCAACTTGCTCTGCAGCAGCATCTGCGATGAGTTCTCCAGCGACGGGATCTACCACCTGCGACATGTTGGCGACGACGGAGAGTCCCAGGTTAGCGACGTCTGCCCCGCTCTCCAGCTATCAGTCTGCGATAGCACACCGCAGGTAGCAACCTGGGGTGACTGTTCGCGGGCTTCGTGACCGGGTCATGCTAGCACACGCGCGTAGCACCTCGGAGTAGCACCATGTTGGAACACGGCAGAGCCGAGTCAAGCAAACACTATTGAATGGAGGACTAGTTAGCGTCATGGGCAGGTTAAAGGGGCATAAAGGGGGCATGTGTCACCCTCCACTCCCCTCCTCTATGGAAAGGCGGCGCCCCTCTGACTGAAATAAACGCACCTTCGGGAACGATGGAGTCCATCCCTGTTAAATTTTCAGGCGAAGGTGCCCATTCGGGGGCACTCAAAACGCCCTCTGAAATTGCTTCAATCAGTGGCTCCCTTCCAGGGCATTGAGGAGTGCTGAGTGCTGCTGATCACAATTCCTGGAGCTGCCCCTGCTTAGTGTCGATGACGGTATTCACCATTTGCTGGAGTGAAACTTCTTGGAACGCAAACAACTGTGAACAGTCCGGCAGGAAATGGCAAAACGATCACGAGAAATGGCAGATATGTTAGAGATCATTGTTTCTATTACACTGAGATATCCAAGCGCGTCCAAATTAGATTGGCCGAAGTTTCGATGCAATGCATGCTTATCTAAACATTGGAGGAGTCTGTTGCCGCACAATGTGAGCTAGCGCACAGGTCCAGGGATGCTGGCATGCCCGCTATTTCTTAACTCACGTATGAAGTGAGCGTAAATCTTTATTTCTCGGGGGTTTCTATGACAACTTGTGCGAAAAAAACAGATTCGTCTTGAAAAAGCCAGCAGAATGCCAATTCTTTGTGGCGAAAAATGGTGACCTTGTTCACAGTTAATCGGCATTGGTGTACTCATGAGAGTGCAGCATCGATACAGCACGCTTAGGCGATGACATGTTTCGGACGACACAGCATTTGCTCGCACAACGATGGCAGGGGGCCCGGATTGAGTGGGTTCGATGGTGTGATACTTGCAGTGCCCACGCCGCTCCGTGCTCCCACCACAGCTCGGCCAAACTGCTTGCCACGAACGGACGACACACTCCGTCCTCCTGGAATCGCACGAGGCCGGTAAATGTTGAACATCAGACCGTGTCGCCGCGGTGCTGTGCCCACCGCACCGCGAGGCCAGCTAGCCGGTGTCAGCCAACCACCTGCACCATTGTGCACAGTCCTTATGTTGCACCCTTATTATGAATAAATTCAAGTCTCCGCCCGTTACACCATCCGGCTCGTCGGGCATTCGGAAGAAACCGGGTGAGTCGGGTAAGCCTCGCACCAATGGGGCGCTCATGACGGTTAAGTGACTGGGATTTGCTTATCTGTTGAAGTCTCCCCTGGGTACATCACTCACAATCCATGACAATGATTACAAACTACAATGGCGTTTTATCATTGGTAGGATTAATGTATTTCCATTTTATCTTGAGGAAGAGATAATTTACATGTGCACTCAATGCCTCAAGTTACAGTGTTCACTAAATGCCTTCTGATAGAACGCGTCTTATTGGGCCATTCAGAGCCAACCGTTAAGCAATCAAGGTTTATTCTCGATGAAATCGAATTCACATCGTGTGATTTCAGTATGCCTTCAACTCGCGCTGCACATCTTATTGAACTCTGAGAAAACCAGCACTCCCCTGTACGCAAAATGGGGAAGATCACATGAAACTGGCGTGGCGGTCGCCACACTAGCCTCGTGTAGCCAGCCGTCCACATGTACTGTGACGTATGACTAGCCACAGGTATACTGTGACATATGACCGGCCCCATATGTACTGTGACATATGACCGACTACATGTGTACTGTGACAGATGGCCGCCACAGATGTACTGTGACATATGGCCGACCCCAGGTGTACTGTGACATATGACCGTCCGCAGATGTACTGTTACATATGACCGTTCGCAGATGTACTGTGACATGTGACCGACCACAGATGTACTGTGACATATGACCGACCACAGGTGTACTGTGACATATGACCGTCCGCAGATGTACTGTGACATGTGACCGCCCACATGTGTACTATGACATATAACCGGCCACATATGTACTGTGACATATGACCGGCTACAGGTGTGCTGTGACATATGACCGCCCACAAATGTACTGTGACCGGCCACAGGTGTACAGTGACATGTGGCCGCCCACAGGTGTACTGTGACATATGACCGACCACAGGTGTACTGTGGCATATGACCATCCGCAGATGTACTGTGACATGTGACCGGCCACAGGTGTACTGTGACACATGACCGGCCACATATGTACTGTGACATATGACCGACTACAGGTGTACTGTGACATATGACCGGCCACAGGTGCACTGGGGCATATGGCCGGCCGCAGATGTACTGCAACATATGACCGCCCACAGGTGTACTGTGACATATGACCGGCTACAGGTGTACTGTGACATATGACCGCCCACAAATGTACTGTGACCGACCACAGGTGTACTGAGACATATGACCGCCCACAGGTGTACTGCGACATATGACCGCCCACAGGTGTACTGTGACATATAACCGACCACAGATGTACTGTGACATGTGACCGGCCACAGGTGTACTATGACATGTGACCGTCCGCAGATGTACTGTGACATGTGACCGCCCACAGTTGTACTATGACATATGACCGGCCACATATGTACTGTGACATATGACCGGCTACAAGTGTACTGTGACATATGACCGCCCACAAATGTACTGTGACCGGCGACAGGTGTACAGTGACATGTGGCCGCCCACAGGTGTACTGTGACATATGACCGACCACAGGTATACTGTGACGTATGACTATCCGCAGATGTACTGTGACATGTGACCGGCCACAGGTGTACTGTGACACATGACCGGCCACATATGTACTGTGACATATGACCGACTACAGGTGTACTGTGACATATGACCGGCCACAGGTGCACTGTGGCATATGGCCGGCCGCAGATGTACTGTGACATATGACCGGCTACAGGTATACTGTGACATATGACCGCCCATAAATGTACTGTGACCGACCACAGGTGTACTGAGACATATGACCGCCCACAGGTGTACTGTGACATATGACTGCCCACAGGTGTACTGTGACATATAACTGACCACAGATGTACTGTGGCATGTGACCGGCCACAGGTGTACTGTGACATGTCACCGCCCACAGGTATACTGTGACATATGACCGACAACATGTGTACTGTACATATGACCGTCCGCAGATGTACTGTGACATGTGACCGGCCACAGGTGTACTGTGACATATGACCGGCCACATATGTACTGTGACATATGACCGACTACAGGTGTATTGTGACATATGACCGCCCACAAATGTACTGTGACATTGACAGACCACAGGTGTACTGTGACGTATGACCGCCCACCGGTGTACTGCGACATGTGACCGCCCACAGGTGTACAATGACATATGACCGCCCACAGATGTACTGTGACATATGACCGCCCACAGGTGTACTGTGACATATGACAGACCATATATGTACTGTGACATATGACCGACCACAGGTGTACTGTGATATGTGACCCACCACAGATGTACTGTGACATATGACCGCCGCAGATGCACTGTGACATGCAGGGCTCAAAAAAGCCTTTCGGTGGTCGCCGACGAGATACAATTCTGGGAAATTGGTCGCCAACCAGGTACGGGTCCAATGGGGTGGGGTGGGGGTTATTTGGGCTTGCGGGCGCATCGACTGTGTTGGTCATACAGCGCTGGGGGGGGGTGAAAGGGGCGGTTGTCCCTCGGGATTGGTTAACATGACATTTTCGAAACATGATTTTTTCATGATTACCCACTTTTTGCAGATCTGACGGCCTTCCATGCTTACTTCGATTGTTTCATCAGAAATAGATGCCGCTTGGCGCCCTGAGTAAATTTTTGCGCACCAAAAGGAGTGTCGCCCTTCCCATAGGAACTCCTGAAGTCGCTCGGAGAGCAAAGTCCTTCGGAGACAGTGGAGGATGAACAAAATTCCCTCGAAGATAGCGAAGAATGACACAATCCGGAGTTCGGCACATAAAGGTGAAAAATCCCAAGCGTTCTTCGGCAATCGGACATCAATTACTCGGAATCTTCTACCGTGTATATAATATATTACACTTCTAGTCCAGATGAATATTTATCATTCCCATTAGCTGTCATCTTGCATCACATACAAAACAACGAAAAATTATTAATTACTAATAGGTACAGTAGTTCTACACTTGGACGGTGGTGACAGAACTAGTAGGCTTTTCCTTTAATATCTTCTTAAGCACATTTTTCAGCTGGATATACTTTGCGGAAGAAACATGAAAATACGCTGATATGGATGGAATCTGATCTATGTGAATTTCAGTGGTGCACTTCTAAATAGCGTCCCATCAAAAAATAATTTTCTAGACAATGCAAAATTGGGCATAACTAAGATAACATTTCACACCATTGCCGATCAGTTTTAGCCGCGGCAGTGGCGGCCTAACAGCCGCGGCATCGGCAACCTCACAGCCATCACAGTGACCGCCTCACGGGTGCGGCAGCGGCCGCCTCACAGCCATGACCATGGGCGTCTCACAGTCGCAGCAGTGGCCGCCTCATAGCCGTGGCAGTGGCCGCCTCACAGTTGCGGCAGCGGCTTCCTCACAGCCCTGACAACGGCCACCTCACAGCCAGAGCAGCGGCCACCTTACAGTCATGACTGTGGCCGCCTCACAGTCATGACAGCGGCCGCCCCACAGGTGCGAAAGTGGCCGCCTGACAGTCATGACAGCAGCCGCCTCACAGGTGCGGCAGTGTCCGCCTCACAGCCATGGCAGCGGCCGTCTCACAGGTGTGGTAAGTGACCGCCTCACAGTCGTGGCAGTGGCCGCCTCACAGCCCTGACAGCCATCGTCTCACAGCCGTGGCAGTGGCCGCCTCACAAACATAATAACGGCCGCTTCACAGCCGTAGCAGTGGCCACCTCACAGCCGTGGCAGTAGTCGCCTCACAGGTGCGGCAGCGGACGCCTCAAATAGTCATCACAAGTATCACAAGTAGTTGCTACCACTTTGCCACATCTCTACAGACGTAAGATGTGCTAAACTCTAAAGGAGCCTCGACGACTTGTAGCGGGAAATCACAGTTCATTCCATTGCCCCCCCTCCCCAATGCTCGCAAGTATAAAGTTGTTCAATTATTCAAGCAAGGGTTTCTTTGCAGCACTCTTTCTGTGACACAGTCTGCGTGCCACGTCAGGGGCGTTCCGCCGAACGATCAACTGATGTGAGACGTTTTGGTGGTCAGCACGCGATGTGTGCCAAACAGATGTAGATAAGCCACAGATGTACCACCAGTGCCGAGACTTGCACTGCGAGCACGGCAGTTTCTTCAGGACGTGGTAAGCGGCGTGGACGACTCTGGTGGCAAGGTGTTGGAAATCAACCCGCTAATATGCAGGCGAGACGCAGCCGCCAGTGCAGCGCCGACGACACTCTCGGTCGGCGAAGCCTGGATGGCGCGCAGGGCACTGACTATGCGCATGTTGTCCATCTTGTACAACTTCTTGTTGCTGTCCTTGAAGCAGCCACGCGAATCCATGCTCTTAGTTCGGCTCTTGCAGTGCGGAGCTAGGATCGACGTAAAGGCCGATATCCCGCTTACCTTGATGAAAGAAATAGGTTCACACGAAACGCAATGCATGCAGGGAATATAATAATAGGTGATAATGGGGTTAACTGAGCGAATAATGCTAATAATGTTAACTCAACGCGAATAATGCTAATTTGAATTAAAATGTTTGGCTGGCCATAATATATCAATATACTGCACCCACAAGCCAAATCTTGCACCCTGGCATCACCCCACTCAGTTGAGCATAGAAGAATATGCGATCGATAGTAATCAGAAAGGGTGGGGGTACATATACAGCCAGATCAGTGACTGCCGGGGTTGGACAAAATTGGCTAATCCTGGATTTGGTGCATCCCGAGCATCATCCCCTTGAGGAAATCTTCTTCATTTTTATCACCTGTAGGTCAATAATGTTTCTTGACAATGAACTGCTCTGTGATGTGCTCAAGATTTACTGGAAAGTACAAGCCCAGATTCTGATGCCATAAGCTGGAATAAAAATATCCTCTCCATATTCAATTACACCCAAACATTTTATCTCCACATCCAGGATTGCAAAGCACAAATCCAGCCTGCTGACTGCTGACATGTACTCTGTCCAACCAGGGTTGAAAGAATGTTCCTGTACTGGATGCTTGTCATCCAGAAAATTATCGTCCATGGGGAATTATCTGAAATATATGGGATTATAATATATGGGACCTTTTCACCAAAAGATTGAGATGTTTGCAAATGACTGCAAACTTCTTCCTGTTTGATTGACATGCCCAAGCTAACTGGAAAATACAGAAAGGAGTTAGTGGTTCAGAAAGACAACATTACAATTTTTGAATGGAATGTTAAACATTTGCTCTCGAAATGCAACATTAAATAACAAATTCAACCATGTCCAATCCTATTTGCTTTGAAACTGAAGAATTCTGTCAGAATTTTGACATACAGCACCAAACTTACATCACATGCACAGAAATGCTACAGCTCATGACAGCTATATTGAAGGGAAATGTATTTAACCAAACTTTACTGGTTTTAAGTTGTTGCCCATGTTGAAGCAACTTGAGAATACATATTACTCTAGACATATCTAGCATAGTTCCAGAAAAAAATGAAATACTGGTACATATCCAGGGATACTTGGCAAAAATTATGCTTCAACGAAGCATTTCTTTCAAGCATAACTCAACACATCTGTACTTGTGCCATGATTATACAGTGCACCAGAATTCTGGTACAATTATTTCAGTTTGAAGTCCAGTATAACATGCATGCATTCTTTTCACACTGGATTTGGATACTGGAGTCCCATATCCTAGCCATATCCTGGCCAGAGTGGAAAAATACCACCTATTCTAGATATATACTATTCAAGATATCTGGATAAGTAACTTGGGCAAAAATATGCCTGAACAAAGCATATTTTTCAAGCCAAACTTTACACATCTGTGCATGTCCTGGAATGATTGTACAGTGCACCAAAATTCTGGTACAATTACTTTATTTGAAATCCAGCATAATATGCATGCATTCTTTTCACACTGGATTTGGATGCTGAAGACCCATATCCTGGCCAGAGTGGAAAAATACCATCTATCCTAGATATATTATATTCAAAGTATCTGGATGATACCTATGCAAAGAAAAGTACCATCATTGTGCTGTGATCTGTGTGCATATTAGAGTTGCTGTTTTTTTCTTTGAAAAAGAATTGGAAATGGCACAGCAAATTCTGGCATGGCAAGGTGGATGGCAAAAAAAGCAAAGCAGACCAAATCAGCACCAGCTCTACATTCCAATGCTCTTCCATATAGGTATCTTTATCTAAACCTTCTCCACTTGCCATCTTAGGAGCTTCAGTAATTTGTAGTTTAGACTGTATACAAGAGATGCTAATCAGCAATAACATGCTTTTCCTCTGTAAAGCAAAGGTGTTATCATAGGATATCTTATGCTAGGATTTCTAATTTAATGAAATACAAAAAGTAAAAGTTAATTTTGTCCCCACAAAAGGTGCCAACTTATGATTTGAGGTAATTTTGAATTACTGGACCTTCCAATTCCAACAGTTTATGAACATGGCTAACATGATGTGACCGCTCATTTCCTCTGCAATGCTTACTTTTCAGTTGGCAGGTAGAAGAGCACTAAAAAGGTGGCCTTCAATTGGGTAATATAGCATACAAATAATGTTCAAAAGCAAAAGAAATAGCATAACCTAACCAAGCTACCATGAGAAAAGAAATATAAAAATATAAAGATTTCATACTTATTTCTCAAGATTCATTAAATGAAAAACTAACCTAACCTAGCCCAACCTGCTTTTGAAGGAAAAATCAACCTTGTTTTTAAAAGAAGAAAATTGTTATCAATAAAAACACCTAAACTAACCTCATGTAACCAAACCTAACAATATTATTTGCTTCATGGCAATCAAATGTGTGTAAAACTTGTCCTGTGAAGATCTAAAAGCACAATAATACCCAAAATTTTACACTAGATGATTTTTTCACTTGCAGAAGGACATGACACTTCAGGACAATATTAGGTAAATCTGCACCTTAAGGTAATTTTTGAATTCTTGGAATTTCTTTTTCCAATGCAATTTCTATGAATGTGGTCAACATGATGTGACCACTCATTTCCTGTGCATATGCATACTTTTCAGTTAGTAGGCAAAATAACACCAACAAATGGGCTTGGAGTTGGGTAATATAGCATAAAAATTAGGTGGTGTGTAAAGAACATGCGACACTTCATCGGAGATCGTCGAGAAAATAAACATATCCTCAGTCAGCATGCTCTACATCGCGTATTCGACCCGCGACGAGCCCGACGATTGGCGCAGTTGGTTGGGGTTTCCGCCTTCCGTACGGATGGTGGTGGGTTCAAATCTCGGCCCCGTCACGCTTTTTACCCGATCACACAGTCGTTAGCGGCCAGGGCCGTTGGTTAATGTTGCACTTTAGATTACTTTACACTATCATATGAGTTGCATATTGCATATTGCACATATTGCATTGCATGCACTGTCATATGAAGCATTCAATTTTTGGTATCTTCAAACCAAAATAGTCATATACCTACCTCCCAGCGAGGGTTTGTGATCCTATGAAACATTGCATCCATATCCATTTCAAGTTGTTTATTTCAACAGCCCGGTTCCGTACGTACCACATTCAGTTACATTTCGAGTGCAAGCAACGCTACCGTAGGAAGTGCAGAAGATCCCCGGTCAACATGCCTCTCACATAACGTTCACCGGTGGGGGGTCGGCCACCTAAGATCTTGAACTAGAAGCACAAAATTTGGAGGAATTACAGCTGTAGTGAACTCGCTGCAGTATACATTTCATGACCCTGATCAATGTCTTCAGGGTCAAATGAGGTCACAATCGGCCTCCACTCCACCCCAGCCGGGACCGCCCGTACGTACAGGAAGTATGCACATTCCACTGCCGGTTGTAGAGACCGTGCATACGTACGCTCGCTGTATACGCTGGTACAGACCGTGCGTGCTGTCGTTACGTCGGTAGTACGGACCCATCGTGCGATCGTTACGTCCAGCGTAAAAATTATGCGCAATAGAAATTAACAAATGCAACATAACATAACCTAACCTAGCCTAGCCTAGCCTAACCTTCCATGTAAGAAAATACATTCCTTGCAAAAATAAAATTCATTTTTTCTCAAACATTTTCAAATTAAAAAAAACTAACATAGCCTACCCTAGCTCAATCCGTTTTTGAAGAAAGACTTTTGTGTTGAAAAAGGTTAAAACAGGAGTGTTTTTAACTTAAAAGAAAAGCTTAACCTAACCAGTCCTTGCCTTATTGTTTGCTTCATAGAGGTAAAATGTGTGCAAAACTTTCCTTATGCATGCCTTAAACTGCAATTATACCCAATATTGTGAGCTCATATTTCTGAACATGATTAAGACAATGGAACCATTCATTCCTGCTCAAAATGGAATGAAATTATGTTTTGGTTTCTTGTTTTTTGCAGAAATGTTTGACTTTTCCTTATTCTGAAGATAGTGTTCAACTCTGATATATTTATTTCAAGAAAGAAAAAGACTAGGTTAGAATGAAAGGCTTGACATAACACATGGGATGAAGCGTAAAATCACCTAGCTGCAGCAGTTATGTTAGATTAGGATTTAATTGACATATTGCGTTCTTCTTCATTATATATTGCCCCAACTACATATCAATATGTTGATATTATCTTCGTTACCAACTGAAAAGTAGATATTATCTTCGTTACCACCTAGCATGCACTTGTGCTGGTAATAGGTAAATGGTTAGGTAGGCAACATGCTACATCATCTTAATCCCATTATGAAACATGTTCTTATAATATTTTTGTCTTAAAATGCCATATCCAAAGTAAAACAACAAGCTTACCAATGCTTACACTCTGGACACTGCTACCCATGATCATATCCTTGTACCTAGGAAGGTACCTTGGTACCTAGGTACCTAAGTAGGTAGGAGCATCAATATACCTTTCTGTATTATCCTGATCCAATTTGACCTCCAGGAGCAAACTGGCTCCCTGTAAGTATCTCGAATGGTTGGATGAAGTCCACGCCTGGATATCTAACTAGGTACCTACCTCAGCAATGTCAATATGAATCAAGGCAGTCAAGCAATCAATTCACGAAAACGCGACATTAATTCACCATCAAGATTAGGTACAAGTACCGTAAACAACCAATTTTCGAATGAACGACTGAACAAGCCACCAAGAGTTGCCTGATTTCCAATTCCTCATTTACAACTAGATTCCTAGGCGACGACCACATTGGTCGGCGGGTCGGCGTTCCGTCGGCACTTTTGGCGACCACGGTATGCCATTGGTTTAGCATTGTGGTTGTAAGAAAAGCGCCGTCCTGTGCCGACGGGAGGTTCTAGTATAAATATGGTAGGTCGGAGGGATGGGATATTTGGTAGCATTAGTGGTACGCTCCTAGTATACTTTTGATCTGGAAAAAGATAATTGCTGCTAAATGAAAATATCTGATACATCGAGTAATTCTATCATTTATGGTTCAAATGTTGATGGACATATCAAAGCAAAATTCTGGTTTTGGTCGCCACTGCGGCCTGGTGAGTCTGCACCTGGTCGCCGACGCTATCGCCAGGACGGTGCTATTTTTGAGCCCTGGTGACATGTGACGGGCCGCAGATATGCTGTGACATATGACAGGCCGCAGAAGCACTGTGACATATGGCCGCGCACAGATGTACTGTGACATGTGACTGCCCACAGGTGTACTGTGACATATGACTGCCCACAGATGTACTGTGAGATATGACCGCCCACAGGTGTACTGCGACATATGACCGCCCACAGATGTACTGTGACATATGACCGACCACAGGCGTACTGTAATATATGACCGCCCACAGGTGTACTGTGACATATGACCGCCCACAGGTGTACTGTGACATATGACCGACCACAGGTAGTACTGTGACATGTGACCGGCCACAGGTGTACTGTGATATGTGACCGGCTACAGGTGCACTGTGACATATGGCCGGCCGCAGATGTGCTGTGACATATGATCGCCCACATGTGTACTGTGACATATGACCGACCACAGATGTACTGTGACATGTGACCGCCCACAGATGTACTGTGACATGTAGCCGCCCACTGGTGTACTGTGACATATGACCGCCCACAGGTGTACTGTGACATCACACCGACCACAGGTGTAATGTGACATCACACCGACCACAGGTGTACTGTGACATGTGACCGCCCACAGATGTACTGTGACATATGACCGCCCACAGGTGTACTGTGACATCACACCGACCACAGGTGTACTGTGAAATCACACCGCCCACAGGTGTACTGTGACATGACACCGACCACAGGTGTACTGTGACATCACACCGACCACAGGTGTACTGTGACATGACATCGACCACAGGTGTACTGTGACATCACACCGACCACAGGTGTACTGTGACATGACACCAGTATTAAAATAATGATTTATTGTTAGGTGTGAGATGTCGAAACGAATGCAGCAGGATGTCGACATCGCTATGGAAATATTTTAAGGTGTTTAAAATATTTAGGCTGTACAAACCCAGTTTTGGGACAATTGCATCTTATCATATAACTATCCATTTGGCGTGTTTTGGGAGGTACCTAATTTGGAGATACCGATATCAATGATAACGATGCAAATACATATGCTATAGACTGTCTTTGTATAACATAGCACATCATAGGCAATCCCTGTACCTGGAATTGCACTGCGGGATGTTCGCTGTCACGATCCTGGATCCGTTATGATGAATGTAAGCTGGCTACATATAAACGGGATACTGTTAGAAATGAGACATGATGACTTAACAAGCACGCATCAAGAAGCACGATGTCGATAATTATTTGGGAAGGATGTCGACTCTTTGGGAAGGATGTGACATATGACCGACCACAGGTCCACTGTGACATATGACCGGCCACAGATGTACTGTGACATATGACCGACCACAGATGTACTGTGACATATGACCGCCCACATGTGTACTGTGACATGACACTGGCCACAGGTGTACTGTGACATATGATCGCCCACAGATGTACTGTGACATATGACCGCCCACATGTGTACTGTGACATATGACCGACTACAGATGTACTGTGACATGTGACCGGCCACAGATGTACTGTGACATATGACCGCCCACATCTGTACTGTGACATATGACCGACCACAGATGTACTGTGACATGTGACCGCCCACATGTGTACTGTGTCATGTTCAGTAAGTGGTCTATTTCACCCTATTTCACCAATAATTTATCACTGCATGACACCGACCACAGATGACATGACACTGACCACAGGTGTACTGTGACATATGACCGACCACAGATGTACTGTGACATATGACCGCCCACATGTGTACTGTGACATATGACCGACCACAGATGTACTGTGACATGTGACCGCCCACATGTGTACTGTGTCATGTTCAGTAAGTGGTCTATTCCACCCTATTTCACCAATAATTTATCACTGCATGACACCGACTACAGGTGACATGACATTGAGTACAGGGGTACTGTGACATCACACTGACCACAGGGGTACTGTGACATCACACCAACCACAGGTGTACTGTGACATGACACCTACCATAGGTGTACTGTGACATCACACCGACCACAGGTGTACTGTGACATGACACCGACCACAGGTGTACTGTGACATGACACCGACCACAGGTGTACTGTGACATCGCACCGACCACAGGTGTACTGTGACATCACACCGACCACCGGTGTACTGTGACATGGCACTGGCCACAGGTGTTCTGTGACATCACACCGACCACAGGTGTACTGTGACATGACACCGACCACAGGTGTACTGTGACATGACACCGACCACAGGTGTACTATGACATCACACCGACCACAGGTGTACTGTGACATCACACCGACCACAGGTGTACTGTAACATGACACCGACCACAGGTTTACTGTGACATGACACCGACCATAGGTGTACTGTGACATCACACCGACCACAGGTGTACTGTGACATCACACCGACCACAGGTGTACTGTGACATGACACCGACCACAGGTGTACTGTGACATCACACCGACCACAGGTGTACTGTGACATCACACCGACCACAGGTGTACTGTAACATGACACCGACCATAGGTGTACTGTGACATGACACCGACCACAGGTGTACTGTGACATCACACCGACCACAGGTGTACTGTAACATGACACCGACCATAGGTGTACTGTGACATGACACCGACCACAGGTGTACTGTGACATCACACTGCCCGCAGGTGTACTGTGACATGACACCGACCACAGGTGTACTGTGACATGACACCGACCACAGGTGTACTGTGACATCACACCGACCAGAGGTGTATTGTGACATCACACCGACCACAGGTATACTGTGACATGACGGGCGGGCGGTGGAACGTTCTGCTGCGGCGCGGTTTCACGGCGGACAACGCCCTGGTGGATGAAGCTGACCAGCTGCGGTTCGAGGTGCCGACTGACGCCTTGAGGACAGCGTCTCAGACCGTGCAGTCAGGGACTGCACGGTCTCAGAATATGTTGAAGTTGTACGGCAGCCTCAACGGGGAGTTCTTCATCGGTATGTGTCGCTGTTCTGTGGAAAGGTTCGACCGCCCGGGGAGGAGGAAGCAGCTAGAAGTGATAAATTCGTCTATGCGAGATGCTGACTCGCGCGTACGCTGTGGTGGAAACTATGTGCGCTCGCTTGATCTGTCGGCGGTGACATTCATGGGTGTAGCCACGGTTTCGAAATTGGGGGAGGGGACAAACCAGGGATGCGGTAAGTTTGGACAAGATAGCAGGGTAGCCCCCCGCCCCTCCCCTCCCCCCTCCCCCAACAAAAAAAATCCTTGGAATTCATCCACTTCTTTTTCAATGTCTGGTCTTAAGATTTGCCATTGCTAATAATGATATTTTGTGGACAAATTGAATAAATTTGCAGTATCAGGTGTTTTTTTTAAACTAAATATTTCTTCAGGATACCATGTTGATGAAGGTGACTAAGATGATGGGACCACTTATTTTATGTGCAAATGAGAAAAAATATGAATAAAAAAAATTGAAATATTTTCGAACTTAAGAAACCAAAACTAACCTAGCCTAACCAAACCTAACCCATTTGTTTGCTTTATTGAGGCAAGTGCGTGTGCAAACTTTTCTTGTTACCATCTTAGCACGACCCTGGAGAGCCTCTGAAAATTAGGCGCGCTGGAGGAGGCGGATGTCGCCCGCCCCCACCCCCCCCGTCCTAAGATCTCGGCTCCTATTAAAGCTAGAGTAACGAAATTCGCAGTGTGGATGGGTACTGTAGTGAATTATATTGTGTGCAAAATTCATGATATTAGGTCAATATATTTAGGTCAAATGAGGTCACATGTCACAATTTGCTTGTTTTGCGTGCCTTGGCTTGTCGTTGTTCTGGATCGCTGCGATTGTGCTTAAATGCTCCAAAATGGACAGCAATGATGTTTTGGGCATGACTAATGATGCAATACAGATACTAGACCTGGAACTTGACCTCAGGTCACCTATATAACAGCTCGTTATCAGGTCAGTTAACTGTTCCAGTTACTGTAACCGGGCCTCCCGCCCGACTGCTCCGTCCGGCGGCTCGGCGCAATCGGCTTCGCGAATAAAGGAGTGAAGTACATGAATGAAGTATGGAAACGCTTAGCTACACAATGACACAAACAGTAGTTTTAAGGATGAGTAAGGAGTAATATGCAACATGACATCAATCGCATGACAGTCATTTGCATTTATGACAACATTCCAGTTGACCATGTTTGGTTACATCGACCTGTCATGAACTTGACCTGACTTGACCTTGGTGACCTAATATGACCTTGAATCTATAATGCATAACAATATACATGAAAAAAATCCCTAAGGTTGCCAAAAAAACCCCCCTTTTTAAAAATAAAAGAGAAACCCCACCCCCCCTATTTTTTGGGCCCCGGCGCAAAAATTTTTTTTTAACTAACCGCAAATAAAAAAAAAAAAATCCCCTTCTTTTTTCTTTTTTTTAACTAAAACGCCCCCCACAAAAAACAAAAAAGGAAAAAAAAAAAAAAGAAAAAAAAAAAAAAAAAAAAAATAAAAAAAAAAAAAAGGGGGGGGGATTTCACCCCCCACCCCTCCAGTGCGCGTGTTAAAGCGCAATAATACCGAAAAGGTTTCCGAAATTTTCACAAAGATTTTCACAAAGAAATATTTGTTCTTGAAAAGCAGCTTAGCAGGTTTATTGTTTATTGTCCACAATCTCCAACTGCATATTGAGACCTTTACACGAGAAGTCATCAGCTAAAAAGCGTAAACATAACAGGTGAACAGTTTTCAGTTCAAACAGGTAAAAGGCTGTTAAAAATGCATCGATGCCCCATGGCTACGCGACCCAGATGTGAGCGTGTGACGCAGCACAATGTCTAACTACCTGCTGTTGTACCTACCTGTTGTGGGAGGAGGAGGGCGAAAATAATGTTGACATTCCGGTTGCGGTGTTTGGGGGAGGGGGTGGGACAGGGCGTGACCGTGTTGGCAGACCGCCTCCTGGACCTTGCCTGGTGCGAAGCTGTGCACTTCGTTATTTTGAAGAATACCTGAACCACATCATCATTATCATCCTTGTTGTCTATGCTGCTTATGCTTATGCTCACGCCTGGTCTGTGAAGTAGTTGTTTGGCTTCTTTCTGATATACACGTGGTGAAAATTTTGTTAGATCAATAACTACATCGTTCAGACAATGACACCATTGGAGTCCCAATGCAGCAAGGAACACAATTATCTGGTTCCTCTATTAACACGGAGTGCGCGGCATTTTGCCACGTTCCCCCAGCGGCGCAGGGGTGGGAGGAGGCCGTGGTGACCTAGCATTTCCAAATAGTTGGGAATACATATATACATCATATAAATATATATATATATACATATATATATGTATATATATAATATATATATATATATATATATATATATATATATATATATATATATATATATATATATATATATATATATATATATATATATATATATATATATATATATATATATATATATATATATATATATATATATATGTATACATACAATATGTGGGCAGTGCGCACTAAATCATATGGCTCATGAGTCTGATACCACTGAGTCGGATCTGAATGGTTCCAAATTTCTGTCAATCTGTTTGAATCGCGAGTCGAATCATGCTTTGTGAGCTCTGAGTCTGAATTGAGTCGAATCAAATAATTTTGACCTGCTCTGGATCATGAGTCGAATCAGATCTCAAGATCTATTAGTCACATGTAAGTCGACTGAAAAAAAAAGTTTGAGTCGATCACAAGTCTGGTAGCAAGTGAGATTAATTGCCTATGAATCCCGATTTTCGTGAAGAATAAGCGGCTTGACGTGCTTCCTCTTGTCATGTCACAGCTCATTGACTTGACGTGACACCTTCAATTTGTTCACTGTAAGATCGGCAAAGGATGCGCCGCAAGCTGCACCATGAGTGCAGCGCCGGCGCGCCCACTTTTTCTGTGCTCATAGAAAACCTTCGGGGGTTGTACCGCCCCTCTGCGTGGGCGGCGTTTAGCAACGGACAGACACCTGCGCTCGCAGCATGTTCTGTTGCCGGTGGGTGACCATCCACGTGTCCTGTCAGGCACGGACGTGATGAATCAGCTGAACGAGTCGTACCACATGATGGTGGACATGGAGACTGCGTCCGGCGAGCGATTCTTCTCCATCTTCGATTCGGTGTCATTCCAATCTACTACCATCGCCACCGGCGACTATGTTATGGGCACTGCAGGTAAGCACGTCAAGGCCACAAATAACTGGTATGAAGTGATGTACATAGGAGTGTGGAGCTTCATGTCTTGGGAACAGTAATCACCCTTTGAAATTCGTTTTGACGATTTTACGCGCCTTGCAGCATCAATCCAGCTGAGAAAGCTCCGATCATAGAACGTTCTGAGAAAACATTGTAGGATGGGAGCTTAGATAGTGCTCTAGGTAGGTGGTACTGTTTTCCCAGAAGCACCTGTCACGTAGGTCTTGCTCGCCGAAATAGGTGTACTCGCAGCAGTCTCCATACCGGACAGGTCGTATTAACCCTTGCAGCGTGTGAGGATGGTCAAATTGATGATCCCTGATATTTGTCTGATGTAGTTCCTGAACCGTTGATGTTATCGATTTGAAATTTGGCATGCTACTGACAATTGACCAGCGCACATGGTGTCACAACAGCCAATTCTAGCCTCCAGCCAAGCTCAAGATATCCAGCTAGGGTGTGTCAATTTCAAGTCACCACCTGGTTTCAATCCTGGTTTTATACGTACATTGAAACATGTTTCATGTGCAAAGCATGCAAGGTACCGGAGATGGAAGTATGCAACTGTGGACAAATTATTTGAAAAGAAGCAAGCATAGAAAATGTTACCTCAGGTCAGGTACCTAGTTTTAATGCAGGTTTAAGGTATGTAAATGTTTGCTTGCGCATGACATTTCTATTGATATATATTTTTGACAACCTAAAATGTATGCATTAACGAATTATGTCGTCTAAAAGCGTTCCATATTACAAGTTCCATATTACTAATGCTCAGAGTATTCGATCCAAATTTGACGAGTTCAAGTGTTATGTTGCTGATGAGGAACCAGATTTTGTTTGCATTACTGAGGCATGGGTCAGTGAGGGGTATTTTGGGGATAACTTGCAGGACTATGAGATCCAGGGATACAATATGTTTTCATGCAACAGGGGTCCAGCAGTGAAAGGGGGTGGTGTAATGCTCTATGTGAATAGCTTATTCAGTTCTCAAAAAGTAGCAGATGGGGTAAAAAATGTGTCTGTGGAGTCCATTTGGCTTGATGTTTCTGTGGGAAAAGGCAACAGCAATAAACTGAGAATAGGAGCTTTGTACCGATCAGGAACCTTGCCACATACTCAGCAACTGGAGCTTGATAAGGTGATTTGTGAGGAAATCAGTAGAAACTTTCAGAGGAAATGCCTTATTCTTGGTGACTTTAATCTAAAAGGATATGAAAATGTTGGTGTTGGCTCCCCAGCATGTAAACTGTTTAGGAAATGCCTTGAGGAGGACCTGTTCTTACACCAGTTTGTAACAGAACCAACTAGGCAGGGCTCATTCTTGGACCTTGTCTTCTCGGATTTAAGTGATTTAGTTCAAGACTTGACTGTAGGAGAAACTCTGGGAAGAAGTGATCATAACATAGTGAGATTCAAGGCACATATAGCAGGGACCATCAAGGACAATTTGGCAAAGGTTCCAAATTTTAACAGGGCAGACTTTGACTGCATGAGAGCAGCTTTAAGTGCCATAAAATGGGAAGAAGAATTCTCCGATTTAAATGCCTGTGAAATGTGGGAAAAGTTCAAATCTTACTTGCGGGGAATTCAGATTAGACATGTCCCCCAAAAGCAAAGGCGCAAAAGAAGTGTAGGAAAGCCAGCATGGCTTACACCAGATTTGACAAAAGCAATTAAGGCTAAGAAAGATGCATTTAGAGTATTTAAGGAAGCTTCAAATATAGTAAATCTAAGGTTGTATCAAAAAGCTAGAGACGCTGTGAAACAGAAAACCAGAGCAGCAAAGCGAGCAAAAGAATTGGATTTGGCTAGGAACTGTAATGGGGACAGTAAAAAGTTCTTTGGTTTCTACAAGCTAAGTAAAGTTTCAAGCACAATTGGTCCACTGGAAGTAAGTGGGATTATATTGACTGAGGATAGTGAGACGGTTCAGGAATTGAGCAAGCAGTTTAAATCAGTGTTTACATTGGAGGATGTGACAAATCTGCCAACTGTGAACCACAGCCCAGCAACAGGTGATCAGTTACATGATGTTGATTTCATTGATAGTGATGTTGTTTTGAATTATGTCAGGAAAATAAAGCCAAACAAGGCAGCAGGACCTGATGGAATCTATGCTAGGGTATTGCGGGAAGCTGAAAAAGAATTGGCAATTCCACTCAGTATAATATTTTGTAGATCAGTTTCACAAAATGAAATTCCAACCGATTGGAAAAGGGCAAATGTAGTTCCTATTTTCAAGAAAGGAGAAAGAGGGAAAGTTGAAAACTATAGGCCAGTAAGCCTCACATCACTAGTCTGCAAGGTACTTGAATCAATTATCAAGGATAAAATAGTTAGTTTTCTGGAAGGAAACAGAGTGATTCAAGATACTCAACATGGGTTTAGAAAATGGCGATCGTGTCTCACAAATCTCTTTGACTTTTTTTAATTTTGCTACAGACAATTTGATAAGGGAAATCAGGTTGATGTAGCATATCTTGACTTTAGCAAGGCCTTTGACAAGGTACCTCATAAACGGTTAATGATGCAGCTTCAGGCCCATGGTATTGTGGGTAACATCCTAAAATGGATAGGGTTGTGGCTTTCAGATCGACAGCAGAGAGTGATGCTAAATGGTACAAAATCATCATGGCAAAATGTTCTTAGTGGAGTCCCCCAAGGGTCAGTACTGGGACCACTATTGTTCATTATGTTTGCAAATAACATTGAAAGTGGCCTAAGCAGTAAGGTTTTGAAATTTGCAGATTATTTGAAGGTCTTTAGGACAATAACAGGGCACAATGAGCAGGTCTTGCTGCAGAAAGACTTAGACGAGCTTGTGAAGTGGTCCCAAAAATGGCAAATGAAATTTAATTTTGATAAGTGCAAAATCATGCATGTAGGTAGGCAGCATATCAAGGCTCCATACTTGATGGGTGGCGAAGTACTATCTGTGACTCAGCAGGAGAAGGACTTAGGTGTTATTTTTAACACAAAATTGGGGGCACCAGAACAGACCAAAGAAGCCAGGAAGAAGGCACTAAATGTTGGGGCAATAAATGGAATGTATCATACAAAAGTGGGAGTATCAGGATGTGTTGTAGGCACATCTGTTGTGTAGCTTGGTCCTAAAAGATTTGGCTTTTGTAAAGGGGCAACAAAAATGGTGAATGGTATGGGCAACCTGGCATATGAGGAAAGATTGAAGAAATTGAATATGTTTTCACCTAGATATAGAAGGCTGAGAGGAGATCTCATCGAGGTCTTTAAATTTGTTCATGGTCAGGAAGAGGGTTATCTCAGGGAACTGTTTGAATTTAACAGAAATGATGCAATTAGAGGTCATCAATTCAAAATTAAAGTTAATCACAGCAGGACAAGGTTAAGACAGTCCTTCTTCACCAACAGGGTAGTAGAACACTGGAACCAGCTGCCAGAAACCATTGTCAGTAGCAACACACTGAACATCTTTAAGAACAGCATAGACAATCATTATAAGAATAGGGGGCTTGTTTTTCTGTATTCCAGGGAGAATTGATCAACACATTTGATGGACAACTGGTTCAGTGTACAGAGTGCAACCAAGAAGGGCCCTTGTGGCTCATAGTTGCACTGATCGTTTATGTCTTTATGTCTTGATGTCTTTAAGTGAATATTAGGTCAAGTATCTGATATATGACCTGAAACGTCGCGAAGGTACATGTATTCCAGGCACTCTAGTGGTTAAAATACATACTATTGCAAAGTAAATGATTGATAAATCAGGGTGCCTTTCTGCGCCGAGTTCATTTCTTATGCGATTTGGAATTCGAGTTGAAAATGTGTATTTTAAGAAATAGTTTGGGATATTTTCACGTAATTAAGCACAATTTTTAGTCCAACTCTCAAAGCCGGTCGACCAAGTTTGGCTCTGCTTTCGCGACATTCATTACCTTTTCCGGAATACCATCTGCTTCAATAATTGTCATCTTCAACAGTTCATTGCATGTTTCCAAGTATTTGACCTTGACGGGATCGGTAACCTTGACTTTGCACGTGCCACCTGCATTAGAATCAGGCTTCAGTTTGCATACCATCAATATTGAAGCGCAAAATCCGATGTGTTTCACTACTGGGGCCGAAAAACTATGGCGAATGCTGGTGACGGACTTCATCCCGACGTTGACCTGCTCGACCTGACCTGGTAGGGGAACCAAAGGAGATAGAGAAAATGTTTTGAGAACTTCTAAGCGTGCAAGAATGTAGCTACGACACGCTGTTTGCCGCATTTCTCTATCTTGCTTAGAAGTGAATGCAACTGGAGGCTCTCAAACTGACCTCCCCCTCCCCCGGACAGCGAGGGGTACGAAATTATCTCGCAATACTCTTGAGAGGGCTCTCCTTTCCCGAGGACACACTTAACGATGACACTCCTATCCCACCAGATACACTTACACGCAGTCTGTGCTTAACCTAAAGATGTTGGTCGATACAACGAAGAATGGCTCTTAGATGCTCCTGGGTTTTAGACATTGCGTGTAAAGAAAGCATACGACCTTCAATATACCAGGAGGTGCTGAGTTGACATCAAAAGTAACGTTAAGGATTATACTTTATTACTCAACGTTTCGGCCAGGGATGGCCGATCACTCCTGACGATGGCCCCTGGCCGAAACGTTGAGTAATAAAGTATAATCCTTAACGTTACTTTTGATGTCAACTCAGCACCTCCTGGTATATTGAAGGTCGTATGCTTTCTTTACACGCAATGGTGTTGGTAGAGTTGAGTTTAGCAGAAAGACGTTTTGGACATATACATTCTCTGATTATATTTGATGGGAGATCGTTTCACATCGAACTCGTGATCCATTCAGGGGCTAAGTCGACTGATCATCTCGAAACTGTTGGCTTCGTGTTCTGTGACACAGTTTCTTACGTTTGCATTTTGGATGACCAATAAATTTCGAGCGGTGTCACGTTTCACTCTTCTATTGGTATATCTTGGAGGGATAAAGTCTTGGACGTAGTTTACACAAAAAAGACATGGCCTCTTTTGCTCTTTTGCCCCTTTTGCGCTGCGGCACTGCCATGTGGAAACTACGCTAAATTCCGCTTGGAATTCAATTACGGCATAGGTGCTCCATTCCAGTCTAGTCAGATACCACCGTAGTCAATGTAAGAAAATATTTAATTATATTTCATATAGTTGTTACGCTCATAGCTTTTGAATTCGGCACGTACCTTCGGAATGCAAGCCCGAGGGATCGGGTATTTAACATACGGTTTCGAAAACAATATGCCGTTTTCTAACTTTGAGTAACTCCCCTTTCTGAACCCTGAACTCGCCCCACCACAGTTTTGGCTTCACCTCACCCCATATCACACTCTTCACCTCACATATTAAGGATGCTAAAAACGGGTTCACCTTGTTATCAAACAAAAGTTGAAATAATTCAGATTTTCTCTAATTTAAATGTAAAATGGCCGAAATCCGACGAGTTTTTGAATGGCGTTGAGGAGCGGTTCGCGAGTGGATTGGCATTTGGCAAATGCACGCAAATTAATGCATGAATATCTCACGGTCGCTAAATGACCATGCAGTTACCGGACAGGACGCCGGTGCAGCCAGAAAGCCAAGGTATGCTCCGCAGTGTAACACGGTGTGGCTGACTGGACATTGACCGTCGACATCTGATGCAATTTGCGAAATGAGACCCGACGTCACGCGAATTCCGCACGGCTTATGGTGGCACGTGGGCACGCGCCCGGAAGGTCCGCATGCCGGCGCGTGCCATTATCGATCTTATGCGTTCGTGACCTCTTAAGGACCAAAATCGCCCGACCCCAACCCACCCACTACACCCCATACCCCAATCTAGCACCGTCCGGACTGACAGCTTCTTTCGACTACTTCATCTCCGGCTCTCAAACGACTCTTCTCTGCCATCTCTACCTCTTCAAGCTCCCAGAACAACTCAACTCTTCAAGACGACTCCGTCTCTACTCGAAAATCTATCCACCACCCTGTAACTAATCCTCCTATCATTCTCCCACTCAACCACAGGAAACAGCCGACATCACCCACAGGTGGCAGGCTGGTCAAACACAACGTCACTCACACTCACGTGCATTGAGTACACTTGGTGAGGAGTAGTTATTTCTCTCGATTACCGTTTTTAATGGATAACTGCATTTGCATAGGACTGTGCAAGAGGGTATCACTCTTCCAAGTCGATCTCTTTCGTCTGATACACATTCCGTATGACCGTTTCCACCGTTGACCACACCTGACGACCATCAGGCGACCCCGGATTTTGCCCCTGATGCTCCCTCACATGATACGACCATTAATGATCCGCGCCGGACTATTCCTTTAGATGACGCCATGGAAGCCCTCTGTGCCTCGCCGATCCCTGCTCGCACAAGACCACGTCCACGTCTCACGATCCGGACCAGACTATCATTATCCACGCCGCTAACCCACGCTCGAACCAGACCACGCCCTCCCAACCTGAACCAATCCAATCCATTGAACCATACGTCGACAGTGATGGCTTTTACGTAGTCGTCAAGCCTGTCGAGGAAACCGTTTCTTTTCTTCGTGTCAATGTTTTCTGGCCAATCAAACAATTCCTCGCCATCTGTTCCTTAGCCAATCCTGACATTGAAGCTTCTGCCAACGAAGCCCTCGTCATCGAAACCCAAACCCGAGGCAAGACCAAAGCCCTCCTCCGCACCACCACATTTTGTGATAAATCCGTCACCATTACACTCAACTCTAACCGCAACACCACCAAGAGCATCATCTTCGCGCCGGAGCTCAGCTTCATATCTAAAGCGGATATACGAGCGGAGCTCAGGCCGAAGGGGGTGACCGACGTCCGCCGCATCACCTCCTTCAAAGATGGCCGGAAACCTAACACGAGTCTCCCAGTCGTTACTTTCAACTTTGCCATTCTTCCCAAGAAGAATCTCCTCGCCGGATGCCTACGCTACGAAGCTCGTGTCTTTATTCCCAATCCTCTCCGCTGTTTTAATCGCCAACACTTCGGCCATGGCAGTAAGACATGCCGCCAACCAGCCCGATTACCCAATTGCGGCGAGCCACCTCATCCTGACTCCATCGGCTCCAAACCAGCCCAATGCCTTAACTGTCACACCTCCGACCACCTCTTCACTCCAATCTCTGTCACTCCAATCATCATCCAATCTCTGTCCGGTTTGGCGACGGACTGTAGGCTCGACGGACCGTGGAAGCCACCTCCCGTCCACAAAACCATACGCCCAGTCGTCCAACTTTGGTTAGGATGGTTTCCATTTTTCACATCTGAAGTTCGTCTTTTTTTGCTTACCTATTTTGGGAGACCTTATTTCGTTTTGGGAGACCACCATTCATCCTTCTAGCGAGAGGAAATGACAGGATGGTTTGTTTCCAGAGAGGATAAGGTTCTGAATGACGGTTTCCACGGCGCACCGTCTCTTTAACCATGCGCCAAAACTAGAAGAGACGCGTATATGTATTATATGTAGTTTTTTTTAATCATTCGCCAGGTTAGGTGCCCACGGGAATTCTATGTAGCTTCTTTAACCATGGGCCATAAGAGATGCGTGAAGGTATTCTATGTAGTCTGTTTACGTGAGCTTCATGTCTTACGTCCATTTGCCCGCTCCGATGCAAGGAATTAATTGCCCAGGGACGTTGTCTGTGTGGCTTGAAAGGTTTTGATGTCGCCACGCCTGGAGCGCCGATGACATTGGTGTGATTTGTCCCTGGTCGTGCTGGCAGGTGACGGAAACATGCAGTCGCCGAGCGGTGTGTCGCTCGTTGGCGGCTTTGTCGCCTCCACCGCGGTCAACTATGAACGGTTGATGGCGGTGAGTCGTTTCACCAGTGGGTCTGGCCCCAGCTGGAGTGTTTCTGGCTACATCAGGGCGCCGCGTTTAGAGTGAGCAGCCAGGGTGAACGGAAGGCTGGTGCTCGCAGGCGTCGACGAACGCCAACTAGTGCCCATTTGTCCGGCGGGTTTTCAGTGACGCCATGGCCGTAGCCAGTGCTGGGCGTACACAGGGTGCTGTGCTGTTTGGTTGTGTCGCAATCCTCTGAGTGGGAGGGTTGTAAAGCTTTGAGACCGTGATGCCCCGCGGCGCGTGTGCTAATTCAACAATTCGGCGTTGTGCACTTAAGCTTGAGATACGCATTCAGTATTTGGCAGGCGGTGAGCAGGCTATGGAGCTCCGATAACTGCATCGCCCGTCTGTCGTCCCCGATCACCCTGCGCTCTGGCTGTGCCTCACATTCATCTCAGCTCAATGCACGGAATATTGTGTGCACTGGCGGCGCGTCCAGAAGTGACCCAAGTGTCAATGCGCAAGATACTATGCCGGTTAATGAAACGATGAGTGTCTTGCGGAGTAGCTCCCGAAGAATACGTAACATAAATACATCGATGTGGAACACCAAAGATATCAATAGCGTTATAAAGGTGGATGTCCCCCTTTCTGACCGATTGTAAGGGAGAGTACGCGTGTTGCTTTGCTGCAGCAGTGTGATTGTACAATTTCAGGTACCTCGGCCGCTCCTGGGCAAACCTTTGGACGGCTCAGCCAGCGAACCATACCACTGGCCTACACTGAAACAACCGATCAGAAAGATCAGTGTCAAGATCAGGAGCATGAATGGTATGTCGCACACCACCGAGATCGCTCGTTCTGTTAATGTTTATGTCGTTATGTTACCTTCGCCCTTGCGCGACGTGTTGCCATCTTACTCAGTGCAGGGGGAAGTGAGTAGTTGTCGCCCCATAGTTTCCACCGTAGATCGACGGGGTGACATCGTCATCTCTGGTATTTTGGTATGAATCTGTTCATGTGTTTATCTGCCGCACTGGATCGAGCCGCACAAATTAAACTCGATCGACCAATGTGTTTTCAGTTATGGCCCCAGATAATTTTTGGGTTGTCACGATAGTATGTTATCCTAAACAGCCTATGTCCCCCATACTAATGAGAGGATTACCGTGAGTAATACCTGCCCAGGTCTCTTGCCTCTCACCCTAGAGAATCTCCGCTGATACTTTTTTCCCTAAATATTTAGCTGAGGCAAAGTGCCATCTGCTAGAGATTGGCGCTGATACCGGTGGTCATTGTTCCTACCCCTCTCCAAGGCAAAATTTAGGCGCTAAGTTTTGGAAATCAATTACTTACACCTTTTGTGCATGGTGCTGTGAAGGCTCAGTACGAACTGCGATACGTTCCAGGTGCGTCTGCCTTATCACCTGCACTTTCAGCTGACTCAAGAGTCTCGCAGCATTCGGGACTTTGAAGCTTTGGATATATGTGGTATTCGAAGCTTTAATGAAAAGATTGTCATCATCGGGTGTTTCGAAGCACTGGTGTTTTTCAAACTGTGTTTAAACACCGTGTTTGGTAGCGGATTCTGAATTCGTGCAACAGAGGCTAGCAAGCTTTTCCCTGGTACTGGACAAGTCCAACGCCCATCGAATCTGATTGGTGGGGTTGAGTCTACGCGAAACTGCGCCTAGCATGAACTCTGATCCTCGCAAATGTATTTCCGGAAAAGCATCCTATGCTCTCTGTTTAGTATAGTATTACGTACATCGTTCAGAAAGACCCGCATTTCCTGGTGGCCAGTCATTGTCGAGATATTAAAAGTAAAATTGATCTTCACGATCTAGGAACGACTCAAAGATATAAAAATTGCAAGGCAATGTTGTGACATTTCGGCCATGTTTAGTATATTTCATTATATTTGATGGCAGTTGCGTGGTTGTAATGCAATGGTGTCCCGGTTGTTGCTCGCTGAGACGGTACGACTTCGGAGGGTGGCGGCAGCGCCACGGGCGCGGTTCCGGCGACGGGGGGGGGGGAGGGGCGGTCGCCACTCCCTGCTGACCGCCGGGCAGCGCTCAAGCTGACACACGTCCACGCCACTCGGCCCGCTTCCGCTCTGCAGCTAAATTCTGCACCGGTGCGGAGCGGATGGGCGAGCACCTGTTCGCCTTCCACCCGGACGACCTGCGCCGCTTGGGCATCAACCTGGAGTCGTCCATCGCGCCGGCGGGGCACGGCATGTCGGACAACGTCACCATCGCCTGCAAAACTGACTCACTGGTGAGGTGACGGCTGCCCATGCAGCAGGGGACGTGACCCCCAGTTGCGAGCATGGTCGTGCTGAGGGTCAGTCAAGCAGCCGCATCTGATGCAGATTTCACCGCATCTAGGTAACGTCTGTGCCGGGTCGACGCATTCCTTTTTGTCAGCTTGCGCTTGCAGCCCGTGCCGTCCAGGGGGTGGGGTGGGGGTGGTGGTTGTTACCTGTGTACTCCGCTAGCCAGGGCACGGCGCGCAGTAGTTGCCCGCCGTTTGATACTGATGGTTGATGATGCAAATTTTTTTTCTCGGAAATGTTGGTTGAAAATGTTTTCAGTTCGTGTCAGATCACCGGACTACGACCTCATTTTGTTGTCACTTATGGTGCATTTTGTGTGAATTGACGTTTTATCTTGCTATGTCGCAGATAATGTATGCCGATGATTACCATGTTTGATTTCATGTTTATATGGTTTTGATTTATATGGTTTTGGTTATATGGTGGGTGGCGAAGGCACTGCGCGCGATCAATCGTCCCCACCAGCCAGTGGGCGAACGACGAGTCCTACCAGCGGGACCAGGCGGTTTTTCAGAAACTCACCGTCCTGAACGACGGAGCGGAACGCGGGATCAAACTAATGTCTGACTTCAACATCGCCCTGACCAAGAACGAGACCGAAAAGCGGTCTTTGCTGCAGGCCGTCGAGGTCCATCACCGCCTCCGCCCCTGAACCCGGCCTGAACTGTAATTTGTGTAAATATATCAACTGACCTTCCCCTCCCGTAATGTACAAACTCTAGTACTAATGCATTGTACTAATGCACTATGTTACTTGCCACGTTTTGTTGCGTGTTTCTACGTTATTCAATGCACAAACAAAGCCAGGGATCGAGAAATGGGAACATTCTAGAATTGAAATACTCGAATGAAGGTATATTTAGGTGATTTTACCGGTTCATGTTGACTAAAATTATGTTGTTCCACTATATATTGTTATGTGAGATATCAGATGTTAAAAACACACTTATTTGCAGCGCAAAACATAGTTTTGTGGCACGTCGATGTCGAGATTCGAACGAGGTACTGTCCCGTTACATGGGAGAGACTTTGACGTACTTGCCGGACCCCAAAATATTCTTCACTTCGAATGAAATTTGATATCTAACGTCACCAAACGATAGATTACCCCGTTATCATGTCGAACTTTTACATTTTTTTAAACACCCTAATGTGCATGTTAGTATTTGTGTATGTATGTATATTTGTATAAATGATATGTGTGAATGCATGTGTCTATGTATATGCAAAATGTGTATGTGCAGGTGTACATGTTTCGTGTGTGTGCATACACCGGTATGTGTGCTTGTGCATGTGTATATACATGGATCCAACTTCTCCCATTCCCCCTCATAACATATTTCACTATAACGCCTCAGGAGATCCTTGGTGTTACTAGCTTGCTACCTAGCTGAGGTGCTCCTGGGCCTACTTCTACTAATAACTGGTGGTGGCCTATCTGCAAAAAGAAAGACAAAAAAGAAAGAAAATGCAACCAATTGTTCTGAACTTGAGGCATGGAGAAAGATGACATATGTATTGGCATCCTGAGGCATGCCGAAGCTGGTTGTTATAACGTTTGAATAGCTGGCCATAGAAAAGCCCAACATCAATCGAGCCTGTAATAGCGCGTGTAGCCAAACAGGATAGGCTGCTGCATACGAAACAGGGGTCGACATTAGAAAGAAAAAATGACACCGCGCCGTCCCACCACAGACCGTGATATTATGACACCACGCTTGTCACCACAGACCGCGATATTATGACACCACGCCGTGTTATCCAGACCGCGATATTATGACGCCACGCCGTGTCACCACAGACCGTGATATTATGACACCACGCCGTGTCACCACAGACCGCGATATTTGACACCACGCCGTGTCACCACAGACCGCGATATTATGACACCACGCCGTGTCACCACAGACCGCGATATTATGACACCACGCCGTGTTACCACAGACCGCGATATTATGACACCACGCCGTGTCACCACAGACCGCGATATTATGACACCACGCCGTGTCACCCAGACCGCGATATTTGACACCACGCCTGTCACCCAGACCGCGATATTATGACACCACGCCTTCACACAGACCGCGATATTATGACACCACGCCGTGTCACCACAGACCGCGATATTATGACACCACGCCGTGTCACCACAGACCGCGATATTATGCACCACGCCGTGTTATCACAGACCGCGATATTATGACACCACGCTGTCCACAGACCGCGATATTATGACACCACGCCGTGTCACCACAGACCGCGATATTATGACACCACGCCGTGTCACCACAGACCGCGATATTATGACACCACGCCGTGTCACCACAGACCGCGATATTATGACACCACGCCGTGTCACCACAGACCGCGATATTATGACACCACGCCGTGTCACCACAGACCGCGTTATTATGACACCACGCCGTGTCACCACAGACCGCGATATTATGACACCACGCCGTGTCACCAAACCGCGATATTATACACCACGCCGTGTCACCACAGACCGCGATATTATGACACCACGCCGTGTCACCACAGACCGCTTATTATGACACCACAGTTCCACAGACCGCGATATTTGACACCACGCCATGTCACACAGAACGCGTTATTATGAACACCCTGTGCCGATTTTCACACCACAACGTGTACCACAGACCGCATTATTATGACACCACACGGTGTCACCACAGACCGCGATATTATGACACCACGCCATGTCACCACAGAACGCGTTATTATGACACCACGTCGTGTCACCACAGACCGCGATATTATGACACCGCGCCGTATCACCACAGACCGCGATATTATGACACCACTCCGTGTCACCACAGACCGCGATATTATGACACCACGCCGTGTTACCACAGACCGCGATATTATGACACCACGCCGTGTCACCACAGACCGCGATATTATGACACCACGCCGTGTCACCACAGACCGCGATATTATGACACCGCGCCGTATCACCGGCCACTTCCTCAACATGAAGCGAGCTCATTCATCTGGATTACTTTAGAGGAGTGTGTCTTAGGGGAAATGCACTTTGGGTTCTTCATCGTAAGTTGAAATTCCGTGACTATTTTACTCTCGGAAGCTCGAAAGTAATCATTTGCAAGCTTAAACAAGTCATTGCATCTAAAGATGTCTGTGAGCTGAGATGGTTTGATTCAATCTTGTCCACCAAACATATATGTTTTCAGGTGGACCGAGATGTCAATATAGTTGTGCGGGCCTCATTTACATTACGGTGCCTATTTCGCGGCGCTACGACAAACATTGCCTATTTCGCGACGCTGTCAGACAGATTCAGTGCACGAACAGTTTGCAAGTGCAGATTACCATTTTCGGGTTGTTTTGCCTTTGACCCCCCTTGAATGGTCGTTAAATGACCTGTGCAGTGCAAAAAGGAACCATTTTATTCGTCTCCTGATACGCAGTGCAATTATTTCCGCAGCTCTATCGCGATTTAGAGCGACAGGCGAGAAGTATATTACATCTATTTCGGATGGAAAAGCTGCTAAATATGCTTGGGAGATGAGGTTTAATTCGATGTTGTGGGCAGGTAGGAATTTAGCCATCAGGAAGCAGCTAAACCGCACGCGGCTTAAAATTGATTGTTGGGTTCATTGTCTGGTTGTTTTTGTCATGTTTATTTCTTTTTTTCCGCAGGATATCTCCTTTGTCTGATACAGCTTCTATTTAATGGGTCCAGAAATATTTCGCGTCATAATTGCATTTCGTGTTTTACATTCAGGAAGATATTGGGGCGGTCCAAAAGCAGGCCGGCAGGATCGATTTGCTTGATTGTTAATGTTGTATTGATATACACACAGTTTCTATGTGGAGGCGATGTTTTCTTGTTCAGATAACTCGCACTTGTCCCTCACCGTTCGTGCAGCGTTTCCAGGGTGATATCTCGCGCTGTCTGTCAACATTTCCCGGGTGATGTCTCGCGCTGTCTGTCAGCTGCGTATTTCCAGGGTGATGTCTCGCGCTGTCTGTCAGCTGAGTTTTTCCCGGGTGATGTCTCGCGCTGTCTGTCAGCTGCGTATTTCCAGGGTGATGTCTCGCGCTGTCTGTCAGCTGAGTTTTTCCCGGAGGATGTCTCGCGCTGTCTGTAAGCTGCGTATTTCCCGAGTGATTTTTATTTCCCGCGTTAAGCTGACTTGCTATTATTGGACCACACATACATGTCATTAACAGTAGCATTGTAAACTGTGACCTTCCGTCATCATGGAAAACCACTACAATATTGCCGATAGATCAAGGTGGCGACGATGCTGGACAGACAGTGCAACTACCGACCAATATCGATATTGCCGGTCGTGGCTGAACTTTGTGACCGTGTGGTATGCACACAACTGATGCAACATCTATCTAGTCAGCATATTATATGCCCCGTAGCACCATGGTTTCCGCCCTGGTCCATCTACGGAGACGGCAGTGCTTGATGCTGCAATACATGTGACTAGCAATGTTGACAAAGGCATGATGATGTCACTAGTTACCGCAAACACCTCAAAAGCATTTGACAGCGTCGAGCACGGCCTCCTGGAGAAGCTAAGATGGTACAGCATCGACATCCAGTGGTTTTCCGCATGACTTAGCAGTGACATGGGGAATGTCGAGCATTCTAAGGCCCTGTCGGTGACATATAGGGTGGTACAGGGCTCTATACTGCACCCTGTGCTTATCCTTCGATTCACCAACGACATACCACCATACATGCCACGCGACAAGATGGTCGTGTACGCCGATGACACTCAGTTTTTGGACGTAGGTGTGATGTAAAATCCCTCTGTACCGAAACAACGAATCGAAAGTACCCTGACGTCTGCAATAAATTGGTTTGGAAAAATTAGGCTAAAAACAAACACCTCGAAGACAGAAATTATAATTATAAAATTACGGTGTCAAAAGATAGATGGCCATTATTCCGCATACTTCGGAAATTCAGAAGTAAATCCGTCACATTGCGTTAAATCCTGAGGGTCCCCCTGAATGATTGACTCTCCAGGGAGCAGCACATTGCGCCGTTCCTATGCAACGTATATTGGCTAGACATACATGGGACATGCACTTGAGCGTATATCACCGTATACCGCAGTTTTATTTACCAGTGATGTGTTATCGAATGACTCGTTCATATGAACACCTGACAGGTACCCAATTTTGATCTCACACGGTGTCGGGAATAGCCCTTTTATCCTGGCATGGCTCCTTTATCTTGCAATACAACATCACGTATGTCATCGTGAAACAATTTCGTGAGATTTCCAGACGTGTGAAAATGTTTTTAACTTCATGATAAGCATGAAACAAATCGATCAAACGCCAGTGGTTCGAAATATGGACAACGACCACAGAAAGCAAACTATGCAAGTTTACGAACAATGTTGGCATACTTATCGTTTCTATATCCCCCTTGAATCCTCCATCTGTCCAGGCCTAGGATACCTATCTCCCATTCTTATTTTCTCTCTTCCTCTAACTCTACCTCTATCACTTTGTCCTATATATCCACATCAATATCAGTACCAATATGTTTAGTTACCTTCCCATGGTGGTTTCTCAGGCAACACGTAACAAGTGTTAGCAACTAGCACGCAACCATTCGCCGTTCACTTCTACAACACCCTAGCTACAGTTCCCTCAAAACGTACATGAGGTAAATGAAGTGGGGAAGACGATGCTCTGAATAATTTGCTGTTTTACATTATCGATAAGTCATTGTGAGAACTTGAGTAAGCCATAAACACCGGCATAGCAACAGTTCATTATTAGGAATTCGTATGATTCACAGGTCATCGTTTTGTCTACAATCATACCAAGTGTTTTTACTGAAGAAGGAGAATATTTACGTATAGTAAACTAATGGACACATCCTTTTACACTGGAACGTCTCTGGCGCTGACGCGACCGCACTGCAACAACATCAGATCTCTTGGGATTAATCGTTTAGCTCTTTTCAGCAAACCAAGTTTCGGCGACTGCAAGTGCATATCCGACACGCATTTTCAATTGTCACTTCATCAAATGAACTACAGCGAATTAATGGAATATCATCAGTGTGCATGATTAATTTGGTTCTTAGTATATGTGCTTGGAAAGCATTCGCGAAGATTAAAACGAATTGTATTCCAATCAGAGCGCACTAAAAACATCGGCGAACTTTGTTGCATATAACGAGTATGAATGACATAGTTATTGGATCACTAGAAACTATTTGACTGACATTACGGGGATATATCGTGTAATGCGTAGACGGCGGAATGGTTATTCGAGAACAGATATCCTAGAAAGAAGGGTATAATATATTCACCATGCGAGAGAAAGATGTGCGAAGTAACTCTGCTTTCCTAGGTGGCCACCACCAGGCTGGACCACCTTTTCGAACTGTCCCGGGAATAATTACTCATGTATGACCAATTGGAGCTTATTCAGATATTGAAACGAGTTAAGTGTTATGCGATCAAGTTGGATGGTCTGATCTATTTTCGCGTTGTAACATTTTATTTTGTGGCTTGAAATTGATGTTCAAGTTCAGATTCTTCGTCTCGACAACGTTGTTACGGCGTTCTTGCAGCATGGTGACAACCGTAGACAAGCTTATGCATCTCCGCTAGGTCGTTTTAAACATTGTGCGACGGCTGGGGGCAAGTTTGTTAAGAGTGGATTGGTATAAAATGGTGCATGTAACAACGTGCCACGGTGATTAATACCGTATTTTTCATTAATTATGTTTTGCATGCACGTATTAAGTATCTACCAATAACATATTGTTGGCGGACCGTCCGCCGGCAACGGTGGACCGCCAATGAGCGCTGCATAGCCTATGCAGATGATGCGCCCATAAACACCAATAATAACAACAACAACGGTGGACCGCTCGCCAGTAGAACTGGACCGTCCCCCGTCGACGGCGCTGTCAGCCCTCCGGCAAGCCGTCTTTGCTTTGCTTTGCTTTGCTTTACTCTCTTTGAGAAAGAGTAAGCATACTTCATGAAACCTCTTGCGATAAAAACAGTGAAAACATAAATTATAGGAACACATCTGACTACGTGGACAAAAATTATAACACGAAAGCTGTAGCAAACCAGCTATTGCGGCTTTGAAGAGCGGGATAATCGCGCCGACCGTGCCGACCTGGTGAACTTCTCTATATATTATATACACACATGCATTACATACATACATACGTACATTGTATATATTTCTATGTTTTCTATATACACATGGGATAAAAAATCAAAACCCACGGGCTCCTGCTTCCGCATCGCACGTAATGATCAACGAGTTTTTTAACTGGACAGGCGGAACCCAGCTGCGTGAAGTAAATAACGTACGAAACACGTAAGGTTAATTCAAAATCGTAGATTTAGATTTAGAGTGACTAAGTCACGATAAATCTCTATCGGAGATTTAATACATGGCGGTCGGTTTTCTAAAGTTGTCGCGAAATGTTTGTCTGTGTGTGTGTGTGTCTGTATGTTACGCTTCAACGCGTGCTGTGCGTAAACAGCCGAGCGGAATTCGCTCAAATTTTCACACGTGATTCGCCGGTACGGGGGAAAGATTATGGCGGTGGTTTCGGGTTGCGCGTGTCACGTGCCTTCAACTGGGGTCATGTCGAAATCAGGCGACGCCTCCACTCCTGTTTAACATGGGGCTGAGACTTATCCCGACGAAAAACGCCACCGCCTTCATATTGGCGCCCGGCTCGGCTCACATCGCAGGGAATGAGGAATGTGTCACACCACGTGAAAGCCACGTTTATTGGCTACCCTTTGGGCACAATTTCAGTGCGATCGAGGCAATGTGCTGCACGTGAGCGACACCGATGTGATTGGAGAACGGGTTGCGCCGAAATCATCCGTCGTCAATTGGTTTGGCATGTAAAACGGGGATTTTTAAGTCGGAATATGATCAATTTTCGTGCGCCGAATCGGCTCGGTTTCAACCCGCATAGCTCGCAAACCAATGGACCGATCGACACCAAACTGACACCACGGCACAGCCGAGACAATCTCCAAGCGTGACAGTGTAAACATTTTTGCCGTACGTGGCACGTGCACCCGGAGGAGGGGTGTAAAGAAAAGGTGTTCGCTTTCATCGTTTTTCACGATTGGGTCTGGTGCTGGGAAACGGATACAGGTAATGGTACGCCGTTGTTTGCATTACCCAGGTCCATGTACCAGCTACACTTTTCCCATTGACTATCGGCACCTGCCGTGTGCCAGAGGTCATCCATCGCGACGAGAGTGACAAGTATCGTGACCCGCAAAACAGGCTCTGCTTTCCACCCCATCAGCGTCTCGGTTAGACAACATTTTGGATAAAACATGGTATGCACGCATAGCTTGAACGGTTGTGATTCATACGATACCTTTAAATTTTCCCAATCGAAGCTACTTTTCCTACAATCAAGGCTGCCCTGAAGCATTACCAAACATCATTTTCCGCCTTCTCAACCGGCTCGTTGCATAGACGAATCAGTGGGTTTCCTGGAGCGAACTTCATCGGTTGAAAATTATACAGGCCGCACGTGCTACTACGCCAGCCAATCTACCGTGGGAAGGATTTTATATAATTGAATACAACTTATGGTGTATGCAGGGCAGTACAGCTGTGTTATGGCGTGTATGGAAATGAAGTTAAGAAAGGGCAGGGTTATGTTAGATCAATTCAGGTCTACTTTGGTAAGGCCATGCTAGGCTAGGGTAGGGTAGGTTGAGGACGACTATATAAAGTAACCAAATGCCAATATTAAGCAAAATAGAGCAACACATCGTCCTGACATATGTATGGCATGACCATTCTTCCGAGACAGAGTATATATAAAGAGCCATCTTACGCACAGGATTTGTAGTACATGTTTTATATATCATGCCGTATACCAATATTAACGAAGTGTATTAATCATCACCCAAACTCGGGTATCGGTCATATTTACATACGAACATAACAAGCAGGGTATGGAGGGTAGGGCAAAAGGGCAGGGTAGGTCAATTGAATGGGAATGGTAGGATTAAATGAGGTCTGCTTGGGTTAGGTCAGGTCAGGTCATATTAGGTTAGGTTTGGTTTGGTTTGGTTAGGTTTGGTTATATTTTATTAGGCTTGGCTAGGTTTGGTTCGGTTTGCTTAGGTTAGGTTAGGTTAGGTTAGGTTTGGTTTGGTTTGGTTTGGTTTGGTTTGGTTAGGTTAGGTTTGGTTAAGGTTTGATTCGGTTTGGTTGGAATTCGTTTAGGATTGGTTCGGTTTGATTAGGTTTGGTTAGGTTTGGTTAGGTTAGGATTGGTTAGGTTAGGTTATGCTATGATAGGTCAGGCTAGGTTAAGTTAGGCCTACCTAGGATTGGTTAGGCTAGGTTAGTATAGATCATCCAATTTTGGGTTAACTCAGTTCAAGTCCGATCGGGAGCATATTGGCCTGGATCGATTTTGAACACTCCAACATTATGGGGGGTTGGTGTGCATCTAGGGGTGCATCTATGGGGAGTTCCCTGTGGGGAATTCCCTGTGCATCTAGGGGTGCATCTATGCATCTATGGAGAGTTGGTGTACCGTGCGACCGCCAGGCGCGTGTATCTGTTTTGAGTTGGGCACCTCCAAGCCGAGAGCGCCGCACACTAGAGCTATCAAATTTGGTGGACAGGTACCCCGTCACATGGGTTATTCGGCAATGTACAACTTATAGGGGTGGGCGAAGCGTAGCGCGTGCCATGCGTTCATATTTGAGCAACACCTCCACTCTTGTTTAACATGGGGCTGAAACTTATCCCGACGAAAAACGCGACCGCCTTCATATTGGCGCCTGGCTCGGCTCACATCGCAGGAAAGGAGGGATGTGTCACACCACGTGAAAGCTCACAGTGTTGGCTACCCTTTGGGCACAACTTCGGTGCGATCGAGTCAGTGTGCTGCACATGACCGACACCGATGTGATGGGAGAACGGGTTGCGCCGAAATCCTCCGTCGTCAATTGGTTTAGCATGTAAAACGTGGATTTTTAATTCGGAATATGATAAATTTTCGCGCGCCGAATTGGCTCGGATTTTGAACACACCAACATGGTAGTGGGGTTGGTGTGCATCTAGTATGAAATCAATCTTATTTCAGGCGGATAATTTCTGCTCCCCTTCCTCTGTTTAAAAAACCTTCACTGTCATCTAATTATTCGGCTAAGCAGATGAAGGAAGCACATCACTGCAGGACAGAACGCTTGTTTCCACGTACGTGTGCCTGCGGCGACCAGACGACCAATCTCGGCCATTTGTGATTAGCACCACTTGATATATTTTCACCTGACTAGCCCTACTTTGTTCATAGGTAATTTCGTTTCGCTTTAATCGTTGCTGTCTGCGGGTTCCTTGGCTGATGCTGCTGATGAGTGTTGCGCTGATGGGTGACCTTCGATTGATGGCCCGTTTATGGACATCACACTGGTGTTCGTTCGGCGACGGATAACTCGCTAATGGGTGACCCGCTAATGGGTGGCTCGCTATCGGTGGCCCGATAATGGGTGGCTCGCTGATGGGTGGCCCTCTGATGGGTGGCCCGAAGATAGATGACCCGTTGATGGGTGACCCACTGACTGATGATCTGCTGATGGTTGACCTGCTGACGGATGGCCCGCTGACGGATGGCCTGCTGACGGATGACCGGCTGATGGCTGATCCGCTGACGGTTGGCCGGCTCATGGTTTACCCGATGATGGGTGGCCCGCTGGTGGTTGGCCGGCTGATGGTTGACCCGCTGACGGGTGGCCTGCTGACGGATGAACGGCTGATGGCTGACCCGCTGGTGGTTGGCCGGCTGATGGTTGACCCGCTGACGGGTGGCAAACTGGTGGCTGGCCGGCTGATGGCTGACCCGCTGGTGGTTGGCCGGCTGGTGGTTGACCCGCTGACGGATGGCCTGCTGACGGATGGTCCGCTGATGGGTGACCCCTCGCACTATTTTCCATAGGTGACGCCGACGGTCACCCAGTATGAGGCCAAGAACTACACTGAGATGCCGAGCAAGGTGACATTCAAGTGCAAGGAGTTGTCAACACCTCAGAACAGCGCGGGCGTCGACTTCGACGACGTCCCTCTGTCAAAGGAGCTCATCTGCATGAGTGAGAAATGTCAACTGAATGTGTAGTCGGGATGGGCTTCGCCGCTCATGCTTTGAACTGATCGGACGATGCGTTGCCACGACACAGCATTTCCCTCCGGCTCGACCCGTGTCGGCACCGCGAGAGGCACGCAGGCGACCGTGTCTCATGCCGAGCTACTAGCCAGCGTGCGCGGCGCGAGTTGCTGACGGCCTGACACGTCGCTCCCCATCAGCGACACCACAGCGGGACTGCCTCACACGTTGCTACTCCATCCTCTGACACGTGGCTGGCCATCAGCGACACCACAGCGGGACTGCGTCACACGTTGCTACTCCATCCTCTGACACGTGGCTGCCCATCAGCGACACCACAGCGGGACTGCGTCACACGTTGCTACTCCATCCTCTGACACGTGGCTGCCCATCAGCGACACCACAGCGGGACTGCGTCACACGTTGCTACTCCATCCTCTGACATGTTGCGTTCAGACGCTGCTCTGTCATGTTGTCATTTGTGGTCTGACACCTGTGTCGTCTGACACTACGCTTATTGTTGGTGCGCCAGTGCTCCATCTACTGATATGTGGCGACATTGTGCTGTTCTTTCACTGTCATATACTTCGTTTTGGCGTAGCATGTCACGTATTGGGGAGGGCGGAATCGAACAATGTCTTTCACCCAGCAATGAACAAAAGGTTTTCCAACAGTGGAGCAAGAAATCGTGGTAAGCCTGTTGATCTGTCCATCGCACACGGAACCCGCTGTGTCATATCTAAATGCGTCAATGCGTCCGGTTTAGTTCACGAGTGATCGCGGCTGATGGCTGGCGGGTGACAGAGGTGTGTCTGTCACGTGAGGCGTCAGCGCGTCACAGCCAGTGTCACGTGACGTCTCCGCCACGAGGGAGTGGGGCGGAGCGGCGTGGAGCGCGCCGTGCCCGGCCGGTGCAACGGAGCGCCAACTGGCGGTGCCGTCTGACGGTGTCCTGTGGTGTGCGTCCACCAGCGCCGTGCGAGGACGGCTACACCCTGGTGGCGCCCGCCGAGCTGCAGAACGGCTTCAGCCCTGGAAACCCGACGGTGGTGCCGCGCGCCACCTGTCTGTCGCCCGTGCTGGGACCGGCCGGACTCGGCCCAGTCGAGGCAGCGAAGCGGTGCGCCGACCGGGGCGAACAGCTGCTCGACTTCCCCGTCGGCGACGACCGGATCGAGAACCCGGGCGGGCACAAACTGCTGTTGGCCATGCAGTACAGGTGGGCGCCTGCACGTGGTCGCCTGCCCCCGCTGCCTGCGCACGAGTGTGTTGGTCGGTGCGGCGTTACGGGATCGTCGGCCATGCTTAGCGCCTCGTTTTTGGTACGCACGCGCAATGAATTCAGTACGTTGAGGCTTGTGCCCGAGTTGTCTGCGTTAGGCGTAAGTGCTACCATATGGCGGCCTGGAGCGTCTCAAGTTGCCGAATGCCGACAATATTGTATTATACCGCCGACTACTAAAGGTCTTCGTAACAGTAAAAGGTCTTGGTAACCGGTGACATCACGAGCACTTTGGCAATCTCACTCATGACGTCAGATGGTAAGCATGAGCAGAGCCAATAAGATACCAGTACACTTAGCTATCAGTTGGTCAAAATGCGACTCAAAAGTAAGTTATCAGTCTGGCAATACAACTAGGTTTTCACTTTGCTGCTCCCAGGCAGAATTGCGCCAAAACGTATGTGTACAGCAGGGAAGTGTGGCGAGATGTGTGCCGATAACGATCAGTTATATTTTTGCGGTATTTGCTTCCATAGTGACTAGGGAACCATTGAGTAAGACGAGGGGTGTAGCTTTGCATGGTGTTGGAAGGCCAATGTCACCGCCCCCCCCCCCCCCACACTTCAATGTTGGCTGTGCCCCCAGAATAATTTCAACTTTTGGCATGCGACACTTTTGGTACGCCCTCCCAATCCATTTCGGCCTGCCCATTGTCTTCATGTATTGTGCCTTATGATTAGGACTAGCTGAAGTTTTGTATATGCTTTGTATGACATCAATTTGATGCTCATGTGATTTGGAGTATATTTGATACGATGGAAGCAAAACAGTTCAAACCTCATGGTTGAGCCCATGCGACCTTGCTGTTGCTCAATCACCCACAAAACGGGTGATTGAAGTTCACAGATAAAAGGCATACCTCTGCCGTGGTGAGCACTGGTGATAACGATGCGACCGTACTGCTCACTCACGTATGTGATGTTTGTCTGCAGGAAGGTTGATCACAAGGAGGTACTCGCCGACCTGAGAGACAACGTATTCTTGCCATTCATCCGAATTCCCGAGTGGGGAAGCGGCGATGTCAATTCACGCTGTGTCGGTATCGATAGTTGGGGTCCTTCGGATACGATCTCCTTGAAGCCGATGCCCTGCTACAATGAAGACCTATTCTTCGCATGCATGAGCAGCAGTAAGTAATAATAAATAATAGGAATAATATATACCTATGACAATCATAATAAGCAGGACGGACACAACCGACAGTTCGTTGTTCTACATGGGCAAAGGAAGGTCAATATAACACCGGCCTTCGATGTACGAGGGATTATCAAGTTGCCAGGGCGCACACCGCTTTTTTATTATGGTCCCTTTCTGTACTATGCCCAGGAACATTACAGCATTTGTCTAACTTATAGGACAGCCGCTCTATTTCTCAAAACTGCTCCGCCCATAATTGTGTTCCGCGACCGATAATGATTCCATGGTCTGACACACACTGTGTCTCACTGCAACTCTAGTGATGGCTTTGGACAAAATCACTTACGAAATTGAATAGCTGCGCACGCGTTCTGCTAGCGATAGGGGAGGGACAAAGTTACTGTCCCCCCCCCCATTGATCAGCAGCGTTCGAGCAACAGAGATATAGCAATGCTGTCGTCTGCCTGACGATCGGTGCGTAGCGTATTTTGTGTCTGCTTTAAGCATGGAACATGGTAGGCAGCTTTGACCTTGATGGCCTGCCGAAATCGGACGCTGGTTGTGTGGCTGGACCATCGGTGGTGGTTGGTCCGGCCGGGTGTGGACCGATAAGACGCCCGCGTTCTGATCTGTTTGTGATGGCCTCCTTGAATCATAAAGAAAGACACGGTGTCATGCTCCAGTTGGATAATTCCCCATAAAATAGTGGCCAGGTTACGTCAGAAGCGTGAGACATGTTGTCAGAAACATGCAAAATATAACGGTTTCGTATTCATGGACGACGTACTGACATTCTTATCTGGCTGGCTGGCTGGTCACGTTACACGGCGTTTAGCCTTGGAGTTTCTTTCCAATTATTCGTTGAACTTATCCTTCTTCCGAACGGTCTGTTTCCCAACTGAAGCAAGTAATCGAATTCATTTGCATAATTCTGGTCTTATGTTTTTCGAAACTACAAATCATTAACCTGGCAGTCACTGGGCGTGTTCTACATACATACAAGTCAAGTGTTCTACATACATACATACGTACATACCAGTAACTGGGGGAGGGGGAGGGATTGGAGCTCTAGGGCACTGGCTGCCAATGCCAGGGTAGGTAGGCTCTGCAATCAGTTAGGTTTGAGTTTTGTTGACAAGTGGTGCAGGGTTTATGGCTCATCTGACCTCTATCAGAGGGATGGCCTGCACTTCTCCGAGAAGGGGGTGCAAGTGTTAGGCAAAGTATATGAACATGTCCTTCAGGGAAACTAGATAATGGGGTGGGGAGGGAAGAATTGGCATTGCCATCTCAGGGATATGCCAATAGTGACAGCATAGGCAATAGAACCTCACAGTCAGCAAATAGGGGTAGCAATAGATCAAGGGGCAGTGTGGTAGCTCATCCAGAGATGATAGAGCTACTCAACATGAAAAAGCTAAAGAGGGTCATGGAACTTTTGTTAAGTGTATGATGCTTAATGCTCAGAGCATTCGATCCAAATTTGATGAGTTCAAGTGGTATGTTGCTGAGGAGAATTCAGATTTTGTTTGCATTACTGAGGCATGGGTCAGTGAGGGATATTTTGGGGATAACTTGCAGGACTATGAGATCCAGGGATATAATATGTTTTCATGCAATAGGGGTCCAGCAGTGAAAGGGGGTGGTGTAATGCTGTATGTGAATAGCTTATACAGTTCTCAAATAGGAGCAGATGGGGTAAAAAATGTGTCTGTGGAGTCCATTTGGCTTGATGTTGCTGTGGGAAAAGGCAACAGCAATAAACTGAGGATAGGAGCTTTGTATCGATCAGGAACCTTGCCACATTCTCAGCAACTGGAGCTCGATAAAGTGATTTGTGAGGAAATCAGTAGAAACTTGCAGAGAAATGCCTTATTCTTGGTGACTTTAATCTAAAAGGATATGAAAATGTTGGTGTTGGCTCCCCATCATGTAAACTGGTTAGGAAATGCCTTGAAGAGGACTTGTTCTTACACCAGTTTGTAACGGAACCAACCAGGCAGGGCTCATTCTTGGACCTTGTCTTCTCAGATTTAAGTGATTTAGTTCAAGACTTGACTGCAGGAGAAACTCTGGGAAGAAATGACCATAACATAGTGAGATTCAAGGCACAGGTAGCAGGGACAATCAAGGATAATTTGGCAAAGATTCCAAATTTTAACAGGGCAGACTTTGACTGCATGAGAGAGGCTTTAAATGCCATAAAATGGGAAGAATAATTATTTTATTTAAATGCCTGTGAAATGTGGGAAAAGTTCATATCTTACTTGAGGGAAATTCAGATTAGACATGCCCCCAAAAGCAAAGGCGCAAAAGAAGGGTAGGAAAGCCAGCATGGCTTACACCAGATGTGATGAAAGCAATTAAGGCTAAGAAAGATGCATTTAGAGTATTTAAGGAAGCTTCAAATATCGTAAATCTAAGGTCGTATAAAAAATCTAGAGATGCAGTGAAGCAGAAAATCAGAGCAGCAAAGCGAGCAAAAGAATTGGATTTGGCTAGGAACTGTAATGGGGACAGTAAAAAGTTCTTTAGTTTCTACAAGCTAAGTAAAGTTTCAAGCACAATTGGTCCACTGGAAGTAAATGGGACTATATTGAGTGAGGATGGTGAGATGGTTGAGGAGCTGAGCAAGCAGTTTAAATCAGTGTTTACAGTGGAGGATGGGACTAATCTGCCAACCGTGAACCACAGTTCAGTGACAGGTGATCAGGTACATGATGTTGATTTCATTGATAGTGATATTGTTTTCAATTATATCAGAAAAATAAAGCCAGGTTCAAGGCAGCAGAACCTGATGGAATTTATACTAGGGTATTGCAGGAAGCTGAAAAGGAAGTGGCAATTCCACTTAGTATGATATTTTGTAGATCAGTTTCACAAAATGAAATTCCAACAGATTGGAAAAGGGCAAATGTAGTTCCTATTTTCAAGAAAGGAGAAAGAAGGAAAGTTGAAAACTATAGGACAGTAAGCCTCACATCCCTAGTCTGCAAGGTACTCGAATCAATTATCAAGGATAGAATAGTTAGTTTTCTGGAAGGAAACAGATTGATTCAAGATACTCAACATGAGTTTAGAAAAGGGCGATCGTGTCTCACAAATCTCTTGGACTTTTTGAATTTTGCTACAGAACAATTTGATCAGGGAAATCAGATTGATGTAGCATATCTTGACTTTAGTAAGGCCTTTGACAAGCTACCCCATAAACGGTTAATGATGCAGCTTCAGGTCCATGGTATTGCAGGTAGCATCCTAAAATGGATAGAGTTGTGGCTTTCAGATAGACAGCAGAGAGTGATGTTAAATGGTACAAAGTCATCATGGCAAAATATTATAAGTGGAGTCCCCCAGGGGTCGGTACTGGGATCACTATTGTTCATTATATAAGTGAATAGCATTGAATGTGGCCTAAGCAGTAAGGTTTTGACATTTGCGGATGATTTGAAGATCTTTAGGGCAATAACAGGGCACAATGAGCAGGTTTTGCTGCAGAAAGACTTAGACGAGCTAGTGAAGTGGTCCGAAAAATGGCAAATGAAGTTTAATCTTGATAAGTGCAAAGTCATGCATGTAGGTAGGCAGCATATGAAGGCTCCATACTTGATGGGTGGCCAAGTACTATCTGTGACTCAGTAGGAGAAGGACTTAGGTGTTATTTTGAACACAAAATTGGGGGCATCAGAACAGACCAAAGAAACCAGAAAGAAGGCACTAAGAATACTTGGGGCAATACAGAGGAATGTGTCATACAAAAGTGAGGAGATCATCAGGAAGCTTCACTGTGCATATGTCAGGCCACATTTGGAATACTGTGTCCAAGCTTGGTCCCCTAGTTATGAGAAAGATTGTTGGCTTTTAGAGAGAGTACAAAAGAGGGCAACAGAAATGGTTAATGGTATAGGCAACGTGGCATATGAGGAAAGAGTGAAGAAATTGGTTATGTTTTCACTTGGATATAGAAGGCTGAGAGGAGATCTCATTGAGGTTTTTAAATTTGTTCATGGTCAGGAACAGGGATATCTGAGGGAAATGTTTGAATTTAACAGAAATGATGCAATTAGAGGTCATCAATTCAAAATTAAAGTTACTCACAGCAGGACAAGGTTAGGACAGTCTTTCCTCACCAACAGGGTAGTACAACACTGGAACCAGCTGCCAGGAACCATTGTCAGTAGCAACACACTGAACATCTTTAAAAACGGCATAGACAATCATTATAAGAATAAGGGGCTTGTTTTTCTGTATTCCAGTGAGGGTTGATCGACATTGAGGAGATGGGAGTTGGGATGAGTTTGTAATTGTTGAGTGTGTTATGCAATAGCAAGTGAGTCTCTTACTAAGTCTAAACGCTTTATAACTTTACATAGAGTGTACATAGCAGTGGATTCAGCACCTTCCTTCGGGATGTGATACTGATGAGATTGTCTATGGTAGCACAATGGGTATGATGGGAGGAGTTTGTAATTGTTGAATGTATTATGCAATAGCAAGTGAGTCTCTTATTAAGTCTGAACGCTTTATAAATTTGTGTGGAGTGTGCCTAGCAGTGGATTCGGCACCTTCCTTCGGGATGTGATGCTGATGAGATTGTCTATGGTGGCACGATGGGTATGATGGGAGGAGCTTGTGATTGTTGAGGGTGTTATGCGGTAGCAAGTGAGTGGTGCTAGATAGGCTGGGGTATATAGCTTCCTAGGAACTTGGGATAAGGGATTGATTGGGGTGAGAGTATGTACATTTATAGTACCTTTTCTAGATAGGCTTAACCCAGATGGCCCCTGTGGCTGTTATTAATCCTTAATACTTTATGACTTTATGACTTTATGGATAACTTTTTATCCCCGCTCATAAGTCCGGAATCAACTGACGAATCGAATTCAAATCAAGTGCAATGGATAACCTAACAACATGTATCAGGTCAGATTTAGTTTTGTTGACCTCGAGATCACTGATGGTGTGACAGGTCAGGTCAAGTGCAAATAATCTAATACTTCTGGACCATTGCTAAGCTCAGTGAAATGTTTGTCAAATATGACGTATCAGTCAATACTTATATAAAAGACACACACTGTCATCTGTGTACATCGCATACATGTAGTCAAGTTAGGTTCAGGTAAAGTGAGGTAATGTGAGGTCATCGTACATTCGTGAATACCTGCTGCACGCGATGCATATTTCACAGTGAAAAATAAGAACTGGATAACACAATCAATTTGATATAGTCTTATATTCGCCAGCAAGAGCTGAAACAATCACCACAATTATACCACCCCAAACGTCAACCCAATATGCACCGCTATAGTATGTCTTTAATTGGGCGTCTTTCCCAGGGTAATAGTTGAAGATCACTCCAGAGTAATTCGAAGTGCTGAATTATAATTCATCGCCGTTTTGTACTCCGGGAAAGCGAGAACCACCTATATTTAGCAACACTGGAAGTTTTGAAAGCAACCCAGGTCACCCAAGACCAGAGGGTTGATAAATGGCCATACCCTGGGTCGGTGCTAGGTGTGGAGTCAACATATGGATCCTCTGTCATTGTTAGTGTACCAAAGCACTTATGAATCATGAGAAAATTACGCATGCAAAGCATACACACATCTGACCCAACATGACCTTGAACTAGGTCATGAGTGGGTCCGACTTGAACTGACACACCTGAAGACATGATAACGATATCGTATGATGTCACAGTTGCTTGTATTCATTCGTTTGAACCTTCCATCAATCGGAGAGTTGGTGTCGAAATGTTAACACCTACATGTAATTGTATGACGTCACATCGACATGACCTGTAATGACCTCGGGCTCAATGTTTTCATAAGAAGTAGCCTAGTTGTTCATTACAAGGTACCCAAAGCATGAACTCGCTATCTACAGCAGTTCTGGTGTTGTTCAAGATTAACCAAAGGGGGAGCAGCAAAATATATGCTTCCCACCTCCCCGAATCTAAATGCAAAAGTAAATTCAATTGAATGGCATCTATAATTGCTATGCATATATTTAAGACACTCAGTGCCTTCCCTGAAATAATAGTGAAGAATTTCGACTCAGACGTTGCTCGGCATCTGGCCTAAAATTGTGCCTAGCAGCTGACCTGACACCTGATCAGATACGCCACTTGTCTGGTGAATAATTTCTACCCAGACGTTACTCGACATGTAGTCTAACATTTCGACAAACAACTGACCTGACATCTTATCACACACGCGACCTCTCTTGTGACGAATTTTGACCCAGACGTTACTCGACATGTAGCCTAACATTTTGTCTAACAGGTGACCTGACATCTGATCAGTCACTCGACCTCTCTTGTTGCAGCTGGCTGCGGGAAGGGCTTGCACTACGAGCGCGGTTTCTGTTACCAACTGAAGACGCCGGCAACCCCTCTGGATCACACGCGAATCTGCTACCCGGACCCCACGGGCCCAAATGCCATGCTGGGAATGCCTGCCGAAGTGACCCAAGACATGCTTAACTCCCCGAGTGGGCCAGTGTCACGCCCAATTCCAAAATATTGGTCGGGGCGTACAGGTGCGTTCCGAGGAGATGTGTGCACATGCTGCTAGGACTTGTTAGCACTGGAAATTTGCTTTTTGTTTGCGTCATGACCGATTTTGTTTCAGAAAGTCATGACCGATTTTGTTTCAGAAAGAGAGAGAGAGAGAGAGAGAGAGAGAGAGAGAGAGAGAGAGAGAGAGAGAGAGAGAGAGAGAGAGAGAGAGAGAGAGAGAGAGAGAGAGAGAGAGAGAGAGAGAGAGAGAGAGAGAGAGAGAGAGAGAGAGAGAGAGAGAGAGAGAGAGAGAGAGAGAGAGAGAGAGAGAGAGAGAGAGAGAGAGAGAGAGAGAGAGAGAGAGAGAGAGAAGAGAGGAGGGAGGAAGGAGGAGGAGAGAGGTGGGAAGAGAACACCAAACAGAGGGGTATAAATGGGAGAGAGTGAAAGCGAGAGAAAGGAAAGAGTTGCCGTGGCAACGTCACAGACTATTGTGAGCGCCTCTATGGCTTTATGCTAAGGCGCCCTACACATACACGCGCGCGTTTTACGTGCCCCGCATGGGCGAGGGGTGACACGACGGCAGCGTGTCATTGACACTGCAACGTGTCGCCAGCAACGTGTCAATGACACCGCAACGTGTCGCCAGCACGCTGCAGCCATCTGGTAGCCCGAGGTCACGTCACGCGGTCAGTGGCACACAGACTTGGCGGTCACAGCGCGACACAAAGGAATCCCTGCTGAAAACCCCAGCAGAAACGGCACGCACGCTGTGATCGACAGACGCCGCGACGGCTTCTTCACGATGGGTGATCGGCTGGAAGACAGCGTGTTTGAAGGCGGCGTTGTCACAGACACAGGCGGGGACTGCGCCGTGCTGGATTCCAGTAGCCTGACGCTCTCTCAAGTGGCGTGCAATGACAGCACCGTCTACCAAGTGCTCTGCCAGTACCCCGGCTTACCCGTCAACGGTGCGAGTTCGCCCCCGAGCTAGATCGAATGGAGAACGTCAGACAAACGGCCAGTATGATGCAGTGTGGTGGGCAACGGCAGAATGGGGGTCACTGGTGCGATTGTACTTGTGACAGATATGGCTCTGATATGCTCGCTTGGAATTGTGGCTTCCCGCTCTTTTTGGGGTGCGGGGAGTTGATGAATTGTGACTTCGGGTAATGCATGCCATTCTCTCATGTGCAGGCCAGGATGTCACCTGAACACCTGATCATGAAGTATGTCCAAGTACTTCACGCATCGTTTTCATTTTGAAGGGCATTAAGAACACGTTGTCAATGCATTCCGAATGGCATTGTATCATGCTGGCACGCGTCTAAAATTGCGATGAAAGTTAAATTGTTGCGCATTGAATGCACCATGAATTGACGAATGCACATGTGAAATAAGCAGCACCCAACTGACCTGGCAATTAATTTCACTCCGGCGGCGGTGGCCGTGGCTGTGACGTTCGGTCGCTAGTGCTCGGCTGGGCCCATTTCTACAGCCGTCCTCCCCGCCCGCCCCGGGCCGGCCGGCGTGTCCGTCGATTTCCTCGCCCCGTCAGACTCGACAGCTGTTGGCCCGCTGAGCGGGAGTATCGCCCGCAGAGTGTCCCACCGTCTGGACGTCCACTGGCGAGCAGCTGCCCGGCGTGGCTGACATCAACTCTGACGGCCGGCTGGTCAAGCGAGCCAGCTCCGAGGGTACCAACTATTTCACGCGCAAAGGGCCGCACGAGCTGCAATACGAGTGCAAGGGGCTGATACGCGACTGGGAGCTGCTGACACCGCTCCCCGATGGCGTCACAGACGTCTCAGTCATGTCGCCACCGTCTGTGTCAGGTGAGTACCACTGTCTGTGTCAGGTGAGTGCCACCGTCTGTGTCACGTGAGTACCACCGTCTGTGTCAGGTGAGCACCACTGTCTATGTCCGGTGAGCACCACCGTCTGTGTCAGGTGAGCATCACCGTCTGTGTCAAGTGAACACCACCGTTTGTGTCAGGTGAGCACCACCGTCCGTGTCAGGTGAGCACCACCGTCTGTGTCAGGTGAGCACCACCGTTTGTGTCAGGTGAGCACCACCGTCTGCATCAAGTGAACACCACCGTCTGTGTCAGGTGAGCACCACGGGCTGTGTCAGGTGAACGCCGGAGTCTGTGTCAGGTGAGAACCACCGTGTGGGTCAGGTGAACACCACAGTCAGTGTCAGGTGAGCACCACCGCCTGTGTCAGGTGAACACCACCGGCTGTGGTAGGTGAGCACCACCGCCTGTGTCAGGTGAGAGCCGCAGTCTTAATCTGTTCCAGGAAAAATTGGATTTATCTCTTGGAATGTTGGATTTGAAAAGGAAAATATTTCCGCCATCCAATTCGGAGAAGATGACTATATTTCCGTGTACGGCACTAGAAGCTCCCCTTCATACATCCCAGTTAGCTTTGGGCATTGTACCAAAGAGCAATAAGCTTGTGGATATTATTAAGCAGAACCAATTAACCGTGCAAAGATAGATACAGCAAATGACAATTTTCCATTCCTCCAGATGGCGAGGAAAGAGCAATTAATTTGAAACCATTGTCCGGTAACACCAATTACAGTCTCACAGCGAGAGAAAGAAGACAATAATTTGATCCGAGATAATTATATTATAGATGGCAAGGAGCACCACAGTTGATGTCACGTGAGCGCCTCTGATGAAGCCGTGCCGTTCCAGCGTGTGCTGTGGACGAGGTCAGCCTGCCGGCCAACTCCAACTCCAGCGTGCACGGCATCACACTGGTGCACAACTGCCTCGACGCGCTGCAGACAGCGAACGGCGCCAGGGTGCAGCACCAGCAGTGCGACCACATCGCGTATGCCTACACGCCGGCCGGCACTCTGCTGCCCTGTGACAGTGAGTTGCACGGCGGCCATGCCGCCGTGACTGCTGAGTCGTGCTCTGCGGCAGGTCAGTGATAGTCGGTGCAATGTGGCTGTGTTGAACGGCGGAACGGCACAGTGCAGCACTCTGTCCGGTGAGCTGTGCCAACTGCCACCACCCAGACTCTGTGTGTTTCTCTCGCCAGCGCGGCGGTCAGAGATCCCCATTCTATACACTTCATCATCAGAGGCGCGTCTTCACAGCTCGCATGGTGCTCCAGTCCCGCGAGACTGTCCCGTGGTCTTGTCCCGTCGCATCGTCCCGTCGATCGGCCCACGCCAGCTGGGCCCATCGGAAGAGATCAGTCCATGCCCACCGCATTTGCAGCCTGGCGATGCTGGCGCCTGGCGCCATTGTCTGGACGCTGCGTAGTTGCTCACGCCGGACACATTATGGTCAAGTCAGCTATTTCTTCGTGTGTGTGCCGACGGCCACGCTGAATCCAACTTCATTGCTCGTGTCCGGTAACGTTAGGTGAGCCTACACTACCACCCGGGAGAGCGCCCACACTTCCGTGTACAGCGCGTCAAGCGTCGTCGCGTTTCATACTGACCTGCCCTGACCTGACCGACGGTGTGCTGACCTGTCACAGGCTGTCTGGCTGATCCGTTCGTGCCGGACGAGTACTTCACGGCCATTTCCGACTGGGACAACAGCGGCCGCTTGCTGCAGCACCAGGTCAACTTCGCTTGCCGACCCGGTCTGACCACCACTGCCGGCGCCACCGGGCAGGTCCAGACCTGCACCGTGCACGGCTGGGTGAGTGGTCCGGCAGGCGTCGGACCTGCCCCAGATCTTGCCCAGACCTCACTCAGACTGAGACATACCTTCCTCATGCCTGACCCAGACCTGACTCAGACCTGAGCCAGACCGCATCAGACTTAGCCGGGGCTTCACTCAGACATAATCCATACCTGCATCAGACCTGACTCAGACTTCACGTAGACATGATCCATACCTGACTCAGACCTGACCCAGACCTCATTCAGACCTCACTCAAACCTCGCTGAGACTACAGCCAGACCTACCTCGGATCTGACTCAGACGTTACCCAGACCGGACCCGACTTTCCTCAGATCTGATCCCGCCTTGTTCCTACATGTCAGGGGTAATTTTGAGCCGACACGATTTTGACCTCGTCGTGCTTCCCTGAAGTTGATCTTTCACTCCCTGCGTTGAACTCCAGATCGTTGGTCGCATTCATTTTCTGAGTTCGTGAGTTTCAACATCGCAAGTGTACTTTTGGTAATTGGCTCGGATTCAGTTGTCAGATCTTAAGTGATCTGCCGTGGAAGCCGCCAGTGAAACGAGGTGGGAGGCTTTAAGGCCTTTGCACAGGTGCATCGGTTCGCTATCGCATGCCTGGCTCCCCTCAGTCGTTAGCTAATGTGATCTTCAAGAGGTGATGTCGGCTCGATTTCCAGGAAGGTGAGGTGGAGCAGTGCTCGCGATGCATCTGGGACGACAGCTGGAACAGCACGCTCTTCAACACGACCAGCAGCGGCCAGGGCTACGGCCAGCTGGTAGAGATTGCCTGTTCGGCAGGCATGGAGAACTGGGACGGCTCGCTTAGAAACAGTGCCGTCTGCACGCCCGACGGCTGGAACACGTGCGACGACACTTTCAACTGTTCCTGTGAGTACGCGTGCAGCCGTATTGGGATAGCATATTGATATTGAACCATGCTAGAGCACGTGTCATGTTTGTGGGTTTTGCTATCAGTTTCAGATTGTGTTGTGACAGTCATAAAGTATTAAGGCTTAATAAGAGCCACAGGGGCCCATCTGGGTTAAGCCTATCTAGAAAAGATATTAGAAATGTACATACTATTACCCCAATCAATCCCTTATCTCAAGTTCCTAGGGACCTATATATCCCAGCCTACCTAGCACCATTCGCTTGCTATTGCATAACACACTCAAAAATTATAAACTCCTACCGTCATATCCATTGTGCTACCATAGACAATCTCATCAGTATCACATTCCGAAGTAACGTGCTGAATCCATTGCTAGGTACATCCTATATAAAGTTATAAAGCATTTAGACTTAATTAGAGACCCAAAGGCCCATCCAGTTAAGTCTGTAAATGGAAGATACCATAAACCTGGTAAAAAGACCCACCCCAACCATCCCACATCCTGAAGAAACCAGTCCTCCAATATCCCACACACCTGTCAATGCCTATCTACGCTAGCTATCCAGCCATATTCCCCTGATCTCTCTTAACACATGTGGATTGAATGCCTTATCAATAATTTTCCAACTGCATCCATGCCTGCTTAAAGGGGTCTGTGCCATGCACACTTACTTAACATAAATCTCACCCCATCCATCACAAATTAGAACTAAAAAACAAGATTTTCCTGTGCAAAAATTTGTTCCACCCTACTTTTACATACATTCAGTGACGATGGCGACATAGCGTTCGTCCGGCTGCTAGCTGCCGAAGTGGCCTGTGAAGCGTGGCCTACGAGATCAATTGCTCCTGGGGTGTCGGCGATGGACCATGACTGCACTGCGATGGCACGCATGCGCCTGTACCGCGTGGGGGGGGGGGGGGGGATTTTGAGAGCGTTGCCCCGTCAAACATTCCGTGACGCCGGATCGCGCAAGTGGCGGTCAGTTTCGCAGCCGGCACTTCCGGCGCTGGATGTTTTATCATGCGTGCCCCAGGAGCAGTTGAAGCCTGGACGAAGTCAATCCTCTGGCACTGCCGTGATGCTGCGCCGTCGACTGCTGGTGCGGCCGGAGGCGGTGGCATCGCGTCAGTCAGCTCCGTGGCGGGTACCCTGTCTGGTTCTCTGCACACCATGTGACCGTCTGGTTCACTGGGTGCTAAATTGCTCTCTTGCGTTATTTCGGTCTGCTATGAATGTCAGAGTAATGGGTTTACCGGATGTAAGCCAGTTGTCTTCCCCCGCAGGTTAATTGATCGAGGCACCGCCTGCAAGATAAATTTCAAATTGTTCTAACGGTATGCTGTTTCAATGCTAATTTGTCAAATCAATCTTCCATGCGGATGAATCATTATGATAGGTTAATCATTGTACGTGGTGTTAGCGTGAGCAACAACTACACCCAGACACGACCGTATTTGTAGTCCGGTAGAATGCAGTGGCGTTCTGGTGATAAGTGATGTCATGTTTGAGATGCTACCGGTATAGGCCTAATCATTGTCAAGTTCAGATATTTATAGATACTGGAAGGGCCGACTGAGGACTCTCACTAAGGACCAATAAACCTGCATGTGAACGAACACCCTGGCCGTACGAACCTACTGATAGCCCGTGCTCCTGGGCCAGAGCCGACCAGACCATGGACTGGATCTGAATAGGATCTGAAGCTGATCACAGGCCGGATCTGATCCGTGCCCACGGGCAGCACTAGTCGGGCAGCCCGTGCGACGCATGTGCACCGGGCGCACACATGCGACTCTCCCCTCTGTCGACATCGCGGGCCTGTCCGCGAGACGGGGTCGGCTGTGTCCCGGCCTCAGCCGGCGCAGGGCGAGTTGTCGGGGTCGGCTGTGTCCCGGCCTCAGCCGGCGCAGGGCGAGTTGTCGGGGTCGGCTGTGTCCCGGCCTCAGCCGGCGCAGGGCGAGTTGTCGGGGTCGGCTGTGTCCCGGCCTCAGCCGGCGCAGGGCGAGTTGTCGGGGTCGGCTGTGTCTCGGCCTCAGCCGGCGCAGGGCGAGTTGCCGGGGTCGGCTGTGTCTCGGCCTCAGCCGGCGCAGGGCGAGTCGCGATCCGGTGCGCACGAAATACACACGTGGGTGTTAGGCTGGCCAGCCGGCCCGAGCACAACACGCGTGACGTCACTGGCAGCCGACGTCGGTCAGTAGGAGTGATGTCACTGACGGCTGACGCCAGTCAGCAGGCGTAACGTCACTGGCAGCTAACGACTGCTACCAGGCATGACGTCACTGGCAGCTGACGACTGCTAGCAGGCATTATGTCACTGGCAGCTGACAGACGTCAGCAGGCGTGATATCACTGACGGTTGACGCCCGTTAGCAGGCGTGACGTCACTGGCAACTGACTGTGGTCAGCAGGCGTGACGTCACTGACGGTTGACGGCGGTCAGCAGACGTGACGTCAGTGACGGATGACGGTGGCTGGCAGACTGTCAAGGGGAGCTGGCCACGCGCCGCAGCTCGCTCTGGAGCAACGACTGGACTGGTGCGCGAGAACTGGGCACCGTGGTGACGTTCACGTGCGACTCCAACATGACCACCCGGTACGGCAAGCGGACCCAGCGCCAGCGGTGCGAGGACTCCGGCTGGACCAACAACATCCACTCCTGTAGAGGTGGGCCTCGGCGTCTCGTCGGTCATTGGCCGGTGTCTGTGTACGTCATATCGCAGCGATCTGCCGGAGTGGAATGCAGGACCCCGGTTTGCGAAACTCGAACTGGCAACTATATTACGTTGCTTCACCATGGACCTGTACACTGGTGCAGACCTGACCTGACCTCGTCGGTCGGTTGTGGCCTGCGACTTGACCGCGTCCATCGGGTGGTGACCTGTGAGCTGACCTCGTGCGTCGGCAGCCTGTGACGCGGACCCGGTCGACGTGGACGATCTGCCAGCCGTCACCAGGACGTGGAACGGCTTCCGCCGGCTCAACACCACCGCCTACTACAGCTGCAACGAGGGCACCGTGACCGCGTCTGGCCACTGGGAGCAAGTGCAAACTTGCTGGCAGGGCTGGCAGGGTGAAGTGCTGGCCTGCGACGGTACGTGCTGGGTCTGTTCTGCATCTGTGCTCATGATTTCAGTGTCTGCATGTGGTGGTTGTGTGCATGCATTTGTGCTGCGTGCGTGCGCGGTGCGTGGTGTGCACATGCGTTTACGTGTGGTTATCAGTGGCGGCACGCCCAGTGGGGCACTTTGGGCAATGCCTAATCCGGCTTTAGCGACAATTTGTTTATATCGTGCTTATATTGTGTGTATGTGTGTGTGTGTGTGTGTGTGTGTGTGTGTGTGTGTGTGTGTGTGTATGTGCGTGTGCGTGTGCGTGTGTGTGTGTCTTAGCAGCCCTGTCAGAGGTGAGGAAGCCGCCAACCACCCACAACGTCGGAGGCAGATCCCGTTAGTTTAAATGCCACGTCAATGTTACTGAGCTGCTGGGTGAAAATACTTCCTGCTTTATCAGTGAGCCTAACCCTCATCCCAATGCACAAGAAGTCAAACAATCTTAACTTCACCCCAATACGCAGGCAGCAAGACAATCATAGCATCACCCTAATACGTAGGAAGTAACCAAAACAAAAAATATTTCTTCACCGAATACACAGCAAGTCAAACAATCATAGCATCATCCCAATTCACAGGAAGCCAGACAATCATAGCCTTACCCTAATACGCAGGATGCCAGACAATCATAGCCTGACCTCAATACGCAGGAAGCCAGGCAGCCACAGCCTCGCCCCAATAGATACAGGAAGCCAGACACCCATGGCCTCATCCCACTGCACAGGACGACAGACAACCATATCCTCATCCCACTGCACAGGGTAACAGACACCCATGGCCTCATCCCACTGCAGAGGACGACAGACAACCATGGCTTCATCCCACTGCACACGACGACAAACAACAATATCCTCATCCCACTGCACAGGGTAACAGACAACCATAGCCTGATCCCACTGCAGATATAGGGTAGTTTCTTCCCTGGCCGTGTGTAGTCTAGTTGGACCAAGCGTATGCGATATTTAAAACCCCGGAATAAACTAATACGTGAAGAAGACGGAGTTCACGCTCGCTCGACAAGAAAACGATCGCTCTCTCTAGAACCCTCTTCTGGCGGTCTCCGGGACTTCTCCCTTTATTTCAATCAGCACACACATATATATAAACACGAGTCGGCCCACGCAAATACATCATCGGCGTACAAGCGGTGCTCCCATTTGTTAGCTCGACGTGACGCGCCGACCAAAGTGAACCGGGCTGGGATTGGCTCGGGTGCCCAGCGGCCATCTTCGGAGGGGCGCGGGGGGGGGGGGGGTCAACAGGTCACGTTCGCGTGCACCGACGAGCTTGGCATTGGCTCCGTGCAGACGAAGTTACCGCCGGGGCGGGGCTGTCGGCATGGCAACCCGCAATGACTCAAGGAGGTCAGGTGTCTGGTCGGTGGCCGGCCATGGTTCTTATCAGGAATGATTCAGTCGGCTGCATTCCTGGACGGTCTCGTCACGGGTATGAGCGCCTTTGCTATGTGTCATGCGCGGCCTTTATCGCGGGTGACTCAGCCAGTACATTTCAGAGTTTCTCGAATATTAGCTTTAACATCCTTACACCTACAGCGCAAGGTCTAATATCGCGGATTCCGGATTTACCAATCAAATCCTGCGATCCACTAGATTATTACGGCCATCATACATCGTGAAATTACGCGGTGATACATGCACTCTTTATTTTATACGTTTACACTCGGTTTCTACATGGGTTAGACTACTGGGATTTGAAGGTATCCCAACGTCCCTGGTCCATGTTAGTTACCATGTTACACAATAATCCCTAAATAAACATGGCACAAAATCCCATAAATGAACGTATTACATGAATTACACAAGGTTATTTACGACGCGTCACGCACTAAATTATTGCTGCTAGGTTATGTCAACTACAGTTCAGTTCGTTCTGTGGGCGGCCACTGCCCGTTGTCTGTCACGTTTTCTGCCTTATCACTCACTTAAATTCACTCCAATTCAGTTGGGCTAGGTGCCCTGCCTTCCATGTTCTTATGAAACAGCATAACACTCTGTCGTATCTTCTCCATTAAGTCGGCGGTGCTATCCGGCTCGTCGGGCTCGGTCAGCTGGACGAGCTTCGTTAATGGTAACAGTCCGTTAGCATCTGCACTCGCTGAAGCGTGCACCTGCGCTACTCCAGCTGTAGCCTGTGATGCACCGGTTGCATCCTGCAGCGTGCCTGCCAGGTGTGACTCATCAGTCACACCAATGTCCGTGTAGTCAGCACTGTCACCGGCTCTGCACTTGGCGTCGGCGGGGACGGTGTTACCTGCTGTGTCAGCAGTAACGGTAACGTCCTCAGAGCTGCTTACGTCGGCTGTGTGCTCGGCGGAGACGTCCGCGGTTACATCACCGGCGTTCTCGGGGATGCTGCGCAGCATCGGTTCACGAGCTGACGGTCTTGTGTGATGCTCCATTGGTTGATTGCACGTGGTACACCACATGCCGTCATGCTGATACGAATATGGCTTAGTTACCCGCGGTCCTGGACGGCCCTGTAGTCCGAAACGGTTGATGGGGAACGTTTCCCCATCGACCGTTATGCGGAGCAGAAGATCTGACGGAACGAATTTGGGGAGTTCCCACGTTGCCTGAGACGACGGGAAGCCTTGCCATTCACACAGATATGCGGCGACGCCACTGCAGTCCCACCTGACTGCAAGGATTCGTGTAATCTCGAAGTCCATTATGGACGCGGGTTGCGTCGGTGGCGCTGGCAGGGATGGTCCGGATCCTCGACAGCCGCTGACGGGTTACTGCAGGTCAATAATTCACACGTCGTGATTCATTCCGAGGGTGACGCCTGGTTCCGGCCCCACGTACTGCGCCGCTGCAGGCCTCAGTGCTTTGCTGTCGTAAGCAGAACTGTTGAACTCGTGGTCAGGTCTGACGCTCGCATGAGCTGAAGACAGCTCATCTTCACCGGGAGGGTAACTGAATGGATTAAAGGTTTGCCGCTGCTTCCAGGTTCAGAGATGCAGTACTCGGTTCAGAGGTACGAAAGCAAGGATAGGCATTATTTTTGACCACCGTACACGTTTTTATACAGTATAACAGCGTATCACACAGTACATCGGTTGGGGTGACGTTACAGAGTCCCATTAACAACCATACGCGTCATAGCGTTCCATTAATATCCACATGCCAGTATATGGCAATCCATTAAGGATGACGTCACCGCGCCATTGAAGGTGGCTTCACTGAGCCTGGTAGTAACACGTCATACTAATTTGCAGTGACACCCTGGTACACATAACACATCAGCATTGACTAATCCAACATCGACTTAAACGTTTCCATCTGCGATTTCATTTGTGCCAACATCATGGCGTTCTGGTCCTTTATAATGGCGGCAAATTCCCTCGCTCTATCTGGTTTGACCGCTATTTGTTCTACGTCAGCATCATACTCGTTGGATAACGTATCGTCATGTATCTGCAGTTTCTCGGGGGCAATCATCATCTGAAGTTAATTCTAATGGCCGTTTTTCTGGGGCAACACCTGGTGGGCTCTCTGCTGATTTTCTCAAGCGACTGGCTAGTTCCGCTAAAGGTAAGCTCTCGTCAGAGTCACTACCCTGAATTTTAGTGCATTTCGTTGGGCGTGGCGGTAACTTTTCATTTTCCGACTCACTAGACGTGGGCAATTGACGTTTTGTAATACGCTGGGCTAACTCGGCCAGCGGTAAGTCATCCTCAGATTCACTGGTACCTGGGAGCTGACCTGGTTCGGCTAGCTGGGTGGTTGATGATTCAGCTTCTCGTCGGCCTGTCTCGACCGGCGGGTCTGGCCTTGTGCCAGTTATGTCTGGGGCCCGTGTCGGCATGTCGACGTCATCGTCTGCTGACCCTACTGGCCAGTCTGTGTCCATGAGTTCATAGCCACAACTTGGCTGCTTGGTTGAGTTCAGCTTCTGCGCGCTTAGCTAGCCTTGATGGCTGGATGCGTTCGGGAGTGGTGCGGTCGGGTTTGGACCGGTTATTGATATACTTCAGATTAATTGGCTCGTCTATATCCTTCGTGGGTTCCCATGCGGTAGCGGGGTCAGCTAAACGTAGTTTTTGTACGTGGACCAGGCGAGTTTTTCCCGTAACTTGATCTCGAATAATGTAATTAACCGTGCTTGTTTGTTTAGTTATTCTAAAATATGGTTTCCAAGGCAACGCGAATTTGTGTGAATTGCCAGGTAGTACTGTGGTATCATAATAATACACTGGGTCTCCTATTTTAAAACTGCGTGGTTTCGCTTTTCGGTCTGCGTAAACTATATTCTTTTCGTGTCTATTCACTATATGGCTCTTCACATGAATATAGGCTTCATGTAAGTTGGCTAACATTTTTGGTACGTAATCGTCTCCGTAGCATTTAACTTTGGGTTGCAATAAATTATCTAAAGGGAGGACGGGGTCTCGACCGTATAGCGTGAAGAAGGGTGATATTGTACCTGAACTTCCAATGTTTGCCGTTCGGTAGGCAGCTAAGGTGGCAGGTATTTTCGTGTCCCAGTCGTTTTGGTTCAGGTTAATTGATTTGGCTAAGATATCGTTTTGCACCCTATGGTACCTCTCGACTCTACCATTTACAGATGGGTGGTATGCACTGGTACGGATATGTCGAATGTTCAGGCATGTTTCTAGTTCCTCAACTATTGTATTTAGAAATTCCGTGCCTCGGTCGGAAAGGATTATTCGTGGGCAACAGTGTCGTGGGATAATTTCCTCCATAAGGATTTTGGCAACTGTTTTGGCGTCCTTCCTCGCTGTGCAGAAACTTTCCGGCCATGAAGAGAAGTGATCAACAATGGTAATTACATACCGGTTACCGTTTTCCGTTTCTGGATATGGTCCACAAGTGTCAATTCCTATCATTTCGAACGGGTAATGTGACACGGGCATGTCCTACATTGGGGCTGGAGCTGCCTTCGCTCGTCGCCCTGTGCACAATACACAGGCTTTTATGTAAGCTACGGTATCTCGCCACATACCATTCCAATAATATTTCAACTTAAGTTTCTCATACGTCTTTGTCAATCCCATGTGTCCAGCAAAGAAGCCTTCATGAAATTCTTTGAGTAATTCTTGTCTCAAACATTTTGGCACGCATAATTGTAGTCCAGGGAACGGTCCACAGCGTGGTCCTTCGCTAATTTTATAAATGAGTTTGTCTAACTCCATATAGTGTAGAACTACATTTTTATAATCCGCGTGGTTTTTATCGTTTATGTTCCGAATTTTTCCTATGTCCTCGTCTGTTTTCTGGAGTTTATAAATATTTTCCCACCTCACTAATACATCCTTGAATTTATCTTCTCGACTCAACTCTTCCTCCGGTTTACTGAATTCGGTACCCCTGAAGTCTCCCATGGGAACGTGGTCGGAATCGATTACATTTATTTTCTGATTGCTTTCACTCATTCGGCTGAGGTGATCTGCGACAATGTTCTTTGGCCCTTTAATGTAAACAATTTCACAGTTGTGCTCGGAAAGCATGATAGCCCATCTCTGTAGCATGGGGTTTTTCATTTCTGACAGGTTTAAAAATGTAAGTGGTCTGTGATCGGTTAGGATGGTGAATTTGGATCCCAGCAGATATTGACGTAATTTTAAGACTGCGTACACGCACGCGTATGCCTCCAACTGAACGATCGGCCATTTTTGTTGTGTTTCGTTAAGTTGTTTAGACAAATATTGGATCACTTTCTCTTCACCATTGTGTTTCTCTAATAGAACTGCTCCTACCGCTCTCAGTGAGGCGTCGGTATACAATGTATAGTCTTTAGTGACATCTGGATAAGCCAGTACTGGTGCAGAAGTTAGCTTTTGTTTGATTGTTGTAAAAGCGTTTTCGCAATCATATGTCCACTTAAACATGGCATGTTTCTTCGTTAAATCAATCAATGGCGTGGAAATTTGGCCAAATTTAGGGATGAAACGTCGATAGTAAAAACACATGCTGATAAATGATCGGACTCCTTTCATGGTAGTCGGAGCTGCCATGTATTGTATAGCTTCTACCTTCTCCGGGTTTGGCTTGATGTCAGAGGCTGATACCACGTGTCCTAAGTATTGTACTTCCTCTTTTAGAAACTCACATTTTGATAGTTTCAACTTCAACTGTGCTTTTCGCAGGCGACGACAAACTTCCTCCAAATGAGCTAGATGTTCCTGAAATGTTTTTGAATGTATTATTATGTCGTCGATGTATGCGATTGCAAATTGATTATGTTTTCCAGATAGGACTTTGGACATTAATTGAGCAAAGAGGCTCGGAGCGTTGCATATTCCAAAGGGCATTTTTCTGAAGTTCCACAGGCCCATGAAGCAGATAAACGCTGTCTTAGGTATGCTATCTTTTGCCATTGGGATTTGCCAATATCCTGACTTTAGATCTAGTGATGACAAGAAGTTTGCTCCTCCGAGAGACGCGAGAATATCTTCTATCAGTGGAAGGGGATAGCTGTTTTTCTTCGTAATGTTATTTAGTTTCCGATAGTCGACTGCAAATCTATTTGAACCGTCTTTTTTCGCACTATTACTATGGGTGCGGCCCACGGACTGTCGGATTCCTTTATTATACCAGCCTTTAGCATGATACGTATCTGTTCTTCCACATATTTTCGTTGGCTAAACGGTGTTTTGTAAGGCGGCTAACGGACGGGTGCGTGGTCAGCAGTCTCTATCTCCATCTCAGCGATGTCAGTTGTACCGAGGTCGGCGTCAGTCGTGGCAAACAGGTCAGCATTGGCTCGTAACAGCTTTTCGAGATCGTCCCTGTCAGCGTCGGTCAGATGAGCCAGTCGCGCTTGCTCAACTGGGTCAGTGGGTGAGGTGGTCGGGGCTAAGTCAAGGTCTTGTGGCATGTCAACAAGATACTCCAGATCCGAGTCATCTATTCTCTCAGCGTATGCGATCACTTGATTGTTATACATTGTGAAGTCTCGGGTGGACGTATTTATAATTCTTACTGGTAGACGCTTATGGCGATCTGGTTTTGCCACTACCTCGGCTATGATTAAGCCTGGCTCCTCGAAAATTACTGGTGTATTATCCAGTGACCTCACATAGCACGTTTGATTTACTAGTTGCGCCCTGTTCACAGCTGCCAGACACTCCACGACCGTATTGGCCGGGATATATGTGCGTCCTTTTAGTCTGACTAGCGAACTCGCCTGTTCGCCAATCGTGCGCTGAAGGCGAAGCGGAATCATATGACCTTCGATACACAAGGCTTTTTTCTCGAAGTCGAATTTTGCTCCAAACTCGGTTAAGAAATCGTTTCCTAACATGCATTGTTGTTTCTATCCTGCTACAATTTGAAAGCTGAATGGTTCACTGAATTTACTCATCTCGACTCTAAATGTTCCTAAACCAATGTTTTTCAAACGATGCCCGCTTGCTGAAATGAGTGGGATGCGATCTTTTTGATCCTCTGAAAATCTGAGTCTGTTTTTCCGTGATTTTATCAAAAAGTTCCTTTGAAATTAGCGAAATATCTGCTTGTGTATCAACGAGCGCATAAGCCTTCTGATTCCCGATTTTAATCCAGCACATGGGAGTGTTGGGTTTAACATGAACGTGCTGAACATTTTTGTGGTTCGATTTCTGTTTCTTCGGGTCTCGTTTCCTACGGATGTTTTTTCTTTCCTTACTCTGTGATTTCTGGTTCCAATTAGTTCCAGCTCTACCGTGGCGGCCGTTCACAGCAGAGCTCGGCCGTTTCCCGTCTCTCTAGGGGTTTGTGGGCAGGAACGACACTGCCATCCAACATGGCCCACCTTAGTACATTTGCAACAAATGGGTCGGCCGTCCGGGGTCCATTGTTACGAGGGACCAGGCGGGCCTGGCTGTCGAGGTTTCCACATGGTGGGACCGAAAGACGGGCGCATCATTGGAGGTCCATAGTTGGGTCGGGGAACGTACGGTCTTGGTGGTCGCGGGTATGGTGGATACGTCGGGGTGAATACACGTGGTCCTAATAGAGGCTGGACTTGTGGTTTTGAGGGTCTAATTTTTGAGGTGCCAGTTTTGATACAGTCTCTCCTAGGGATACTACCAGTTTCTCTATCTTATCCATCCGTTCATTTCCGCCTTGTACCATATTAACTTCTATGGGTTCCTCATCCGTTTTCATTGATCCTCTACATAATAAAAATGTTTTAAGCAGTTGCTGTTCATGCACAGCGAATTGTATTGCCTCCTCAAGGGTCTGAAAGGTATGTCTGTATAATTTTTCTGCTAGCTGGTGGCTTCGTACTCCTTTGTTGAACACATCTAACAAAATTTGTTGGGTAGCAGGGCTATCAATATCTGAATAAGCTTCCTTTGCTAGTGAAATTATTCTCTCAGAGTAGTTCTGAATCGACTCCACGCGGTGCTGCTTTGTTCTTCTTAAGGTTTCTTGGGCGTTCTTTTGATCGGCCAGGTCAGAATAGCGTTCCCTCATTACCTGTTTAATCTCTGCCCACGTTAGGTTTGCCTGTAGCGATACCATACGTTGGAGAAATTCAGCCGCGGGTCCACCAAGTGTTTTTAAACAAATGATTCTCATTTGTTCGTTATCCATCCTAAAACTGATTCGATCTAACTGTTTGATCCATTCCACCAAACGGTTATGGCTATCGCCTGTATATTGTTTGATGTTGTTACTTAAGCCCTGAGCTCTTAATTCCATCCTGATTTGATTAAAACTCCCAGAGATACGATCCAGAGGAATCTCGGTCATGGTTCCTTTACGTTAATTAATTTCTCCATAAAATATCAATTTCGAGACACAGGTTTTTGCGGAGAGGTGTGCGGCTAATTAATTTCCTATCTACGTATAGTTCATACATGTAGTACACAATGAACACGCGAACACTTCAATACTATGCAGTGGTCAAAATTTTGCATAGGGGTTGTTGGAGGATTTTAGGAATTTCCCGGCCTTACGGCGTTGTTGAGGTAGTCGGATTGATTTGCTCCTCCTGCAGACGGATGCACTCGTAGTCGGATTGATTTGCTCCTCCTGCAGACGGATGCACTCGTAGTCGGATGAGCTGACCTCAGGTCGTCCGATGTGATGCTCGAAGTTCACCAGCACCAGATGTGACAGCTTGGTGACTGTGCAGGGTCCCATATCCGCGGTATCGGCACCAGTTATAGGGTAGTTTCTTCCCTGGCCGTGTGTAGTCTAATTGGACCAAGCGTATGCGATATTTAACACCCCGGAATAAACTAATACGTGAAGAAGACTGAGTTCACGCTCGCTCGACAAGAAAACGCTCGTTCTCTCTGGAACCCTCTTCTGGCGGTCTCCGGGGCATCTCCCTTTATTTCAATCAGCACACACATATATATAAACACGAGTCGGTCCACGCAAATACATCATCGGCGTACAAGCGGCGCTCCCATTGGTTAGCTCGACGTGACGCGCCGACCAAAGTGAACCGGGCTGGGATTGGCTCGGTTGCCCAGCGGCCATCTTCGGAGGGGCGCGGGGTGTCAACAGGTCACGTTCGCGTGCACCGACGAGCTTGGCATTGGTTCCGTGCAGACGAAGTTACCGCCGGGGCGGGGCTGTCGGCATGGCAACCCGCAATGACTCAAGGAGGTGAGGTGTCTGGTCGGTGGCCGGCCATGGTTCTTATCAGGAATGATTCAGTCGGCTGTGTTCCTGGACGGTCTCGTCACGGGTATGAGCGTCTTTGCTATGTGTCATGCGCGGCCTTTATCGCGGGTGACTCAGCCAGTACATTTCAGAGATTCTCGAATATTAGCTTTAACATCCTTACACAGAGGACGACAGACAACCATGGCCTCATCCCACTGCACAGGGTAACAGACAACCATGGCCTCATCCCACTGCACAGGGTAACAGACAACCATAGCCTCATCCCACTGTACACTGGACGACAGACAACCATGGCCTCATCCCACTGCACGGGGTAACAGACAACCATAGTCTCATCCCACTGTGCACTGGACGACAGACAACCATGGCCTCATCCCACTGCACAGCACGACAGACAACCATAGCTTCATCCCACTGTACACTGGAAGCCAGATTTGAAATGTGTGACGGCTTCAGCTTTCAGTTCGGTTTAAAGTTGCTTTTCTTTCACAAAGACATCTTCGAAGATAATTTAATTGGAGACATGCTGGAGTTATTTTATTTAGTCTCTTGAGGTTGTGTTTGCAGCATACATGTATTTGTGAACCCTTACTTTGCAATTTCTCGTTTTGAATGTTCATCAGTTACTCAAAAGATACACATGTTTCCGCATGAAACACCTACGCATCCAATGAATAACATCGCATGCAAAGAGAGCAACACGATGGAAGACTTTTGCTGCTATGAAAAACACTCGGAAAGCAAGCATACATGATGAAACTATGATTACATTATGTGGATTATACCTTAGCAGAGGTAGAAGTGAGTATGTGTACTGGCTCGCATGTGACAATGCATAAAGACAACGCGCAATTCCTTGTTGATGACTTAGTGATGTATTCATACTGTGTGTGTCGGTGACCCTGCAATACGTTCCCTCTGCGTGTCGGTGACCCTGCAACACGTTCACACTGTGTGTCGGTGACCCAGTGGCATGATCCCAATGCGACGTCTGTGACCCGATGACATTCCCAGTTTGTGTCGGCGTCCCTGTAGCATGTCTCCAGTTTCTGTCGGTTGCTCATCTGTGTCGGCGGCCCTGTAGCATGTCTTCAGTTTCTGCCGGTGACTCATCTGTGTCGGTGGCCCTGTAGCATGTCTTCAGTTTCTGCGGTGATCCATCTGTGCCGGCGGCCCTGTAGCATGTCTTCAGTTTCTGCGGTGACCCATCTGTGCCGGCGGCCCTGTAGCATGTCTCCAGTTTCTGCGGTGACCCATCTGTGCCGGCGGTCCTGTAGCATGTCTCCAGTTTCTGTCCGTGACCCATCTGTGTCGGCGGCCCTGTAGCATGTCTTCAGGTTCTGCCGGTGACCCATCTGTGTCGGCGGCCCTGTAGCATGTTTTCAGGTTCTGCCGGTGACCCATCTGTGTCGGCGGCCCTGTAGCATGTCTTCAGTTTCTGCCGGCGACCCATCTGCGTCGGCGGCCCTGTAGCATGTGTTCAGCTTCTGTCCGTGACCCATCTGTGTCCGCGGCCCTGTAGCATGTCTTCAGTTTCTGTCCGTGACTCATCTGTTTCGGCGACCCTGTAGCATGTCTTTAGTTTCTGTCCGTGACCCATCTGTGTCGGCGGCCCTGTGGCATGTCTTCAGTTTCTGTCCGTGACCCATCTGTGTCCGCGGCCCTGTAGCATGTCTTCAGTTTCTGTCCGTGACCCATCTGTGTCGGCGGCCCTGTAGCATGTCTTCAGTTTCTGTCCGTGACCCATCTGTGTCGGCGGCCCTGTAGCATGTCTTCAGTTTCTGTCCGTGACCCATCTGCGTCGGCGGCCCTGTAGCATGTCTTCAGTTTCTGTCCGTGACCCAGCGCCCCGTTTCCAGTGTGTGTCGGCGACCCGGTCAGCGTGACCGACATGGCGGCCATCTCCAGCTACTGGGCAGGCGCCCAGCTGGGCAACTGGACCAGTCGCGACGCGTCGATGGCGACGGAAGACGCGCCAACCACGGACGGCTCGTCGACGTCGATGACGGGCAACTGGACCGTCGGCCGAACGATGGCCACCGTGATCACGTACACGTGTCAGGGAAACCTCACCACAGCTGCCGGCCGCGACACCCAACACGTCAACTGCAGTCTGCATGGATGGATCGGCACCGTACTGCCCTGTGACAGTGGGTGCCGTACTGCCCTGTGATAGTGGGTGTCGTATTGTCCTGTGACAATGGGTGTCGTACTGCTCTGCGACAGTATATACCGTTTTGCCCTGTATCAGTATATGTCGTTCTGTCCTATGCTATGACAGTATATACCGTTTTGTCCTGTGACAGTATATGTCGTTCTGCCTGTGACAGAGCAAACCGTTCTGTCTGTGACAGTATATACCGTTCTGCTCTGTGACGGTATATACCGTTCTGCCTGTGACAGTGGGTGCCATCCCGCTCCGTGGAACGATCAGAACTTCATGCAACGTTCCGGATTTTGTATCCCTGTTTGAGTAGTTGAGTCAGAGTCATCGAGTCATCGAACCAGCACCGAAGCCCCAGTGGTGAACACTCGTTGCGTCGTTCGAGTCAGTTGCTGCCCGGTCGACTGTCTGTGGCTCCGACTCAGCGCCGTCGACGTGTCGCCAGCGTGCGGGCCGCCGCCGTCCGGCAACCACACCAGCATCCTGTCCGAGCGCCTGTCACCGGACGCCACCAGAGCAGACGGCCGGCTGGGCTCCAGCGTGGTGTACCGCTGCCGGCGGGGTCTCAGCACGCTGGACGGCCAGGACCACATCGTCACCAGCTGCGAGCTGGGCGGCTGGACACGCTGCGAGCTGGACATCGTCTGCAACTGTCAGTGGTGGTCGGACGTCGCCCGGAGGCGGTGCGGGCCCCGGGGTGGTCTGCAACTGTCAGTGGTGGTCGGACGTCGCTCGTGGGCGGTGCGGGCCCCGGGGTGGTCTGCAACTGTCAGTGGTGGTCGGACGTCGCCCGGGGCGGTGCCGGCCCCGGGGTGGTCTGCAACTGTCAGTGGTCGGCCGTCATCCAGGGGTGGTGCTGGCCCGGGGGCGGTGCGGGCCCCGGGGTGGTCTGCAACTGTCAGTGGTGGTCGGACGTCGCCCGGGGGCGGTGCGGGCCCCGGGGTGGTCTGCAACTGTCAGTGGTGGTCGGACGTCGCCCGGGGGTGGTGCGGGCCCCGGGGTGGTCTGCAACTGTCAGTGGTCGGACGTCGGCCGAGGGTGGTGCCGCGGTGTACCACCGCGGCCGGGGTCCGCGGTGGTCTGCAACGCTTTGTGAGTGGTGCCGGCTCTGTGGGTTGCGATGAGCCTGTGTGTCGTGATAGCTTTGTGGGTGGTAATCGAGCTGTATGTGGCAATGGCTCTGTGGGTGGGAATTCAGTTGTATGTGGCAATGGCTCTCTGGGTGGTAATGGCTCTGTGGGTAGTGATAGCTTTGTGGGTAGTAATTGCGCTGTATGTGGTAATGGCTGTATGGGTAGTAATTGCACTGTAAGTGACAATGACTCTGTGGGTGGTAATTCCGTTGTATGTGGCAATAGCTCTATGAGTGGTAATGGCTCTGTGGGTAGTGGTGGCTTTGTGGGTAGTAATTTCGCTGTATGTGGCAATGGCCCTGTGGGTGGTACTGGCTATGTGATTGCTCATGGCTCTATGGGCGATGAGCGCTATATGTGTAGTGATGACTATGTGGGTGGTGGTAGCTCTGTGGGTGACAATGGCTGTGGATGGCAATAGTTATTTTGGTGCTGACCGGGTTCGTGAGCGGTGCTAGTTCTGCAGGTGGTAATACCGACCATGGGTGGGGATGGCTCTGTGTTATGATAAATATGTTGGAAGTAATGGCGCTGTTGATGGTAATAGTTATGTGGGTGGTGACTGGCTTCGTGGTTGGTGATGACTATGTAGGTGGTGATGACTCTGGATGGTGATAGCTCCATGGGTGAATTCCTTATGGGTGGTGATGGCGCATTAGTGGCAATGACCCTATTGGTGGTGAATACATTCACTGGCGGATCCAGGGGGGGGGAATTCCTGCCATGCCCCCCCAAGCGCTTCAAAGGTGGGGGGGCCATAGTGTTTCTTGCCCCCCCCCCCCCAAACCAATAAAAGTAAACTAAATTAAAATGCCGTAACCTTTGCTGAGGTCAAAAAATAGCTTTTCGGGTGAAATAATCTCCAATTTTAAAGGTATTTTGTTATGATTGTTTGGAAGCCCAATATGGTAGCATAGTAGATTCTGACGCATCGAGGGTTCTATGCTGTTGAAGTTCTGCTTACAGCAAGAGATGACGAAATCAGCAGTTTCATTATTCCTTCGTCAGATAGGTTCATGAAGTTTGTTTAGCCAGTAACGGGCAAGAGGACCCGGTGAGCCAGATTTCGAAAGCAGAATTTGAACAGGATGTTTTGTGCGAGTGACCAGTTGAGCCCAGTTGAGCAGCATGTTTCGTATGTTGGTGTTGGGGTTGCTAAGATGAAGAGACAGGCTACATTCACTAGCTGATCCAGGGAGGGGCCATTCCGGCCATGACTCCGCCGAAGCGCTTAAAAGGCCATAGTGTCTTTTGGCCCCCCGAAACCAACAGAAGTAAACTGCATGAAAATGCAGTAACCTTTGCCGAGGTTAAAAAATATCATCTGGATGAAATAATCTCCAATTTTAAAGGTATTTTTTTATAATTGTTTGGAAGCCAATATGGTAGCATAGTATATTCTGACACGCATCGAGGGTTCTATGCTGCTCAAGTTCTGCTTACAGTAAGAGTTGACAAAATCGGATCTGCCAGTGTGTGCACGTGCACGAAAGTTGACGTGGTACAAGACGTTGAACGTGAACATGAACGTATTGGTAAACAAGAACAAAAATCCCGTAACTTAGAAGCGGTGGAGGTAGGCTGGGGCTCCTACACAGGAAATTATGTTGTCATTAATTATTATTGTAAAAAATGGGTCCATTTGACAAATAGTGGTAGAAATCCGATGCTTTTAACCAAAAATAGTGGGAGAATGGGCACCCTCCAAATCCCTTCGACCCATCCTCTGATGCAATTCCTAAGTACGCCACTGGGGGGGGGGGGGCTGGCGCCGAAAACCGAAAGTTGCCCCCCCCCCAACCGGTGGGCTAGATCCGCCAGTGAATACATTGTTGCTGAAGCTTGTTTTGTGAGTGATGATAGTGGTGTGGGTGATACTAGCTATGGATGGTAATGCCCCAGACTCTACCCGATCCCCTTTCAGCAGGCTGTGACCTCATATCAACCGCACCGTGACCTTCGTGCACCAGAACCTGACCCTCCCCACGAACTGTGATCCGTTCCTTATACAGTCACCCCTTCCCCATACAGTGACCCCTCCCCCATACGGGAATCCATTCTCCATACAGTGATCTCGCCCCCATACGGGGATGCGTCCTCCAATACGGTAACTCCTCCTCAATGCAATGATGCCGCCCCCTACGGGGACACGTCCTCCCACGCGTCCCCCTTCCTCCATACGGTGACCCCGCCCCATCCGGGGACGCGTCCTCCCGTACAGTAACCCCGCCCCCATACGGGGACGCGTCCTCCCACACTGTGCAGTGAACCCTCTTCACCCAACTCCCCACGAGACCGTGGTCACCGCTCCACCGGACTGTGACCTCTCCGCCGGAATGTGCCGTGACCTGTGACCGGCCGGTGACCGGTCGCCCGTCCGGCCAGACTGCGAGCCACTGCCGGACGTGTCGCGCTGGGGCGGCACGCTCGCCTGGGACTACCAGGGCGTCAACCAGCTGGACTCGGTTGTGACGCTCACCTGCGAGCCGGACCTGGTCACGCCCACCCTGGACACCACGCAGACGCTGCTCTGCGGCCGCGACGGCTGGAACGTGTCCGAAGTGCGCCCCTGCAGCGGTGAGTGTCGCACGCGCGCCACTGCGACGGTGAGTGTCGCACGCGCGCCCCATGCATCGGTGAGTGTCGCACACGCGCCGGTGTTCCGGTGAGTGTCGCACACGCGCCGGTGTTCCGATGAGTGTCGCACACGCACCCCTGCGGCGGTGAGTGTCGCGCGTGCGCAGTCGGCGTGCTCCTAGTCTGGTGTTTGCCGCAACCGCCTTCTGCAACTACGAATGTTGCAGGTGCGACTTCGCTCTTGGGTGTGCATTAGTTGTGCCCATGCTGTAATACGGTTTGTCTAGTGTTTCTGGTGTGCTACATCTCCATATATCAATGTATAGCAAACATATACCATATTCTGCTGAAGGTCATTATGCTAATGTTTCAAGCTGCAGAAAAGTTCAATCATAACGCCGGGATTCTCCAGAAATGCTGTACCATGATGCACTTATGTTGTACTAGTGGTTGGTGTAGATTGATAATTGTATAAAACAAACTGGTTTTTTTTCGATCACCTACCGGCTATTGTGGTTTCCTTCGATAGCCCATGTTATGTATAACGTGTGGTACCAGAGATGCAAAAATCAATCGTATGCAGCTAAAACGCAGGATTTCACTGAATACATATAAACATTTCAGCCTCCTATTTTCCTCTCTTCGGCTGCTTTTGAATATAGCGCCAGAACTGAGATGTATTTGGCAGCCTGCACTACCCGTCAACCCTGCTCCATTCTGAGACATAGGCATAGGTGTCAGCTATTGACAAATCGTTATCGCTTCACAGAAACTGACGAACGACCACTGTTGGCAGGTCACGTTAGTAATGTCAATGTTCCGAAAGGCCCCCACACGTGATCTGACGAAGCGCACTGACCTGTTCCTGGCTGATCAGTCCCCGGTGACCTGTAGCCTGGTGGTCCGTGATAAATCACTCGGGGATGATGCCCCCCGGCAGTGTGCACGGACCCGGCGCCGGCGCCGGCCGCCACGATGGAGTCCAATTCCAGCTGGGTTCTGGGCGACCTCACTGCCAACTACACGTGTCTGGACAAGAAGCAGCTGCCTTGGGGCCGCAACAGTTACGAGATGACCTGTTCACCGAGTGGCTGGTCATGCGTGCCCGAGTGTGACTGTGAGTACCGCCGGGGGGCTGTCCTAGTGCGACTGTGAGTGCCGCCGTGAGTGTCCGAGTGCGACTGTGAGTGTCCGAGTGCGACTGTGAGTGTCCGAGTGCGACTGTGAGTGTCCGAGTGCGACTGTGAGTGTCCGAGTGCGACTGTGAGTGTCCGAGTGCGACTGTGAGTGTCCTAGTGCGACTGAATATTTGCATTCACAGTCGTGCTGTGAGTTATTAAAGACGATCGAAGTATCTGCTCTAACAGTGATGTCGCGTCACAGTTGCTGCAGTCGCTGTTTTGTCGTGTAGCGGTAAAGCCCGCTAGGAGTATTTTGTTTCGCGGTCTCGTGCCACAGTAAAGTCTGTCGAAGTTGTTGGTGCATCAACAATGTCGCGTCGCCGTCGCGTCGTCGCAGCACTCGCGTCACAACTATTGTGACGGCAGTTCTGTTGTGACACCGCGGTACTCCAAGCACTCAGTACAGGCTCAGATATCAACTCACCATTCCGAACAGGGTGTGCCGATCCGCCAGCCGCACCGCCCGGCAGCTACAAGGAGAGCCACCTCGGCAGCCACGGCGGCAAGGCCGTGTACCCGTGCCTGTCGAACCGGACCACCTCGACGCTGGTGTCCTGGCAGGAGCTGACCTGCAACACAACTGACTGGGACGGCGAACTGCTCCCTGTGACAGTGAGTGACACTACAGGTCATGCGCACCAGGGCCAGGCCCGCGCCTGTGTACTCCCGTAGACGCGGGCAATCCGACCCGACCGGCACGCTGTTAAAACCGTGACATCATTGCTACAATTGCTACAACATTTTGTGTTCTACTTTCCTGACTCACAGTTAGATATGCTCTTTTCATTTGGATTTTTAAACCGGTTTTCATTCCAATGTTTTACATGCAGTATTCTTGGCCTGTGTTCCAAGAATAGATATGTGGAGGCATTTCCATTCCTGGGCAACGCTTAGCAGTGTGTCAGGGCGGCCTTAAAGAGCCGGTGGATCATCGTGGAAGGCCTCTGAGTCGGCGAAAGGGGACCCGGGTTGATGGAGATGGTCCCGGGCGGATGAAAAGGGCCCCAGAGTCGACGGAGAGGTCCTACAGGCAGACGCTGTGGGAGGCTGTCCGGATAAATGTGAAGGTCCTGTTGTCCGCCAGGGAGCGGATCGTTGAAAGGGCCCCGGGCTGACTGACGGGGCCAAGCCAGTAACCATGGCCCCTTACCAACCGTAGGAGGCCTCTAAGCCGACGGAGAGTGCCACTGAGCCGACGGAGAGTGCTACTGAGCCGACGGAGAGTACCCCAAGTAGCTTGAGAGAACCTTGAGCCGATATAGAGGATCGCTGAGTCCAAAGACGTACGCATAATTTTCGTGGTGGTGCACACATTTGTACAAGGCCTAAAATACTGGACTATTCGAGTGATATGCCCCTTGACTACTCTGGAACTCTCTCCGAAGGCTCAGAGGCTCCCTTTACCTGCCAGGGCCATCGGGAAAAGCTGTTTCGATGCCACAAATTCCACGAAGATTAGCAACAGCTGTGGTACGATGCTACCTGCAATACAGTCCAGACATGTTCCGGGTGCGCCCCTCCCGGACTGGTACCCTATAGTCATACAAGACCGGTGTCTGGTAGCGCGCATTAAATGTCACCCACAATACTATTACCTTAGAAGGTACACCAAAGTTCGCCTTCAAGCTTTGGTGACGTCATATTTTTATCTTATATTGCAGAAATTGGTAGCATCAGGTGTGTTTCAATTTCACTGCGGATGAGACAGTTAAAGCATTTTTCAATTTTCAATTTTCAAAGTTTAAAGAACCTAACCCAGCCAAACCTAACCTATCATAAGTTGCTGTTGAATAAAAAATGATTCATAAATTTGCAGTTTAAGGTGATTTTTTCTAAATTTTTATTCAGAATACCATGTTCATGACGGTGACTAAGATGATGGGACCACTTATTTTCGGTGCAAATTCATTTTATTTTAATATGAGAAAAAAATTGACAAATTTTCCAACTTAAAAAAAACCTAAACCAACCTACCCTAACCAAACCTAACCCATTTGTTTGCTTTATGGTGACAAATGTGTGTAGAGGCTTTTCTTGGTTGGTTGGTTGTTTATTTGGGCTTACGGCCGCATTGACTTCGTTGGTCATACAGCGCCCATAAAACTTTTCTTGTTCCCACCTTAAAGCACCATAATACCCAAAAGTTTCCCCCAAAAATTTACAAACATGTTCACAAAAATCATATTTTTTTCTTCAAAAGCAGCTTAGGTTAGGTTATGCTGTGTTAGGTTTCTTTTTTAAGGTTCAGAATTTTCAAAAAATAGAAAAGATAGGTTAGGCTAGGTTTTGTTGCATTAAAAAAAAAAAACATTTATGTTTATGCTATGTTACCGAACTCAAAGCCCTTTTTGGCATTATTTTGCTCACAACCTGAAAAGTAAGCATTTGCACAGAAAATAAGTGGGACCAATCATCTTAGTCACCTTCATAAACATGGTATTCTGCAGAAAAAAAGAAGAAAAAAGGAACACCTTAAACTGCAAAGTTACCGAATAATTCGCAATTTTGGGCGGAAACGTTTTTGAAAATTTTTGAAAGGTTTTCCAACTTGAAAAGCCTAAACTAACCTAACTTAACCAAACCTAACCTATAATTGTTTGCTATATGGAGGAAAATGTGTGTAAAAACTTGTCTTGTTACCACCTTCAAGCACAATAATACCGGTTTGGCTAGGTTAGGCTCGTTTAGTTGTTTAACTTGGAAAAAAAATTCACAAATTTTATAAAATAACATAAAATCGGAAATTTGCATTCAAAAACAGCTGAGGTTAGGTTCGGTTAGGTTGGGTTCGGTTGTTCAAGTTAGAAAATTTTGAAAATATATTGCTTAATTTTCGTTTCTAATTTTTTTTGTTCAAAGCAGGGCGTCGATTTGTATCCTTTTGTGGGGGCCATGGCCCCACCAATGTTGATCTTGGGCCCCTCAATGTTGATTTGTCCCCCCAATAACCTATGCTATTTGTATGCTGAGAAGAAAGTTAAAGGAAAAAAAACACCATGCTACTTACAAAACTTTTTTGATGCCAACCAGCACATTTTGTACTGAAATGAAACAGATTTGAATTGGATAGTGGATTGACTCTCCACCCTTTGCTGCAAAATTGTAAATTTTGTGGAAAAACACAAAGGAGTTGGATTTCCTTCCACTTTGCAAGCACGACTTACATCATAAAATGTGGAGATTAGCTGCTTCCGATTCATTTTAAACCAGATTGTTTGAAAAATCTGCAAAGCCACTAGACAACAATTGCATTGTCATAATGATGCTTCCACACATGACCAATGGCAGAAGCACATGCATATGGAGCTAGAACTGGATTCATCCCACTCAATTTCCAGTAATCGTCAAACTTGCACGCAATCCAGTCCAGTCAACAACAATCAGTTTTCATTGAGATTGTGGATATACAAACTATATTTATCTTCAGCAGCCAATCCATCGTACTATATGCTTGATATTTACCTAGGTACCCACCTATATCCCAATTTATGGTGGCACGATGGGTGTGATGGGGGAGCTTGTGATTATTGAGGGTGTTAGGCGGTAGCAAGTGGTGGTGTTAGATAGGCTGGGATATATAGCTTAGGACTTGGGATAAGGGATTGTTGGGGGGTATGTCATTCTAGTACCTTTTCTATAGGCTTAACCCGATGGGCCCCTTGGCTCTTATTAAGCCTTAATACTTTGACTTTGACTTTATGACAAGGTGCATATATTCAATATTGATACGCAGCACCCCAGTCTTGACCTGCACCAAGAGCCACATCAACATTTAATATCTGCTAGCTTATCATACCATGAAAGAAAAACGTCAGCAAGAATGCACACTGTATTATAATTGCCATTCTTGAAGAAAGCAATAGGTAGGTACTAGGCCGTAGCTTACAAGACTTTCTAAACGAACCTTGTAAGCAAGGCCATTTAATCAGGTACAGTCACTAGATGATTTGAACGCTTCGGACTGATTGGTCGTGACGTAACCATTTCGATGTAGCCAAATTCCTATGTTGTACATGGAGCTGCTGCGATTTCCGAAAAACCATATATCGTATTATATTGCGCTATTTCGCATGATTCTGGCACAGAAAGAGGGATCGTTTCGCTTTCTTTCACCAATCTATGTACCACTTTTGCTCTAGCAATCGAAATTATCGCGGTATATAGCGTCAAAGTTTTCTTGCACACTGCCCAACCCGCATCCCAAACTTCGGGGCAGTTACGCCCAGCCGTGTGGCGCAGAGGTATGAACTCAAACTCGAGATCCAGAGTTGGCGGGTTCGAATCTCTCCAAGAACCCTGCTTTTTCAACCGCATTATTTTACTTTTTTTTTTATTAAGTAGGAACATTACTGCGTGCCATCACACATATTGAACACGCTAACTGCAACCTTAATCCTTGGCAACGCGGTACATAGTTTATCGTCGCTTTACCGAGGCTTATTTTCTGACGCACCGGAGCAGAAATCGGGCATATTCCAAATTCGGTGGAGAAATTCGGCGCAGCCTGGCAATCGCACTCGTGACGCCACAGCTCAGAAATATTGGCCTATGGCGACTGCAGAAGTGACAAATACCTGCTTGTAAGTTGTATAAGGTGCCCACCACCAAATGTGTCTGGAGAGACTTGATAGACACCAGCGCGCATTAAATGCCACAAATCGTGATTGGCGTTCGTCAGAACATCCAAAATCGTAACATCCAAATACAAACTTCCAGTTACAGAAATTCCAGCGCCTAAAGTCTAAATTTGAGGTTACGTCGACAAATGTGATGGAGGTGAGACATTTGTGGTGCAATTGCGCGCGGTGTTTAATCCGGAGGCCAATCTCATGTGACGTACTGATTCGTTTTTGTACTTCGCACCTTCTGATGTATCGGCAGATTGGTGTGATTTTAAATAGTGAATAAATAGCTTGCTGATATTTAGTTCCCAAAGGAACAGAAGTTGAAGAAGTTGGCAGGTAAGCTTGAACGAGTCATGTCCATGCCTTTTTCTGATTTGTGCTCAGGGTTTCCATGTTAATATCACATAACTACCACGTTTGTCTTCAAGAAGAGCTGTTTTTAGTTTACTTTTATTAATATTTTCATTCTACTGCTTTTAGTGTCTTTTCTGCCCAGGATTGGGTTGCCTAGTGTTGCATTTCCGTTCAGGGGTTGGCACACCTTTTGGTAAATTTACAGCTTAAGGTAATTTCTGAGTTCTTGAATTTTTTTAATGCAATGTTTAGGAATGTGATGAACATGATGTTACCGCTCATTTTGGTAAATTTGTGTTTTAAGGTGTTTTATGAATTCGTGGAATGTATCATTTCAATGCAATGTATATGAATGTGACTCAGATGATGGGACCACTCATTTTCTATACAAATGCCTACATTTCAGGTTGTGAGCAAAATAACGCACACGATGAGCACGTGCCGTGTTTAGGGGGTCACTGTTGTCGGCGGGGTGTGGGGTGTATGGGGGTTTCGGTGCATGTGTTTTGGGTTTTTCGGGTAGTGGAAAAAAAAACTTGGAAAAGTCCCTTACTTTCAGGCACCAGTGGTTTGGTGATGTGTTTGCCATTTGACATCTGCTTCTATCCCAATAACAACAAGGATTATGCTACCCATCTTTAAAACTATATGCAAGGCATGCCAGTTCCGACCTCGCAATACTCCTCTGTGCTTGCACTATCAGGTCATCACACACACTGACACATTTCTACCCTACACACTCACTTATACTCGACGCACTCGCCGGCCATCACACACCTCTCAAGACAATGTGCATTTTTACCAGGCACACTATCCCCACCCCCGTCCCCTGAGTTTAACGTATCACGTGCCCCTCCCCCAAAAATCGGGTCGTTCTTCTCAATCAAGTGGGTCGGAAATGATATTGAAGAGGCAGTAGTGATCGTCCAAGCAGCTTTGTAGAAGGAGGGCACGACAGCGCAGACGGCACGCACGTGGTCGACGTGTTTCGCCCTCCGGTCATTCGTCACTCTGCAGCTAGTTCCTCCGTCCGGCCCTCCCACTCTTGGTCCATTGCCAGACTTTGGCGGCCGAATCCTTTCCAGCCGGCTCTTCCGTCCGGCCCTTTCGGTCCACGACTCGGTCCGCCTGGTGTGTCCGCCTCCTGTCGGTCTGCCTCCCTCGGTCTCGTACCGCCGTTTTCATTTCCCACTCCACTTTCTAGCCTCCGGCGTCCCACGTGGCGTCTCGTTACTCGTGTCTTCTTCTAAACGATTTACTACCGAGCGAGCTACTGTGATGCTGAGCGGCTTGCGAAAGTTGTTACGGCTGAGTACTGGGCTTTCTGAGGTCGGCTCGTCCCGCCGAACTACACCGGGTCCAGCTGTCTATATTTGCGAACCACCTCCCCTTTGTTTTCTGTCGGTTCGCCTCGCCAAACTACACCAATTCCAACTGGCCATATTTGCGCACCGCCTCCCATCTGTTTTCGGCACTCCTTTGCGCCGAGCCGGGTGTCGACGGTGTGCGTCGCGGAGCGGGCGGTCTGCTGCTGTCGGCTGACAAAATCGAAAAGCTGGCACTCCTACTGCAGAGTATGCTGATATTGTAAAATAATGTAAGCCTTTCTACATGTATATTCAGATACCTCGCCAAAAATAGGAGAGACATGGCAGCATAGCAGGTCGAAACATGGTTACAACAGCATAATATTAAGCCGTAGCGAACTAGCCTATAATTATTAATTCAGTGAGGCGTAGTAAAGGCCGGTGATACTTTCTTTTCTGGTCAGTTGTCTGACCATTTGAGTCTTCATCAAATGTACCGGCGGGGAGGGTGATGTAGAGGATCAGTGGAACGTTGAGGTGGGAGGTGTGCTGGATTTCGGGGGCCGGCTGCTGGTGGGTTGGTAGGGTGGCTTGGTGCTGGCTTGGGTGTGGATCTCGGAGGTGAGGAAAACTTCGTAGCTGCGCTAGGCGGCGGTGAGGTTTGGGAGGGTGGAGTTTTGGAGGTGGGAGGGTTGTTGCGTTTTGTGAAACACAGGTTTTTGTGTGCTGTGGTGTGTGGTACACTCTGTGCTGCCGCATACCGACACTCTCCCCCCCCCCCTCTCGAATGCCCACTTGGGGCAGTTGGAGTTAATGACGGGATGTGGCCATCACAGGCTGTGCACCTCCTTTCTGTCGATATGGAGTCGGACGTTGAGTGGTGTGCTGCACATTGGCCGCAGTGTGGCTCGGGTGACGCGCACACACGTTCACCGTGGCCGTAGCGCATGCAGCAATGGCAGCTTAGTGGGAGAGACACGTAGCGATGGACGTCGTACTGCTTTTCATGTATGTGTACGTGTGGTTGGGGCTGTTGTGTTTAAAGTCAGCATCAAAATGTTGTGCGTGGGTCTGGCAACCCGTCTGATGTGGTCTACTGTGGCTGTGGCGTCGAGGAGGGCGTGGCGGCGAGCAGTGCGACGATGTAGATGAGTGGAATCTTATCCAGCTCTGGAGCGAAAATGTAGCCCCGGCTGGTGTTGAGGGTGCGGTGCAGCGTGAACGAACAGCTCTGATTGTTCAATGTGTTTGTGGCGAGTACCGTTCGTGTACCGGCGCTGTTCTGTGTGCGGACTATGATGTGGGTGGTGTGCCGAGTGATGGTGAAGTGTGGTGTGCTCAGGATGCGACATGGTGATTGTGCGAGATTGAAGGAAGACTCGCTTGTGATAGTGTGCTGTGGTTCGGTGTGGGTGCCTACTGGGTAGGCGCCTTGAGCAGAATGGAACAGAATTGGCGTCAGATGTCAGTGTAATGTGTTAAGGTCAGGCTCGCCCCACCGGCAAGGTGAACTCCTAACTGAAAAATACCCGGCATTCGTTGCACCCTGGACTGAGCTTTCGCCCCTCGGTCCCTGCCCCGGCCGCAATGGCATAGAGCAGCGCGCCGTCACCGTTAGGCTTCCTCCGGAGTGAAGGTTAGCTGGGAGATAAAGAGAAGTTGGAGATTTGGCGTGGGTGGATTTCCTTCTCGACTCACAGGTGTGTTCGTCGAGAGTGTCCGGAGCTCTGATTGCGTACTGTCTTCTTGCTTATTGGGTTACAGGCGCCTTATAGGCGTTTTCTGGTCATAAAGCGTCGTCAATTCCCCGCGTCGATTGGTCGCCGGCATAGAGGAGGGTAGGACCTACGTCCTACAGTCCTTCGGCTGGAAGGAGAGCACCCTACCCCTAGACTGTTCACGTCGCTTCTGTGTGTCATGCCTGTGAGGGTCAGAGTAAAACGCATCGCGAGCGGTGACGGTGTCCTCGAACGCACTCACTGGACAGGCGAATACACATTGCACACGCAGAAATTCGTATCAATGCGAACACGGTGCATCCAAAATTGACTCAAGTGCAAAATACCACCTGGCGCACCACATTTGAATGCAGGAAATGGTAGCTCCGTGTTCCGATGCTTGCTTGAAAGCTTAATCATATGTTGCGAGATTACGCTGAACTGCATTTTCTAATCCTAGTGAAATACTGACTCCGAAGTGTTTGAGCGGAAGCATTTGCCACTTGTCCACTAGAACACCAATTATAAAATGTGATTCACCGATCACGTGCCATGGATGGGGACTTTTCCCTAACCCATCTGCTACATGCCTGGGGACATAGACTAACTCGTCTGTTACATGCCCGTGTACCCCGACTAACCCGTCTGTCACATGACCGGGTGCCCCGACTGACCCATCTGTCACATGACCGGGTATCCCGACTGACCTGTCTGTCATATGACCAGGCACCATGACTAACCCGTATGTCACATGACCGGGTACCATGACTAACCCGTCTATCACATGACCGGGTACCTCGACTATCACGTCTGTCACATGACCGGGTACCACGACTAACCCGTCTGTCACATGACCGGGCACCATGACTAACCCGTCTGTCACATGACCAGATACCCCGACTGACCCGTATGCCACATGCCCGAGTACCCCACTGACCCGTATGCCACATGCCCGGGTACCCGTATGCCACATGCCCGGGGACCCCGACTAACCCGTTTGTCACATGCTTGGGTACCCCGACTGACCCGTATGCCACATGCCCGGGTACCCCGACTGACCCGTATGCCACATGCCCGGGTACCCCACTGACCCGTAATCCACATGCCCGGGTACCACGATTGGTTGGCTATTGGTTTTACGACACGTCGACCGTTGAGTCATGTAGCGTCGCCAATCTCTCACGCCGATTGGTCGCGGGCGAAGAGTAGCGACAGGTGAGACTCGAACGCACAACCTTTCGATTGTGAGACGAGCATCTTACCCCTAGACCACTCGTCCTCCCGGGTACCCCGACTAGCCCGTCTGTCACAAGACCAGGTACCCCGACTGACCCGTATGCCACATGCCCGGGTACCCCGACTAACCCGTCTGTCACATGACCAGGTACCCCGACTGACCCGTATGCCACATGCCCGGGTACCCCGACTGACCCGTATGCCACATGACCGGGTACCCCGACTGACCCGTATGCCACATGCCCGGGTACCCCGACTGACCCGTATGCCACATGCCCTACCCCGACTAACACGTCTGCCACATGCCCGGGTATCGAGACTGACCCATATGCCACATGTCCGGGTACCCCGACTGACCCGTATGCCACATGCCCGGGTACCCCGACTCGACCCGTATGCCACATGACCGCGTACCCCGACTGACCCGTTTGTCGCATGACCAGAGTACCCCGACTGACCCGTATGCTACATGCCCGGGTACCCTTTCGACTGAGCCGAGCGTCTGTCACATGACCAGGTACCCCGACTGACCCGTATGCCACATGCCCGGGTACCCCGACTGACCCGTATGCCACATGACCGCGTACCCCGACTGACCCGTCTGTCACATGACCAGGTACCCCGACTGACCCGTATGCCACATGCCCGGGTACCCCGACTGACCCGTATGCCACATGACCGCGTACCCCGACTGACCCGTATGCCACATGCCCGGGTACCCCGACTGACCCGTCTGTCACATGACCAGGTACCCCGACTGACCCGTATGCCACATGCCCGGGTACCCCGACTGACCCGTATGCCACATGCCCGGGTACCCCGACTGACCCGTATGCCACATGCCCGGGTACCCCGACTGACCCGTATGCCACATGCCCGGGTACCCCGACTAACACGTCTGCCACATGCCAGGGTACCGAGACTGACCCGTATGCCACATGACCGCGTACCCCGACTGACCCGTCTGTCACATGACCAGGTACCCCGACTGACCCGTATGCCACATGCCCGGGTACCCCGACTGACCCGTATGCCACATGCCCGGGTACCCCGACTGACCCGTTGGCTATGTGGCGCAGTGTGTGCGGGCAACGTCTCAGAGCCGAGCGCCAGTCAAAACCGCACCTGGACGGGCAACGGCACGATGGGCGCTGTCGCCACCTTCCAGTGCTTCGACAACATGCAGACGCGCTCCAACGCCACTCGCCAGACGCAGAACTGCACCGAAGTCGGCTGGACGACGCCTCCCGAGCCGTGTGACCGTGAGACCCGTCTGGCTTCGTCGCCCAGAAGCCGGGGATCCGTTCGCTCTCACTGCCCAGAAGCCGGGGATCCGTCCGCTCTTACTGCCTAGAAGCCGGGGATCCGTCCGCTCTGACTGCCCAGAAGCCGGGGATCCGTCCGCTCTCACTGCCCAGAAGCCGGGGATCCGACCGTTGTCACTGCCCAGAAGCCGGGATCCGTCCTTTCTCACTGACCAGAAGACGGGGATCCGTCCGTTCTCACTGCCCAGAAGCCGGGATCCGTTGTCCTCACTGCCCGGAAACTGGGCATCAGTTTGTCTTCACTGATGGGCAACTGGGGATCCGTCCTTACTCACTGCTGGAGGGCCAGATATATGTTGTCCGCACTTCCGGTCAACTATGGATCCGGCTGTCCTGGAGAGCCAGGAATCTGTCTGCCCTTACTGCTGGGGACCCGTCTCCTTACGACTGAGTCCCGGAATCCAAGCGTTCTCATTACTGAGGATGTCTTATTCTTACTACTGCGGGACCGGAGATCCATCTGCTGATAATCCGTTTGTCCTCACTGCTGAAGATCTACCTAATCTGACTGCTGGTATCTGCCATTTCTCTGCAAGCAGCTCTAGATCCTGGGGATCCGTCTGTCCTCACTGCTTGGATATGTTTGTTCCGGAACTGAGAATCTATCCACTCAAAGTAGTGTTGGACTGTGACTAGATAGTGATGGATGTTGAGTTAATTATTCATTGACTCGTGTTCCAATGACTTGAGAACTATTTCACCACCGTAAAAATGTCGTACTATTTTTTTGTGATTGATATAAATTATGTATAAAAAAGTGTGATTCACAATTCGTAGGAGATCTACACGTCGCCGTGAAAGATTTTATCATGTCTCAAAAAGTACGTCACTATCTTCATCACAGTGGTGAAGCAGTTCTCTGGTCAATGTACAACAAATGTAATGGTCAAATGTACAATACACATGAACTTCAGGTACAACCCAATGAATATGGGCGCAGCCAGGATTTTCTTAAGTGCGGGGGCGATCCCCCCACACACACACACAAAAAGTCACGAAACAGACTCGACTTTCGGCGCGCCGAAAATTTCCGGTTTTGCGTGGTGAAAATCTCGAAATCTCTTCACTGATCCAGTAGTGCATTTTTGGTTGCTAGGTAGCAGCGCCCTTGGCTGGGCTTTTACCAATGTATCGGTTTATCAATGAACTGCAAATCGCCGAAGCTGGTAAATGGTTTGCAGTCACCCGGGTGCCGCAAGCCTCGGCGAGTGTGCTGTCGTTTGATTATGTTCAGCGAACAAGTTGCATTTAGTTGAACGTCAATCGAGCGTCGATCTCGGAACCTCACCCCAGCCGGGCCGCTGTCACAGTGTGGAACCTCACCCCAGCCGGCCCGCTGTCACAGTGTGGAACCTCACCCCAGCCGGGCCGCTGTCACAGTGTGGAACCTCACCCCAGCCGGCCCGCTGTCACAGTGTGGAACCTCACCCCAGCCGGCCTGCTGTCACAGTGTGGAACCTCACCCCAGCCGGCCTGCTGTCACAGTGTGGAACCTCACCCCAGCCGGCTCGCTATGGCAGTGTGCTCGGAACCTCACCCCAGCCGGCCCGCTGTGACAGTGTGGAACCTCACCCCAGCCGGCCCGCTGCCACGGTGTGGAACCTCACCCCAGCCGGCCCGCTGTGACAGTGTGGAACCTCACCCCAGCCGGCCCGCTGTCACAGTGTGGAACCTCACCCCAGCCGGCCCGCTGTCACAGTGTGGAACCTCACCCCAGCCGACCCGCTGTCACAGTGTGGAACCTCACCCCAGCCGGGCCGCTGTCACAGTGTGGAACCTCACCCCGGCCGGCCTGCTGTCACAGTGTGGAACCTCACCCCAGCCGACCCGCTGCGACAGTGTGCTTGCTGCCGCCCGACGGGCACAAGTGGATCTCACGCAGCTGGGACGGCAACCGCACCGTCAGCTCTACGGCAGTGTACAGCTGTGCTGCCAACCTGACGACTATGTCGGACCAGGCGGTGCAGACGCTCACCTGCACCGAGAACGGCTGGGCTCCCGAGCTGGAGCCGTGTGGTGAGTGCCGCTCACTGCTCACTCCACGGCGATGGGAGTGTGGGTGCCTACGTGAGGAGTGTAGCCATCAGAAGCGTGGGCAGGGTGGTGCCGGTGGCTGGGCCCCCGAGCTGGAGCCGTGTGGTGAGTGCCGCTCACTGCTCATTCCACGGCGGTAGGAGTGTGAGGGATGTGAGGAGTGTAGCCATCGGAAGCGTGGGGAGGGTGGCGCCGGTGAGAGTTTGTGGAGTGTCATCGGAGCAATTGAAATATGGTATGGCGGATATGGTGTGAGGAGTGTTGAGTGTTGAATCAGCAAGGGGATGAGGACCTAATGTGGAGGCGGAGGGATGGGATGCACTAAAATACGCCGACACAGGCACCTACCAGCATCTCAACACTTTGGTCAAAGGTGTCATTGGAAAGGACATGCGGGGTAACATCACTGAGCGCATCACCACCACGTCAGCATCCCATCGATATGTACATCTTACGGACAATTACGACCTGTCAGCACCCAAACGCGGTCAGTCAACTCAGGCTGCCAATCTGACCTCAGATGAACGGAGGATAGTTTGCATCTATTGGCGCATAAACTCGGGACGCTGTCAAGGCTGAGCTTAATCGTTCTGGCCGTCGGAATCCAAATGTCAGACACCCACGTGTAAATGCAGGCTCCCTTATCATTATACTGGTGACACTTGGCCAGCTTCGCTGCGTCTCATTTTTACTGCTGAACAAGGACTCTGGTGTAGAAGGTGATATACCCGCCAGTGTTTTAAAAGCTTTATTTCAAGGTCATCAACCACCTCTTACTTTCACCACACCCCGCATCATTAACTCAAGCGTAGTCACCGAGTGTGCCAGCCAGCTGGAAAAGTTCCGTAGTTATTCTTCACAAGAGAAACGTTCCTCCAACGCATCACATTTTCTGGCAGATCACTATCGCTCCGGTCGTATGCAAAATTTGGAGAGAAACGTGTGCACCAGCAGCTGACCGCCTATCTCGGTCGACATGACATTTTCAGTCCAGAACAGCACGGATTCATGGAATGCCATTCCACTACCACTGTTTTTTTTAATCTGCCACTGATGAAATGCTAAAAGGCATGGATCGCTCAGAAATTTCGAGGAGCCCCAGGACTCGTCGAGTCCGTACACATAGGAACCAAGCACATTTCGAGAGAGGGGTCCGAAGTTGACTCCGTTACACTAGGATGGCTCTGTGCACCAGTGTGTGCCATATTTCGACTTGTGTCTCATTCATAGTATTTTGACGTACAATAAACCAGCTGTGCTGCGTTCAGCCCTGTAATACAACTGCGAACATATGGTCCGAAGCACCAGGCAGTCGCGTCACCTGTTGCTGCTCCGGGTCAGGAATAATTTAATGGAAAGCGGCTGCATGTGTATCGTGCGGTTCAACTGTACAACTAGCATGCCATATGTGGCGGTCTTCTCAGCGTGTCGCAACTATTTAAGATCACAATTCGTGACGCCATCCGTCATACTGGACTCTTCTCAGCATGCATGGTGTGTTGTGTGACTGTGAACTATGCGTGATGCGTGTTGCTGGTTCGTGTATGCGTGCGCGTATTTGGGCTCGTGTCGCAAGTGCACATGTGCGCGCGCAAACACGCAACCGTGATTGTGTGTATGTGTATGCTTTATATTGTATTCGACATCACATGTACACTTCATCCTCCGTAATGATAATGGTACAAGAATAAGCCTTCATTTTGTGGAGCGACCTGATCACGTGCAATACAACGCAATAGAAAACCGCAGCCGCCAGTCGCTGCTGCCTCCAGCCGCTCTTGTGTCGTCCCCAGTTGCTCACCTCTACCACTGCCTCCAGTGTACGTCTCCAGCCGCTCACCCGTATCGTCCGCAGCCGCCTGTCGGACGGACATCCCGCTGGCGGACAACACCACTGTGGTGTCGTGGTCCGGTGACCGGCACCCGGGCACCCGGGTGCGGTACACGTGCCAGTACGGCACCGTGCAGCACGCCACCTGTGAGGACGCCCGCTGGCAGCCCGACCCGCTGCCCGCGTGCGGTGAGTGCCGCCCGCTGACAGCCCGACCCGCTGCCCGCGTGCGGTGAGTGCCGCCCGCTGACAGCCCGACCCGCTGCCCGCGTGCGGTGAGTGCCGCCCGCTGACAGCCAGACCCGCTGGCCCCGTGTTGTGGCGTCAACTGTTTTTTTTCTTCTGTGAAATTTTTTAACCAGCTGTGACACTCAGTAAGGAAATAGGTGAACCTCTAATCCCTACTATCTTCATATTATAAAAGAAAGAAAGAAACGGATAACTGAGCTGATTAACCAAGTTTCGAGAAACCTGGATGATCTGCTCAAGCCAGTTATGGGTGACATTTTATCTTTTATTAGTGAGTCATTGTATCCTCAGTGTGCATTGCAAATTTCTCCTCGGTACAATTTAGCCCTGTGGATACGCTGCCATGTTTGGAAATCGCACAACCAAGGCATACAACGGTTACAACCCCTACCCCAGGCGATTCCACAAAATACCGTTCGTGCAGTACACCCAACATTGTTATCACCACCTGTTGGGTACTGTTTGACGAGTTTGTGAGCGTAACGTAACACTCGTTCACTGAAACACTGCGCACATATGCCACTGATGCCAGGTGGGGATCCCGGAATTGGATTGGCGGCACAGCCGCACAAGTCCCACAGTGTAAATCCATCGGCGCTATCGTGATTGGTGTAGCTGCTTCATGGCCCAATGGCATGATATCCTGACAACTTCTTGCCTCGGATCTTCGATTTCGCGTATCATACCATTATGAGGTATCACTCGTATGTATCACGGGTCGTTTTATAGATCAGCTCCGCACCATATTGAGATGAGAGTGCAAAATATGCAAGACTGTGACACTTCCAAGCGCTTCAAGGCGTTTACGTGGCGCATAATTTTTATATTTGCGGTATGAAGGACATATTCGAGTTCGGCACACAAAAGTGCCTCGCATGGTACGCGGCAATCCAGGATCCGATAAAAAAGTAAACAGTTGTCGCCTCGGCTCTAGTGTTATCAGTAAATGTACAGTGTGTGTTCGTAGTGAGTTGTGACATTGTCTTGGCCGACCATCGATGATGTTCTGTTTTCCCCAGACCCCACGCTCAACTGTGTCGCCCCTACAGCCATATCCTGCCATCATCTTCATCTCTTTTTTCTGCACCCCGCCCTCCCCGTCTCTCTCCTATCGGTCACACCTGACCGATTGAGATGAGATTTCCTGATTGAATGATTGTGATGCGAAAGAGGATTGGAATGATTGAGGCGAGAGGATTGGAATGATCGAGAGTCTCGTGAGCGAATAAATGTTGTGCGAATAAACGCCGAGTTGGCACGTGAGAGGCGAGAGAGGATTGGAATGATCGAGAGCCTTGTGCGCGAAGGAATGTTGTGCAAATAAGCGCCGAGTTGGTACGGGCTCGGCCACAGCAAAATGTCGGAGGGGAATTGAGGTTTAATAGTCCTTTTCCATGCAACGCTCATAGCCGAGATGTTGAACCTCAACAATTGTGAAGTTTAACAATTGGCAACAGGACTGACAACCCTCAATCATAATGGTGGTCGATGCCAGTTGGTTAATTTCTCATGGTGCACGCATTGTTGGAGGTTGATCAGCGGGGACAGTGGGGGAGATGTTGGAAGCCCTTGACTCGTTGAACAGTTGATTTTTCAGATGAGAACTGCACGGTGCCCGCTCATCTCGTAGCATCCCAGGTAACCCTTGAAAGCCATGGAAAAATGTGCAGGTGTGAACTGCATGGTGCCCGCTCGTCTCATGGCATCCCAGGTGTGAAGTGCACCGTGCCCGCTCGTCTCATGGCATCCCAGGTGTGAAGTGCACCGTGCCCGTTCGTCTCATGACACCCTAGGTATGAAGTGCGTGGAGCCCGCTCGTCTCATGGCATCCCAAGTGGAACTGTATGGAGCCCGCTCGTCTCATGGCATCCCAGGTGGAACTGTATGGAGCCCACTCGTCTCATGGCATCCCAAGTGGAACTGTATGGAGCCCGCTCGTCTCATGGCATCCCAGGTAAGACAGCCATGGAAATAATGCCACACCCAACTATGCAGGTAATGGCAAGCCAGCTGTCTATGCATGGTGGTAATGTGGTTTTGTACAGTCTCGTGAGGTGGTAAAACCTCGGCCACCGGGCAAGCTGCTCAGGGGCACAGCCAAGATCGTCTTCAGGGGGCGACCAAAAATGTGATAAAATAGAAACCGCTTTCGGCGGGCACAGAAAATGTGCGATTTTACGTGGCGAAAAAAACAAAATTTCTTCTTTGATCTAATGTATTTTGGTTGCTAATGCGAGGGGGCTTTACTGCGCCTCTCAAGCTGCTTATTTTATCACTTCAATCAAGTCACCTGACACGGATTTTCAGTCTAAGTGTTGCCTGGAAAGGACCAAGATCCATGTATCGCACTAAAAGTCGGTCTCCCGTCTCCGCAAAACATGTGCATTCATCGCCATTACGCTCACGAATCCTTCAAACACTAGTTTAGCATTCATGTGCAGAATAACGTCTGCCAGGTCCTACGTGACGTACGTGCTGTTGTGCCCCTGACATCAGCCGGCAGTGTCTGTGCTGCTACTAAGCACACGGCACACGCACACATGCTGTAGCCGGCAACAGAGACATCATGGGCTTAGCGCACCCGACGCGAGCTCACCCGCGCTGTCCTACAGCAACCGGTGTCAGTCTGTTGCAGAGCACGAGCTCGGTCCAAGTGAAGTCACCGCTCGACCACGAGGTGTGCTCCGGTGAAGGTCCGCTGTGCTGTACACCGGCCCGGTGAAGGTTCGCTGTGTTGTATACGGTCCGGCGGAGGCTCGCCGTCGGATTGCGAGCAGCACTGTCTACGGTGCGCGGCTGTCGATGCCGTGCACCTTCCGTATTTTGTTGGGGTTGGGGACATGCGAACTGACCCCGCAGGTCTAGCAAAACCTTTGTCAGAAATGCTAGGGCAGACAAGTGATAGCCATCTAAGGAATTCAGGCGACTTACTAGGTAGAATCCGAGATATAGACTTCACCAGAAAAAAGCTGGCAAGCTTTGACGTGAAATCCTTGTTCACGAATGTCCCTATCGGGGGAGCCATGGAAGCGGTTTCTAGGGCCTTAGACAAGTCAAATAAATTAGAGCTTCCAGTTCCAAAGAGTCATTTCATACAGCTCGTGCGTACATGTGTGGAATTTGGAGCACTACAGTTTCAGGGGGAAGAATATCGGCAAATCAACGGCCTCACCATGGGCTCACCATTGAGTCCAGTTCTGGCATGTTTGTTTATGGAAACCCTCGAGGCGGACAATTTCAAATCTATGATTGGCCCCAACTCCCTCTGGCTGAGATACGTAGATGACATATTGGTGATTGTTGATCAAGACACTGATCTTGATGCGGTCAACACAAATATTAACGCGGTACATCCATCGATCCAATTCACGTTAGAAAAGGAAAAAGATAATGAGGCTGAGATTCCTTTCTTGGACACACTGATCAAACGCTGTGACAGCAGATGCACATTTTCAGTGTACAGAAAGCCCACTAACAAAAACGATATTTTGCACTACTTCTCGGGTCACAGCCATGAAACAAAAACGGGGGTCCTAATGGGCTTTTTCTTAAGGGCTCATAGAATATGCAGTCCTGAGTGCCTCGCAGAATTGATTTTCATCAAGGAGTCTTTCAAGTTGCTGAAATATCCAGAGGGTCTGATAGTGAAGTTGCGCCAAAAAAGCGAAAAAAGTGGTGTGCATGACAAAGGCCAAGCAACGAGTTTTGACGAAAAGGTGCATATCAGTACCGGAAACACAGGGAGCAGTCACCATCTCCCGATTCACAAAAGACAAAATCAACATCAGTCACTCAGCAGGGGTCAAAATCAAAGACATAGTCAAGAAAGGGGTCCGCAACGTGAACGAAAAAAGCGTAGTCTACAAAATTCCTTGCGCGGGAGAATGTGGAAAAAGTTACTATGGAGAAACGGGACGGGGGATAGGGTCTAGAATTAGGGAATTCTGACCTCAGATACCATAGAATTTCTAATGCTATGGTGGTGCATGTTGATGAAGAAGACCATCTCCCAAATTGGAAAGAAGCATCTGTTCTTAGTGGTGGACTTGGGAAGAGGTGTCGGAAGACAGTGGAATCCGCGTATATTGCCACACGTGAGAATATCAATGGTGTTTCTGGTAGTTTCAAAATTGCAAGTGTTGTAGCGGAACTGATTGTGGAACATATTGAAAAAGGATAGGTTAAACATCACTGTCGTACTTATTTGGTCGTTTCCAATGTACTGTTTTCACTGTCTCGTTCATTCAGTGTCAACACATGCGAAGTGCTTTATGATTGATGTCTCGTGACCTGTGTTCGAATTGGGAAGGAAGAGAGGGGGAAAAGTAAAGGGAAAAAGAAGAAGAGGAGAACTGAAAAAAGAAGAAAACAAAAGAAGAAAAAGACAAGTGCTAAATACTCCCATGCCTGTAAATTGTTCATAGCTTGAGAAAGGCGTGAGCCGAAACGTTGTGAATAAAGCTATGCTCCCATTGTTCTGTGTTTTAACATATAATATATATATATATATATATATATATATATATATATATATATATATATATATATATATCGTCTCCAGACGATACAACCCCAGAGGCATTGTTTAGTAGCATTCGTAAAGTGTCGATGTTTACCCGTCCTAAAATCTGGCGTCGGAGAGGGTCCAGCAGTACAGATTTGGCGAGGAGCCGTAGCGTCTTTTTAGGAACAGAGACCAGAAGAATCTACGTTTCAGGGTGTACGACCCCAGGCGTGTCCTTGGGACTAGAAGAGCCGTTGGGTCTTCTCTGGCACCGGAGAATCTGTCGTGTCTCCTGGGAAACCGAAGGACCCGTGTCGTCCCCCGGAGAGACGAAAGGAGCCGTCGCATCTGCTGGAGAGACCGGATACTGTTTGGTCTGCTGCAAGATCGGAGGAGTCGTGGCGTCTCCTGAGAGACCGAGCCGGTTCGGGCGCCTTCGACCACAGCCGGAGGCACCCGCTGACTGCGTGCCATGCGGTTGCGCTTGGTAACCATATGGGCCAATACAATCTGTGGTACGAACCTTGTGTTGAATTTAATGTCGGCGTAATCATGACGTAGCAACCAAATTCTGTTGCTAGCCATAAGCAAAAGAAACATCAGCCACACCGAAGCTATGACCATCGTAGCCTTGATCACCCGACAGGTCATTTGGCTATAGCACCAACCTGCAATGGTCTCTGTCCTGGCGAGACACGGCTGGGGCCACTTCACGCGCTGGTGTTAAGCCCACAGCTAAGGGGTCGTTTGTATATAATACGCTGGGAAATAGTGGAAGGGTCGGTGACAGTGTAATGCCCGCGGTACTGTCACTTAGCTCGATAATATCCTCACCCTGAAATTTCACAATTCATCCTGGTGTATTGATTCACTTGATCCTGCGACACAGCAACGGACACTCGATGATTCGATCGCCATCCGCGCAAAACAACGGCCTCAGCATATCTTAATCATGGCGGTCGTAGTTTGTTGCTTTTGGGTGCACCGCCTACTGGGCTATTTTGCGCCCATGCATAACTCGCTCATGTGTGATCTCCATATTCATCTGATATCCAACATTTAGGAATACTCATTACAAAACAGCAGAATGGTTTCCACAAGACAATAGTATAGTTTGCACGGGTCTTGGATCATCGGGGATTCTCACTGCATCGAGGCGGGAAAACCCAAAATACTATGAAATTAAAGCTCCTTTATCATCATGCACATGCTGATTTTTCACCGAAAGTAAAATCATTCTGCACCCGGCGCATTCCACCACGTTCACAAGTCGTGAGCACACCGCCGACCGCCCAGGCGTGCCGCCACGCACAGTTGTGTACACCACACCTACACCACACACACACCATCCGTAATCATCTCTACACAAAGGCACCTGCCGCACCGAACATTTGGCGAGGGATCCCAGGGTCCGGCGACCTCTCACTTGTCGGCGGCAGCGGCGTTCAGCTGGTCTTCGTCGGCCTTCTGCGCGCGCAGCTGGCGGTGTTTCTCCAGGTTGCGCTTCTCGATCGAGTCGCCCGACTTGGAGGCGCGCTTGCCCGTGTAGACCATGACGCCGGCGGCGACCACTGTCAGCGCCATCGTGTACAACATGCCGCGGATCCGGAACCGGTTGCGGCAGTACGCCACCGTCTGGTGCGACAGCATGTCGGGCACGTCGGCCATCGACGCGTACCGGCCGTCCCACACCAGCGTCTTCTTGTCGATCCAGCGCGCCCGCACCATCCGCTGGCTGGTGTCTGCGGCGCAGCGGCGACCCCGGTCATGCCCGGCCGCCGGCTGACACGGTGGGGCGATGGGGCGAGCATCGGGAACGACTGGCTGCCAGCGTGCGTGAGCAAGTGCTTACAGGCTCATGGGTGGCCGGCATGGCGGGTGGAGAAAGGTGCAACTGACTTGAAGATAGCTGATTGAAATAATTTAACTTAATTGTTTGGAGAAGCTTCATTTCATTGATGTGGATTGGCATGTTTGAACTTGGCTGGGTCTTTGGTTTTTTACTTGGCTGGGTCTTGGGTTTTGAAGTTGGCTGGGTGTTGGGATTTGGAGTTGGCTGGGTGTTGAAGTTGGTTGGTTGGTGCTGGTGGAGTGGCCTCCCTCTCACAAGATGCTAAACATGTGAACATTCACATGATATTTTACTCTGGCTTGATGAGAGAGAAAAACTTCACTTCTACCACAACCATCCAATCCCAGCTATTTGACCTGAAACTGGAACAACCTACTCCAGGGGGCGTCGGTAGCTCAGTGGTTAAGCTGAGCGTCTGGCAAGCCAGAGGTATGGGGTTTGATTCGCCGCGATGCCCACCCTTCCTGTCAGGGTGAGTGGCAGGCGACGCCATGTGGCCTCAGATGCTGAGTGCATCGTAAAGTCACAATCGAATCCAATCCAACCTTCTCCAGAAAACAAAGTAACCATACATTGGTGCATGACCAAGTGAGGTAATGATACATTGATGGCAGAATAAATTCAACATCCCCAACCATCAGTGACTGTCCACTGGGTTGTTGGTTGGTTGGTTATTGGTTTTACGACACGTCGACCGCTGAGTCATATAGCGTCGCCAATCTCTCACGCCGATTGGTCGCGGGCGAAGAGTAGCGACAGGCGAGACTCGAACCCACAATCTTTCGATTGTGAGACGAGCATCTTACCCCTAGACCACTCGTCCCCTTGTCCACTGGGTGATCTAGTTAACGGTCCACACCAGAATTCAAACCCACACGAATGATATAGAAGACCAGCTCCATAACTAACTGTGCCAACAATCCAGACATAATGAGAATGCCAAGGTAGAGCATGCAGACGGGAAAGACCTCAGAAACACCTCTATGAATTGCAGCATTCCATTTCTATGGCTTTGCTGATATCTGACAAAATGGGAGATTAATGAAATGGGATATCAATATACAACTGATCAAACAATTTTCTTGAGCATGCAGTATCAGAGAATAAAACAGTCTCGAGTGTAGTATCATCCGATCTTTATGCTATATTGCTCCACACAAAGCATCCTGTTTGGTTTAATGTTGCCTGTCAACTAACAAAAATAAGCATTTGCACAAGAAATAAGTGGTCACATCATGTTAACCACATTCATAAACATTGCATTCAAAAAAGAAATTCAAAAACTGTCACAAAGCATAAATCTACTTACTTTACTGAGAAGGAAAACAACTGGAACCTTGGAAGGAAAACAACTGTTCACCAATTAGTTTATGATACTGCATGGAAGATATGCAGTGGGATTAGAAGTGAGTCAACTGTCAAGCTGCAAACCATGCTGGATGTTGACATGCAACCTGGAGACAGCAGTACATTTTTGATAAAAGGTGTTTTTTGATTTTTTGGGAATTGTTTTTTCAGAATATGATGTTTATGAATGTGACTAAGAAGATGCAACCACTCATTTTTGGTGCTGATGCTTACTTTTCAAGTTGAACGATGACGTCACATCGGTACAGTGTGATGACATCATAGGTATGGCACCGAGGCTTTGACTGGCTAATGCTACAAATGGTTCACATACCTTAATGAGATGCTCGAAGAAGCTTAACCTAACCTAACCTCATGGTGCATTATATAAATTATAGCTATGATAAACCAAGAGGTAAGCAGCTTATGTTAGGCTAGGTTTGGTTAGGTTAGTTTAGGTTAAGCAACTTTGACCATCTCATTAAGGTATGTGAACAGTTTGTAGCATTAGCCAGTCAAAGCCTCAGTGCCATACCTATGACATCATTACACCATACCAATGTGACGTCATCGTCCAAATTGAAAAGTAAGCATCAGCACCAAAAATGAGTGGTCTCATCTTCTTAGTCATGTTCATAAACATATTCTGAAAAAAGGATCCCCAAAATTCAAAAAACACATAAAAAATTTACAGACAGCTGTGTACTGGGCATGCAGTTCACCAGGTTACAAATGTGTTCACAAGATATGTCACAAAAACCTGGGGAAAACCTAACCTAACCTAACTTAACCTAACCCAACCCAATCAAATCTTATGCATAAAGACATAAAATATCAGTGCAACTATGAGCCACAAGTGCCCTTCTTGGTTGCACTTTGTACAATGAACCAGTTGCCCACCAAATCTGTCAATCAACCCTCCCTGGAATACAGAAAAACAAGCAAACAAGAATAGTTTGAAAAACAAACCCTCTATTCTTATAATGATTGTCTATGCCGTTTTTAAAGATGTTCAGTGTGTTGCTACTGACAATTGTTCCTGGCAGCTGGTTCCAGTGTTCTACTACCCTGTTGGTGAAGAAAGGCTGTCTTAACCTTGTCCTGCTGTGGTTAACTTTAATTTTGAATTGATGACCTCTCATTGCATCATTTCTGTTAAATTCAAACATTTCCCTGAGATATCCCTGTTCCTGACCATGAACAAATTTAAAAACCTCGATGAGATCTCCTCTCAGCCTTCTATATCTAAGTGAAAACATATTCAATTTCTTCAATCTTTCCTCATATGCCAGGTTGCCTATACCATTAACCATTTTTGTTGCCCTCTTTTGTACTCTCTCTAAAAGCCAACAATCTTTCTCATAACTAGGGGACCAAGCTTGGACACAGTATTCCAAATGTGGCCTGACATATGCACAGTAAAGCTTCCTGATGACCTCCTCACTTTTGTATGACACATTCCTCTGTATCGCCCCAAGCATTCCTAGTGCCTTCTTCCTGGCTTCTTTGGTCTGTTCTGATGCCCCCAATTTTGTGTTCAAAATAACACCTAAGTCCTTCTCCTGTTGAGTCACAGATAGTACTTGGCCATCCATCAAGTATGGCACCTTCATATGCTGCCTACCTACATGCATGACTTTGCACTTATCAAAATTAAACTTCTTTGCCATTTTTCGGACCACTTCACAAGCTCGCCTAAGTCGTTCTGCAGCAAAACCTGCTCATTGAGCCCTGTTATTGCCCTAAAGATCTTCAAATCATCCGCAAATTTCAAAACCTTACTGCTTAGGCCACATTCAATGCTATTCACAAATATAATGAACAACAGTGGCCCCAGTACCGACCCCTGAGGGACTCCACTAAGAACATTTTGCCATGATGACTTTGTACCATTAAGCATCACTCTCTGCTGTCTATCTGAAAGCCACAACTCAATCCATTTTAGGATGCTACCTGCAATGCCATGGACCTGAAGCTGCATCATTAACCGTTTATGGGGTACCTTGTCAAAGGCCTTACTAAAGTCAAGATATGCTACATCAACCTGATTTCCCTGATAAAATTGTTCTGTAGCAAAATTTAAAAAGTCCAAGAGATTTGTGAAACACGATCTCCCTTTTCTAAACCCATGTTGAGTATCTTGAATCAATCTGTTTCCTTCCAGAAAACTAACTATTCTATCTTTGATAATTGATTCGAGTGCCTTGCAGACTAGGGATGGGAGGCTTACTGGCCTATAATTTTCAACTTTCCCTCTTTTTCCTTTCTTGAAAATAGGAACTACATTTGCCCTTTTCCAATCTGTTTGAATTTCATTTTGTGAAACTGATCTACAAAATATTATACTAAGTGGAATTACCAGTTCCTTTTCAGCTTCCCGCAATACCCTAGCATAAATTCCATCAGGTCCTGCTGCCTTGTTTGGCTTTATTTTTCTGATATAATTGAAAACAACATCACTATTCTGAGCACCTGTCACTTAACTGTGGTTCACGGTTGGTAAATTTGTCACATCCTCCACTGTAAACACTGATTTAAACCGCTTGCTCAGCTCCTCAACCATCTCACCATCCTCACTCAATATAGTCCCATTTACTTCCAGTGGACCAATTGTGCTTGAAACTTTACTTAGCTTGTAGAAACTAAAGAACTTTTTACTGTCCCCATTACAGTTCCTAGCCAAATCCAATTCTTTTGCCAGCCTTGCTGCTCTGGTTTTCTGCTTCACAGCATCTCTAGCTTTTTGATACGGCCTTAGATTTACGATATTTGAAGCTTCCTTAAATACTCTAAATGCATCTTTCTTAGCCTTAATTGATCTCCTCAAATCTGGTGGTAGCCATGCTGGCTTTCCTACCCTTCTTTTGCACCTTTGCTTTTGGGGGACATGTCTAATCTGAATTTCCCTCACATAAGATTTGAACTTTTCCCACATTTCACAGGCATTTCAATCAAAAAATTATTTTTCCCATTGTATGGCACTTAAAGCCTCTCTCATGGAGTCAAAGTCTGCCCTGTTAAAATTTGGAATCTTTGCCAAGTTATCCTTGATTGTCCCTGCTATTTGTACCTTAAATCTCACTATGTTATGGTCACTTCTTCCCAGAGTTTCTCCTACAGTCAAGTCTTGAACTAAATCACTTAAATCTAAGAAGACAAGGTCCAAGAATGAGCCCTGCCTGGTTGGTTCCATTACAAACTGGTGTAAGAACAAGTCCTCTTCAAGGCATTTCCTAAACAGTTTACATGATGGGGACTGGGGAGCCAACACCAACATTTTCATATCCTTTTAGATTAAAGTCACCAAGAATAAGGCATTTCCTCTGAAAGTTTCTACTGATTTCCTCACAAATCACCTTATCGAGCTCCAGTTGCTGAGAATGTGGCAAGGTTCCTGATCGATACAAAGCTCCAATCCTCAGTTTATTGCTGTTGCCTCTTCCCACAGCAACATCAAGCCAAATGGACTCCACACACATTTTTTACCCATCTGCTACTTTCTGAGAACTGTATAAGCTATTCACATAGAGCATTATGCCACCCCCTTTCACTGCTGGACCCCTATTGCATGGAAACATATTGTATCCCTGGATCTCATAGTCCTGCAAGTTATCCCCAGAATATCCCTCACTGACCCATGCCTCAGTAATGCAAACAAAATCTGGTTTCTCCTCAGCAACATAACACTTGAACTCATCAAATTTGGATCGAATGCTCTGAGCATAAAGCATCATACACTTAACAAAAGTTCCATAACCCTCTTTGGCTTTTTCATGTTGAGTAGCTCTATCATCTCTGGATGAGCTACCACTCTGCCCCCTTGATCTACTGCTACCCCTATTTGCTGACTGTGAGGTGTTTGCAAGACTTCTCTCTCTATCAGCTACATCCCCCCCATGACCTGCCTAGTTTCCCTGTTTCCTAATGAGAGCCTCCTCATACCTATTGCTGAGCAATTTAACTCCTCTCTTGCTCAAATGTAATCCATCTAATGCAAACATTTCAGTCCTCCCCCAGAAATCCCACCACTAATAAAATAAAGTAAAATAATACTACACCAACCTGCACAATTACTGTTGTGCTCTCTCCACTACCCTTCATCACTCCTATCCTATCACCAACATCCTTTACCTGGGCCCCTAGGTAGCAAACAAGTCCATTTGTTGGGGTTCCTGCTACAAAAAGTACGGTCCATGTACCTCACTCTTGAGTCCCCTATAACTAAAACTTCCCCCTCTCTATCATCAGCTGCCTGGTCATTCCTACCTTCCTCCTTAGCAGCATTACTATCTCTCTTGCAGTACCTCAAATATATTATTAGTTTCAATGCCTTTGTCAATTTTCCTTAAAGCTAGTCTCATACTCTGGCGTCTAGCTACTTTCCACTCTCTACTATCATGGTCCATACTATCTCCACCCCTATCACTCCTAGACTCCTGCACCTGGCTTGCCTGGCTGACATTTCCTATGGTGGGCCCTGCCACCAAACACTTCAGATGCTCCACCTCCCTTGCTAACATATCTACTTTTTTACTCAAGTCCCCAATGACTACCATACACTTACACTTCCCACAGTCACCTTGCATTTTTTTTATTTATTTTTTAAATTAAATTAAATAAAGTTATCCCGACTCTCACCAGCTACAAACTCCAACTAAACCAAACTAAAATTTAAAAAAACCCTACATACCTTTGCAATTACACCAGTATATTGAAAATATACCTAGTATTTTAGTCCTACTATTTTAGTCCTAAGCTCTATCTTAAACTTAAACACCAAATTTCCCCTTATGCAGCAATATACATGTGGCAAAAAGGTGGAAACAAAGCATTTTGGATGTGAAGAAGTGTTGAATCAACTGCATGGAGTGTTGAGTTTCCCCTTAATCAAGTTTTAGAAGTGACAGGTAAAGGATGGATAAATTATGGCACAGAGAATAGCAGTGTGGCATGGATGACAAAGTATAGGCATGATCCCTATCATCAACCAAAAGGTAAGCATGAGCCCAGAAAATGAGTGGTTGCATCTTCTGAATCACATTAATTAACATGGTATTCTGAATTCCCTAAACACCTTAACACACAAAAATACCATATCAGAAATGCACCTGCCAGTTTGTCATCCAGGTTGTATATAGCTTGCTGGTAGGTAGGTAGGTATACTTAGTAGACTAAAATAGAGGTACATCAACATACACCTATTGGATATCCCATGCTTTCTTCATGAACCAAGCCAAAGTACCTACAACATACATTATATATATTAGGTACACAGCATGTGTTTACTCACCATGTGATGTTGTTTCTGCACCTTCTCCAGATTTTTGGTCTGAAGTGGATTTTTTTGTTAAGTCCTTTGGAGCTGAGTTCAAGGTAGAGGAAACCCCAAATGTCCTAGCAGAGCCATGCCAAAATGAAGAATTCAAGCTCAAAAGGCTATCGTGTAACTGAGCCAATGATCCATTACAGGCTCTGAACTTGGTGATCCTCAGCATTTTCGTATCAGTGTTCAAGCACAAGAAGCTCCAGCTCTGGCAAAATTCAGAATACAAGTTACACAACAGGTGAGAGGCCTAGGTACCTACCTACCATCGAATAAACTGAAATACCTAGGTAGGTACCTACCTACCTAGATTATCAACATAGGTACCTAGTTATCTTAGTAATGATCACTGCCTTAAAAACAACACAGACATTAGCTAGATGCAACTGCACTTCCTCACTAATCACTCAAACACATGTGTTAATGCCCTTAACCGTGCATCTGGCACCACCACCAGGAAACAGGGTAAAAAAAACAGACACCATCTCACATACACTTGTCGGTTTTACAGCGGCAATTTGCTCTCCCGTCTAGTCGCTTTACATCCTTGCAAGTCATTCCTTGCTTCAACTAAACATTCCAGACATGAACTAAAAAAGTACATCTAAGAACATTTATTATTAATAAGAATTGATTTCACTCAATTTTCTGAACTTTTTCATTGCCAAAACTGGTTTCTTGGTGGTGAGAATAAAACTATTTTAGACTGATTGTTTTAGTATAATGTTCCTTAAACCATTTTATATTCCGAAACCTATATCCCAGTACGCGGCAGGCAACAAATCAGTCGGTGCATGAGCGTCCTACTCGTGGGATGTGTTGTGATTATTTATTAGTTGTACGGCGTGAGCATGTCGGCAGTATCAGGTATGGATTTATAAACTTGGTTGACATCGATTAAGAAAATGATAACACAAGTGTGTTATCATTTTCTCTACCGTTGCTCAGGAAGTTGGCTTATAACCGCATCCTTCGCTAATTTAACCACAGCGCCAATTTGTCATCTGGCAGTCATCCGTCCGCTGCCAGATACCGTAGAGCTGAGTGCAGTCTTGACGTAAATTAGAAAGCGTATTGCAATCTGCTGATATTCGTAAGTTTAATTCTACTTATTTCAGCAGCGTCAATAGTAAAACCTATTTCGTTATCAAAACTGATGTGAGAATTATATTTGCTGGTCGCTTTTAATTTATGCAGATCACTATGCCGGGTCTTCTCCCTCTATCTCGTTCCTGAGACCACATGACCTGGGAGCAAAGTTCCGCTGTAAAACCGACTACTGACTAGTCGGTTTTACAGCGGCAACTTGCTCTCCCGCTAGTCGCTTTTCATCCTTCCAAGTCAATCCTTGTTTCACCTAAACATTCCAGACATGAACTAAAAAAAGTACATCGAAGAACATTTATCATTAACAAGAATTGATTTCATTCAATTTTCTCAGCTTTTTCATTGACGAAACGTGTTTCTTGGTGATGAGAATAAAACGATTTTAGACTGATTGGTTTAGTATAATTTTCCTTAAGCCATTTTATATTCCGAAACCTATATCCCAGTACGCGGCAGGCAACAAATCAGTCGGTGCACGAGCGTCCTACTCGTTGGGTGTGTTGTGAATATTTATTAGTTGTGCGGCGTGAGCATGTCGGCAGTATCAGGTATGGATTTATAAATTTGGTTGACATCGATTAAGTGTAATTTTGTTATCATTTTCTCTACCGTTGCTCAGGAAGTTGGCTTATAACCGCATCTTTCGCTAATTTAACCACAGCGCCAATCTGTCATCTGGCAGTCATCCGTCGGCTGCCAGATACCGTAGAGCTGAGTGCAGTCTCGACGTAAATTAGAAAGCGTATTGCAATTTGCTGATATTCGTAAGTTTAATTCTACTTATTTCAGCAGCGTGAATACTAAAACCGATTTCGTTATTCAAACTTATGTGAGAATTAGATTTGGTGGTCGCTTTTAATTTATGCAAATCACTATGCCGGGTCTTCTCCCTCTATCTTGTTTCTGAGACCACGTGACCTGGGAGCAAATTTACGCTGTAAAACCGACTACTGACAGACCAACATATCCTCGAGAAGGTTTCGTAGGTATATTTACTAAGAGGGGAAGTGAGTTTAGTAGGAATGTCTACTAAACTTCCGGAACTTTAGTAGGTATAATTCCTAAACTTGCCTACGGAGTTACATACAGTGTGACCGGAAATGAGGACATGAAAGAGGTGGGTATTATCCTCTCTCTTAGTCTTTTCATAGCCGTGGCCGTCGTGGCTTTTCTTGCATACGTAAATATGGCCGGCCGCGGGTACTCGCTGTCCCGTTTCTTAATCCGTAGTTTTGTGCCTGGTTTTGTGGTTGTTCCAGTCGGATTCGGTAGATCCAGGTGGGTAGGTTGGTGTAGTCTCGCAGTTGTTCTCAGTTTGTGCTTCTTTAGGTACCTACCTACCTAGGTATATAGGTAAGACATGTACCAATGTGAAACCAGATATCAAAGAACGCACCAACTTCGTACCTAGGAAGGTAGGTACCTAGGCACCTGGTTAGGTTCCTAGGCACCCGGGTAGGTTCCTAGGTAGCCGGGTAGGTACCTAGGCACCTGGTTAGGTTCCTAGGCACCCGGGTAGGTTCCTAGGTAGCCGGGTAGGTTCCTAGGCACCCGGGTAGGTCCCTAGGCACCTGGGTAGATCCCTAGGCACCCGAGTAGGTCCCTAGGCACCCGAGTAGGTCCTTAGGCACTGGTATGTCCATAGGCACCCATTGTAGGTACCTAGACACCTGGGTAGGTATCTAGGCACCCGGGTAGGAGCCTAGGCACCCAGGTAGGTACATAGGTACCTAGGAACCCATGTAGGTACCTAGGCATCTAGGTAGGTACCTAGGCACCCAGGTAGGTACATAGGCATCCAGGTAGGTACATAGGCACCCGGGTAGGTACCTAGGCAACTGGGTACATGCCTAGGCACACAGGTATGTGCCTAGGCATCCAGGTAGGTACCTAGGCACCCAGGTACATACCTAGGCACCCAGATACGTACCTAGGCACCCAGGTAGGTACCTTGGTACCTGGGCACATGTGAATTTGTTTTATAGGGTGTTTTTGCTTGTTTTTTTAAAATTCATCTTTGGATTACCATGTTTATGAAAGTGATAAAGATGATGGGATTTATTTTCTGTGTGAATTAAAAAAAAATTGAAACAGTTCCCAACTTCAAAAATGTAAACCGACCTAACCTAGCCAAACCTGACACATTTGTTTGCTTTATAGAGGAAATGTGTGTCAAAACTTTTCTTCTTACCACCTTATGGCACAAAAATACCTGAAAGTTTACAAAAAAAATAATGAAAACAAATCAAACCAAAAGTTGGGCCACAGTAGCTTGGTTGGTGGAGTATCAGACTCGATCCCACAGCTGTCGCTACTCTTCGCCCACGACCAATCGGCGTGAGAGATTGGCGACCCTACATGACTCAACAGTCGACGTGTCGTAAAACCAATAACCGACCAAGACTCGATCCCAAGATTGTTGGTTCAAATCTTGCCACCCGTAGCATTACTGAATCCATAGGCACCCGGGTAGGTACCTAAGCAACTGGGTACATACCTAGGCACGCAGGTATTTACCTAGGCACCCATGTACGTACCTAGGCACCCAGGTACGTACCTGGGCGCCCAGGTATGTACCTAGGCACATGGGTAGGTATCTAGGCACCCAGGTAGGTACCTAGGTACCTGGGCTCATGTTAATTTGTTTTATAGGGTGTTTTTGCTTGTTTTTTAAATCTATCTTTGGATTACGATGTTTACGAATGTGATAAAGATGATGGGATTTATTTTCTGTGTGAATTTTAAAAATTGAAACATTTCCCAACTTAAAAAATGTAAGCCAACATAACCTAGCCAAACCTGACACATTTGTTTGCTTTATGGACGAAATGTGTGTCAAAACTTGTCTTCTTACCACCATATACCATGCACAATAATACCTGAAAGTTTTAAAAGAAATAATTTTAAAAAATCAAACCAAAATTTGGGCCACAGCTCAGTTGGTGGAGTATCAGACTATCGATCCCAAGATTGTTGGTTCATATCTTGCCACCCGCAGCATTACTGAATCCATAGGCAACCAATCTCTGACGGCTGGGTGGCGGGCGCTTGACAGCGACCCCCGGCCGCTCCACACTGTTTCTTAGTTTTCTCCGGAGCAAGTAAACACCGCAGTTTCATAGTGTGCTTATAGAAATGCGAACTTCTTACCGTGATTGTGTGACGCCGCCGTGAACTGTGAGTGTTTTAATCATCCGTAAATCGCCTTATCAAGTTTTGGATAATTCAGCTGTGCTGATGCGTGTATTGTGTGGGGGCAAGCCACATTTTCCGAGAAAACCTTCGTAAGCGTGTGACAAGATTCATAATTAAACCAAGTTCCCGGTCCTGTCATCGAAATTTCATCATCAGTGCAAGCTTCCGAGAAACCAGCAAAAAGTACAGAACTATCGTCATGTCCTCCAGCCGCCGAACAGCCACCAGCCGCAAACGCGCAAGAACACCTCCATCAATCTTTTCGCACCCCTCCACCCCCGTCAACTTCCCCCCTAGGACAGCCGCCGCAGATGTCTGCGGGTCCGGAAGTCAGTACCGACCCGGGCCAGCCGAGCCCGGCCGCGGCCGGCGCTAACGTCAACATTGCCGAGCCGTCCGCTGGCTTGGTCCGCCCCGCCGAATCTGTCCCGGTCGGACGCCGACGACGGCTGAGGAGCCGAGGATGCCGGGGCGGACAGCAGGTGAAGAGGAGAGCCCTGCAACGAGCATTACTATCATCTCAAAGGAGTGCTGCTCTGCATACCACTCCCGGTACTGGGGAAGCCCCCCGTCGTGTAGAGTGTCGCCCATCTTGCTCGTTCCACTCTCCGTCCACGGGACCGGTGGTAGTACAGGAGACTGCCGGCCAAGAAACACGCGCCGGATGTGTTCATCAGCGGCGACATCGCATGAACCGGGTCACGGATCAACAGCATTTCCGCGACAGGCTCCCTTCTTCTTTCGTCATTCCGTCTCGCCTCACCATCGGTCAGACTCAGCATACGCTGCGTGCTGCCACCTGCCCTGAGCCGGTGCGCACCCTGGCGATTGGACATGCTAACGTCCAGTCATTAGTGCCGAAAATGAACTGTGTTCTTCGCACTCTGCAAGAACACAAACTAGACCTTATGTGCTTATCCGAAACTTGGCTCTCTTCCGCCGTGTCCGACAGAATCCTAGTATTTCCAGGCTATAAACTAGTGCGTCGTGACCGTCCGGCCCAGTCGGGCCGCGGCCGTCCAGCTGCTGCAGCCCGAGGCGGTGGCGTCGCCATCCTATGTAAGGAAAAATTCAATATGAAGCTGCTGCCTATATCAAGTACCGGTTCGTCCTGCGAGACGCTGTGGGTGTCTGTGAGTGGCGGGGGACGCCGTGCTGTCACTGTGGGGGTGGTTTACCGCCCGCCATCGGAGCCCGTATCTGACGGCCTGGACGAGCTACAAGACCAGCTGCGTGCCGCCATCAGTCTCGGCAAGCCAACCTTTTGCCTGGGTGATATGAACATCAACCTTCTTCGTTCCGACTGCCCCGGTGTTCGTCGCTACGGACAGGTGCTGCAGGATCTCGGCCTCTCTCAGCTTGTCCGGCAGCCGACCCATCTGTGGCCGACGGCAACACTGCTGGCCCATATCATCACCAATGTCCCGGATATTGAGTCGGTCATTCAGCTGCCGCTCGTACCGATTGCTGACCATCTGACAATAATTGTGCGCGTGCCCTACCGCGGGCTGCGGTGTCGCCGGGCGTCCTTCACCTATCGCCCCTGGCGCAAGATTAACTGGGACGCCTTGTGCCTTCATTTCTTGCAGGCGGACTGGAGCAGTATGTACCGGGCAGCGGGGGTGGACGCGAAACTAAAGGAGTTCATGCACTTGTGGCATGTGGCGGTGAACGTGTATTGTCCCCTCAAGACCGTCCACCCCCGCCGGGCATGTTGCCCGTGGGTAGGTGACAGTCCGTACCTGCTGCAGCTCATGCGTGACCGTGACCAGGCTTTTCAGTCTTGGCGGAGCTATCGCACGGATTATTACTTGGTCGCTTATCGGAGGCTGCGAAACCGTGTGAAATGTGCGTTTGCAAAAGCCAGGCGTGACTTTGTGTGTGCGCAAATGCTGACAGACCGTGCCAATTTCTGGCGCCACATCCGGGACTTTGCGCTCCGACCGGCCGGGGGAGGGAGGGGGTCGTGAGGGGCCTGGCAGCGACGGTGGCGGACGAATTTAATCGTCACTTTGCTTCCGTGGGCCCACGCATTGCCGCTGATCTCGTTGCTGGCAACCGCGGCGTTCCACTCATCCCTCCGCGACTACCTTGTGTGACTACCACCGGCCTCCGGCTACACCCGGTGACCCTGCCCGAACTATTCAGAGCCATATGTGAGATGTCTTCGTCGAAAGCGGTTGGCGTCGATGGCGTACCACTGCACGCTCTCCGCAACTGTTTTCCGGTTCTCGGGCCTCACCTACTTCACATCATTAACACTTCTGTAGTCTCCTGCGTGTTCCCTACCTCGTGGAAAACTGCTTCGGTTGTTCCACTTCACAAATCTGGGCCTCGCGATGTCGCCAGTAACTTTCGTCCAATCTCTATTTTGCCAGTCTTATCCAAGTTATGTGAAAAAGTAGTATGTATTCAGCTGTCCTCTTATCTAGTCACTAATCACATTTTTTCCTCCTCCCAGTATGCATACAGGCCATGCCATTCGACGGAGGACGCCCTGGTCGACGCTGTCGAGTGGATTACACGTCGTGTCGACACTGGTCACATCGCTTCGGTCATCTCAATCGACCTAAGCAAAGCATTCGACAGCGTCGACCATGATATCCTCCTGCGGAAGCTGCAGTGGTACGGCGTCGACCCGAGGTGGTTTGACAGCTACCTTACTGACCGGCGGCAGGTGGTGAGGGGCGGCTCTCTATCCCTTCCGCTATCCCATGGTGTTCCTCAGGGATCCCTGGTTGGTCCCTTGCTGTTCAGCATCTTCATGAATGACCTGCCAGCATACCTTCCATACGGACGTCTGATATCATATGCCGACGACACCCAGCTGCTAGACTCTGCACATCCTGATGAATTACCCGTTCTTAAATCCCGGCAGGAGAACACCATCCTTGCTATTCAGTCTTACTTCACATCCAACTCCTTGAAGATGAACCCCACTAAAACTACCCTACTGCTTGTCGGCACGACCCAATCCCTAAAAAAGCCACATCCTACCAACTCAACATTGGCAGTCACGTCCTAACCCCCTCGCCATTCGTGAAGATGCTGGGAGTCATCATTGACCGCACCCTATCCTGGGAGGAGCACATATCCCACGTTGTCAAAAAGTGCAACTCCACCTTGTTCTGTCTCCACAATATCCGTCACCATCTCACACCCGAAGCACGCAAACTCCTAATTCAGTCTCACGTCTTTCCATACATCCTATACTGCCTCACTGTATGGGGCGGGGCTGCCCAATGTCACCTTGGACGAGTGCAGAAGGCGATCAATTTCGGGGCTAGGATCGTCGTAGGGGCTCGTCGTCGTGATCATATCTCGCCGACAGTGGCAACGCTGGGCTGGCGCAGTGTCCGTGACCTCATCACTCACCGCGACAACATCGCCGTGTTCAGAGCCCTGAATGATCCGCGAGCCCCCGAGGCGATCCGTTCTCTGTTCCGCCGGCGGTCGGATGTCTCCCGGCGCTCCACTCGTGCGACGGTGGCTGGGGCACTGGAGCCACCGCCTTTCCGCCTCAGCATGTCACGTAGAACCTTCTCCTTCCGGGCAGCCTCGGCCTGGAACCTACTGCCGCCGGCCACTTCCGCTTCTCGGACACGGGGCGAGTTCGTCGCGATGCTGAACAACATCTTATAAATTGACTTCACGTGTTCGGTTTTCCCATGTATACTGTTGTCTTGCCGCTTTCATTTTTGCTCATGTTTGTGAAATGTATCCGACTGTATTCTGACACAAACCAAATATTAATCCATTTTATGGAATCGGTTTGTTAAATCTCGCAAATACAAAATACAAATCACAGTGAGAGGCTGGAGATGCAATATGACCTAGTGGTTGAATTTGTTGTCAAAGAACCAGGGTTCTTTAAAAAAGGATTTTTTTATTTCAAACAGCTTGGGTTAAGCTAGGCTGAGTTATTTTTTTTCATGTTGAGAATTGCCAGAACATATATTGCTTGATATTTGTTTAAAAAAATTATTTTTGTTCTCCAAAGTTTCGCTAGTTTGTTCTAGGTTAGGTTATGTTCCATTTGTGTTTTATTTATTCAACATTTCTTTTTATGCTATGTTACCTAAATCAACACCAATTTTTTTGATTATTTTGCTAGCAACCTGAAAAGTAAGCATTTGCACGGAAAATAATTGGTCCCACCATTTTAGCCACATTCATAAACATGGTATACCAGAGAAAAATTCCAAAAACTAAAAAATGATGCCTTATACTGCAAATTTACCTAGGCACCTAGGTAAGTAAGCCTAAGTTGAAGTGTGCCTACCTACTGTAGCATGCAGACTTGTGCTCTACCCAATTTCTTTTAGTCGACTCACATGTGACTCATAGATCTTGATACCTGATTCAACTCATGATTCAGAGCAGGTCAAAATTATTGGATTGGCTCAATTCAGACTCAGATCCCACAAAATATGACTTGACTTGCAACTCAAACAGACTGACATAAATTTGTATCAATTCAGATCCAAATGATTATAATGCCCAGATGCCTGCTGTCTATCAAGGATGCAGCAGATCAAATTACATGGCCCTGAATGTCGCAGTTTGACCCCAGGTCACCGAGGTTGGTTTTACTACTAGAGCATGTCTTATAAGTATCTCAGATGATAAATTATGTATATATATATATATAGGTATATATGTATATATGTGTATATATATATATGTGTAGATGTATGTATATATATATATATATATATATATATATATATATATATATATATATATATATATATATATATATATATATATATATATATATATATATATATATATATATATATCTATATGAATATATATATATAATATATTTTTTTATATATATATATATATATATATATATATATATTATATATGTTATATATATATATATATGTATGTATGTATATATATATATATATATATGTATATATATATATATATATATATATATATATATATATATATATATATATTAGCCTGGTCCAAAAATGAAAGTTGAAATATTGTTAGCTCCACAAGTTTTATTTTGTTACACTGTTCATAAGTAACATTCAGACCAATTTTCAGGAATTATTGTTTAATTTTAGGGGTCGAGTAAAAGGGTGTCTTTTTCCGACAGAAGAGAAACTGAAGGATGCTAATTTGTGTTCTTCTTTCGCATAGCATAGCTCCTATTTTCTATGAAAACAAAATAACCTTAATAAATAATAATGCTTCATCGTGCCAACTTGAATGACGAAATGAGGTGGGACTTCAAGCTGTCCCTCTACAATTCAGCAACTACCCTCTTTCATTAGTGTCCCCCTTGGTCGGAGCAGGGAGGCGGCGCCGGTGATTAGCCACGAGGCGGAGTAGGTATTGTTTCTGCTCTTCGTCCTTGGTCAGCGATGTGTTGAAGGTATGGATGAGAGAAACAGCTCTTTCTGCTGCATCGTTAACGACATTCAAAGAACCCGCAGACTTCTTCATCGCCAGGAACGTTGTGTTCGTCTCCCACTTTCCGGGGGTCTTCCTTCAAGAAGGACGATTTTGCATTCTCCTTCCCCTGCTCAGCAATGACGTTAAACACCTTCAGCGTCCTCTTGGTCACGAACTCCTCCAGCCCAACTCCGATCTCTGGGACTCCTTGCAAGCGACGGGGGCACCCTGACTTCTTCTCCCGCTCAAGGTTGGTCACCATCTTGCGCTTCGTCACCACGTCCACCTCCTTGTCGAAGAACGCCAGTTCATCCAGGTGCTCTGCCAGATACCAGAGATGGCGTGCAAAGGCGGTGATGGCAGCATCTGTTGACCTCTTTGTCTGGGGTAATGCTCGTTAAGGGTTTGGAGAGGGTTTGGGAATTCCACATCGTTGCGGGGGCCTGTATGCCACGCAGAGCCTCGTTCCAGAACCGGACATAGATCAAGGCGACGAAAAGCGGGAGTGATCTGATGGCGCGCAATTCCTTGGCAGCGAGACGGAACTGGTCCCGAAAGAGAAAGATCTTCAAGACGTACAATCCCTTCTGCATGCACCGCGCGTGATGCGTCGGGCCTGGGGGCCGAAACTTGGCCCGCTGATCACCCCCTCCACCCAAGAAGAGGGGGCTCAGGCTGAGGAACTCGGCGTAGTCTGCTCGCACTTGTTGTTCCTTCATAGCCTGCTGGATGTAGGAAACCATGTCAATGCGCTGCTCTTCCAATCTGTGGTCGCGGAATATCTCACCTGGGGCACCAACGTACATCTCTTGGTTGACTTTGGGCCAAAACATATGGAACCTCTTGAAGAGTCCAGTTTCAGGTCCTCCCGTGGGCCCGAAGACTACCTTGAAGACACTGGAGAGGACGATCTCTAAGACATGATGACGACAAGCTATCCACACTAGTTCCCTCCCGAGTCCTTCTTCAATCAGCGTATAAGCTCCACGGTGGAGACCCGTGTTGGAGGCAGTCGTATCGAAGAACAGACCTTGAATATGAGGACGGAGTGACCAACCATCAAGAGTCGCCATGCATGCCGCTGCTTGTGCCTCCCCCGTTCCCCTTTCCGTCTTCTGCACAGCCAATAATTTCTCGAAATCGCCCGGGCCAGTAACGAGCACGGCCACACGGTCCACCGTTCCCCCATCCCCAGTGTAGTCTGGGAGAAGCTTGGCATCCCAGTGTAGGAGAAGTGGACCTTTGGGGGTGAAGTCTTCTCGATCTTGAGTGTCCGCTTGAAGCCGTGCCTGCCGCCTAGATCGCCTGACTGAGCTTCTGGAGAGGGTCAGATCTGAAAGATCATGGCCAAGGGCCCGTGCCACTGTTCCTGCCACGAACACGGCTCCACGGTCCAGAAGGTTGACTCGATCGAGGGCTGATGCGACAGCAGGGGAGGCGAAAATGTTCTTTGGTCGTTTGGGAGGAGCTGCAGACGCTGTCGAGCAACTGGGAGTAGAAGTGAAGTCTTCGTTGTCCTCGGACTCGAGGTTGGAGGAGGACGTGGAAGACAGCCGAGCCGCCGCCACCGAGGATGAAGCTGCCTCAGCATTTGCCTTCGACCTTCTCGCCTTCTCTTGTTCTTCCCGAAGTCGCTTCCGACTCTCCCTCCCCGCTGTCACGAGATCAGGGCCAGGCATGCTGCAGGAGGTGACGTCCTCGCGTTGCATTTGGTAAAACACACGATCCTCTTCAACAGTCATCTGCGCCAGAGCATCACTGGCTCCGATGTCGAAGAGGTCGCCGAGTGATGCGTGGAAAATCATCGCCTGTGTGTCACCTCGCTTTCGGCTCTTCTTCAGGTTCTGGTATTCCCGCATGAACTCTCCAACTTCCTCACACAGGAATCCAACCGCAGGGTAGGGATCCTTGCCCTCGTCCAGATGGCACAGCAGGCTTCATAGGTCTTCTTGAAGCTTTCCGGGAAAGGCAATTTCTGCTTCAGGTGAAAGAATTGTGACATGCGAAGTACGTCGCCTCGCGTTGGAAGCCGTGCAGTTGAGAAAAACTCAAGGGCACTCCATAATAACCACCATTCTGGTCCACTTCGCGTACTCGGTGCTGAGGAGGCCATCTGCAAAAGAGAGAAACCAAAGATGGGATTTTGCGCGACCTTTAAATATGCATGAAATCGTCCAAAATTTGGCACACAATACAGGCACATATAGTGGAATAAAAATAAACCTGTGGAGTGCACTTCCTTGAAACTTTTAAAATTACCATGTATGTTTGGACCAGGCTAATATATATATATATATATATATATATATATATATATATATATATATATATATATATATATATATATATATATATATATATATATATATATATATATATATATATATTATATATATATATATATATATATATATATATATATATATATATATATATATATATATATATATATATATATATACATACATATATACATATATTCATGCATGTATGTATGTATATATATAATTATCTGATTTCATTAGACACAGGTAAGTATCCTTTCACATCAATAATACTTATTTGTAGTTATTTTCATTGTTTTTTTTTGTAAATAACTTCAGTACCCCTCATTCTTTGTTGACTGGCAGCTGACAATTTGACAATTGTAATGCTAAGCATGAATAATTATGCTGTGTTTTTACTCTCTACTTTGTGTCATGGCATAGTATTCACGAAGTATCGGAAGTATATGTATCGGATACATGTTTATATCATTTGTTCATAACTTGCATTTTAGTCATAAGACTCAAATGACTAAAGACTCAAATCACAAGACTAAAATGACATGCCTTGCAAATGTTTGCTTTTTTGTTTTGTATTTCAAAACAAACATGGGTGTAGCCACAGCACTCTGTTGGCTCAAAATTACTTTCAAGGGCATACACATTTTCTCATTGACATTAATTCCATGCAGATTTTCAACATTCTGTTGTGCTCATTTCAACATCTCACACCTGAAAAAAAAACATTATTTTAACACCGATGGAGCTCCCTTGCCACTACTAAGTGGCGCGATTTTAAAGAAATGTCACTCCTGATGTGTGATTTTCCAAAGAATCACCAGAAGGAGAATTTGCTGTGTCTATTTTATTTTAAGTCTGATATGGCATTTCAAGAAATAATATTTTTCGGTTTGTATCGGATCCATTCTCAGAAACGGAAGTGGGGCACCTGTTTGTGACATATTGTGTCAGTATACTCCTGCTTCCTTGACTGTCCGCAGCGCGTCGCCTCAGCGCCAGAGAGGACGTCTCTCTTGGAGTAGCTAGACTGGCCACCATGCCGTGCAACCCTATGCAGATTTGCCTCCTGTGGAGCAGCTGCGCCATATCTGTGCTGGTCCCAGTGCTGGTACCAGTACCAGTCGGCGTTTTGAATGTTCATGCTCTGTTGCAGGAGCCGCTGCCGACACGCCCGGCGGTCAAGCCTTCGTTGGTCAGCTGCCTGCAACGTCGCCTTCACGGCGCGATTGCACCGTTCTACTGCCCCAGATGCTCCCTGTTGGTAGCGTGGGGCCCGGATATGACTTACACCCACACTCTGCAGGTAATTTCTGAGAAAAAATGTATATGTAGTACGTGCCGTTGTCGGACAGCAATTCCCTGGGGTATACTTTGCGTGACGCCAAGACCTCGATAAATTCAATACACGCGTGACAGTTTGGCTCCGAGCGAAATCCAGCGTTTACCTACTTGGGAGAAGTCGGCTGCCAAGACCACGGCATATCGCTGAGCGTGGGCTGCATCCATAGGTCCAATAAAGTCCAGCCCTACCTTGTTCCAGGCTGCCGCTGGTAAAGGCACTGAATGCATTGGAGTATGTCGAAGTACCGCCGTCTCATCCATACACAGTGGCGCAGACTTTACAGCTCTTGCCTCCACCATCTCGATCAATGCCAGGCCACCAATATAGCTCCTGCAGGCGCTGCTTGCATCTGACGATGCTCTGGTGCCACTGATGTGCCAGGCTGGGCAGTCTGAGCGAAGCAGACTTTCTGGAACGATTAGGCAATCGCCGCGCACATCCATACATCTGCACAGTGAGTTGATCCCCGAGGTGGAAGAATTGCTGAAGGTCAGGCGAGCAGTCGCTCGGCCTACGAGACCACGGACGCGATACCTGATCACGCAACACGATCTTCACTTATAGCCGCCACCAACTCTTCATCGATTGCTGCCGGACGGTCTCTTACTGTAGCGATACATTTGTATTTGTCCTCCACCACTTCTGCCGATTCCGGCAGTCGCGACAACCCATCTGCAGGACGTACACCTCCCTTCACACGCTAAACTGTGAACGAGTACTCCATGAGCCAGTCTGACCACTTTGTTATCCTCATGGCAGCTTGGGCGACACCCGGTGACGTCAGCGGTGTCTGCAATGCCACATGGTCAAGTCGCAGACAACTGCTGATTCCAGAGATACTTCCTCCATTTCGCCACTGTCCACACAACCGCCAGCGCCTCTCTGCCATACTGCAGCGCCTCTGGGCTTGGTTTAGCGTACGCAACGTGAATGCTACCACCCTCTCTTCCTCTGAGTTAGGCTGAGACAGCACCCCACCCAGGCCCACATCGCTTGCATCCAAAGTTATGACTGTGGAAGCTGAGGGTCGTAAATGGTGACTCCGCGACTGCCTGGTACAGCACGTCTCCCTTTGAGCACTGCCGCGAGCTCCTCTATCCACTTGAACGGCATCGCCTCCTTCAGCAGCATCCTCCTCGGTGGCTCCATGAAGGTGCTGTATCCAGGCACGAAACGAGAGCAGAAGCCCAACAGCCCAGTAGTGACTGGAGCTCTTTCGTCCTGACGCCTAATGTCCTAACGCACTAGCCCGCTCTGGGCTCACCGAGACTCCCGCCGAGGACACGGTAAACCCAAGGAAATTCGCAGCCGTCTGTCTCAGCGTGTATTTTCCATGTTTAGTGTTACCCTGTGTTCCCGCAGACGAGTTAGAAAATCTGCCAATCGCTCCTAGTCGCCGCACAGACGAGGACATTTCCCGGGTACCTGCACCTGCACTGCTTCAGAATTTCTTCCATCGCCTTCTGAATTGTCATCGGTAAGCCCTTGGTCCCATGCGGACAGCGACAACACGAAAACAGACCTTAGTGACATACAAACGTTGTTAATGGTTGTTACTCCGAGTGTAACTCCAGCTGGTGATTTGCAACTTTTGGGTCCAGACATGACAACACTGTTACTCCTTGCATCTGCTGAAACGTGTTCTGCATCAGTTATAAATTATTCGCGAAATAGAGTGTAATATACCACTTACTGAACACTGAATCGACATCCTTCCAAAAGGGGACGAGTGGTCTAGGGGTAAGATGCTCGTCTCACAATCGAAAGGTTGTGGGTTCGAGTCTCACCTGTCGCTACTCTCCGCCCGCGACCAATCGGCGTGAGAGATTGGCGACGCTACGTGACTCAACGGTTGACGTGTCGTAAAACCAATAACCAACCAACCAACATCCTTCCAAAAGAAGTATTGACATCTTGCCTATTGGTGCGTGTTTGTGGAAGTCTTCATGCCTCGTTTCGAAGTATCCCGTCTATAGATATCATACTTTTGCCCATCGTAACGGGATCCGGCATCGTGATAACGAACATCGCGTATCGCAATTCCAGGCGAATGGATTACCTATGATGTGCAATGTTATGTTATACAATGCCAGTTTATAGAATAGCTGTTTGTATGGTTATCGTTGCTATCGTTGTCCCCAAATTAGATAGCTTTCAAAACACGCAAAACGGGAAGTCATGTGTACGCAATTATCTCAAAACTGAGGAGATCGTGATGGACCAAACCTGACACTTCAGATTGGAGGTTTGGTCACGCTGGGAACTATTTCAGCCTGAAGATTTCGTCAACCTGGCACTTGGGTGACCAAATATCCAGCTTCCATATCTCCTCAATTGGCTGCAATTGTGCGACGGACAAAACACGATCAGTCTGCAACAGGGTTCGATTTATACTTCGCAATCCTAGATGTGAAGAATGGGCGCTACATGGCCAATGAAGTTGATGCGCCCTAAAGCCCAAATAACTAACAAACTAAACTTAGATGTGAAGAGGAAAATGATTTGCTCGTCTAATCGGATACTTGTTTTCAAAACTGTGACATCATAATCTCTGTGCACTTTCCAGGGAATCTTGAGAACTCTATCACAGAGCAGCTGATTGTCAAACAGCTCCATTTAACCTTTAAATGAGGAAGGTGAGAGGATAGTATTCTGAATAAGAAAAATGCTTAAACAGGCTATCATTCTAGCCCTGGTCTTCAGCGCTGCTGAGTGTCCAACACCCATTAATGAGCAAAGATTGTTTTTGTGTTTATGTGGGCACCTTGAACAGGTTCAATTTTAGGTAGGGTAGGGTAGGATAGTTTGGGGGAGGTGCAGGTTAGGTCAAGACGTCTACATGAAGTAAATTCATTAAATCAGGGATGATTTACAATCACTCCACTGATATTTGAGGGCCGCGTGGCATGAACGAAGTGGAATAGACGAGTGGTGTAGTTGCTAAGGTGCATCAATAATCTTAATGAAACTATGGGTTTTAATCCAACAGCCCACTCCGAGTAGGATGTCTTATTCTTCCTTTGCGTATACACGTGTTTATTCTAACAAGATAATTGCAGCGCCCATACCATCGTCAGTCAAACAGTGAAATGCAAACAAAAGTCAGTCAGAATGACATGCCACGAAGTTCGGTACAAGTGTGATACCATACCGTCCTACGATTCTCATTTAAGTGGTATTGGTATATTTTTATTATGCATTATCCTTTGATATTTCTTTGTCATTTGTCTGCTGTATTAGTATTTACATGACCTATCATTAGCGGATCACTGTACGGCTGAATCCCCTCTTCGTTCAAGTTAGGTCGTGTGTTCCAGTGTTGGTACCAGCTAGATTATCCATCAATATAGCGAGACATCAAATCATATGCACTTTTTTTGGTGTTGGAGTCCACATATGCATCTTCTATTGCCGTCAAAATTCACAGTATCCAATGCCTCTTTGAATGTTGGGCGCTGTATGACCGACGCAGTAGATGCGCCCATAAACTCCAATAACCAACCAACCAACGCTCTGAATGTGTTTTGAAAAGTTGTCCACCGCTGCAACAGTCTCTTTACGTATGTATTCGTTTCTCAGAGGCGGGACTACGGTTCCAACGAATTCGCGACCTTGGAAGCTTTGGCAACATCTCGTGCCAGCGATGCCACCGACAGGCAGCCACCACCACAACTTCGGGATCATCAGATGACGATTTGGCCTCAGCTGACGGCGCCGACATCAACCAGCCAGGCGATGACGACTCGGCCTCTTCGTCAGCGACTGCCACCGATCCTGCTCCGGTCCCCACCTGCCCGCCAGCCTCTGTCGGCAACTCTCCTGTCTCACCATCAACCGCTGCCGCCATCCAGCCTGCCTCGTCAACCCATCTGGTAGCCGTTGGTGTCAGCCATGGAACTCTGGCCCCTACCTGCCCGCCAGCCTCTGTCGCCAACCCTCCTGCCGTACCATCAACCGCTGCCGCCATCCAACCTGTCCCACGATCAACCAATGACGTCAAGCGACTTGTCCTTCCATCAATGAATCATCCTTTGACCGTTTCCGTTGATCATGCGCCATCTGCACTCCTACCAGTCCGTGCTTACAGCAGTTTTGCCTCCTCCTCAACCCGTCCACCACCCGCTGCTATAACCTATCCCGCTACTTCTTCAACCCACACACCAACCGTCACGACAATCTACTCTGCCCGTCCGTTTGCCAAGCGCCCGAGAACCATATCATCTGTCCGTGCTTCACCGGCACCAGCCTGCCCGCCAGCCAATCCCCCACCACTCATCCTGTCCCTGCATCAGTTTCGCACTCTTTGCCTTTCGTTCGTTCTACGCCGTCTGCGCACATACTGATGGCCCTGATGGCAGCCGTTTTGTCTTGTCCTCAACCCACCCATCAACAGAGCGTGAAGCCATCGAAGTTATATTGGGCTAGATTGGCGGTCCCGACCTTCATGTATGGTTATAAGTATCGTGTGTGGACATAAATGAAGTGAAATCATTGTTGTAGCGCATATTTTGATTAATGCCTGTAATTAACTGTGTGTTATACAGTGCGTGTGCGCGCTTGTGCTCGTGTGTGCGCGCTTGCCCGTTTACGTGAAAAATGTGCTTGTGAAACATTGATCAAGTATGTACTAACCTCGAAAAGCTTTTGTGTACATTCATGGAGTTGTAAAGCATTTGAATCGCTCATTGTTGAGGAGCAAGCTGAGCTACTTGGCGGAAAATTCATGTCACATGTACCTCAATGTTCGTCTGAGACTTCCTATTTGCGTCAGATATTCAAGAGCGTGCGAGTGACTCCTAACATATCAGCATGATAATACCGCGAAACGTCTATTGGATAAGCGCATCCGACTGAAGCGAAGAATGCGCTCGATCGCATATGACTGTTTTTTTGTATGTGCAATCTACCACGGCGAAAGATGCAACCGCGTTTAGCGTACGTGACTGTTTTTCGCGTACCACACCATGGTGATCGAAAATGGAAGTGAAGTCCAGATATGCGTAATAAGTGGACGGCGAAACAGGCAACGAGTTGTTATAATTTGCATTAAAGGTACACTAATTGTCAAGCCTATGTCAAATTCAGTACTTCTGGACGACTTGTTTTCTTCCGATCGTTAAGTGAATCTTGACCGGTCGTGACGACTGTAGTGCGGCGGTTGGTTGATCGTAGGTCTTCGTCGTAGGTCATGGACCTCTGGGCCGACGGAGGGGATTCAGGACGTGCGTCACCCTTGGGTCGGCTTTGGCTCACGCTGATTGAGAGTGGTCCAGAGCAGCTGCCCTCGGGTCGATGAGAGCCCGAGCCGAGCCAGGAGGCGGCCCTGACCGACGAGGAGGGTTTTTCGTGCAACGTAAATGGTTCAACGCCCATGGTGTGGCCCCGGGCTGCCTGATCATACATTGGATACACCGCCACCACCCTATCTAGACGCATCTTTGCACCACCAAGAATGGGCACAACGAAAGCACACCATGTCGATGCACAACACGAAACTTACCCGATCCATAATGATCAAGAATACCACCATATTGACCCGATGTCGCAGGGTACCAAAACTAAATTATCTTAGAGGCAGCTTTC